>CM018573.1:15839634-16448937 GCA_009078335.1 Salix brachista
GAAACAATTAAATTATTATTATTATTATTATTATTATTATTATGAAAGAAACAAAAATAAAAGAAAGACTAAAAAAATGCTAGAAACTTGAACAAAAGATAAAACAAAGACATAATATAAAAAGAAAAATAAAAATTATGATTGCTATTACTGAAAAAAAAAAAAAAAACATAACAAATTATCCAAAGGAAATTTTTTTTATCAAATAAGCAAGTAAGAAAAAGAATTATATTATTATTATTATAATTATTATTAGTATTAGTATTAGTATTAGTATTAGTATTAGTATTAGTATTAGTATTAGTATTAGTATTAGTATTAGTATTAGTATTAGTATTAGTATTAGTATTAGTTTTAGTATTATTATTATTATTAGTATTATTATTATTATTATTATTATTATTAGTATCAGACTATTAGTATCAGACTATTAGTATTATTATTATTATTATTATTATTATTATTATTATTATTATTATTATTATTATTATTATTAGTATCAGACTATTAGTATCAGACTATTAGTATTATTATTATTATTATTATTATTATTATTATTATTATTATTATTATTATTATTAGAAATTCTAAAAAATAAAAGTATAAGGACTGAAATCAAAATAAAATATAAAGGGATGAAAATAACAAATTAAAAGTTTAAGGGCTGAAATGAAAGTTAGATTTATTAACATTTTAAATTCAAGGACAAATTTGCAAAAATTGAAACTTCTGTACCGAATATATTCAGTCTTTGCAACCTAATCCGAAAATTAAAAGATGAAGGACCGAAGTGAAAGGTTAACATTTCATTAATTTCAATTGAAGGACTCAATTGAACAAAATCAAAACTTATATAACTGAAATCAGGGCCATATACACAATTAAAAGTTAAGGGACCTAAGTGAATTTATCCACAACTCGGGGGGCTCTTCTGCACTTTTACATGCAGGAGAGAGAGAAACAGACCAACCAGATTTAACCGGCCACCGCCGCGTCCACGGCCACCGTGTGAAGCAACGCGCCGCACCGAGAGGAAGACCAAGAGGCGGCGCACCGGATTTGACGCAGGTAGAACATTTCCGGCCATCGTATCACACCGCACGCGCCTCTTGAACGGGGCGTCGGGGCGGACATCGTCGGGCACGTGCACAGAACGCTTGACAGATTTTCGAATATATATAAATAATAATGGTCAGTTACCGTTATGTCCCTGGTCTTAATCAATAGATTTTGTCTTATTAGGGGCTAGAACCGTCTTTAGCCATTTAAAAATTAAAAAAAAAAAAGATCGCGGCGGACCGGATCGGACCGGTCCGTACGCGCGCAATTACGCCTTTAGCCCTCAGCCGAAAACGCTATTTTATCTTATTACCGGGGCTAAAATCGCCACGACACTGTTCATAGGCGAAAAAAACAAAAAAAAAATAGGGCGGACGAACTCGCGCGACACACGGATGAAAAAGCTCGCGTCCACAGTGTTTTCAGAGTGTATGAACAGTAAATTTCGTATTCTTTTAGTTATTTGTTAATAATGAAAACCCTCTTTGCCCCTTTATTTATGAAAAAAACAAAAGACTAAGGATGACTGGTATCGTGGTCCATCTCTTTTCCACCTTCATTGGGCTCAAATATTTTTCTGTTTTTTTATAGAACATTGTAATTACCAAAGTGACCTTATAGCACAAGAAAAAAAGAGCTTTATGATCAAGGCTTTTATGGTAATTTTGATTCTTCACAATAAAATAACAAAACCATCCTTGAAATAAATTTTTAATTTATGTTTCTAATAACATTCATTCTCTAAGATTTTATATTTTCTTATTTGAATTTTATTTTTAATATAATTGTTTTCTAAGTTATTTTGTATGTGTTTTATTTTTGAATATATTATTCCAATTCATCTATAAATATTTTTTTATGTTTTTTATTCAATTTAACTTTTAAAATAAATAATATTTATTTTTAGATGGTATTTATACTGTGCAATTTTGCATAATATTTTTTTACTTATTTTGTTTTATTCAAACAATTTCATGTGAGTGCTTGTTTATATTATCGTTTGATTGAATAAAAATTCATTAAAAACAATCGAGTAAATATTTAATATTATAAAATCAAATATATTAATCTAAATTTGTCTCACAGTTTTTTCAATTTTATCCTTAATTATTTTTAAAGGTTCCTTTTTTTTTTTAATCGATGGTTCTTGATTCTTTAATCAATGCTTGCATGAACTTTTTCATTTTTATTATAAATTTAATGTCAAAAAACACTTTGGTAAAGCTTATATATCCAATTTATATGATTAAACAAATATACAACCCAAAGTGTAGCGTGACTTAAGTGACTAGTGATATATTATTTGCAATAGCTCACCAAAATTGGAAATAAAAATCCTCCTATGCTTTTATTTGTTTTTCAATATTTTAGAGTAATTTTAGGATATTTTTTAGATCAATCAAGACTTAAGTTTTTTTTTTTTTTTTAAAGAAGTTAAATGCAATTCCATGTTGACTTATTGTATATAACAAAAAAAAAAATCTTTTAGATGTTAGTTTAAGATAAGAATTAAAAAAAAAATATTAATCTCATTTATCACTTGACTTATCTCTTGAAATTAATGGACCAACACTCTTCTTCCTTGTTTTTTTCAATAAGCTAAAGGATTTTTATTATTATTATTATTATTTATGTTTGGCTCCTGCCTATTTAGATTCTGACTTCAAGAAAAATATTTAAGAGCATTAAATTGGAGTTTAGTTAGAGACATTTCGTTTCATTTGTGTATCATAAATATAGCTTCAGACTTAAAAGCCAAATAATCAGGACCATTGAATTAGGTTTTAGTTGGATACGTTTTGATTCCTTTAATTGACTTGCTAAAAGACCGTTAGAAGTAGACTCACAATTAATTTGGATATTTCGAATCAAGTTTAGATTTTATTAGATAGATGAATTATGTTATATTGTAAGTTGTGTGATAAGTTTGACTAATTTGAATAATCTAGATTAAAAAAATATAATGAAAATAAATAAACTTAACTTTAAAAAGTTTGGTACCAGAAAAAAAAACAAATTCCAAAAGATCTGATGTGCTACCACATCTAAGTTTAACATGTCAAATGATACAAAAAAACGAGATTGAAAAAAAAAGATAATTAAAAAAGATAAAAATAAGAATAAAATAGTAATAAAAAGAGTAGGGGATCAAATTTGACATAAGAATAAATAAAAATCAAATACAAAGAGGTAAAATTGAATACAAATTCAATTAGAAAAGGCTAAAAATAACAAAAAAAAATAATTACCAAATATAATTTAAAAATGAAATAAAATCAAACAACGGGGGATTAAATTGAATAAAAATATATTAAAAAAATACAAATAATAATCCAAAGAACAATGTGAAATTAGATACAATTGTTTTTTTATATATATAAAAAAAACCCTCTATATTTTGACAAGGAGAAAAGGGAGAAAAGAGGGAGGCTAAAAATGAAAAATTAAATTACCCTAAAACCTTTATATTTTGGAAAGTAAAAGAGAGAGAAAAAAGGAAGGTAATTTTTTTTTATGAGAACCTAATTGTTGCTTTGCTATCCTTATGTGCCTAATCATCACGAAGATCATATTATAACACCACATGATATTTAACAACCTCGATGGCATTGTATGTGCTATCTAAAAATTGCATACATTATCCACGGGCTGATACACGTGCCATGTTTTTATTTAATTATATTCATGTTAATTAAATATACAAATCACCCCTAAACGAACCTAATTATAACGAACTAAACTAAAAAAACAAAAACATCTTTAAGAACCAACTTTATATTTTTGTGATTTAAGTGTAATCAAGTCATATAACACTACTAAAAAATAAAAGGACTAAGCCCTGAATCCTTAGTATTTTTTTTTTTATACTTTTAAGGGTATTAATATCATTTTACCATACTAAAAAAATATATGAAAAGATTAATTTGTCGGGATTAATATGATAATGATAAAGGGGTCATGTGAAATTACCTCACTATCCCTACCAACAAGACTATTGATTTTTGTATAAAAAGACAAAAATATCATTATGTTGTTCTATTCCATAAAAATACCATGATGTCTTTTAAATTTTGTTGATTCATATTCAAATAAGTACATGTTTGAAGTTGACAAAAATATCATTACACTGTTTAATTCATAATATTTTATGTCTTGGTTTACAATGAAAATGAAAATCTGATATCTTTTAAATTTTATTGATTCAAATTCAAATTACTATGTGCTTAAACATAACCTAAATATATTAGGTTCAAACAAGTTCAAGTCACATGTCCAATTATTCTTACAAAAGAAAGAACTAAACTATCATTATAAATTAAAGGAATAACTAAATCACGGAAGATATTATTAATTGTATGTTTGAGAGTGAGATTGAAATTTCTTTTGAAAATATTTTTCATTTAGAAATGTAACAAAATGATATTTTTTTTATTTTTTTAAAATAATTTTTTATATCAATACATAAAAATATAGAAAATTATTTTAAAATTTAAATTTAAAATAAAAAATAATTTTTACCTTTTCAAAAATATTTTCCATCACCCGTTGTTTATCTGTTGGGACTTGGGCATAAGTGCCCGACTTTCCAACTACGCAAAGACCCCCATTTAAATCTCTCTTTCGCCACAAGAAGAACAAGAACCTCAGTAGCAAAACCCACAGTTCGAACCACAGGTTCCGAAGCCACAAACCAAGCAGTAAGTCTTTGACTTCTTGTACAAAATAAGAGATTTTGAATTGTGGGTTTTTCTCTCCATGATCTGAAGTTTTACCTCTATTCTTGTTTCGGGTCAGTTGGGATGTCATTGTCAAAACCACAAGGAGCAGGGCCAAAAGTCCTCTTCTTTCGCTAT
Source organism: Salix brachista (assembly GCA_009078335.1). Taxonomy (NCBI): domain Eukaryota; kingdom Viridiplantae; phylum Streptophyta; class Magnoliopsida; order Malpighiales; family Salicaceae; genus Salix; species Salix brachista. The sequence continues at coordinate 15,844,548 of CM018573.1, forward strand.
CGAAGCTTCCAAATGCTTCAATCCTACTGAATTCCCCAGCATTTGGATTTTCTGGCAGTGGAAGCGATCATTCGCGCGAGTATCAGCAGCAATGGCAGAGAATGCGTCTCAAAAGAGAGAATTAAACGTTGCCCAATAGGTAGCCCTAATTTGGGAATTGGGGATTTGTAGGGCCTCACCCTATTGGCTTGACAACACCTATCATACCCTAGTTATGGAGTCTGACAACAATAGCCTAGCAACACCTGGGTCTGGCAGGTGCCTGACCCAACTACGCTTGGGCCTGACACTTCGCTAAGCCAACACAAGTTTACTGATAAAATCCGGACATCAAATTCTTAACGACATTTTGATTAGATCAACAAGTTCATGCCGTAGTGCATCTAACTATAAGGATGTGTTTGGTATTATAGTTGTTGTTGTGGTTGAGATTTTAAAAAAATATTTTTAGCTGAGGTTCAAAATTGAAATTAAAATATTAAGTTAAAATTGTGGTTGAGTTTGAGATTTGATGAAAAATAATTTTGTGTGTTTAATTATCATACTTTTAATATTACTAAAATAACTGAGTTATAATTTGTTTTCATGTAATTAGAAAGGTGTTTTGAAATATATATTAATTAACTTTAAGCTAAAGAAGCATATAATCAATAAACAAAAGAAATGATACAAATCAAGCAAAACCCTAAAAGAGAAGTCAAAATGTATGCAAACACAGCAAAACACAGCTGCTATACAATCACACACTGTCTTTCCTCTCTCCTGGGCTGATGTACAAACAATGAAAAGCAGATATTTACTGTTTTTTTAAACCTGTGTTTCATTCACTTTTTTCTATGGGACCCGTATGATATTTTTGCGTTTTGAACCTAAACCAAACACTAATATAAGAGCTTTTCTCCAAACACCGGTTGTACTACAGAAACAAACACCTACTAAGCTTTATACGGTACATATGAGCTGATAGCTTTCAATTTTCCATGCATCCAATGGACTAGTCGCTAGAAACTCTTGCATCATCAAATAAAAGTCTAACTATGCAATTGCAGTCCCCGCAACGGAGAAACAAGGTAAAGCTTCTTAAAACAAGTGGCCAATCAGGTGGCTCTATGTATCCAGGTGTAGCAATCATGACTTTCCAGCAAGCTACCTTCGCCCTCAGAAAAGTGGTGAGCCCATATCATAAAGTCATAAACCAAGCATTTTTTATGCAATAAACTAGAGATCTCCATGTGGATTGGCTAATTTTACAGCTTTCTCTTCCCACAAATTTACAGTTAAAACAATGATCACTCCTGTAATTTTCAGTTCAATATTACAACTCCTCATTAAGAAAGGTCGAGTTCAGACCTTGTCAAATTCATCCTCACAAGTTTCGGTAGAATTCCGACTTACCCTCTTACAGATCAGAGTCAACCCAAGCCAGATAAGAATCTTGACAACTCTTACCATTCCGATTGTTACTGTCAGGTAATACAGCCACCAACCAAGCAAGTGATCAGCCACTCCTAGATCCACCGACAGCTCTATCTTTGCCTCTGCCATGAAAACCAGAGACTCAGCTTCGTCCCGTAGCCTCAACCACCACAGAGCACCATAGCTCAAAGCTATGCCCACCCTCTGCACCCACTTCTCGTCAACAGCCTCGCCAAAAATTGTGTCATCAACCACTGGCTTAACAACAGTTCTTGACCAGTGGATCATGGTCTCGTGCAACCCCAAGAAAAATATGTATCTACATAAGAAACCTCTTTGACTAACAAACCCAGAAACATCAAATATTCCAGAAGCTATGCTCCCTTCAATGCCGAGGCCGACACAAGTCTGTAAAGTACACAACACAATCCATGCGGTGTACAATCCGGGCCGGTAAATCACACCTGGTGTCTCGCTTAGAAGGGTAATTTTTCCTGTCAGGCCATGGATAAGTGTAGCTGTGCTAACAATTGAAACAAGAAAATACAGAATCAATGGGTTGATGGACAACAACAAGGATAAGATGAAAGAAGAGGGCGATTGTTGTCTAGGATCGGATGAGATGGTTAGCATAAAGTTATAGCTCGAGAGCCTGGCAAGGAGGAGAAACGAGAGGGGCAGCAAGAGACTGAGGAGGGTAATGGTCGCGGCATGGAAGGGTTCTCTGAAGATGGCACAGCCTAAGAGCTTTTTCGGCTTCGTTTCCCACCCCATGGCTGAAGCTGAAGCTGAAGCAAATATGGCTTGGCGATGAACTTGGTCACATGACAAGAAACATCAAACGAGGTCTATATTTATGTGAAGAATAAGTAGTACCGGAAAAAGGAAGATGATGAAACTTGAAAGTGGTTATCACGTCCATGGTTTAATTCATTTCAGACAGGACGCGTTTAGTCCATGTCTTCTTACGTTTGTGGTTGTAGCCAATAGTTTATCATTGTATCCTTCATGGACAGCGCCGATAGCATGTCCCAGTCAGCGGTTGAGGCTTTTTTTTCTCTTTGTAAGTTTGATGGCTGCAATTTTAAATTTTGATGTTTACAATTTAATATTATTTTGATGCTGATTGTTTTTGAACAAGTAGGTGGATAGGTTTGATTTTTTGGGTACGAATTACTGCTTTCTGCAGAGAGGTTTTTTCTTATTAACTCTTTGTTTGTAATTGAGTATCAAAAATATTTTCATTTTTAAAAAGAAAAAAACATTTTTATTTTTTATTTTAAATTATTTTAATTTTATGATCTAGATAATAGATTTGATATAATATTTCAAGTTGACTCAACCATGATTATCAGATATATAGATTGGACATACTAATTTAAATTGATCACCGTCGATTTTTTTTCAGTCTTTTCTCTATCCTATTTCATATAGTTGTATTTAAGGTGTTGTAAATTGAGCTATATTATTAATTATATTTTATAATGAAAAAAATCTCCAAGTTATCATAATCACCTTTTAAAAAAAAAAAAAATGATTCATTTGTTGTTGCTGTTAATTTTTTTAATCTAATTTAAATAAAACTAACGTATTCAATCTAGTTAGAATATGACTCAAGTCATAAAATTTTGTTTTTTTAAATGCATTTAGCGAATCACGAGCACCGAGACTAGTTCTAAAATAAAAATATATTTGAGAATATGGTTGAAGTTACTTTTTAAAATATTTTTTATTTATAAATAAATTAGAATAATATTTTTTTAGAAATATTTGTGATATCAGTATATTAAAATACAAAAAAAATGATTTAAAAAATATATATATATTTAAAAAAAAATATTTTTAAAACAAAATGACAAATGAAGAGAGTTGGCGTACTTTGATCATGAAAATCCCGCCTCTCCTATTGACATATAGTTGCAATGGATGTCAAGGCTTTGTATTATGTATTCTATACTTTAAGTGAGTGTTTTATTTTGTGCTGGCTTTTGCAGTTATAATTTTATTAAAAAATAAATTTATAAATTTTGATTTTGGTTAGAATTGCTCTAGATAGTCTTTTCATGTAAAATAAATTAAAAGATAAGTTATTTTAACTTTTATAAAATCAAGATTTGAAATGTAATTATGTACTATACTCAAAACAAAAGGCAGAAACTATTTAACTAACCAAATAATTTTTCTTTGTAATAAAGTAAATAATAATAATAAAAAAAGAGATAATATGCATGACACTAAAAAATAGGTTCTCTTTATTATTTTTTTTTAATTAATATATATATATTTTTTTTAGTGTCATGTATATTATCCCATTAGTATATTAATTAATTGCCTTATCTTTAACAGAAGTCAACGGATTAGTTTCCTGCATTTATATAGATGGCAGAAGCATGTTCGATGTTGAAGTCAGTAATTGTTTATCGATGTCCTGTAATTTCCTGCAACAGAAAATCGTGTGATGAACTTGGTAAATTTTGACTTTTCCTTAACGTACTTGGCTCCATGACATCTACATTTGATCTGTCAATTACTCTATCATCTGTTTGGGAATTGGTTTTTAAAAAAACTTGATTTGTTTTTTGTTTTTGTTTTTATTTTTATTTAAAATTAATATTTTTTATATTAACAGATAACTTGATTTGTTTTTTTTTATTTATTTATTTAAAATTAATATTTTTTATATTAACAGATACTGATATTAAAAAAATATTTTAATATATTACTAAATAAAAAATACTATAACCAAAATATTTAAAAAACAGACAGTTCATCTCGCATGGTGGAGGTCAAGTTTTCTCGGGACCCGCATTCCTCCTAACAAGACCCGGTCACCCTGATAGCGTGCAAACGAGGGAGCTTGACGATTATACCCCTTGATCATTCAAGTCGATGCCGTCATTCCATTCCGCATATGAGGTTGACAATACAATTTTATTTTTTTGTTTTAAGTTATTTTTTTTTATTTTAAAATCATTTTTGATATATTTACATATAAAAAAAATCCTCATTTTAATGTATTTTAAAAATATACTATGAAATAACCTTATTTTATTATCTATCAAAAATAATAATAAAATATATTTTAAAAAAAAATATCAACTACACTTTTAAATAATCCTTGCAATGCCATGTAGAATTTGTTTTTCATTGTCTTTCAAAAATATTTTTGAAAATATTTGAATTTTTTTTATTTTAAATTAAAATATTTCAGTGTTTTTAAATTATTTTCAATATCAAAATATAAATTTTAAAAAATAAAAATACATTATTTTAATATATTTATAAACAAAAAAATAATTTAAAAAATAACTTTAACCGCTCACTAAAATTACAAATGGCAACCACAAGATAGAGATGACGTCATTGTTTCTTAGTTGTATTTCATTGGCTTATTTGTCCACCTGTTCTCAAAAGGGCTCCTCCTCTTTTTTTTCTTGTTAGGATCTTTTGGACAATGGATTCGTTAGTTAGCTGGCGGCCGGCAGTTGTGCTCCCTGTGACGCCCCGACTTTATATTTTTTAATAATAAATAAGAAAAAAAACGAACCAAACATTAACTACGTCGTCATCCTTATCTCAGTGGTTGAAGTTAAAAATGATGTTTTTTTTATTGAATTTCTTCATTTTTCATTAAAAATCATTTCTAGAACATTTTTCTAGCAGCAGCGAATATCTTACATGGCATGCGGACCATACCATTGCCCACGTGGCAGCCCCAGAATGCGGATGGACATAGAGCAGGCCCCACTCTTCTTCCAGCCTATCAAGTGGAGGGAGGGATGGGGCGAGAAAACTTCTCCAATACGTGGCAATATCTTCACATTGATGTGTGCACAACCGTGTATGGGTGTGAGTGGTTATGTTTGGAAAATGCTTTAAAAAATATATATTTTTTTTTAATTATTTTAATATGTTGATATAAAATATAATTTTTAAAAAATAAAAAAATATTATTTTAATATATTTTTAAATAAAAAATACTTTTAAAAATAACTTACTCTCCGTCCAGTCACTTATTTTATTGCAAGGGCAGGGCAGTGCTGATATACATGCATGGTTGTTTGTATTTAATGTGTGAAAAGAAAACTGATAGAAAGCAACTTGAGGTTCTTGTCATCTATTGCCAGCTCTCCCTCTCCCTCTCCCTCAATCAATTGGATCAGAGCATGATCTTCATCTTCTTCTCTTCTTTTATCTGATTTCTCCAAGTTAATATTCAGAGCATCTCTTCGTTTGATCGAGGCTTTTTTTTTTTGGGGGGGCGCAACCTGGTTTGTGCAGCATAGCAGAAAATTTGAGTCATGGATAGTTCTCCATCTAGAAAATTGGGCTCTAATGTTTCAGAACTCACCCAGGAAATTCAGACATCCAAAAGAAGGTGGGTTGGTGCTCTTTTTTCGTGCTTTTGTTTTCTTTCACACTCTTGGTAAGTATAATTTCATTTTGGAAAGATGGCTAGCTTAGCCTAGTTTGGTTTTCAGCCTTTTTGGGCTGGCAGATCTTCAGTAGCTTTAGGGGCCTTCTTAGGTTCGTTTTTGTTGTTTCTTGTTTCAAGGTGGAAGTTTGTTTCTTCCTTGTTTTCCTTCGGTTTTTTAAGCCGCTCTGTATATTCTTCCGCCTTTCAATATATATCTTCGTTCAAAAAAAAAGATGGCTAGCTGACTGCGAGGCGTGTTTCTGCCAGGTCTTATCCTTTATGTGCCCAGATTTATTCTGAAATCATTGAGTTCATCTTGCAGGAAGGTGGTTGAGAAGACTGTTGTTAGAGTGAGGATTGGCGAAAATGCTGGGAAATTAAAGAATGAAGGGCCTCCTTCTGATTTCTGGTCCTGGAGAAAATATGGGAAAAAACCTATCAAAGGATCTCCTCATCCAAGGTTTATCATCTTCTTTCATTTTAGCTTTTACATTTTGGAGTTGGAAAGTGAATTCCCCCCCCTGGATCCACTGAATTTTGTCTAAAAGTTCCAGAAGATTGCGTTTTTCTATCGCTGTAATTTCTCCATGATTGTTTTCCCTGCACAAAACGAGAGTAATTGTCAGTTGTCACTGGTTTTTATGCTTCTCTCTGCATGCAGGGGCTATTACAGGTGCAGTACATCAAAGGGCTGTTCAGCCAAGAAACAAGTGGAGAGATGCAGGACAGATGCTTCAGTGCTCATCATTACTTACACCTCAAATCACAACCATCCAGGTCCGGATCTCCATGAACCCAACCTGAACCAACAGTCAAAAGATCCCGGAACCCCTCCGACTGGTCATCTAGATCTTCCCACAACTCCAAAACAAGAAAAGCCAGAAGAAGAAACGGAAGAAGAAGAGGACGACCACCCCATCGTGCCAAGCTGCGCCGATGAAAATGTCTGCCAAGGTAACAGTTTTCACTACTTACAATCCCCAATAAGATTTTCTCAAGATATCATGATTAGCCAGGACGATCCTTTCGCCGATAACTCAGAGAAAAGGCAGGATACATTGGGTATTGTCCTGGACGAAGAGCCCATTAGTTGCTCCAGACTGATGCCATTTTCAGCACCCAAACCAGAAGAGAACAATGACTTCTTTGATGAACTAGAAGAGCTGCCCCACATCTTCGTCTTTCACTAGCTTCATGTGGGGGTGGGGGAATTTTTTCGATGAAAGGATTCTTGCTGTCCCTTCTTGATTCGAGGTTTTTTTGGGGGCATCCTGCCTTGAAAAATGTAGTTAAAATTTCCATGTACAGGGGCGCTGCCAGGAATAGTTGAAGTTTTTCTTCTTTACCTTCACCAAATGAGTGAAGGGGTACAAAAGTTGCACACTAACAGAAGGTAGTGGAGAAAGACATCATCTTTTATTAGGTTTCTTGAGATTGAGACTCAAAAATATGCTCTTTGATAAACGAGAAACCCTAATTTTTCAGAGAAGAGAGGGCCGGCCTCCTCTTTTGGACGCATATTTTTGTGTTTTACAATAAACAAGGCACGAGGTTCACAAGTGAGTGCTTGAAGATCTTTTATTAGATAAGGGCCTCTCCCTTTTAAAATTTACTTTTTGGGTGGGTGGTTGCTTTGGCGAGAGAGATGCTTGGCCTCTTAGGAAGTACCCTTGATCGATGAACACCAGCACCACTCCTGTAAAAAAGTTAATGGCGCTATGAGTTTTCTGACGTGTAAGCTTATCGGATGTTTGTTGTAGTTGTTTTTTTTATTTTTAAAAAAATAATTTTGATATTAGTATATTAAAATAATTTAAAATATATATTTTTTATTTAAAATAAAAAATTAATTTTTAATATTAGATACATAAACATTAAAAAATAAAGTAAAATAAAAAAGTTGACCTACAAAATAAGACATCATAATTCATATTCAGGCTCGTAGTTTTCCTTTCTCACATTTTCTCCACTGCCCCCCTTTTAGTCTCCTTCCATGATTTTTATCATCACAGCAAAATGCAACCCACTTCATTGTTGCAGAAACGTGCACCACGATTCAACAGGATCGACTTGGTGCTCTATTCCACCTTACAAAAGACTAAGTGGTTGGATTTTTATTTTTGCTTGAAAGTAATGTTTTAGATATATTTTTAGATTATTTAGAGATGTTATGTTAAAAATGCTTTTGAAAAATAAATATTATTTTCGAGCAAAAAATACTTTGATAATATAATAATAGTTGCTTTTTAAATTGTAACGGAACACGATATACAGCGACACTGTAAACATAGTAACAGAGACTGAAAATTATTTAACTTTCGAGGACTATCTTGAAAATTGCTTTATAATTCAGGGGCACGAGTAGTTTACTAAATAACCAACTGAAAGCATCTGTAGGGTTACTAGCTGTGCCTAATACGCAGTACTCCACATCCAAGACACTGCTCAACAAATTGGTCCTTGCAAACTCATCACCGTGAGTGAGGATCTAATGGTAAGATGGTCTGAACTTCTGTCTTGAGGACTATCTTGAGGATCTAATGGTAAGATGGTCTGAACTCAACTGTAAGCTCTCTGGCCAAAGCAGCAGCACCATTCATTTACAAAAACAATGATGCTGGATAAAAATGCTGATGAAGATCCCAAGTAAAAGATGCATATATCCGTTCAATCTCTTTCTCAGGCTTTAGTTCATCCAAAACTCGCCGGGATGTAACACATTATGAGAGTGTGTGGGGAGAAAAGGCTCTGCCAGAACAAACAGCAAAACATGTTCTATGATTCCCTGGTGCATGGATATCAATATGCTTGATCATTAAATGCTAGACCGCAGCTGCCAGTGGCTGGAGAGCCTTGAGAGGATTCAAAATAACACCGTCAATAAGCCTGTAGTCCTTGGCTTCTTTCGCACTCATGAAGTAATCACGATCTGTATCCTGGTTGATCTTCGCAAGACTTTGACCAGTGTGGTAGGCGAGATACCCATTTAGGTTTGCCTTGTGATGCAACATTTCATTTGCCTGAAAATTAAGCCAATGTTAAGAGATGTTTAAACGAAAGATAGCAGTTTCAATGATATGAGAAAGTGTTACAGGAACCAAGAGGTCCCATACCACAACATAAACTCATTTCAGATCAAATCTAGTTCATCTATGGGACACATGTACACGTATAAATCAGAAGCACTAAGGATATATCAGTTAACGATAAATAAAAAGGCTCCACAAACAAATACAAGTTTGGGAGAAAAAGGATGGCATACCTGGATATCTATGTCAGATTGCCCACCTTGAGCTCCACCAAGTGGTTGATGGATCATTATCCTTGAATTCGGCAAGCTGTATCTTTTTCCTTCAGTCACATAGTAAAAGAGAAACATATTCAGTACATTTTGAAGCAGCAAACACAGATTGGAGCTCTAAGTCATCAAGTCAATGGAGTATTTTACCTTTGGTCCCAGCACTAAGCAGAAAAGCCCCCATACTGTTTAACCAAAAAAAGGAGATCAAACGAAATAAGAAAGAATGTTAGTAATGGAAAATATTCAAGATTCCTGAGAGAAAATTAAATGGTACTGTCAAGGGCAAATCTTTCCCCTTCCCACCATTTCATAGAAATTAAATTTTATTTTTTACACTCAGCACAGAATGTTAATGGTTCCATAAGCACTCTGTTCATAATAAGTGTCTGGAGAAAGATCAGGTAGAGAATTGAGTATACTGAGTCCTCAGCCTGTAAGTGGAAGCATGGCGGAAGTTTTGACAATTATTGGTAGACATTAAATGGGGGAAAAAATGCAGCATAGAATTCAAAGGAATTTTTTTTTATATATGCTGGGAAGTCACATATCCGTAATATAATCCCTATGAGGATGCACTATAAGTTTAAGGATATTGAGGATAATCGTCCAAAAGACAACCACAAATAGCCAGATACAACACTTCATAAACAGGACAAGCATTAGCCCAAATATTTATCAGGCCTTGAGGAACATTTGATTTAATTTGTGTCATGGAAAAAGGTGGGTTCTGAGATCCCAGATAAATTCAGTTTCTACAGTTATATTACAGTGATGCATCCAGCTCAACTCTGTTATCGAGAAGAAATCATTAGGTGAGCATGGCTAACCATTAGCCCACACTAATAAGGGAAGAAGTCCCAGAATCGCTTTAAGTGTGGTCCAATGGTGAGCTGACCTCACCTAGTATTTTTCCTTGCCGGGGATCTATCATAAGAACCTTGAGGTTGCATGATCAACAGCCATTAGCTCAAGATCTAGACACCAAATTATTTAAGTTATTCCCATGGTAATATTACTGAAAAAACAGTTCACCATATGCATCTACTGAGACAGTACATATATTATTCTCTAATCATCAATAAACATTCCATATAATTCACTGAAACATATTTCTCCCGTCCTAACACTTGGCAAGCCTGACAAATCTACATCATATAGAATCCATTGAAGTTTCAAAACCAATGTTGTTTGACTCATGAAGGAGCGAGGTTAGAAATGTTAAATCCAACCTATGACAGAAAAGCTACTTTTTCATAAATCAATTAAGCTCCTGTTAATAAGACATAGTTCTTCTAATAGTTGATGAATAAATGAGGCAATGCATTAGTCTATAATGATTCACTGTGGAACTAAGGTATAGGTAAAAGGAAAAATATAGTAAAAACTCAGTCTGTAATGATTCATTGAGCAACTAAGGTATAGGTAACAGTAAAAATATAGTACATAGTATAAATCAGTGGTTCGTGTAGCATTTAGGGTATAAATGACAAAAAAGAAAACAGGGAACTAGTAAATCTTGTACCTAGCTGCCAGTCCAACACAGACAGTGGAGACATCAGGTCGGATGTGCCTCATTGTGTCAAATATTGCCATGCCTAAGAAAAAAGAAGCACAAACAAAAGAGGCACAGAAAGAGAGAGAGAGAGCGAGTGAGCCTCCAAACAAGTAAAAACAACATTACTTCACATGCTCAGGAAACTGAAAAAAGGTAACAAATAAAAGGAGACTTCAATCTGAACAAGAATTACCAGCTGTAACTGATCCTCCGGGAGAATTCACATACATAACAATATCCTGATTGGAATAAAAAGCAAGCCCTGGTTAGTAAACTGCTTGCCTCAATTCTTCATATAACGAGGACAGTGTTAAAACAAGTTCATTTTGTCTCGTCGTGTTTGTGCATGTGCATGTGTTACAGTCATGAACTTGACTAAAATCTGTTAATGATGGAGGATGAAATCATCAACTTCAATGCTGTTAGAGGGCTCAGAAGCAAATGAAAGTTGAAATGAAGTTGACAATGATTGAATAGATACCAGCCAGCCACAAAGAAAAGTCGGCAATCTCACTTTGTTAGGATCAACAGCATCGAGATAGAGAAGTTGAGCAACAATAATGTTTGCCATGTCATCATCAACAGCTCCACCACAGCGTATAATTCTCTAAGAATTTTAACAACACTAAAATCAAATGTCACACAAAAAACAGCCAAGCATTCAATGTAAGATGATAAGCAAGAAGAGAAAGAAAGATGATTAGCGTATTCACTTACATGTTGAAAAAGTTGACTGATAACACTCTGGAACCGTTCATGCACCATTGGAGGAGGTCCTTGCCCTTGAGCTCCATTTGCATACGCAGGGAAGAAGGGCGAAGAAGGGATTTGCAAATCATCCCTACAAAACCAATTCCCCATTTTCTTCTCCATTTAATAGCGCAACAAGCAAATAAACACACCAAGTTAAAAGGGGTAAATCCTACCCACCTCATAGACCAAATCCCCTCCCGCAATCTTCTCTCAGGTGCCCAAAACTCGCCAGAGCAAACAGCCTTCACTGAAGATGTCTGGATTGCCTTTCTATCAGTACCAAACTTTCTCAATTTGCTGCAGTACATGTAGAGAACGAGGGCATTTGAATTTCTCGAGTAATTAACCATGGAACATTTTTCAAACACGAGGTAAATTCTAGCTTACTGATAGCAATAATCCATGCTAAAAAAAAAAAACGAGTCAAGTAGGTGCCTTTAGTTACAACAGGTGTTTAGCATCCAATATAACAAAAAACAGTTCAAAGCTTCAACAAAAATTTCCTTTGTTACACTTCAGTAAATCCATGAACACTGATAATAATAACGGTAAAACCATCGAGTAATTGGCAAGCATCCCGGTCTCAATTTTCGAAAAAACCAAATTAGAAAAAAAAGAGAAGGGGTGACCTGTAACGGAAAGGGTGGAAAGGGAAAGAAAGAGTGTTGGCATTGGGAGCAGAGCCAAGTGAAGGGCTAGGAGCCTAGGAGTGAAGACACGAAAGGTGAATATGAGAGAAGAGGCCGATGTGGAGAGGCATGAGTGTGCCATTTTTTCTCAGCTTTGTATAAAGTGAGTGCTAGACGGAAGCCCCTTTGAATTAGCTACCGTATTATCAGGGCCTTTATCCTATAAAAGTTTATGGCTCGAGGAGGACGACGAGCCTCCAACCGTGGCTGGCTGAATATGTATCTTAATTTTCTGGGTCTTTCTTTGACCCGTTTACCAAACGGGTGGTAATGGACTATATATATATATATATATTTATAAAAAATATGTTTTGTTCAATAAATTTACTTTATTAAATCATATGAGAACAAAAGGGCAATCATTATAAATCAACTAAATTACACAAAAAAAGAAATCATTCATGGTCACCTGCATGAGAAAATGCTTGTCGATATTTAAAAAAAATAAATCAATAACCTTACTTATTATTAAAGTAAAAATTAAATGAAATTTAATAAAAACATATCTGATGCAACCTGAAGAAGACAATAATTAACTTTTGATTATTTAAAACTCTCGAGATCTCTGTAGAGAAATTAATAAATAAATTAAAACATTTTTAGATTAAAAAGACTAATTATTTAAAAAAAAAAACTCGAGGGTCGAAATCTATACAAAAAATAACCATGTTTCTCATCAAGTGGCTCGCCTGGAGGATCATCAGACGCTACCTGCATATGTTTGAGTATCATGCGACTAGTCTGTAATATATTTCTCTAAGTACTTTTTTTTACTTTTTTTGTACTGTTAAAAAAAACTCCAGATGGGCCATGGAAAATCCGTCTGGTTTACCAAAAGAATATTTCGTGAATACAATTGAAGACAAAATTCTATTGATCAATCCTTAAGCTATACATATATTTTTTCTTTTTCTTTTTCGTGAATATCCTGTAGCTATAGATGACAGCAGATGAACCACACCATCTGTATAATCCCTCTACAGTCTACACTGAATAAAAAAATGCCCTCTTGGAATGTATTGACATAAGCTGCGTGGAAATTTCTTTTAGCATCGGCAGCTGGTCTCAGGATGCCTCTTGCTCCATTGCCTTGTAGCACTGTAGACTGCAAAGCGGGATCTTTGACTTGGAATCTCGATATCTGTATGGGTTAGTACAGGACGGGACTGCGCACTTCTCTCTCGGGGGAGGATAGCTGCATAGGCAGAGAGAAAACTATCAGGTTGGCCTAGCATTTTCGTGTTTTAGCATGCTTTTTAAATTTCCAGAGGAAAATAAAACCTGCAGGGTTTAGAGTCGAAAATACTAGGGAGACCCATATCCTTGGGAAATGTCACAACAGTCCCTGAAGGACCCATGACCCATCTGATGGTGCTCGATGCAAGCATCTGGGCGGTGACAGCCTTCTCCTGAACATGAAAATGTGAGAAATTTGATTGCAGCTTTATATCAAGACAGCGAAGGAAGTTCATCAGACAATTGATAATACCTGTGCCAATTCTACCAGACGCTTCTTCATTTTCTCTTCTTGCTTTTTTCTGCTGGAATCTTGACCACGAATTTTTCTTATAGCCTCAGCCTACAAAATCAAACCCCCCCGAAGAAAGGAAAAAGAAAAGACAAATGCTTGTTTATACCTCCGTGGATCTCTCATACGCATATGGGATACAACTGCATAAACACAAACAAACCTCGGATTCCCTCGCAGCCTTCTCAACTTGTAATCTCCGCCTCTCAGCTGCCTCACTTTTCTTTAATTGCTGCTCGATCTCTGTAAGTTTGTCCTTTTGCTCTGGAATGAACAAAAATGAGAAACACAAGGGAAAAGACTGCAATTAATATCGAAACTAGATTTCGAAAGGGAGAAAAAACATATGGAAGTGATTAATTCTCACTTTTTGATGGTGCAGGTGGTAATCCATTTGGAAACTCAATTAAGTTAGCATCAGGAACAGAAGAGCCATCTTTGCTTGACTGAAGTGCCTGTTGACGCTTTGTTAAAGTCATCTCCTTCTTACCATTTGTCAATGACTCAATAGATTCATTTTTCTGCTTCTGCTTACTACCTTCAAAATCACGATTAGATAATGATTCTTCTTCCTCATTATCTCCATCCTCTGGTGCTCGGTGTGATCTGGATATTTTCTTCCCATCTTTAACCAGCCTTGAAGTACAATTGTTTTCCAGGGTAGAAAGCTTACGTTGCTTCTTACTTGATTCACCATCATCTTCCTTATGTCTTGTTGGGACTTTTGACTTAACTTTCTCTAGGTACAGGATCTCATCATCCTCATCATCATCACCATCCAGCACACGCCTCTTGGGGGCTCGCTTGCTCTTACGAACTGTTTCAGGCTTATCACCTTGTTTCCCAGCAGTATTTTTGCTCGAAGTCTTCCCCATTGAACAATCGTCTTTCCTGATACTAAAACCTTCTCTAGAGAATTCCTTCCAAGGGACTCCTTGCAAACCAGGCCTCCTTCCTGAAACAAAATGATCCTCCAAATCCCCCTGCAATACAATAATTTAAAACGGTGAGATTACAAGGGATTCTGACATTACTCAATAATGAGAATACTTAATGGGTGATATAATGAGATAATACACAGTAATGAGGTTGTTATTGTTTCATAAGAGGACACAAAGGATGCCAAAAGAAACCCACATACAAATCTATGTGCACAGGCAGAAAATTGGCATCAACAACTGATCCAAAGAATGCAAGTAATAATCAAGATTTGGTCATGTTACCATGCAAGTACAAACTCCACGTGGAAGTTCTTCAGCTTATATACCTCCAAAAAACAATAAAAACCTTTTGGTGCACTATTACAAGATTGTAAGTTCAAAATAAACATATAAACTTAAATTAGAGCAACATACACAGATAAGAGCCTTCAGGTGCACAGTTAGGAGGTATGCACTTTTCCTAAGGTTACATAATAAGAAAGATAGTTGAAATTTATATTGTTATCCAGTTAAAGTGTATATTCAAAACAAATGCAATGCATGAATTTGCATGCAACAACTAAGAGGCTACAATATTTCACTCAAGAAAAAATGACATCAGTACCTGAAGACTAAGTTTCTGCCTTGACCTGGAGGTGTCTGTGAATCGAGGGTTCTCTTTAGAAGACAAACCATTAGTTGTTGAGTTTGGATTAATTGTGCGTGTCGCACCACCAACCTTACACTTAGCCTTTTTAACCTTGTTTTCGTTTCCTAAAGCATCTAAACTCGCTCCAGACTGCTCTGAACTCCAACTTCCATCATTCCTTTCACTGTACACATTTGCGGTTCTAGACTCCACATCCATGCATTCCTCCAGCTTGCTTGTGCTTCTCCAATTCGCAGGGGCAAGAGCACCTTCACTAAAACGTTTATTGTTAATCACACTTTTCCCCGAGTTACTGTCATAAGACACATTTTCGCTTTCAGTCCGGGTAGCTGAAAAGACCCTGGAGACAGATTGATTAAGATTGAGTTCTTTCCTCCTAGAATTGTCAGCATTCTCATCGCTAGAACCCTTGCTCCCATCATCTGAAGGTGGTGATATCGATAATGATGAATAATCATGATTGTTCTGGGAATCCTTTGGCCTGCGAGAAATATGACTCCTCTTCTTTCTTATAGCACTTCCCATGGTATCAAACTGAGAAAGACCCAACACTTCCATATAGTGAAAAGTTATCCAGTCCTTTGCTGCTTCACCCAGATAACGAGACAGAGCAAAGTCACAGTAACTAACTATTCCAAAGATGGTTTCGTTAACCCTACATCAAAGACATACAAAAGCCTAAGCAATTATATCGGATAAACCCTGAAAAAGAACTAACACTTATACTAATTTCATTTTGCATCAGAATAACCATGAGAATGAAGAACTTATCCAAGAGGGAATAGAAATGTAAAGCACTCAGCGCACAGCATCCAGGGAATTCATTACAAAACGAAAGATACAATGATACATCATGGAACTAAAGCCAACTAAAGTAGCGGAATTCAAAGATAGAATGGAAAAACCACACCCATTACTGGCAATGACACAGCCTGTTAACATCAAACCCAGTAAAATAAAACCTCAGAAGAATAGCAGATACCAGATAAAGCACCAAATAACTCAATAGCGGAAAATCCAATAGAAGAATTGTACAAAATTTAACAATATAAGAAACCAAAACCCATCAATTTGAAAACCTGAGCGAATTGTCGTGACATCAAACCAAGCTAAAGGACAAATCCATACAACAGTTGATACCATAGCAGCGCAGCTGAACCCAAATCAATCAAAGAAATCGCCCAATTGTAAACCAGAAAGAACCCCAAACAACAGCACTAAACTCAATCCTCATGAATCCTAACCAGCGATTCAGAAACATCACAAATCAACAATCGAAACAAAATACGCAGAAAAAACACAATATACCCATGCACCGATCGGTCATCAACAACAAATAAAAACCCATAAAAGAGAGGAAAACAAAGACCCTTACCGGAGAAGAAAGGAGGCGCAGAGAGATAAAAAGCGAAGAGATGAGAAGAGAAGACCAGAATAAAAAGAGAGAAAGAGGAGGGAAACAAAAGAGGTAGAAAGATTTGGTGATCGTTGGTTAAGGTTATAATATGTTTAAAGAGAAAAGGAAAACTAGGGTTAGAGAAAGAGGAATGAGAGAGGTAACGTATTGGAGAAGGACTAGGACTAGTAATAATCTCCCTCTTGTTCTCCATTTTTTGGCTATTGCCACACCCCGCACCCGCACGCAAGCACCCTGTTCTTTTTTTGGGTGATTCTAGCCTAAGGCCTCTAAGGTTGTTGCTGTTTGTTGAATCGGTCGCTTGGTTCGGTCGACCCAAATGGACGAGAGAGACGCAATTTCTCTCCCTTCCTCTCTCGCGTCTCTTTCCTTTTCTTTTCCCTCCTCTCCCACCCGCACACGGACGCGGTTTTTCCACTGCAAGTTTATGCGCAGGTTACGCCCCTGCGCACCCACATGCTCGTTTGGGTGGAGCTAGCGCACGTTTTTGTCACGTGGCTGGTATTAATAGCTCTCTCTTTTTTTCTTTTTCTTTTTTAATTCTTTTCTTTTCCATTGTTATTTTAGAATGATACTTCTTTTGTTTCTGTTTGTCAAAATTAAAAGGAAAATGACATGGGCCTTTTGGTATATTTCTCGATTTTTTGAAAGCTGAACGTGAGAGCTTGGGCCGTTCAAACTGGGAGCGAATAGAATATTCTGTTTAAATATAAAAATATTTTTTTATCTAAAAAGTTAGAAAAAAGAAGTAATTTTTCTGGTTTTTGCTTTTGAAAAATATAAAAACCGGAAACAAGTTTTTTGAAGCTCTCCGCATCGTTTTTACATCACTCTCTTGCGAGAGCTGAGCTACAATCATGTCCGACGGTTAAGATTCTTCCAATATCCTGAAGGGTGGGTCCAGCCTCGAACTTGTATAATATGCTGTGGGTCCGACTTCAAACCAAGTCAAAGACAGCATCTTAAAATAGTTTGCAAATAGTGGTTGTTTTTAAAAATATTCTTAATTTATAACTATATTAAAATAATTTTTTTATATTTTTAAAAATGTATTTTTATACCACTATATCAAATTGATTTAAAATATGAATTAGAATAAAAAAATAATTTTATTTCAAAAACATTTTTATAATGTAAAAACAAACAGCTCCAAGTCTAGCACATAAGGATCACGGTTGAGATGTCATTTGATATTTTGTCGTTTAATGTTGTTTTTGAATTTTTTAAAACTTTTATTAGTTTTAAATTAATTTTTATATATATTTATAATGCTATTTGACCTGTAATTTGCCTCGAATAGGATGTTTTTTCAATAAAAATGTGAACACATGAACTTCTTAGACACATTTGTTTACATAAAAACAAATTCTAAATGTAAATAAAAAAGTTTATATAAGCATATAATTAAATAAATTTAAAATTATTTGCGTAAATATATTAAGAAAAAACATTAAAAAAAAACAAAAAAAAAACCGGAAAAATCAACAAACAAATATAAATCAACATATTTATCTCACAACTTGGGTTATTTAGCCGGTTGCATTTAATGAATTTGTTTAATAAAATTATTATTTTTTATTAAATCTAATGATTATAAAAAAAAGTCATAAAATTAAATGAATTATCCAAAAAATAAATACTTTTATTTTTAAGAATAAGATTCATCTATATAAAAAATAAAATAAAAAGTCATAGATAAATCCGAATAATTTGTTCAAAAATTAAATATATGAAAAGCTAAATAATAAATCATACAAGGGTGCTAATTGAAATATAAATTAAAAAATATTTTAAAAAATAGAAAAGATATAAATTAGAAAAAATAGAAAAGAAGAGAGATCAGAGATTATTCGGCCTAGAACACAAATCCTTAATAAGGTAAGGGCTCGCACACATACTTTTTTTTTTTTTTTAAATGATGTACCCAAAATCTTTATAAAAAAATTAATTTAGACAACGTGTCATTTGTTTTTTTTATATATTTTGAGCACTCTAATAATTGGAAGATCAAGGTTTTTTTTTTTTGTTCACTTAAGCATAAAATTATTATGAGTTTTATTTTATTTTTCTGTAACCTGCTATTCAAAAAATAAAAATAAATTATAAATCCAAATATTATTGTGTTTGGCTTACCCAACTTTGTTTAAAAGATGACTTTTCCGATCCTTCTCATCTCTCCCGAAGGAAAAATGATTCCTTAGTTTAATCCGAGGAATCTTACTGTTTGACATTGGAGTTGAGTAAAAATTTAATATTATTAAGAATATATCCTCACTGTTTACAAATTATGCATGGTATTAGCTATCCCCACCTGGTTTGTGGGCTGGTTTCAGGTAACAAGATACTGGTATCTGGTGGCTAATTTTTTCAGAAAGGTAACTTGTTATCATGAACAGTGACGTGCATGAAACATCGAGCACGGTCTTTTTCATGGCATCATGAAATGATCTCTCCTTCAAATCAAATTTTCGTCAATATTTGGAAAGAGAGGTGAGGGGTCATATGGTTAGAAGGAATGAGTGGTGGAAATGTAAATCAAAATCTCCTACCCCGATCTCTAGGCGTTTGGTAGCCTGTAATTGAATGGGAATAGAACTACTGTGAAGGAGAAAGACTCTGCACTAGCTAGACGGAGGAGGCAGGTTTGAGGGGGGGTGGATTTTTTTGCGTGAATCAAAAAACCTCTGCTTTGATGTGTGATTTCTTCTTGTTCATCCTTTCTTTTTGACCATTTCCTCCACGGCTTTTGTAAGTTTTTCTAATCCTCAATGAAAGTTTGATCACATTCAAAAAAACGAAAAAGTGCCAAGAACTTTCTTGGTGATTATGGAATGGAAATCAGGCATTGTTGTTGATATCAGAATTCAGAGCAGGCAGTGTCCATTTTTCTTCATATTGGATGACTTACAGAATGTAATTATGATAAACGAGTACCGGGTGTCGCATCAAGGAGGATAACTACGAGACAATTCTCTCCCTGTACATTTAACCAGGTAAATTTAATGAATTTAAGGGCACATATATATTGTAATTCGTATTTTGTGCCTTCATGTAGACGGGGTTTCAGTCTAGAGTCGCGCGCTTGCTCCTGGAAATGGATTTCTAAAAGCATCCTCGGCTGGAGATTGGATTATTGCTTCGGGAAACACAGTACTTTCTTTCTGTTTGATCTTGGAAGATAATAATATAATTATTCAGGAGGGCAGTATTATTATGTTGCCTTCTTGATAAACCATCCTTCTCTAACCATCTAGTTGGATCACAAGTAGAATAATGTAAGATCATTTCTGGGAATCTCTTAATGGCAAGTTAAGTTTTTCTTGTACTTGGTCTTTTAAATGATCAAGAACACTATTAGCAATGCCATGAAGTAATGTCGAAGGCAACAAATCAAGCTGTTGCTGTGAGTATCCTGGTATTTCGGAGTTTCATTAAAGAAAGATAAAACAGTACAACTTTTCTTTTCTTTTCTTGGCGGGGGAGAGAGGGAGGAGATTCAATGAAGGCGAGGAAACGACCAGTACGAAATTTATGCAGAATACCAGTAAAGAATGGCGAGTAACGCAATGTTATTCTCAGTCAAAGAGGATTATTTTGAAACTTTGAAGACATGTTAATGCTTCATCAAATTACTGATCGAATATTCCTCTACACAAAGAATGATATATATGACAGAAGAACTAATGATTAGTTTAACTCCATTGAAGAGATGCAGAAATGGCCAAGTTGATGCTAGCCAACTTATCCAAATGCTGATCCATCTCTTTCAATGGTGATTCGAGGTGTGGTTGCTCGGAAAATGCTTCCTCGCACGTGTCAGAATATGTTACGGTGGCACTTAGCAAAGTGCTCAGCCTGCCTATGTCGTGACCGGAAATTGCTGCCAGAGCGTCGTTGAGATCAGCAACTCCGCTATCAAAAGACTCAACGCACGTGTCAAGGGCGTCCTTGACCACTGCTGATGTGGAGAGATCGTTGATTAGTTTCGTGGCAACAGCCGTGGCTACTTCAAAACTTTTTTGGAGAACATGTATCCCGATTTTAAGGACTGAAATAGGATTGATTTCGCCAGCTAGGAAAGGAGCAACGGTGGCAAGACATTCTGCTGGGTAATCGGTTACGTCACAAATCTTCGTCAATGCAGCATTGCTGGATAGCAATGGCAGTATGGAAGCTGAATGTGTTGGAGAATCAGGGGGTGACGGGGAGGAAACCGGCGACGGCAATGGGGGTTGAATGGTGGGGGAGGAAACTGGCGGCGGCAATGGGGATCGAGCGGTTGCTGCAGATATGAAAGACATGGCCGGCCCTGGGGCATCAGCAGTCCCTGAAGCCTCAGGATGCCTATAGACATTGCTGGAGTTGCGAGGGACACAAATGGCCTCGGCAAAAAATGGGAGGAGAGAAGAGGAGACGAGGAGAAGGGTGATGAACTTGTAAAGCTCCATTATCTTCTCCTGGAAAAAGAGCAGAAATGGAGACACAATATGAGGCGGGGGCAACGGGACAGAAAGTATATATTTATGGGATCTTTGGAGAGGAGGTGAATGGGCTATCCAAGAAAATAGGATTACCATGCAAATTTTGCAAGAGCTCCGAGTTTGGTGCAACTATTTTTGTATATATATTAGTAGTAAGTTATAGCATCAAAGGTTCCAAAATAGATTTCGTGGTATGAAAATATTATAAGATTTTTTTTTTTTTTTAAATGGGAGGAAACTCTATGATCCAGAAAACATATTTTGTGGACTAGATAAACGAGTAAAATCTTGACTATCTCAAACTCTTACAAAAAAATATACATCTTTATTTGAGTTCGACATCTACTATGCAAATCACAATATGTATATCATTATGCCACACCCACACCACCTGAGACATTACACGACGATTATAGGAACTAGACACCATGCCACATGCAAATCTGTCATTAAAAGTAATAATGAAACCCTTTTAGCAAAAGAAATAATCAAATGCATTTATAATCTTAATTTATTAGTTTTTTAATGCCCTTTTGCTTATCAAATTTTCACATCTTAGCTAATTCTCTTCTTTTTTTTCCTTCAACTTGAAAGAAATACACTATAAATTGAAAATGACAAAACAATCAAGTCATTTATAAATTTTAAAACTATGAATTAGAATTAATTTTTTTATGATCTTTTGAATTGTTTTAATATGCAGATATCAAAAATCATTTTCGAGCAAAAAAATACTATAGAAAACAGCATTACTGCCACAGTTTCAAACACATATATAAATAAGAACCTACGCCTTGCTACCTAAACAAGCTACGAGGCATATGTACAAAATTTCAACACAGCCATGTAGAGAATGAGCCACGCTGCGTTTAGGGGAACTGAGCAGTGGTCCTCAACAAGGCAATAATCACAACTACAAAATCTATTCCAAAAAGTTTTCCCCACTTTGAAATATCAGATTCCTTGATTCATCAAACTCTACCTTTGAGATAAATTTATTCATCGTCCTTCATGAAGATCTTCAGAGAAAACTGCTGTCCGAGAGATATTGTCGTAATCAAAGGCAGCACTTAGGCCGGAGTAAGGACCAGATGAGAACATTGAAGATGCCCCATCAGATTCAAAGTTATTAGATGACTGTCTCAGGTTGGCCCGGGCATTGGAGGTCAACTTGGAATCTTGATATTCCATTACACGCTGCACCATTTTAAGTGACTGTACTACTTCACCCATGGTCGGTCGCTGGTTTGCCTCAGAGGCAACACAAGCTGCTGCAATTGTGCAAACTCGCACGAAATCTTCCTTGGGATATTTCCCTCCAAGCCTTCGATCAGCAAGATCTTCTAACTGGTCCTTGTCTCTCAGAATGGGCCTGGCCTGAAAGCGATAAAACAGAATCAGTTAACCTATCCAAGAATTTTAATAGCTGTTAGGTATCTTTTTATATTGCCAAGTGTCAGGATATGAAGTGCTAGTTTGGTACTGTGATTGAGTTGGAAAAAACAGGTTGAGTCAAAAATATGTGTTTGATTAACCAACCATGATGATTTTGAAGACTCGGAATACTTTTTCAAAGGCATTTCAATACTTTTTCAACCTTGGTTAAAGCTGAAATTGATGCTTTTTCAAAGCATGGTTTTGAAAACACTATCCCAAACGAAGGAATTCTAATGATGGGTTGAGATGGTCTGTAGTATGACTTTGAAACTCGGTACACTTAAAACCTTGGTTTTGACTTAGAAAAAACAGGTTGAATAAAATATAGGGGCGTTTAACCATTTCAAAACCATGATTTTGAAGACTCAAAATACTTGAAACCTTAGTTTTAAAGCAGAAATTGATGCTTTTTCAAAAACATGGTTTGAAAACGCAATCCCAGACAGAGCCGAAGCAAAAATTCTAATGATGGGTTGAGATGGTCTTTAGTATGACTTTGAAACTCAGTACACTGAAATTTTGGGTTTTGATAAAGTTAAAATTTGATGCTTTTTCAAAACAATGGTTTTAGATGCAAACCATGGTTTTGAAAACTTATCACAAACAGAGCTGAAGCCAGAATTCTAATGATGGGCTGAGATGGTTTGTGTACTAACCCAAGTGACAAGGTTCTCTTGGCCGGATGGTTGTGACATATCTACAGGCTTCTTTCCAGTCAGCAACTCAAGGAGGACAACTCCATAGCTATAAACATCGCTTTTGACTAGTAGATGTCCGGTCATGGCATACTCAGGGGCTACATACCTATAAAGCAATAATATCATTTCATCTCGATACCAAATTTAGAAAACATATAATTAAGAAGAAAGAGGAACTCTGACAAACCCAAATGTTCCCATGACACGAGTGGAAAGATAATTTGCTCTGCCTTCAGGTGCCTGTTTGGCAAGTCCAAAATCAGCAACTTTCGCATGGAAGTTGTTCTCAAGCAATATATTGGATGCCTTGAAATCTCTGTGGATGACACAGGGTTGAGAGTCCTCGTGTAGGTACGCAAGTCCTCTTGCAGCATCAAGTGCAATCTTCATTCTGGTATCCCAATCAAGAGGACAGTTTACACCCATAGGGCCTAAGACATGCATATTTGGAGCAGCATTAATATTTGAATGATATAATGCAATACATTCATAGCAAGGATTCAGGTACTATAGAAATGTATACCAGTCCAACTCATCAGATTCTCAGAAATCAGGTGCAAATACAGAAAAACATGAGTTGACTGTTCATGCAATACCAGTTATCATTAGTCCACTTGATATTCCACAAGCCCATTGGGCCAATTTGAATAAATAGAACTTACTAAAGAAAAACTATAGATAGGCATTTTCAATTTCCTAGCAGCATTGGTGATATGGCCATTTGATGGCCAAGAAAGAAAGGTCTGTTGATGGTTAACAGTCAAATGAAAAAAGAACCAGATGAAGTAACAATCCAGAGAGTAATAAATTTCATATCTTGCGTACACTCATGCTGTGAAGTCAATTTTACATCAAACAAAGAGAATAGGTTGGGTGCAAAATTCTACTGACGTGGACATGATGTTGATTTCACACCAGTGTTAGGCCAGGTTGATATCAATACATTCGAGTAAAGAGCCAAGCAAGTTCAGAATAGGAAATGAATAATGCCTGACTTTTCAATAAAATAAATTCCATCTTATTGCAAGCCACTGAAAGTAGAAGGAAATACCATAACATAACAAACATCAAAATGCTGGGAAGACCTGGATTTGGAAAGAAAAATATTAAATTACCATGGAGCCAGGCCTCTAAACTTCCATTTGGAACAAGCTCATAGCAAAGTAGGTTTTGAGAAGAGTCACGACTGCTATAGTAGCCCACAAGTTTGACAAGATTACGGTGATGCAGCCTGCTAAGCATCTCAACCTCCACCAAAAATTCTTTACCCCCCTGTTGCCCTCCACTAGTAAGCCTCTTAATTGCTACAGCTGTGCCATCACTTAAGACACCTTTGAAAACTCGGCCAAATCCACCCTCTCCAAGTATGCTTGAAGGTTCAAAGTTGTTTGTTGCTTCTTTAAGTTCTTCATAGGCTAGAAACCGTGTACTTGAGGGATGTGGAAGAGACCCTGCTACTGGAACTGGATCTATGGTCGTTGGCTTTACTGAATTGGAAGGGGAAAAAAAGAAGAAAACATGATAAATCAATAAGAAAGATGACATGAAAGCATAGATGAGCAAAGAACCATAAGTAAACTTTTAACAAAAAAGATCCAATATCAGGAAGCATTTATATTCAAAAGGTGTGGCTGCAAACTTAATCTTGTTCATGCAAAAACATTTTATCACTGGGAAACAAAGGAAAATCAAGTACTTTAACTTGAGAACATTCTAATGTCAACAGAAATCAGATGCAAGCATTACTATAATTAATTAGAGCAGTGTGGCCAGCATTTTCTTAAATGCTTCTATAAAAAGCATACAAAATTGGTTTGTCTAGGTGTTCTAATGTCAGCAGAAATCAGATGCAAGCATTATTATAATGCATAAGAGCAGTGTGGCCAGCATTTTCTTAAATGCTTCTATAAAAAGCATACAAGATTGGTTTGTCTAGGTGTGACACTCAACATGCCCACTTCTTCAGTAAACAAAATTATCACTTGCAGGAAACTTCTCTTCTTGGCTTCCCCTTCTGAGATAGAGCTCTCCAACACGTTCTATATTGCTTTATCAAAGAGCATGAAAGTTTGTCTAGTTATTTTTTAATATTCCCGAACCTATCAATGTAATATGGGTTGAACGCACAAATTACATCTCTAAAGGCTGAAGGCTGCATATGACACAGCAACAGCACTTTGTGAGGAATGATTTGACAGAATGTCTGCTTTCCTCGTATAAAGATCAAGTAGAGAGAGGAACTTTTCACAATCAAGAGAAAACCTGACAGGTCCCATGAGTGACCCCCTACTGGCAATGATAATCAGGAATAATGACACAAATTCCAATGTGTGGGCACTATACATTAATCATTTGGAAGATTCCTAACATAAATCAGAGAGAGTAAATGTGTGGACATTGATATTTAAAATACCTACCAGTTTCTTTAGGGGATGCTTTAGGCTTCCCTTCACGGAATGCGCACAAACAGATAATTATCATAGATACAATGGCAATAATCACAATGCCAGAACCAATACCCAGAACAAGAATCAAATTTGTTTGTTTGCCCTTCTTTGAAGAACCAGCTGATGTTGAAGTTGAAGATTGATGTGCCGGTGCCCTCATGGGCGATGAAGCAACAGCAACAGGAGCTGTATACAAGAGGTAAAGCAACTTCAATGTACATACTAGAGAACTAAGATCTCTATGGTGTTTACTGCCCATACATTTTGGAACCAAAACAAAGTTTTTACAAGATAAAAATATCAAACAGCAAACTGAATTCCAGCATAATCTCATCTCCAAATCTAAGACAACCTCAATTGAAGGCTAAATTTAAACTCTTGCTTCTTAAATTTATTCAATTATCTAATATTTATCACTACTATTATGCCACTTGACAGTTGGCATTTTTCTTTCTTTTTGCTAGAAAGGCAGCAGTTCATGTCATATGACAACAAGCAGCAGATTTTTTCCAATGCTGGATTTGAAAGCAAAATTTGCATAAATTCGAACATTTGCAGAAACAGTATGCTAGAATTGCACATTCTGATATCCAAAGGAAGATATTACATGAGACAGAAATCACACAGCAATCTGAAGGTTATAAAAAAATTGAAGCACTGTCCAATATGATTTCTCTCTGATTCTCTCTATTTTCATATATGCAAATCTAAAATGTTCAAAACTTGTGGCTAAATTCAAATTTATTTTCATTTGTTTGTACAATTATCTATTTATTTATCATCATTGTTATGAACACCCTGTTAGTGTGATTATCGATGTGGATAGGAAGGCAACATTTACATCAAATCACAACACACATACAGCCACTTTTCTGGGTGCTTGATTTGACAATAAATTCAGTATAAACTTGAACCATGTGCCCTTGTACTTGGATTAAAACTGGAAAGTAGCTATAACATATCGTTTGCAGAGACATGCCAGTATTGTACAGTGAATCATGTGGCCTCTTGCAATTTGGTAGGATTCTAATGGGCCATAACTAGGTAATTCCTCTTGCTCAAACTCATAAATTACCCTCTTTTTTTATTTTTCTGTGGTAACAATACAAGTGATGCTTGGAAATACACACAAAGCAAAAGGTTGAAGGCAGTCAAGAAAAGCTATATGCAATGGCCAAGACCCACTACATATAAAAACCACATTGGCACCCATAAAAGACAGTTTACCTGGAGAAGGTGCAGGAGGTTCAAACCAAGTAAGATTTAGGAGTTTATAATCACCCACATGAGAGGAGTCAAAGTGAACCTTATGCAAGGCAAGCGAAGAGTTTAACGCAGATGCATCACCGGCAGAGAAACTGATTCCAGTGTGAGGAGTGAAATCCATTGATATATTTAATCTTGATAAGCTTAGTAAATAAAAGTTTATCAGCTCAATTTGAGAAACTAGCAAGCCCAGCTGGGAGGCTAATTCTTCTAGAAACAGGTTCCAATTAGGATTTTGTGAGACATTCAAAAGGACAAGGTCAAGCTTTATCGGATACACACAGTGGCATCCATGACTCCCTCGTTTCAGCACCGTGTCTGGTTTACAACAATCTGCAGAAGGAAAGATCAATTCTAATGTCGAAGTCTATAATCTAGGCACAATCATAGATTTCATTTGTAGGAATGAGTTTATCTATAAGTTAAGCAAGAAGTTCAGTGCATTATCAAGACCTTGATTCAACAGTTTATATAGGAGTAAAACATTAGCAAATATTGCCAGTTTCTCTTCAATGGTTAGGTTGTGTTTCCAACATATGAACCGTGAAAACAGGAAAGGAGAAAAGAAAGGTGCTCACACAGTATGCCTTACCAGATACAGCAGGAGATAATGGAGACTGAGCTAAACCAGTAGGGTTTGTGCCATCACCAGACTGAGTTGGAGAAACATCTACCACTCCAGCACTAGGAGGCAACAATGCATTCTTCTTCATTGATGGTTTAGACAAGTGTGAACTAGTCGGGGGATGGCCGGAAGTTATCAGTGGACCATAATTCGGAGGCTGGGTTGGTGCTACCACAAATGTCGGAGCACCATGAGGTGAGAATTGTTTTTTCCGTGGTTTATTTAACAATGGTAGATTGAATGGGAGGGGTAGATCAGGAATGGCTGGTGCAGCCAGAGGCACAGTAGATGGAGATAAGATCGGCCCTTTGAATTGATCATCAGCTAAATCAGCATCGGTGATGAGAATTAAATAGCATAAAATGATCAAAGGCTGCAGAAACAAATACCGGACTCTTCTCAATAATCCTGCAACACACATACAAAGTTCCAATGTAATCAAATCAAGAAACCATAACAAAAACACCAGCAACAAAGTAAATGCAATTTCATGGGACGAAGTATGTTAAATCTCATAACATTAAATCTAGAGACATGAGAAAACTAAAGCAACAACGGATTAAGAGTAACCGTACGATGTAGAAACGAAATTTTATATCTTCTCATAATGAGACCGGGTGTGGGAAACTTTCTTTTCTTTTCTTCGTTTATTTCAGTTGTAAAATGAGCATATCAACGTATTGAGCCGATAATATAAGAAATTTGGTTAAGCATCCTAAAACCCTAACAGAACAGAACAAAAACAAAAAACTCTGCAGAGTAAGCTAGAAATTTCAAAGAAAAATCAAGTTTAGTAGCCTTAAAAAGGTTTTAATATTCATGAAGTACAATTTTTTTCCTCTTTTTTTCTTTTCATGAAGCGCAATTTCTTTCCTCGATTTCCCCATTCGTCAAAAGCAAAAGGCAGCATCAATGCTTAGAAGAAAAAAATTTACCGATGCAGCTTGAAATGGCAAACACCGACATCACCGACGCCGTTGATTGAGAGCGCCCGTCCCTTCAGATCTGTGTGATTGCAAGCAAATCCACGGTGATACCACACTCTAGTGAGCACAAGAGCCCAAACAGACGGACTGAAAGAATAACACTATAAGCAAAACTCATTTGGGAAAGACAGTGGACGAGGATCCAAGGGTGGAGATATTATCATAAGAATTGGAACACGGAGTTGATAACTCAGAGCAAAACCCTCCATTACTGAGTTAACTGGAAGAACAGGGATTATTGAGGTGGAGGCTCCAGAAGGAAGAGAACAAGGGAGAGACGTTTTAATGACTGTTATGGAGGAGATATCGGTTTGTTTCTTTCACTGAGCAGCACTGGAGAAGCTTTTACGTTTTTGGAAATATTTTCGTCTTTTTCTAATTTTAAGACGTTTTTCTTTTCTTTTCGTTTTTTCACTCTTTTTGTTTTATTTTTGCTTTGAGGGAGAAAGGGTGGTGGAGACAGGCACGCACAGAATTTTAATAGTCCACCCGATTCGCTGACGGGAAAAGACAAACTAACGGTAAAAAACCGGTATACATTTGTATGTGTGTGACCCAGCAGCAGGATGTCAATAAAAGGCGCCTGTGATTTAATAATATTTTTGGTTCTTTTAAAAAAATATTATTTTAATATACTAATATTAAAAATAAAAAACATATAAGAAGTTATTTTTATTTTAGTATATTTTTTAAGTAAAAAGCTTTTTTAAAAAGCACTAATTGCTATATTCTCAAACATCTTTCTTTAGTTTCCTTAGGCTTGTTGCATTTTATGATGTAAGTGGTCTATTGATCATGTTCTTGGTGCTTATTAGAAGAGTTTCTTGGAATGTAAAAAAAAAAAAAGTTTAGATCATGAATTTTTTTTTACATTATTGTTAAACTTAATTCAACAATTCAAACTTAGAAAATCATGACTCAACTATTTGCTTAGCTCAAGTTTTATATTAAATCATGTAAAAATTGCTTTGAAATGACTTTGTCAATTAGATAAGTCCAAAGAAAAAAAAAAGCAAAGTAAAAAAAGAACAGGTTCATCCTATTTAACTACTCTAGCTCGTGATCTAAGCTATGAATTTCATCAGGTTGATTATTTTATTTTATCTGGATGCGAGAAAACTCCACTCCCCTAGAAAGTACACTTTGTGAACCCAGTTGAGCGATTAAAACCTTGATTGTCACAGGTTCTTACAAAGTGCGCTCTGACTTGAACTCGAGACCTACTATGCAAATCACAAGTCATTTGCCATCACGTCACGCCCGTTGTAAACTTTATTTTTTTATTTTATTTTATGATAAAAACACAAAAACCCAATTCACAATAAATTTAATATTAAATGATAAAATTTAATAAAAACTCAACATTTTGAATGAAATTAAAGAAGAAAATAATCCAAATAATCAATAAAAAAAAATTATAACATGTTAAATAAAGCTCAGGCGTGTGGCCCTGAGTGAGGCCCACATTCCTAGACTATGAGGGTGTTTGAGAGAGCTGTTGTTGTAGCTTTTTAAAGTGTTTTTCGTGTCGAAATACATCAAAATAATATTTTTTTTATTTTTTAAAAATCATTTTTGACATCAGCACATCAAAATAATCTAGAAACATCAAATCATATTCATTTAAAATGAAAAAAAATTGAAAAGCTGCAAACCGGCGTTTGAAACGCCATCCAAACAGGCTCTATGTCATGTGCCCTTTCTTTTTTTACAGAGAAAAAAAAAAAAGGCATGCACACCTAGGTTAGATTGCCATCCTCGTTTTTGGAAGAAAAAAAAATGTAGATGACATGTCGTATGTTGTTTATAGAATGAAAGTGATCTGTTCCCCCTGCAAAACAAACCCGGAATGCAAATTATGCATCGCCACGTATTAACCGAGTGTGCTATAGAATAATTGTGTTAATACATAATTAAAATAACACAACTGGTCAACAAAAATTGACTTACCATTGCATGACAACCATGATATTTAATTGACTAGTATAGAATTTTTTGTTTTGCTTGGTGGAGCAATAAAAGTAAAATTGAAAAGAAAATATATAATTGTGTTTGAATATTAAAAAATGTAATTTTTGAATTAAATAAAATAAATAGTTTTAATGGGGTGAATTGATCATATGGTTACATTTATATTATGTGTTATATAATTTCAGGTACATTATGGTCTCGTATGGAGAAATAGCTATTATTAGTAAATGTTACAGGATTTTTTTATAATTGTTATATTTAAAAATAGTTCCAAGAAAAAAAAAGGTAAATAAAAAATTTAATCATCTATTAAATTAATCTTTTTAATTAAATACTTTACTGATGGATAGTATCATTTGAACTAAATACTTTATTGATGGATAATACATAGAAGGAAAAACTGCAATATAAACAAAAATAATAATTCCCAGGAAATTAAATTTGTTGATAGGTGATGATAAAAGAAGGGTATAATTTGATTATCCTAAATACAAAAGGAATAATATATACTTTTATCTATATTTGTTAGATGCAAATATAAAATCATTTATATATAAAAAAAAACATAAAAGGGTATTTTTATCTATATAAATAATTAAAACATATCATCGAACGGGAATGACAAAATATGGAGCAGGAATCATATCATGTGTAATTAATTACTATAGTTAAAGGAGAGGATAGTACGCACTAATTTGTATAATTAACAATGGTAGAAAATATATCAATAATTGTTATCTTTTTTAAAAAAATCATTTGTAAAACATTTATAAAAAACAAATAACTCAAAAACATTTATAAAAGTTTTGTTCGTTCGAAATTAATAAAAAATATGTATATATCATTCAAGGTATTAATGATTTGGAAATTTTTGATGAGTTGTAAAAGTTTTACTGATTGATTCATGACATAAGATCATGGTTATTAAAATTATGAGTTGACTTGCAAAATTATATAATTTTACGAGTTAACTCAACAAACCTTGTTAGATTGGGTAGAAAAATCGGTTAAGGTTAAAATAAAAACAACGGTAAATTGATCTGGATCATAAAATCGGACCGGATCAGTTCCCGCCACCCCCACCCCCCCGAAACCTAGGCTACACAATCAATATCTCTCTTCGCAGTTCGCATAATCAAGAATACTTTAATATATAATAATAATAATAATAATAAAATAGGTTTAAGTATTAGTGATTCCAATTTACTTTAATATATTTTAGTTAATTGGGAAGGGTTATCTCTAAAATGGTTTGAACATAAACTATTTTTTAGACAATAAAAATTTCTTGATTCTCATATATTGATTTAAATATTAAATTTAGAATTTATATTTAGAATTTTTGAAAAAAATATTTTTTTTAATTTTTACTTTAATTTTTTTTTTGTGTTTTTAAATCATTTTCATGTGTGGATACCGAAATAATTTGTTGGAGTTGGAGCTAATATTAACAATATCAGTGTTAGTACCAGTAGTAGTATTAATAATCATTTCAATAGTGATATTAATGATGCAAGTCTTAGAAATAACGAGGAATATGAAAATGAGATTGATTTTAGTTTATATTGCACGCTAGCTGAATATTTGTTTTAAATTTATTAGTTTTTTCCTAATAAAATTCTATGGACATAATTGTTTTGTAATATATTTTTAAGTTATTTTAAATCATGTATGAACCTTAACCAATGAAGTTTTAAGGCCAATTGACTATAATTGTGGTGTATTGTATTCAAAAATATTTTACTTATGATTTTATAATTTTTCTATCTACATGATTTTAGTTGTGATTTTACGATTTTTGTACGGAAAATTTCAGGTACGATTTTACTATTTTACGATCCGAGTTTTAGAAACGCATTCCGTGTCGTGTCAAAATCGCGATTTTGACAACCTTGCATGAGATAATGAATTAAATTTACTTAATGATTTTTTTAGAATTAAGTATATGTTTCAGCATAGTAAAATAATGTTTTTACTTTTAAAAATAAAATAGAAAACATTATATATATTCCCGGGTCCCCTCCATTCTTGTTCTTTTCTTCATAATATTGATTTTTCTTGTTTTAGGAAAGGCAACGAATTTATATACTAATCAACGGCCCAAATCGCGGCATAGACTAGTCAATGTAAAATAGGAAGCTACGAGCTGATTTGCCCGCGCGTTGCGCTGGGCTTTTTTATATGTAGAAAAATAATTGATTTTTAACGTGTTGTAATTTTTTTTAATTTTTTAAAAATTATTTTTGACATAAGCACATCAAAATCATGTAGAAACACTTTTTTTAATATAAAATTGAAAAAAGTTAAAATTTGTTCAAAAGCGATTTTCAAACGCATATCCAAACACTCTTGTCATATCTAACCAGAATCATAGTTCAATCAATTTCTTTAAATAGTAATGAAAAACAAAACCACATTTCAAATCACTGTTTATTAATGTTTGAAATTGTGATCTCCTTTGGCTATGTACAAAATAATAGTCATGGTGCACGTAAACTAACTTGGACATTCTAGTTATAAAAAAAATTTATAAGTTGAAAAAAAATAAAAAACAATGTCAAAGGATTATTCGTGACACGTGTAACCTACCCCGGTTATAAAAAAT
This sequence comes from Salix brachista, assembly GCA_009078335.1. Lineage (NCBI taxonomy): Eukaryota > Viridiplantae > Streptophyta > Magnoliopsida > Malpighiales > Salicaceae > Salix > Salix brachista. Next base: position 15,877,730 of record CM018573.1, read on the forward strand.
ATATATATGTGAGGAAAAAATTGTGGTGCGTGTAAACTGACCCGGACACTGCGAGTATAAAAAAAAAAAGCCTGAAAAAAAGAAGAGGAAAAAACATTTTAAAATATTAATAAACAGTGAAAACTGAAAAAAAAAAATTAAGTTCAGAGATTTATTGTGATGCGCATAAGCTGACCCGGACACCCCAGTTATCGAAAAAATGACTGAAAAAAAACATGTCAAACACTTATGAACAATAGAAAACACTGTTCTTTACTCAAAAATCATTTTCGGTGGCAGGGGGACTTGAACTCCAGCAACCTGAGAATTTACTCCTATTATCTATAATGAACTAAATAATTGGCGATGCGGCGGGTTTTATTTATCTATGTAGGAAATTAATTGCTTGTATATGTATTGTATTTTATTATTTTAATATTTAGTTAGTATAATTATATGTAAGAATACTGATATAAATTTTTGTCATTCAAAAAATCCAAAGTCATTTTCCCTCTCTCTTAATATATTTTTATGCGATAATATTCAATAAATATCAGACATATTAGAAATAAAAATATTATAATTTGTTTTTCAAACATAAACTTAATTTTTTTGTGTGCTATAATTATTTATTTGCCGTCTAAAAAGAACAGTCTAATGGAAACGGGAAGTGACTTGTATATTTTTTAATTTGACTTGTAGATAATGCAGGTAAATTTGTCAACATTTTTTTTTTAAGATTTTTTTTTTCCGCAGTAATATTATATCTAAAATATTAAAAATGAAAACATTGGAAATCCTTGTAAAGAAATAAACTTAAATAAAAGAGCAAAAAATTAAATTTTGAAGGCAATTTTTTTTTATATAAGATTTATTAATCATATTATTATATTAAATATATTTAAGAAAACATGATATGAATTTCGGCCCTTCAAAAAATCCTAGGTCATTTTTCCTCTCTGTCAATATATTTTTAGGCGATAATATTCAATAAATATTCAAACAAATAATTAGTTTAACATATTTTAATTTGACATAAATATACAAATATATAATTAATTTGACATAATTTAAAAAATATATTGAATTTAAAGGATAATCTTAGGCTATTTTGTTCTCTCTCTCTATATATTCTTAGGTGATGATATTCAATAAATATTAGAACATATAATTGGTTTCACATATTTTAATTTGACATAAATATACAAATATATAATTAAAAAGTGAAAACACTGCAAATTTATTTCAAGAAATAAACTTAAACAAAAGAACACAAAATTTAATCTTGAAGCCAATATTTTTTTTATAAGATTTATTCATCGTATTATTATATTAAATGTATTTAAGAATACTGATATGAATTTATGTTATTAAAAAAATCCTAGGTCATTTTTCCTCTCCCTCTATATATTTTTAGGCGATAATATTCAATAAATATTTGAATATAATATTAGTTTTACATACTTTAATTTGACATAAATATACAAATATATAATTAATTTGATATACTTTCAATTATATCTTTAATTTAAAAGACAGAATTGAAGTAAACCCAAATATTTAAATCAAATAATTCAAACAAAATCGGAAATTAAAAGAACTGGGACTGAAATGAAACTGAAATCCATAATTAACTTGCATAGAAGGATAGAATTGAAAGAAATCAAACTTTTGATACCTAAAATATTAAGGATTTATAATAAATTTGCATGGAAGGATGAAATTGAAATTAATCAAAACTTTGATACCAAAAATATTTAGAATTCCAGCCCACCCCGCATAATTAAAAGCATGAGGACCGAACTGGAACTTCAATACCTAATTAATTTCAATTGAAGGACGAAATTGAAACAAATAAAAACCCATTTAATAGAAATAAGGGCTAGAAAAACAAATTAAAACGTTCAGGGACTGAAACGAACTTTGACAAAAAACAGCTTAGCTGACATCATCTGGCGCAGGCAGGAGAGAGAAATTGGGGGGTAAAATTCAAACGAGCATTGACACGTCTCCGGACACCATAGTGAAACATGCGCCACCCCATGTGGAAGACAACATGCCTGAAAATCATTCTAGACGCCGGTTGGGCGTTTTCCGACGTCTTATGAAGCCGCACGCGCCGTCCGAAGAACGCGGGAGCGTTGAAACGGACGGTGCGTCCTCCGACACGCCAGCAGATGTCAGAGAAAAAAAAAGAAAAAAATGGCTAATTACCGGAACGCCCCGTACCCCCAGGCATGGTTTTTGTCGTTTTCGGGGGGCGAAACCGTCGATGCACTGTTCATTTTAATATTAAAAAAATAAAAAAAACCGGCCTGCCGGACTGGGCCGGACCGGTCAATGACCGTCCAGCCCCCGAAAAAGACGGCGATTTTTGTCTTTTTCGGGGGCTATTTTCGCCTCTACACTGTTCCCAGCTGAAAAAAAAAAAAGGAGGACATACACCCGTGAAGCACCGGGGCAAAATGCACATGAATAGTGCTGATGAGTCTGCGTGCACAGTGTTTTACTTGCACAGTGTTTCCGCGTTATGGTTTAGCTGTATAGATAATATATCTATCACGTAACAAGTCGTAATAGTTTGAGATTAATTTTTTTTTTTTGTAATTTTAGATTTGAATCATGTGATTGTTAATATGATAATCATTAAAAGTTTATATGGTCGTTATCTTTAGAGCTCGTAAAATTAATCGAGGTAAATACAAATTGAACCGAAGACCCATGCTAATAATAATAATAAAAAAGCTACACAACACACGTAGGATTGGAACTTCAACAGGTTGCTTACACTAACAAGACTCTCAATATTGTAACTTAAAATGGCTGCTCAAATTGCCAACGAAGGGAAATCTCAACAATAGTCTACGTTACTCAAATAAATAATCAAGACTTGACATAAAACAACCTATTTCTTAATAATATTTAGTTATTTTTCTATAAAAAACCCAAAAAAAATAAAGACAAAAAAAGTTATTTATTTTCCATATTATTTTAAAAATATTAAAATCCACTAAAACTGATTTTTATTAACTATGAAAGCATTTAAAAATGATAATGATAGCGGGCCATTTCAGGGGGCCCTGCGCAACCGCCCATGCAATGGTAATTATGGTCAAAATCATGCCACCTAACGATGCAACACCCACCATATATCTAGATGCATTTTTTTTTTGTTAATACCCTAATCAATTTTGTTTTTTTAAGTATTTTTCATTAAATATATTAAAATAATATTTTTTTATATTTTAAAAATTATTTTTTACATCTCGCATATTAGAATAATATGAAAAAATTAATTTAAAACTAAAATAAAAATCTTTAAACCTTCTAAAACACACTCTTACAACACATAGTTAAACATGCACTTAATCATCATTGTTCTCCTCACGACCTCTAGCGGTTAGCCTCTTTTTTCTTCTTCTTTTTCAACTAAGGAAAGCGACAGACAGGTAGTTAACTAATAATAAAACACTGAAAAAGCACTGAAAACAACAAACGAACACACTGTTTAGTCTTATAAATTAAATAATAATAAAAATAATCAAGGAATCAAAGAATATTCAATTCCTGTCAAGATTTTAGGTGGAGGCTCATGTTGAACTTAAATAAAGGGCTGTTCCATAGGTTTAAATGGTCCAGCGCAATTTGTATAAATATGGGCTATAAGCCCACAAAGACCTAAGCCGATGAGCCCAATACGAAATTTGTGTCCGTCATCAAAGGACCGGACCTATCCTCCGTCTCGGTGAACACTCAAGCACCGGGACGTCGCGCTTTCCTCTTTCTTTAAAAAATAATAAAAATCCCCAAAAGTTCACACTCTCTAGTCTCCACGTTCAATTAGGGTTTTACATGCCAATCTAGGGTTAACTGAACAAGAAGAAGAAGCAATCATGTCAAAGCGAAAATTCGGATTTGAAGGGTTTGGCATAAACCGCCAAGCAACGTTCAACTTTGAAAGATCCCAAGCTCCGCAAAGGCTTTACGTCCCTCCTTCCTCTCGCCAAAACCACGATAACTACGAGGATACCGACCTTGACAACATCGATTACGACGATAATGATGCCGCCAAGGAGAGTACAGAAAATAATGGCTCAGCTGCCGAAATTGACCCTCTGGATGCGTTCATGGAGGGAATACACGAAGAGATGAGGGCAGCACCACCGCCGAAGGCTAAGGAGAAGGTGGAGAGGTATAAGGATGATGATGATGAAGAGGATGATCCTATGGAGAGCTTTTTAAGGGCGAAGAAGGATCTGGGGTTGACGCTGGCCGCAGATGCACTTAATGCTGGTTATGATTCCGATGAAGAGGTTTATGCAGCGGCAAAAGCTGTGGATGCGGGGATGCTGGAGTATGATTCTGATGATAACCCGGTTGTTATTGATAAAAAGAAGATCGAGCCGATTCCAGCTCTTGACCATAGTTCTATCGAGTATGAGCCTTTCAGTAAGGATTTCTATGAGGAGAGCCCATCGATTTCAGGTAAATTTTCGAGGAAATGGAGCTGTTTCTTATTATTTTCAGCTAAGTATGCTAGGGAAACTGGAATTTTGTAATGTCAAGTAAGACCCTATCTCATGTTTGATTTTATGCAGAGATGAGTGAGCAGGATGTTGCGGAATACAGGAAGAGTCTGGCTATCCGTGTTTCAGGTTTTGAAGTTCCAAGGCCAATTAAAACATTTGAAGATTGTGGTTTTTCAACACAACTTTTGAATTCTATTGCAAAACAAGGGTATGAAAAGCCTACACCAATACAGTGCCAAGCCCTGCCGATTGTGTTTTCCGGTAGAGATATTATTGGTATGGCCAAGACAGGTTCGGGTAAGACTGCTGCTTTTGTACTTCCTATGATCGTTCATATTATGGATCAACCTGATCTCAAGAAAGAAGAGGGTCCGATAGGAGTAGTATGTGCGCCTACTAGGGAATTAGCTCACCAGATATATTTGGAGACAAAGAAATTTTCTAAATCAAATGGGATACGGGTTTCTGCTGTGTATGGTGGAATGTCCAAGCTTGATCAGTTCAAAGAACTCAAGGCAGGATGTGAGATTGTAATCGCTACACCTGGGAGATTAATTGACATGTTAAAGATGAAGGCCTTAAATATGTTGAGGGCAACTTACTTGGTACTTGATGAGGCTGATCGGATGTTTGACCTTGGATTTGAGCCACAAATAAGGTCTATTGTTGGTCAGATTAGACCAGATCGCCAGACTTTACTATTTTCAGCTACAATGCCTCGCAAAATCGAGAAGTTAGCTAGGGAGATCCTCACTGATCCTGTGAGAGTTACAGTGGGGGAGGTTGGAATGGCCAATGAGGATATTACCCAGGTTGTTCAAGTTATTCCTTCTGATGCAGAGAAGTTGCCTTGGCTTATCGAAAAGCTACCTGGGATGATTGATGAGGGTGATGTTCTGGTTTTTGCTTCCAAGAAGGCTACTGTGGATGATATTGAGTCACAATTGGCTCTGAAGGCATTTAAAGTTGCAGCCCTTCATGGTGACAAAGACCAGGCTTCTCGGATGGAAATTTTACAAAAATTTAAATCTGGTGTCTATCATGTTCTTGTCGCAACTGATGTTGCTGCTCGTGGACTTGACATCAAGTCAATTAAGTCTGTGGTCAACTTCGATATTGCAAGAGACATGGATGCGCATGTCCATCGCATTGGTAGGACTGGTCGAGCTGGTGATAAAGATGGGATTGCATACACCCTTGTAACTCAAAAAGAGGCACGGTTTGCTGGTGAATTGGTTAACAGTTTGATTGCTGCTGGTCAGAATGCCTCTGTGGAACTTATGGAACTTGCTATGAAGGTAAGTTTTGTGTAAAATTCGCCTTCTCTTATTTGATGCTTTATAATACATCTCACACATCTTAGATGCTTAAATTTGGCAGTTTGCTCATCATTTACAGAATCTAGTCTAGTTTGAGTTTGAAATCTTAATCTTCCCATTACATTCTTTTCTGGTGAGCTGGTGGGTAATCACCCTTGCTTAAGTTACAAACAGGAGACCAATTGAGCATCCAGTTTGTCCCAGACAAGTAATTCTTTTTCTGCAACAACCTTATCGAATAACTGTAACACTGAACATGAGTTTCATATAATGGCTTATTGAAAGGATAGCCCATATTCTATAAATAGTCAATTGAAGTAGCTTCTTGTATGGAGAAGACAATGAGGATGATCCGCACAGAAATTGATGTCTTAGTCACCATTGTTTCCTTCAGTGCCTTTCTAATACAAGGCAAGATAGTATTTTAGGTGATGGATGAAGAGTTAAAAAGGAGGAGAAGGGAGACTACAAAATACTGTTGATTATCACGTCCATAGTTGATTGAAGTCGTTCTCCATATGGAATTAGACAACGAGGATGAACCGCGCAGAGAATTGATGTCATAGTCCTATGTTTCTTTGTGTGCCTTGCTAATACAAGGAAAGAGAAATATTTTAGGTCATGTCCAAAGAGTTAAAAAAAAGGAGAAAGGAGAGGAGGGAGAACAGAATATACTCCAGGTTTTCATATTAATAGTTGATTGAAATAATTTTACAGCTGTAACAAGACAATGAGGCTGAAATGCACAGAAAATGGATTCCGTAGTAACTATGATTTCTTCTGCCTGCCAAGGAAAGGGAAAATATTTTACATGATGACCAAAGAGTTATAAAGGAGGAGAAAGTAAAGGAAGGATAACTAGGATAAGGGAGATCTTTCTACAATTCACTAGTTTTTGTTCACCCTACTGGACTACAGGTTACATCATAAATAAAGCCCATTCATAGGCTTCATGAGATCATAAAAATAATTATACGCTATATATTTTTCAATCCAATATGAGCTTATTAGATCAACATCCTGGAAGGCAACAAATTGAAAGATTATATTAAAAGGATCTTTCCAGGATGAATGCTCAAATCTAAGCGAAGGGCCTTGGTAACACAAAAGAGACAAAGCATGATTGTTCATGATAGATAGATTTATAAGGTTTCAACAGTGATGTTTTCTGCTGCATCCTCGTGTTAATGGCTTTTTACTGTCTTTTCTTGGACTTGGACTTGAAGTGGAGTTTTGTAGTTTTACCCGTGCATTATGTGTTACTAAATAAAAGTTAGTTGCACCTTCGCATCCATTTGATATGTTAATCTCGCTCTCTGTTGTATTTACATGCTAGTACATAAGTTAATTGACGCACATGTAATGAGACTGTTGAGTGACATTTACCATGTAAATCATTAGGATGGGAGATTCAGGTCCAAACGTGATTCAAGAAAAGGAGGTGAGTTTTTTCTATCTTGCATATTAAATTGCTTGAGAGTTGGGCATATCTGTGTGTACTTGTAATTGCTTGCTTATTTAATTAATCTAGCATGCTTGAGAGTTGGGATCATCTTCTAATTAATGATTTGATTTCCCAATTTTACTTTCAAGGCAATTTCTTTTTCCTTGAAATGCGAAGACCCAACTGTCTTCCTGAGAATTCGCCAGGAAGTAGATGGTGTGAAGTAACACAAGTACTGTCATTTTATTATAATTGTTTTTTTCCCTAACCATGGAAGATATCTCATTCTTGATTTATAGAATCTTTGTTGAAATGCTTACATGAAGTGTAATGTTGTGTGCAGGTGGGAAAAAGGGTAAAGGGAGGGGTGGAGGCAATCGAGGTGTACGCGGAGTGGATTTTGGTCTTGGCATTGGTTATAATCCAGAATCCAATAGTATTTCATCTCCTGCTGTTACGAGTCGATCTGTTGCGGTTAATTCGTTGAGGACAGGAGTGATGGCACAATTCAAGAGCAACTTTGTTGCGGCTACATCCCAAGGTCCAGGTCCAGGTCCAGGCGTGAATACCAGTTCAAGTGTTTATGCTAACAAGAGACCAGCACTGCGAGGATTTGTCTCTGGTGGTTCAATTGGTGGAGATATGAGTAGATCTCAGACAACCAGTTCATTACCTGGATTTGTCTCTGGTGGTTCAATTGGAGTAGATATGGATAGACCTCAGACAACCAGTTCATTGCCTGGATTTGTCTCGGGTAGTTCAATTGGAGGAGATGCAACTCGAAATCAGACAGCCAGTCAGAACTCTGGAGGAAATACAAGTCAGAAGAATACAGAAGGGTACGTGTCCCAGCTGAATTTTCCACTATTTGTTTTGGTAATGCTTATGTTCAGTGTTTTGGTAATGCTTATGTTCAGTTGGAGTGATTTCAAAGCACGGATACCTTTATTTTGAGATGATTCCAGTTTTAATGCTGACTAGGCCGATTTGTTGCTTTTGTCATTGCAGTTCCAGAGATAGAGGGAGAGAAAGGCGGAGGCCCTCTGGTGGGGACCGTTAGATCATAGAACTCTCACATGGATGATGGCGTGTCTTTTCTAGAAGCCAAAAATGATCTTGTTTGTACTTTATGCATAGGGAGTTGCTTGTGCACTGGTTCTGTAGCTTGCTCCTAATTGGTTTTATGAAAGTTATATTTCCTGCAAAATAATCAAAATATGATTTGATTTTCCATCATCGAGCTTTGTTCCACAGCATAAAATTTTAGTAGACTTTGGACACAAGTTAGTTAACAGTCTTCTGATAACATTTTCAATCTAATTTCGGTAGTTCTAGAGAAGTCTGGTTATCATTTTCTCTCTAGATAGCAACTGTTGATAAAGCAGGTAGCTTTGGAGATGCTCTCTGATTGGTATTTAACTGCGGTTTATACCATGCAAAAGCTACCATTATTGATATCACAACCTCGAATTCTACTGAAAAGAATGTGGGAAGTCTTGTTTTGCTATGCACCATTGCCCCTGCTTGTGTGCTTAAAAGAATAAAGTCCTTGCATTTCTCTAGTTGGAGGCAGTCTCTTTTTTTCTTCATGTTGCTTTGATTAACTACTCGATTTGTGGCCTACGTGATGCTGTGGGCTGCTAGATGTTTTGTAACCTGCAAAAAAAATAAAAATTCAAAGAGATAATTATGTTTTTTTTTTTTTAAAAAAAGTAAAGAATCTTGATTATTGAGTTAAATATTGATTAATTTAATAATATTATAAGAAAATGAGGCAACAAAAATATTGTCCTGAGCAAAATTAGATTAACTTATGAAGTACTTGACCTCCATAATAGATTGGAATAACTTTATAGAAGTACTTGAATAATAGATTGGGATAACTTTATAGAAGTAATATATCATAAAAAATTACTTGATGAAAAGAAATTGAGTGTGGTGTCACAACGGCCCTTTCAAATAAGTTGAGAGGTTTTTTTTTTTTTTTTTGTTGCCTGGTGGTCAAGAAGGACTTCTCCCTTCCTCTCATCCCAGGTTCAAACCTTGTCAGGCACGCCTGTCACCCCCGTAGTGCCTTACATGCTCATTGGGCTTGCAGGATATTCAGTGAACCCGAGGATTATTTGTGGTGCGCGCAAGCTGGCCCGGACACCTCGGTTATAAAAAAAAAAAAAGTTGAGAGGTTTTTGATTGTATAAGGAGATGTCATTTAATACTATAGATATAAACCTTAATTGGTTTTAAGAGATTTTAATTAAGAGATTGATTGTGTAAAGAAAATATATTAATAATTCTAATACGTCTAATGTTTTTAAATCTTATCGGTCTATTATGATGAGTTTGCTACAATGAACAAATCCTAGCTTGCTAGGTCAAGAAACTGGTCTAAGAAATCACCAATTAAAAAGACAGAAGAAAGCGAGTTCATTCACTACTCATGTGTCGCGAAAGAGATGAAGTTAGACATCCAAACAGATTTGATGATTATTGAAATTTTACCTTTTCTTTTGGTATTTTGAATGTCCAAGACTTGTACCATGAGATACAAGTTGAAATACGCTTAATCATCATTAAGGCTTATTTCAAGATAAACTTGGAATTTTTGTCTATTATGTCATTTCAAATAGTATTTTAGATAAAACTTCTTGTAATTTTTATCCTTATATTAAAAGTAAAGTAAAATTTTACAACTATACTATTTCAAAATGAAATACATCTATTATGTCATTTCGTTTGACATCCATGTGGAGACTGTCGTTGGCACCTGGCACATACAACAGCAAATTAGGAACCTTTGTTAGCAGGCAGGAGTCTAGGATTATGCTCCTGTCATCTGTGTAGCCTTTCCGTTATGGATGAATGCCATTTATGAGTTGACTTGCAATGAAAATAATTTTGCTGTGCCCTGAGTAATCGTGACCTACTGGTTGCCAATTTTATAGTTTATGGGCTTCCATACATTCCATTCCAGTGTTAGGCACTCACGACTCCTTTAAATCTGCAGTTTTTCCGATCTCTCCCTCTCTTTGCGTGTTTGTAGACGCAAATTTGAAATAAGCCTTAACGCAAATTGTTGACCATGGTTTACTAGATTGTAGACATGGAAAAGCTTGACTGTTGATAGATAGATCATAGATACATTTCATAATGATATGCGAGTTAAGAAATGTCAGTGATGAAATCTTAATTAAAAGCCTGTGAGCAAACTATGCCTTTGGACATGGCTTTATGGTCATGTTTGAAGCAGCTCCACTTCCTTTGCTTGCAATTGGACACACTTCCAGGCAAGGTTCCTTGAGAGGGCTGTCATCTTCAGGTAGCGGAGGAAGGACCCCAAATTTGAACTGTAACATTAGAATCACAAGATAAATGGTTGTGGAGAATCATATTTGCAAGTAAATAACCATGCATCATCGAGAAGTTGTTGGGAAGATTACAGGAGCTACTGCAAGTGGAGCATTGTTAAATTCTTTCTCGAATTCGAATATAGAATTCTGATGGAAAAGGTGTGATTCCCTGTTTTTTATCTGTTAAAGAATAATATAAATCATATTCTAAATTCTCACCTAACAGGTTAAACTTTTATGTGAGATATTTTGGGACATCACCTAATAACTTAAGTTTTTAGGTAAGATGGTTCCTTAACATAGTATTAGAGACTTGTTGACAACGGTCACAAGTTCGAATCTCACCACCCCATTCTATTTTATAAAAAATGAAGCACAAGGTGATATGGACCCGTGCAAATTTCAAGCCCAAAAGACTTTTACTTGAGGGTGTGTGTTAAAGAATAATATAAATCATATTCTAAGACCTCACCTAACAGCTTAAGCTTTTAGACGAGATGATTCCTTAAACACTATCTACACCTAAAACCAGAAATTTACGAGAGCTTAAAGGAGCCAGTTTCTGTGATACCTGACAGCTATAATCGTTGAAATTTGGCTCCATCAGCAAAGGAATCCCCATGTAATCCTTGAAAAAAGTCTGAAGAACAAGATCACAAGAAGTAGAAGCGAAGAAGCAGGAATGCATTAAAACTGCCAGAAATTTAACAGTGTAGAACATATACCTGAGTTGGAAGCTTGCAAGTGTTGACACAAATCCCTACACATTTGCTTTCTTCTAAATATTTGCATCTTTCTACAAAAACCTGCCGGAACCAGTAGCAGGCTCAGGATTGCCTATACTCATCACTGAATTTCAGCTTCACTTGAACAGACACACACATACACTAGTTAGATTGGGAAATTGGGAGACTTACCCCACTCTCCCACGAGGATCCATCAGGAAGATCAACAGAATTAACCTTGCACACGCCCATGAGCCACTGACAAGTGATTACAGTCACTCTTGCTTCAGAAATTAAACAGCAAGACGGTTGTAACTTTGAATTGCCAATCCATTCAATAAGAACCGGAAGGAAAAGGAAACAAGATACATGAAAAGCAGAAATGGAAAGTAACTCCCAACTCACCAACCATCAAAGCAGCTAGTTTTCCTCCTCCTATAGGCGATACCAGCAATTTATACAGATGGAGTAATAATGGAGGAAACAAGGACCTCAGTATTCTAACCTGCCCTGCCCCTCTATTTACTTAGTCTTTCTGTTGAGAAAAATGAGTGATAAATAAAAGAAAAGAAGATGAAGATGAAGAAGAAGAAGACAAACAGCAGCATCTGTAGTTTCAGAAGGGGTCCTCCTCAACATGAGACGATTTGCTACCTCAATCAACCCATCATATCCTGCTTTCTCTGAATCCCATCCAACCTCCTGTTATATCCCTCGAAGAAAATTATCAGCATCGCAATTAGTTTATCATAATCTACAGGTTGAAATAAGACTGACCTTCACCATTTTGTTACGAAAGAGAGCGAGGAACCAATCATCGTAGAACTGACACCTGTACTCCTCCGACCTCGGACCAGTACTGTCTTCTGCTTTTATCTACAATCACATCAGACTGCCCGTTGTCATCAACAGCCAAACTGAAATTGATATTTAAAAAAAGGAAAGAAATTGCAAGGAGCATACCGGAGACTCTGTCCAGTGAGAGGAGCATGAGACCGGAAGATTTGTGCGTCTTGGAAGACAGCCGTAGTGAGGGCGTGACGGGAATGACGGGATGGAGAGAGGACGAAGAAGAGCCACTGCCTTCATCCTTTTTTTAACCTCTACCTCGTGATATCAGAAACTAGAAAGAAAAAACAATCGCAAACTTTTAGGCAAAAACGATGCGTTTTTTATTTTAGAAGTCAAAAACTAAAAGCGTAGGGGATGTTCGGTAATAGAGAAACACGAGCTGATTTGCCCGCTTCGCTGGGTTTTTTTACCTACATAGAAAATTAATTGATTTAATAAATGTTTTATTTTGTAATTTTAATATTAATTAGTATAATTGTAATTGATAAAATTCGTTAAAAGTGGTTTTTTTCAACCAAAATGTGATTGAATATTGTTATTGCTAAAAACTTTTTGATAAAATTTGTTAGAAAATTTGCTAAGAAGGTGAAATGATTCATTAGAAATTTGTTGTCACGGATACTCTGGTTTAAAAAAAAACCCGGTTAAAAAAGAACAACTGACTTGGACAGTAAAAAATAAAAAATACATGTGAAAAAAAGGTCACCGTTTCTTAAAAGGAAAAAAAAGAGTCTAAAATATAAATTTAAATTCAAAGCCAATTTTTTTTTTTTAAGACTTATTCATCATATTATTATATTAAATATATTTAAGAATACCGATATTAATTTTTTTTGCAAGAAATCGTAGGTTATTTTTTTTCTCTTTATATATTTTTAGGCGAAAATATTAAATAAATATTAAACATATATACTTAGTCTTACATACTATATAGTGTGATCGAAATGGGAAGTGATTTTTATAGTTTTTTAATTGTAGATAACCTAGATAAATTTGTAAAAAAAATATGAGTTGCCTGTTTTCCCCAGTAATATTAGATATGACACATTATAAATATAAATATTGCAATTTTTTTAAAAAAGAACTATAAAATTTTTGCGTGCTATAATAATTTATTTGCCGTCTAAAAAGAACAGTTTAGTCGAAACGGAAAGTGTCTTGTATATTTTTTAATTGTAGATAATTTAGGCAAATTTGTTTACCTTTTATTTTTTTGAGTTATATTTTTTCCCGGGTAATATTAGATCTTAAATATTAAAAATCCAATTTTTTTCTTAAGAAATAAACTTGAACAAAAGAGCACAAAATTAAAATTCACAGCAATTTTTTTATAAGATTTATTCATCATATTATTATATTAAATGTATTTAATAATGCTGACATAAATTTTTTTCCTGCAAAAAATCCGAGGTCATTTTTTTTTCTCCTTATATATTTTTAGACGATAATATGCAATAAATATTAAAACATATAATAATGACTTGTTTGCCATTTCAAAGGAACAGTGTACTCAAGACAAAAGTGACTTGTATCGTTTTTTAATTGTAGATAATCTAAGTAAATTTATCTATTTTTTGTTCTTGAGTTGTCTTTTTTCCCCAGTAATATTAGATACAAAATGACTATTATTATTATTGCAAAAACAATAAAAATTATCAAATTATCCCGAAAGAAAAAATACTCAAAAACATTAACAAAAGAGTAAGCAAGAAAAAGAATATATTATTATTATTATTATTATTATTATTATTATTATTATTATTATTATTATTATTATTATTGTGTTAATGATGAATAAAGAATAGAAATAAATAAAAGAAAAAAAATCATACTAATTTTTTTTTAAAAAAAACATAATTATCAGGGGGAAAAATTCATCTAACTTGAAAATAATAACAATAAAACCAATAAAAAAATAAATGAAAGAGCAGATAAAAAATTATAATAGATGATAAAACAAAACAAAAAATTATTAGCTGGAAAAATCATTTAATTTGAAAATTTCAAAAATATATGTTCTACGTTGCGGGCTGAGTAAACAATTTTTATAGGATTTGCTGGATGCAAATAAAAATATAATTTTTATTTATGCAAAATTTAATATAATAAAATAGCTCAACACCCCCTAGTATAACAATAGCAAAATAAAAGTTTGAAAATCTAAAATTATCATTGCACGGAGGATAATTTTAGTCATGGTACGCGTAAACTATCATTGATACCCTAGTTTTAAAAAATAATAAGAATAAGAATAAAAAAAAAAGAGAAAGCAACTTTTACAGACAGATATTTTTAAAATCAGCATTGTAGAAGGAAAAAACAAAAACATGGTAGTTTAAAAAAAATAAGAATAATAAGAATAATAATAAAAAGAAAAAGAATTATAATAAAAAGAAAAAGGGAAAGCAACTGTCCGGGACAGTTGCTTTCCCAAAAAAACAAAACAAAATAATAAAAAGAAAAAGAATTATAATAAAAAGAAAAAGAAAAATAATAAAAAGAAAAAGGAAAGCAATTGTTCCCAAAAAACAAAACAAAACGTATTCCAGAAGAGAAGAGAAGAAGAAGGAAAAAAAAAAAACTAAATTTGTTGGCTGAGGGGTTCGAACCCCTGCGCGCTGGATCGGCCACAAGCATTTTTCTTAGTCTTCTCCACCATAAATGTTATAAAAGGAATCTCTGTGAAAAAAAAAACAGAAACAGGTGCACATACGCGCGCGGAGCAAAAGAGAAAAATGGCTAGTCCACAGTGCACATGAGTGTGCGTGCACAGTGGACTGGCCGAGCTGTTTTAGCTATATAGTAATTTTTCTTTTTCTTTTTCTTTTTCTTAATTAGTTAATTTTAAAAAATTAAAAATATATATTTATTATTTATATATATTTTTAAATAAAACTTTAGTTTAAAAAGTACAAACACTTTTTAAATTTTAATATATAGAAGAAAAAAAAGAACAAGTTGTTTGATAACAATAAAAAAAACAAAGACCCTGTTTGACATAGTTACAAAATCGTTTTTGAAAAAAAATATTTTTTTATTTTAAATTAAATATTTTTATGTTTTTAGATTATTTTCACGTGCTAAAATCAAAAATATTTTTTTAGAAAATAAAAAACATCATATTGATGCATTTATGAACAAAGAACACTTTAAAAAACAACTTCAAACATACTCTCAAACATACACAAAAGATGGAGAGAGAAGAAGAACAAAATTATTATACATGGTAAATTTAGATTCTACCAATTTTGTTTGTTACATAACTATATAGATTTATATGGAGAATTAATTTATAAAATATAAGGATCCAATTGTGATTATATGTACTGTTAAGTTAGATTTGATAGGAGTGTTATTGATTAGGGACCAAAAGTAAATTAATTATCCTTTTGTGTTAGAAAGAAAAAAAATGATAAGAAATGTTAGGGGTGAGTATTTTTTGGTTCGACCTGGTTTTCACCATATCGATGTTTTTTTTTAAAATTCAAAACTAAATCAAGCTAAAACCAATTCAAACTAACCGATTTTGGTTCGGTTAATTGAAGGGAAAAACTAGAAGAAAAAAACCAATTAATTTTTTTAGGCTTTTTTGTGTCCTACCATAAGACTTATTTTATAATACCAAATGATCAACAATGAATAAGTGACTTAAGCATGGTGCTTCATCTCCTGTCTCATCTCTTGCATGGGCTAATTCACTACAATAGATCTGAATTTAGATATATTTGTGGTAGAGAAAGGATGATTTTTTAAGATTATATATGTTAAAATCTTGGAGCATATTAATTGAATTCATTTAAAACAATTAACTTTTTTTTATAGTCTTGCACATGGGCATCATGGTTTGGTAGATGGCAAGAAAAAGCTAGAAATAAGACATAAATTATTTAATACAGAAGAACTTAATGAATACATATAAGAGATATAAAACTCAAAGATGAAAAAACTTACAACTTGAAAGAAAATGATAAATGATTAAAGCTCTTTGTTTAGTTTTGGCTTTGATTTGGGGTTAGAACTTGAAGAGAAGAGAAATATAGAGATTGAGATTTGAGAGAAAGCTTGGAAAGGGGTGGTGATTGTTGTTTTTACTTTGATTTAAGTTTAGAAATTATGTTTATGGATGTGAAGAGAAGAGAGATGGAAAGATTAGGGATGGAGTAGAAGGTGGTTGTTTGGTTTGATTTAGATTTTAAGATTACGAGAAAACTTAATATTTATATTTGATTTTTTTTTTAAATTAGGTTCAGGTGATGGTCGATATAGTTTAGTTAGCTCCAATTAACTTAATCAACCTTTTAAATTGAAGTAAATCAATCCATTTTTTTGAGTTTTCTAATAGATAATTAAGTTTTTTTCTTAATCTTGATTCAAGTTTTTAGTTATTTCTTTTTCTTTTTCATTTGAATTATTTTTTGGGTTATTTGCTCACCTCTCTGTAAAACACTATTTTTTTTCGAGTATTTGGGAAACAAAAAATACTTTTTTTTTTTGAAATTTTAGAAAAAAATATTTTTTTTATAGTTCTAGATCATTTGATATACTAATATTAAAAATAATTTTTACAAATAAAAAATATATTATTTTAATACATTTATAATTAAAAATTAATTGAAAAAAAAAGTATTCCCAAACGGTCACTTCGTCTATATATATAGAGAGAGAGCGCTTTTTCTACCCAACACTGAATCTGAGTCAAGTGCATGGCAAAGAGTTCAAGTCGTGTAATCTGGACGGGTTCATGGGCGGTGCGGAAGCTTTTCACGGCGGCAGAGGCGGTTCCGGTAGCGGTGGAAAAACGGAAGACGATGTACAGGAGGTTGTCGGAACTGGGGGCAAGCGGAGGGAGCGTGTCAAAGACGTTAAATGAGTTCATATTGGAGGGTGGGAAAACAAGCAAAATCAATCTCACTGATTGCATCAAAGAACTCCGCAAGTACGGCAGGTTCGACCATGCCATTGAGGTGCGCCCCCTCTCTCAGATTTCTTGGATTTTTCACACCATCCATATTAGGGTCCTACCCTTAAATCCTCCCTTTGGTACCCATTTCCTTAAAAACAAAGTTATTATTATCGTTATTATAAGCTATTTGTATGGCCTTCATCGGTTGCCTATTTGTTAATTTTAGACTAAGATTTGGACGTATTAACTCTATGCCAATCATATTGAGCCAAATCGGAAAAGGAAATTTTCCGGACATAGCTTTTCTTGATGGACAATATGAATGTTGGGAATATTATTGAGTTCTGTAATAAATGTGGCTATAGTCTATGGGTATGAATGCATGATTATTTTGATCCTGGAGATCCCAATATTAATATTTGTCAAGTGCTTTGGTTGGGCAGTCGTGATGACTTGTTACTTGTAATTAAGATTTGGAAAACAATAATTGTATGCTTTCAAGTCGTTTGTCGATTGTTCTGTCTATTTGTACTCCTCAAATTGAGCGAAAATGTTGCTTTGGCTATTGTCTTTTTGGTTAATCGCTGCACTCTAGTTTGCAGGCTGCGTTTTCTTTCTTTGTTTCCTCTATTGTTTGAGCTGTTTGTGATGACTTTTGATTTTTGTCTTGTAGGTACTGGAGTGGATGCAGAAGAGGAAAATGAACTTTTCCCATGTTGATCATGCAGTTTACCTAGATCTTACAGCAAAAACCAAAGGGATTGCTGCAGCCGAGAATTATTTTGACAACCTCCAACCATCTGTGCAAAATCATGTTACTTATTCAACACTTCTGAACTGTTACTGCAAGGAACTTATGTCTGAAAAGGCACTGACTCTTTTTGAAAAAATGGACAAAATGAAGCTTCTTTCAACTTCTATGCCTTTTAGCAATCTCATGACCCTTCATATGAGATTGGGCCAACCGGAAAAGGTGCTTGACATAGTGCAGGAGATGAAGCAGAGGGGCATATCTCCTAGTACCTTCACTTATAGTATTTGGATGCAGAGCTATGGATGTTTGGATGATTTTGAGGGGGTACACAGAGTTCTAGATGAGATGAAAATGGATGGCAAAGAAAACTTTTCCTGGACTACATACAGTAACCTAGCTACAATCTATGTCAAGGCTGGACTTTTTGACAAAGCTGAATCAGCTCTTAGAAAATTAGAGGAGCAGATAGAATGTGGACGTGATGGTGGTTTTCAGAAAAAACGCAGACACAACGGTGGTGACCGTGAAGCTTATCATTTTCTGATTTCCCTTTATGCTGGTACTTCTAATCTAAGTGAGGTCCATCGGGTGTGGAATTCATTGAAGTTAAGGTTCCGCACAACAACCAATATTAGTTATCTCAACGTGCTTCAGGCTCTAGCAAAATTAAAAGATGCCGAGGGTCTACTGAAGTGTTTTAAGGAGTGGGAGTCCAGTTGCCAGAGTTATGATATGAGGCTGGCAAATGTCGCCATAAGGGCCTGCCTAGAGCATGATATGTATGAAGAAGCAGAATCAATATTTGATGATGCTCTCAAGAGGACCAAAGGACTATTCTTTAAGGCCCGGGAGATGTTCATGGTTTTCTTCTTGAAGAACCATCGACCTGATTTGGCCCTGAAACACATGAAAGCAGCACTTTCTGAAGTCAAGGAGATCGAATGGCAACCAGATCAGAAAACAATAAGTGCTTTTTTAAATTATTTTGAAGATGAGAAAGATGTTGATGGTGCTGAGAGACTGTGCAAGATATGGAAGCAGAATAATCGTCTGAACTCTAATGCTTACATTTTGCTGCTAAAGACTCACATAGCTGCAGGCAGATTGGCTCCAGAGATGCGGCAGAGGTTGGAAGAAGATAATATTGAAATAAACCCTGAGATTGAGAACTTGCTTGAAAGGGTCTCCCTTAAATTGGCTTAGTTCAGAGAAGCCAGAATTAAGAAATGGCTAGAATTTAGCCAGGTCTGTAGCTTTGAATCAAATTTCTTAGATGCTTCCCGTGACTAACAATTTGAATTCTGAAACCTCCGAGAGATAATGTAATTGATATAAAGTCCATGTGTTAGGAATTTCAAATAACTCGCGATCTTATTGCAGGAACAAAACCCAATTGTTGTGGTTATAGACCAGCAGTAGTTTTCTTTAGCTCCCCCTCCTTCTCAGGTTAAGATGAATCCGTCAAGAGTATTTCTATCCAGTTCCAGCCTTTGTATATCGAAACTTGTGAAATGAGAAATTCATATAAATTACCACATTGATATCTTAGATTGGACAATTTGTTTTTTTTAAGAGTTGTTTAGTGTTTCTTTGAAGTATAAAAATCATTTTTTGTACTATCCAAGCCGTTTTAGTATAGAAACTTTTGCTCCATTAAAAAGGTAGAATAAGTTTGTACAATTCTCTTCAAAAGAGTTAACCCAAATACACACAAGAATAAAAATAATTATCATTATAATTTTTAAATCCAGCAAGTTTCCTAGTTAGCCATTAACTTGAGTCAACATAAAAATAAAAATAATTATTATCATAGTTTTAAAACCTGACTCGAGAGTCAACCCGATACAAGGCTCGAGTCACGTATTGGCTTGAAAATTGAAGTCAACGTCTAGATAAAAATAGTTGTTATTATGGTTATAGAACTTGATTTGGAGATTAACCCGAGACAAGACTTGAGTTACGAGTCGAGTTGACCATTAACTCGAGTCCATATAAAGATAAAAATAGTTATTATCATAGTTTTAAAATCCAATTGTGAGTTTGACCCAAGACAAAGTCTAGGTTACAGGTTAAGATGGTCAACTCGAGTTGATCTAAGACTATAAAAAAATAATAATTATTTTAATTTTAAAACTTAGTTCAAAAGTTGACCCAATACAATGTCTAGGTCACAGTACGAGAGGGTTGATTCAAGTCAATATAAAAAAAATGGTTATCATTTTTTGAAGGTTAAACCAGGACGAGGCCTTGGTTGTGGGTAAGGAGAGTCAACCCGAGTTGATCCAAATGAATGTATAGACAAAGTAATTATTATCATAGTTTTAAAATATAACTTAGAAGTTGACCTAGATTAAAAACTCAAACCGAGTCAAGACAAAACTCAGGTGATAGTTAAAAAGATCAACTCAAGTTGACCTGAATTAAAAAAATAATAAAAACAACCTAATTTTGACCCCAAAAAAATTACTCAGTATTTTTTTTTTTCAACCAGGATACAAGTTCACTTGGGTTTATGACCAAGTCAAATCTGATGAATATTTACTCTATTTTCTTCTTAAACCTAGACTAATCCAAGTCCCGGATCAATCGGGGTCTCATCTAATATCTACCAAATACAAAATAAAACAAATTGTCTAGAGCACACCAAACACAAATCAAACAATTATTTACCTATTTCAATTCAATCATTTGCAGTCCAATAAATAGTCTAGTATACCATAACCTATCTCACAGATGGTTGAAGGTATCTAGCATTGGAAGACAGGTCGAAATAAGATCACAGTACAATATATGATTCATAGTAGACAACACCCAAGCCTCCGAGAAACAGTCAGAATGAAACCATTTAAATCTGTCATGTTAGAAATAAAATGAGTTCAATGCGGAAAAATAAGAGTCTCTTCAACTGTCCCAACCTTTTTTCATCGTAAAACTTGTACCATAATCCAGCCTGAGAAATAAAATCACCAGAACAGGACTGGCTCACCATACAAGCTAATTTAAACAGCTTGTTTCTCGGTGGATCTCCATACCATGGTTGTGCCCTCTAATGGGATGATTCATCCCAAAATGCACCACTGTCCCCATGGCAAGTTTATGCTTTGTGTTAGAAGCCCCAAACATGAATAAAACTGGTCAAAGAATAACAAAATACACTTGCGGGGAACATACTGTTGAACCGCTGAATGAAGAAAAACGAAAGAAAATAAAACACAAGCTAGTAACCTTATCTTGTTGACTATAATGCTTCCCACTCAAAGTCCAGTCTTCTGTAGCCCCAAGAAGACCACCATCCCCTGCTTGAATTACGTAATGCTTTATTACACAACTAATAAAAGGCACACCCCTTGAAGTGGCCCTTTTCACTGCAAAAGCAATTATATCAGATTTTCTTTAGAGGAATAGCGAGGACTGAGACCGGTTTTTTGTTCCAAGAAGTTGTTTATCCGCCAGTGTTAGATGAATAAGCTATAAGAAAAGAGGAGAAGATTTCTGTTAGAGAATTAACAATCACAAACAATTTCTAATTTGGAAAAAAATGAACATTTTTATGGATCCATAAACCCTGAAGTTGCATTATGGAGTTGGGACCATCAAGCTTACACCATATACTCCCAGCCCCAACCAAATGGCTAGTGGATGTATCTACTTCATAAATGAAAATATGAACATTTAAACAATAATTACATCATGAGACTAGAGACACATTATCAAGCATTCTGTAGCAGGATACCTTACAAAGCTGTCCTACATTTCCTTTGGCATAACCGAACCCTCCAAGTTGTCCTACATCACCTTGCAATTCTTTTTTTTTATACGAGGAAACCTCGCCTCCTGAAAAGCGCACTTTGTGAATTCAGGTGAGTGAATACAAGGGATGCATACCCTGACTCGAACTCGAGACCTGCTGTGCAGATCATAAGTCTTCTATCATCACGCCACGATCCTTGGGGACCTTACAATTCCTACCATCCCAAACCCCAAAACATGAACAATAACTTTTGACCATTATGTTTTTCAGCAGGCATACCAAGCATTATGATTACCCAGCTCTAGAAAATAATAATAACAGACAGAATCCATAAAAAGAAAAGCCAAGAGCGAGCTGGTGAAAGAGCGAGCTGGCTGCACCTTGATATGATGGTACAAATACTTGAAACAAATAAACCAAATCACAATGCGTTCAAAATGGCACTAGAAAAATACTTGTAAGAAAAAACAATTAGGCCTATGCTCAGTCTTTCCCAAGTACAAAGTCAAATTCCCAAGCTACGCTCTAGCTTACAAGTTGGATGCTAAACCCTCTTAAAGCATATAGATGAATTCCTTATGGAATAATTCAAGTGTAAGTATCTCAGCAAAGATGCCTATTGATGAAACCTTATGCATAGATCCAACATAGAACCTTGTAAGCTTTCAAACTTTACAGATAAGTCTCTCCATATAATATTTAAAAGGAGAAATTAGTTTAATAATCCAGATACTTCGATACTCTAGACATTTGAGCACGATAATACTTTGCCTCCATCTTTTTAATAATTACATTTTACTTACTGAATCAATATCAAATTCATTTTTTGATGAAAAGCTTAAAATATGCCAAAAGGCAAATTTCAAGACCATTGATGAAATCGACTATAAGAATAGCCATTCATGAATCTAAAAACTAGAATATTGCCACTACAATTTTAAATGGCATTATAGAGAGCAGTGCCATTTATAACAGCGTTGTAGCATCATGATCACCACCAGCAGGAACGATGGTCATAACGAAGCTGAAACTCTTTGCAATGCCAAGAAAAACGAGGCTGAATCTCCAAATACGAACCAAGCACCTATTAATCTAGGTTTCTTACCGGTCTTTCAAAATAAACAGCCAGAGTTATTTGATTTCTCTTATCGAGTTTACCAGTATAACTCAGTGAGAAGCATGATAACTCGGAGCTAGCAAGAATAATATCTGGCCTAACTAAAGATTCCAACTAGTAAAATGAAAACAAAGTTATCTTGTGAATTCTTTAAAAAAAAAACTCTTTAGATGCATTTCTTCTAGAGAAAATAAATGATCAACATTTCGACAAAACGAAGTAGAAAAGTTAAAATCGCTCAGCATACAGAGAGACATGCAGCATATCCAGGGAGATCATATTTCTTTGAATCGACAAAAGCATGACCACCCTACAGCAGACAAAACCAGGCAAAATTAGATTCTGGAAAATTAAAATCAAGCTCTTGCATAAAAATTCTGAAACGCGGGAGTCAAGATGCAAACTCAGCCAATCTTACATTATCGTTTTTACAACAATTTACAAATGAATCAGTTGTGGATACTAGATAAAAATCTGAAATTGAAAGGCCATTATCCAATTATGATCCCACCCCGAAGTGAAGTTCTTTGAGGCACAACTAACAAACAAACCTTCCTCATCTTTTAGACTCAGACCAGCACCATTGCAGTAGCAAGCCCAAGAACTTTAGCATGGCACAAGAACGGCCCCTATACATGTTGGAAATAATGAATGTAAGGAACGGAAGCTTGAGGCGTGCTTAAGCATTGTCTTTAAGGATATTTTCTCAATAATAGGGTATCCTTCAAGATTCAACAGGTTCTTTCTCAATAAAAGAGAGCAGACAGCTTGAAAAGAAAAGAAAAAACAGCAATGAATTGAAGGGAAAAAAGTATTTCAGGTTTTGTTTTAAAAAACTGCATGGTATTTATAGACAGTCATGATCAAAGTTGTCAATACCGTTCCGGTCGCCGTTCCGGTTTTTCGATTGGAACGGAACGTTCCGGTTTCGGAGCGTTCCGGTGTGCCGTTTCGGTGTTGTACTGTTGATATATAATTAATTATATATATATATATGAAAAAAATTAAAAAACAAAATATAATTTTTATTTTTTATAAAATCAAAGTTGACGCAACATTTTTTTTTATAATATATATATTTTTTATTTTTTATTATATATATATTATTTTTTATTATATATATATATATAAGCTACAGGCTGTGCCTGTAACTTGTAACGTTCCAGTGGACTAATGAATGACAAACAATTCATTTGTCCAGTAGACAAATCATTCATTTCTATCCCACATCGCTAGAATGTGGGATAGCTTTAGTCTGTGGCTTTAAAGCTTCAAACTCTATCCCACGTCGGCCAAGAAGAATTTAACCCAAAGAATTTTTTATATAAACACAAATCAGGAATTCTCTTTATAGCAAGTTCACGGGTCTATTCTTAGGCTCAGTTCACCGGGTCTATTCTTAGTCTCAGTGAATTTTATGTATAAATAAAAAAAATTAAAATATTAATTTGATAAAAATAGTTAAAATTTTTGAGAAGAATATTTTTGGCCGAAACGGAATGCTCGGAATGATTTCGAGGCGTTCCGGCCGGAATTTCCGGAACGGACCGGAATTAAAACCGAGATGAAAACGACACCGTTTTGTCTCGGTTTTTTGAACGGAATGGTATGTTCCGCCCGTTCCAGCCGGAACGGAACGGAATTAACAACTATGGTCATGATATAACAGTCATATTTAAATTTATTATGAAATTAAAACGATTATTACACCACTTTAAAATATAGCCGTTAAGAAATTCAGTAATGATGACAATTGTAGCGACTAGAAAAAATAAACAGAAAAGATTTTAAATTTGTGACTGTTAAAAATAAATTTTCGACTGTTACAAATATTATGATTTCAGTTTAAGGGTCATCAAAAAATATTTTAATAAAATAACAAAATATTTATAGAGTACAGGCGTTGTCTCGAGTACATGGGACAAATCAGAGGTTTTTCTTTTACTCGACTCATCCTTATATATACGAGCTCACTCTATTTCCTTTGTTAGTTATTATCCCTTGTTGATGAAAGTCTTCCTTTTCCAATATTAGATAATAAATCATATATATCCTCTTTGTACTCAAAATGTTAGTTGTGTTTTTCCAATGAGGGATAGACTTTTGAAATAACTTTTAATATTTTATAACTTTTACAACAATATATTTCAAACTTCCATGGAAAAATTGTTGTAAAAGTTATATTAAAAGTTACTTCAAAAGTCTATCCCATATTGGAAAACACAATTAACCTTTTGAGTACAAAGAATATATCCCATATTAAAAAAGAAAGACTTTCATCAAATGTTTATATAATAAAACTTAAGATGAGATAGTAACCAATAAAAAAAATAGAGCGAGCTCATGAACATAAAGATAGATTGAGTAAGAGAAAGACCTTCTATTCACTCCCCCTGCGCTCGAGACAACGCTTATACTCTATAAAAATTTTGTCTCTTTATTAACATATTTTTTTATGACCATTAAATTGATATCATAATATTTACAACAATTGAAAATTTATTTTTAACAACCACAAAATTTAAAAGATTTTCAATTTATTTTTTCTAGCAGTTATAACTATCACAATTACTTGATTTCTTAACAACTATATTTTAAATTATTATAACAACCATTTTAATTCATAATAAATTTAAACATGACTATTACATAATAACTACCTAAAAATATCATACAATTTTTTCAAACAGAAGAAAACAAAATACTTTTCCTTTTTAGTTTGTTGTTTCTTCTTCTTTTCCAAGTTGTTACTGTATTGCTATCTTTTGTTGAGAAAAAACTTGTTAAATCTTGAAGATATGTTTCTGTGTTGCTCTTTCATTTGAGAAAAAAACTTGTTGAATCGTAAAAAATACCCTTTGCTAGAGAAATATCCTTAAAGACAATGTTCAAACACTACTCCTCAAGTTTTCTATTTTCGTTCTACCTTCATTATTTACAACAAAAGTAGGTAGCAGAGGGGGAAAGATAAAAATAAAAAGACCATGGCATCCATCAAAACAAAAGGTTCTCTACAAAATGTACCTCAAAACCCGATTCAACATTTTCAGTCTGCATACTTGACCTAAACACAAGCCAGAAAGATACAAGTTACTTGACGTCCACTATCAAACACCTTCATTTCCATAGAAATAGATACAGGCATTTACCACCTGAAAATTCCCTCAATTAGTAAAACACATCGGGTACAACAACAGCCAATGCATAATCCAAGTTGATAATCAAAACCTTACAAAAGAGAAATATTTAAAAAATACAGATCCAGATCCAGGTCGAAATCCAACTAGTTTGGCGCATCCAAACTATAAAATTAAGTATAATTTATTACAACACAAAGGATTAAGAATCAATCTGAGGACTCGACAGACCTTAGCGACCAGTGTTTAAAGGTAGAATACAAGAAAAATAGAGTCAAGAGAAGAATGAGGAAGCATAAAACAATAGTAGAGACGCTAATTCGACTCGGCACTTTTTTCTTTTTGCTCTGTTGTAAGAGATCTTGAGGTTTGATCCTTCCCATCTTCACCTCCCTACACTCCAAATCGCCACAGATTGGTTTTGTATAAATTTACTGAAAATAAACATACTATAAATAAATATTTATCTTAAAAAACAAAAAGGCAA
Source organism: Salix brachista (assembly GCA_009078335.1). Lineage (NCBI taxonomy): Eukaryota > Viridiplantae > Streptophyta > Magnoliopsida > Malpighiales > Salicaceae > Salix > Salix brachista. The sequence goes on from CM018573.1 coordinate 15,904,074, forward strand.
GGATTTAACTTGAATTTTAATATTGAAACAACTTTCTTTTCCTTTTTTTTTTTATCATGAATCGGTCAACGGTAACTAAGATCGAAACAGATTCATGCTATTTTATTTTTATTTTGAAATAAGAGATTGAAACTATACGAAAATTATTTATAAAAAATATGAATCGAGAGGGAGAGGGAGAGGCGGTACCTGTTTGAGAGGTGAATTCCTCTGCTTTAAAAAAGATTTCGATTTGGTTTGAAGTTTTGTTTCGAGGTCTCGAGATATTTATTTGAGCCACCAGGCAAAGCAAGAGAGGCTCTGATTGGGCCAGACTACTGGTTTGATTAATTGTACATGAGCCCTAAATGAGACTCTGATTGGGCCAAACTAAGAGATGGGCCTGGTCAACTGTACAAGAGCCTGAAATGTTGATCCTCAGTGAATTCAAAAGGGTATTGTGTTTTAAAAATATTTTTAAAATAAATATTTTTTTATTTTTAAATTATTTTAATATGTTGATATCAAAAATAATTTTTTTTAAAAATAAAAATATTATTTAGATGTATTTTTGAATAAAAAAAACACTTTGAAAAACAATATTAACCACTCTAACTCTTACTCCATGGTGAGCTTACAGACTCCCAAACAGGCCCTAGGATTTCTTGCTATGAAGCTGGGAGATGTTGCAGTACCATACATGAATAGCAAATTAAAAGAGTTGCTAGTGTGACTTCTGGGAGTTTCCCAGGTTATTTGAACATATACATTCATGTTTGCTACTTGGTCTAAGCTGAATACACAGGACCATGAAAAAATGCCAGGTCTAATTGCATTGCAGAAACTGAACTGAAATCTGTGGCTCACCGTCGAGCAGTGGACATCGATCGGAACAGAACAAAATAACAGCAATACATTACCAACAATTGCGAACCAATCTCCTGTTCTCATGTTACAAGATGCACCTCAAACAATTGTTTTTGCCAGGGTGAAGTATTCTTGCTCCTCTCTTCCTTTACTTTTTATCAACAACGGTGAAAACACCATGATGACCAGTTTGTGACTCCAGTAAAAAAATTCTGTGTTACCTATAGTTAAGCTAGAGAGCAAAATTTAAAATATTCCACATACGCATTTATGGATGTGAAAAACCCACCGGTGGCGCCATCTCACAAGAATAAGACATCTTCTTCCTCTTGTTCCAGGACTACAGTGGCAAGGGCGAGTCTATATGCAGAAGATCTCAAGTTCCTAACAAGGACATATATTTCCTTCCTCCTTTGCTTCACAGGCATCCCACTCCACTGTTCCTCCCTGAGCTGAGCTAGTAAAACTGCCTCGCAAAAAGCCTCAGCCACCAGCTTTTTGCTGCAAGCAAGGTACAAATCTGAGTTAGCCACCACAGACAAAACTGCACATTTTATTGGAAGAGAATGTGCTGCACAAGAGCGTATCATACTAACCTCCCTCGAACAAATCCAGTAGTGACAAAACCGATAGGCCATCTATGAGATTCTCTCACCACAGGGTCCTGTGGTATCCAGAGTTCCCATTTACTAGAAGATTGCTCTTTGAAATATGAACCCACAGATGACTGGGAAATTTGAAGTCCACCTTCATTATTTTCTGATCTGCAGAATACAAAAGAATTGGATAATATTAGCTCGCAAGTGTGATGGACCTTGAGAAGTGTCAGACAAGGACTCGTGTTATTTCTCAAGAATCATGTCCTTCATAAACCATAGTAAAGCAGTTATCACCAGTTAAAAAAGGGAAAAGATGAGAAAAGTTTTGTTAGAATACCTAGAAATCCACAACGATAAATCACTTGGACCGGGAGCACAAACAACCGCTCCTTCTTCAATAAAACCTTCCTTGTATGCATGTAGAAGAACTCTAATGAAACACAATCTACGGTTAGAAGTGATTTGGTGGACACTACATTGACCTTTCCTGAGGATGCTTTCATCCTTCATAAGCTCTAAAAGCCTTGTCTTCTTATTTGGAATGTGAGGAAACAAAAGCAAATGATCGGCATTGATTTCACTCAAAAAATCAATCAGTATACTGGATGTCCGTCCCACAAATCCATCAAATGAATTACAATGACCAGTGGCTGCTGTTATTGCACAATCCCCATTTTCTGAGCTCAGTAATGAATTGTCATCGATGTTATCTTTTCGACCAGAAATTTGAGGATCTTGAACTATAGTAGATCCTTTATCAAGAGTAAGACGGACACTACTCCAAAGGAGAGGCATGGGAACTTTCAGAGGTCTTACAGAAGGAGGTAGTTGTTCCACTTTGTGTTCAAGGGCAGCACCTTCATTCACCATAAAAGATAAGTGCGCATTACAATCAGGAAAATCAGAAGGAAATTGTGGCATCCCAACCTGCAAAGGATAGAAAATTAGCACGCATGGTTTTGCAACATTGTATGGAAAACTGTACAGTTGTCAACTATGCATACTTCACAAGCAATCCATCTTTTTTCTCTCAGACCTATTGCATGCGCTCCTTTGGAAACAAAAGGAATCCAGAAGACCCTAACCCAGCTTAAGGGAAGTATAACAGACCATCTGAAAGAAAAAAGGAAGTGCTTATCAGATTCTAATATGGTCTTATAGCCCATTCACATCAAAAGGCCATGACAGCATACATTTAGAGATTGCATAGGTAAGAAGGCAACGACAAAGTAAATCCATATTTGGGGAAAAATACCAAGATAAAGTGTTGCATGAATATGTCCAACCTAGGTTTCAAGGCATAAACTGCAGAAACTAACATAATTGGAGCTACGTTGAATGGAAGAATGAACCTGGAAAGTGGAATTACCCCATCAATGAGTCCAGTCCGTTACTGTTTTTAAGAAGCAGAATAGGGCAAGATGTTGAACCCTCCACCTTAGTTGAAGCATTTGGTGTCCTTGATTTACGACCATCAAGGTGGATAAAATCCAAATGCAAATGATGTCTTTCCCAGCAAAGAACATTCTCTTCCAATGGAGGAGTTACTCTGCTGCTTGCGTCCCACAAATTCCTATTGTCAGGGGCACTGTTACTCCTTTCAGGTTCTGAATGCAATGGGTGAGGATCTTTCTCACCATTTCCAAAATTTACAGTTGAGGCATCATGCTCATTTGCTTCATCTTCTGGAACATTATTGAGTACACTAGTAGGGGTTGGCTTGGGAATGTCAGCAATATTTACAGGCAGCGAACGAGGATCCTTGACAGCAAGAGATAAAGCTGAACAAGGAGAAATGTTCTCGCTTTGAAATATAGACTTCTTCAACTCGGAGTCACCATCAACTTCTAAAACAGAGCAGTTCCTCAATTGCCAAGAATTATCTGAATTACTGCACACAATAAGCACCTTTAGTCATTTTTTACTTTTTATCTTGATTCAAAATAATATACTTGTACTTTTGAGTTGCTCACCAAGAAAAAGGATGTAATGTCTTTTGTAAGAGTTCTGATGCCTTTGATCCCATCACTTCTAACTTTGCAAGCTGGCCTTCAAGTGACAAACAATTGATCAAAATGCCACTCTCATTCATCTGATGAAAAACAAGAAGTTAAGAAGTTAGCATATTAAGAGCACATTAACAAAGCCTTTTTTTTACAGAACCTTATTTCCGTCATCCACTAAATGTTTAGAATGATAATCTGCATCCCAAAGAAACATAGTTTTCCAGTTTAATATATATATATGTATATATATATATATATATATAAAAAGGGGGTGGGGGGGTCCTAAAAACCTTGGTTTTGAGGCAGGGTGGTCAAGCCACCAGATAGATATAGAATAGAATTGGCCAGAGTGTCACTAAAACACACAATTTCCTCATGAGAACAGAATATAGACCATGTACCTGTTTCTGACAAGCAAATTTCAGAGCATCATATCCCTCGCTAAAAGCTGAAGCATGTATCCATACCCAAAGTTGGCGACGGGAAGAACAAGCATCAGAGATTTGAGTTTCATTGCATCCACCAGAACTATGTTCGGTATTGCCATTTTCTCTATTGTGAAGACAAGAAGGTCGCCACATATAGTTCACAGGAGCTATCGGCTGAGAAACAGGTGCTCCAGCATGATGCAGCTAAAAAAAACCAAAGAGTTTATATATCCAAATACTTAAGCTATCCTTGTTTCACAATGGTTTGCAATGAGCTAACCTACCATAGCAGTGCCATAGATAACACCAGTAAGAATAGACTCGGCAATATCACGAGATTGAGCTGATGGAGAAGGCACTAGTACCATGTTTAGAATTGAAATTAATGACTCCTGTGGATCACACGCCGTATCATCTCTATTTAGTTTATGAATTCAACAATGGTGAGATAAAAATGCTCCACAAAGCTTGATATAGACAATGCTTATTCTCTAACATGAACTATGGCAAAGAAATAAATAAAAAATAATTTGCTGCTGACTAGACAGAAAAGTGAATGCCTGCCTTTGGACCCTCCAACTGGACAGCAGTATGGTAGCTTGCATCATGCACAACAGCTCCATCTCTGTACCACTTCAATAGAGCCCTGGATCCCCTCCCTCTGCGCCAGACAAAATACATTGTTAATTATTAACTAATTCCCAGAATAATCAGAATAAGTTAGCCTTACTTACTAATTACCTGCCATGCAAACCAAGAGGAAGGTGAAATCCCCAAAGCTTAGTCATTGTAAAACGTTTGGCATGCCAGACGTGAGTTCTCAATCTCCTGGTGCCATCGCCGGAAGTAGCGAAACCAAATTCTGTATTCTTTTTCAGCTCAATTCTCCTACGAACTCGGCGAGGGACTTTCCTTGGCTCTTTGTTTTCTGAACCCGAAGCCAGGTCATCGTTGGCTTTGCCAGGCAGTCCTAAGTTACGCCTCTTTCGATGTCTCTTTTTCGCAGCTTGATTGTCATAAGCAGTGGTTCTTCTTCTCTTGTTTCTTTGAGACCGGAAATTGTTGTTTAGCCGGTTTGATACGATTGAGTGAAGACTCTCGAGTTCAGATGCCCGGGTTTCTGCAAACTTTTGAACATTGATTTTTCTAGGTGGAGCTGTTGATACTTTAGATTTTTTGCTTCCATCACCAACCATTGCAGCCTGGTTCTCAACAGATAACCTCTCTCTCTCTCTGCCTGCTACTGTAAGCTTTGGATTGATTATAGTTTGGCTAGCTATGGTTTTAGGGTTGGGTTTACCGTGGTGTTAGAGCGCGCGGCACCTGGACCAAAAGTGGAGATGAGCAGACCAAGACGCCCCGTTTGTTTTCTGTATAAAATCTTAAACGCTAACGTTTACCTTTTTCTGTATAAATCTTAAACCTCGTCGAATGCATCGTTTTTTAAGTTTAAAAATATATTAAAATAATATTTTTTTATTTTTAAAAATTTATTATCAAATATATTAATTATAAACAAAGAAAAAATAAAAAGAATTAGATTTTTTTTCAAAAATATTTTTAAAACACCAAAACAAACAATAAATCTAACTCTTAATCCCAAATTTCTCAAGGATCAAGCACTAGATTTTTTTTATAGAAAGAAAAATAGATAAAATTGTTGTCAAATTTATTTTTAAAAAATCAAATAACTAGTTTACTCATCCATATTTTATCGCAGGTCAAATTAAATTTTTTAAAACATAAAAAATGATGTTGATGGCAATGAAATTCTTTAGCAATATCATTAAACATGACCAAAAAAGTTACTCTTGAAAACTCTCAACTTGACTTCTTGTTTAGCTCGAGTTTCCAATTAAATCATGTGGAACTAATATGATATGAATCAAGCGATTTCACAAGTCCAAGTGCAACTTAGATGATTGGTAAAAACATGTTTTAATTTAAAAACAAAACTTCAAAATAGCAATTTTTCTTACAAATAAATTGAGACAACGTCAAATTTGATTGATCCGGTCACACCACTACATAAGTTATGGTTTTCATTGAGTTAAATATTTTTGTTGTTTTTGTAAAAAAAAAATATTTAATTAAATAATAAAAAATAGATGCTCGCAAAATCAAGCATCAACTCTAAAATAGACATTTTATCTCAAACCTTGATAAACTTATAAAAAGTAGACAAAAATAAATCATGAAGTTTATTTCTCAATCAATTTAATATTGAACGATGAAATTTTTTTTAAAAAAAGGATCAAAAACTATAATTAAAAAAATATTGGGTTTAATGGGTATTCTAGTGAAATGAGTAATACGGGTCAACACGTCAAACTACTATTTAGGTCAGAATTCCACTAGGATTAATAACTTTTTAGAAAAAATAATGTTTATTTACCTATATGATAACAAAACAAACAAACAAACACAAAATCAACTATCAACTCAATACTTAGAACTTTTTTGAGACCGCGATAACATCATAGAAATTGAAGCAAAACAAATTACAAAATTCAATTCAATTGTCAATCACTCAAAATCAAAGAATGAAATTAAAAGGAAAGATTTTATTTTTAAAAAAAAAGAGATTTAAACATGTCGTACCCATTATCAGGTCCATGGACTATCTAAAGTTTAATAACATGGTTTTTTCCATGAATTAAAATTCTTAACTATATGATAAAATCACAAAATCGAGTTTAATTAAAAAAAAACAAGTACCCCGTCAAACTCATAATAAGTCATTGACTCCACAAAATTTAATAACTTAGTTTTTTAAAAATATTTTTTATTTAACTAAATGTTAAGAAAGATAGAAGATGTCGGGATGCTGGGATAATTTTTTATACTAATATAATGCCAAGATGTTTTTCCAATGTCAGCGATAACCACGTGAAGACAAGTTATTAGGAGTGCAAAGATTTTTTCAATGTTATAAACCTGGAAAAAATGATATATTTTTATTTTTTTCAGCGCAAGTTTCTAATAAAAATATATAAAATCTAAGTCGATATGAATTTATTTGTTTAATAAATTTAAACAAAACTTGGTTGACTTTTTTTTCTCAAAAACTAAAATTAAACAATAAAATTGGAAAAAAAAATAAGACAAAAAATAAAAGAGAACATTAAGCTACTAAACTCTGCAAACCATTAATCTGGATATCAAATTTGAAATACTATATATGAAAAAGTTCTAAGACTCAATTCCTAACAAATATAACTTAGAATGATGAATTATTATAATTATTATTCTCATCGATACTATTTTCATTGTTCAGTTGTCACTATCATTATGGATATCATTATTACTACTACTATCAATAATTAATATCTTAATTATTATTGATATTATTATAGTTATCATTATCATTACTTATTATCATTGTTATTATTATCGTTGTAACTATTTTTGTTTATACTATTGTTATAATTATTATCACCACAACTATAACTAATATTACCGTCATTTTTATTCATATTATTATTATTATTATTATTATTATTATTATTATTATTATTATTATTATTATTATTATCATTATTGTTATAGCCATAGCAATAATAATAATTAATATCATCATTACTATTGTTATCATAATCATAATCACTAATAATAATAATAATATCATCACTATAATTTTATTTTTATTCTTATTGATATTCTTAATATTATTATCATGATTATTGCTATTATTATTATCACTACCATAATTATTGATATCATAATCATTATAACCATTATAATAAATTATTGTTTTTGTTGTTGTTATCTTTATTGGTGTTACTATTATGATTATGATTACAGCCACTGCAACTATTGTTGTTGTTGGAACAACAAAAATCATGAAATTATTTTGAAGGATAAAATAAAAAATACAAAAACTTTGACAAAAGAGCAAGCAAAAAAAAGAAGATAAGATATGGTTAAAATAAATATTATTACTATTAAAAAAAAAACCATTTGATTTTAAGTATGAAAATAAAAAAAACATAAAAACTTTGACAAGAGAACAAAAAAAAAATCAAATTTTTAAAAGATCATTTACACAAATTAAATTAAAGGGCTAAATAAAACTTAAATAAAAGAAAAAAAGGACAAAACCAAAAACTAAAACTAAGAGGATAAGTACAAAAATATTAACAAAAAATAGGGATTGCTTTAAAATGACTAAAACTATAAAAGAAATAAAAATTGAATAAAAAATTAAAAGAATAAAGCTTTTATAGATTAATCTCCAATCAAATAAATATGAAAGGCTAAAACTAAAAAAATATGAGTTTTTTTTTTTTTTAAATGAAAGACATCCCAAACAAATCTTCTAAACCTAAACTAATTTTTGAAACTCGTAACCCATGAAATCCTACACTTGAGTTCAATTAAGAAGCTCGGTTCTACACCAATTTAATGTTGACGCATAAAATAAAATAAATAATTTTAACAAATTCCCCAAGTGAAAAATATACCTATCAAAAGAATACAAAATGATTTTGATAGAAAAAACATAAGGAGACTGAAATAAAAAAAAATCATTTTTGTTTTAAGAAAACAAATAGAAATTAAAAGAATTAAGACAAAATTTGAAAGACAAAAAAAATTGATGGGGGATGTAATTGGAAAAGAATTCCTATTTTATAAATGATTACAAATAAAATAAGTAGTAACAAAAAAACAAGAACCAAATCCGAAGGGGTAACAAATTGAAAGACTTCTTTTATTTTTTGAAAGACCAGCGCAAAGATCGACGAGGAGAAAGAAAAAATAAAAAAGTTGTTGGTGTCAAACTGGATGATTGTTGGCTCATTTGCGGTCTCATTGTAGAGGGGATTGCAGACATTAAAATTTCAACAAGCTTGATTTATAGCAAAAACTTTTAAATTTATTGAATTTGAGCTCAAATTAACTAATTACCCAAATCCTAATATATATATGGATCTTACTTCAATATGCTTTAGGATAAGGGTATTTTAAAGTAATTACCGTATTAATTTCTCTAAAATATCATTTGATTAAAGAACATTTGAGGTGAAATTGCACTTGACTTGTCTGTAAATAAACAACAAAACCATAAGAAAAGGGAAAAAATTGTACAACAATAAAAAAGAAACAAAAAAAGAACCGCGAATAAAGACTAAAGACCAAACATATAATACTTGTGAGTTCTCTCAAAAGAATTCAAGTCCGCCAAGGAAAAAATAATTAAAGTCCTATTTGTCATCAAATGAAGCCAAAAAATAAAAAAAAGTCAAAGTCATTTTCTTCATTAAATCAAATAAAGTTAGAGATATTACACGATTAAATCTTACAAACTTGTGAATAATTTTTACAAAGACAATTCAATTTTTTTCATTGAATCAAGTCAAGATATCATAGTATTAAAGTTTTTGGGTTTAATGTAATCTATAAAAAATAAATTTTAAGGGCATGTAAGATATTTTACTATTTTTAAAAATAAAAAATACAAAAAAATGTTTCCACGCAAGTTTTAATTTCTTATAAATTTAAGGATATAATAATTAGTGTACTATATATTATGAAATAAAAAATAAAAAATTGCCCATTTAAATTTAATAATGATGAATGGATGATTATAAAATTACCCTTAGTAAAATAAATATTTTATTGTGCATTGCTATATGAAACAATAATAGTTATTTTACGAGAAAACAAAATTGCTGGCAGAATAAAATACCCAAACTCTGCTCCCACCCAAAACCGAAGCCCAAAACCGAAACCAAAATCGGATCCAGTGTTTCTGCCACTATATTCTAAAAATCTCAAAACCCATAAACCCTCACGTCACAGTGAGATTGATTCACACAGTCGAAATTAATCCCCACTAATTTAATCAAACACATGTGAAGTACCCATCACCAGATCTGTTCTCTGGAATCATCGCTAAAAATGAAGAAGACCGGAGACTTATTGCTCTACCTATCGATCGCACTAATTTTCTCAATCTCAGCTGTTTCCGCCGATTTGATTAACGGTTGTGGCGGATTCGTCGAGGTGATTCCCTAAAACACCACTCTCTTTTTTCCTTTTTCCCTTACCAACAAATCTGAAGAAATTAACTGAGCTTAATGAAATATCATTACGGATCTGACTTGATGGATATTGCAGGCGAGTTCGTCATTGGTAAAGTCAAGGAATCCAAGTGCTACAAAACTGGATTATTCTGACATCACGGTGCGACTTCGTATTCAAATTATTTTCACTCATTTGTATCAACAATTTATTTCATTTATATTTATTTATTTTTTGTATCAATGCAAGGGCAGGTAGAGCTTCGTACTGTTGATGGATTGGTAAAGGAGAGGACACAGTGTGCTCCCAATGGTTACTACTTCATTCCAGTCTATGACAAGGTAATAATTCGTTCAGTCATTCCATTTTTTAATTTAATCGTTGGTATTTTTCCATCCCCCCCTTTTTTTCCCTTATAAATGATTTGCAGGGTTCATTTGTTATTAAAATCAATGGACCGGAGGGATGGTCCTGGGACCCGGAAAAATTCCCGGTTGTCGTTGATGAAATGGGCTGCAACCGGAATGAAGATATTAATTTTCGATTCACAGGGTATGTTTAGAAGATTTATGTTTGGATAATTCGAGCATAGTCTCTACTAATTCGTGAACTAAGTTAGCTGGTATTAGGAGGATTTACTTATCTTAAGCTTGTATACTGTAGATCGAGCTGAGTTTATGATTTCACGTTACAGGTTCACTATATCTGGCAGAGTTGTGGGAGCAGTTGGTGGAGAGAGTTGTTCTGCAAAGAATGGTGGTCCTTCGAATGTTAATGTTGAACTTCTGTCCCCCAACGATGATCTCATTTATTCTATTGTAACCTCACCAGACGGGAGTTACTTGTTCAAAAATGTTATTCCAGGTATGAGGATTTATTTTTCATTTTGTTTTCAAGGTTTATGTTAGTCTTATGCTTGTATTCCATTCAAGGACACATTTATTTTGAACTCATCTGACATTATTAATACTCGCCAACTATTTGCATGTATTACTTTGAAAATGGGGAATGGTTGTCTTTAAGTTCAGATCAATGAAATGAATGGTATGGATTGGATTGGTTATCTTAAATTGCACTAAATGTGATGGCATAATATTCCCTGCTGGGATTCCATGTTTCTTCATATATCTACTATGATTTGGTTGCCAAATTATTAACTGAAGTCCCCCTCTATTACTTTATCTATCCACAAATATGTGATGGACGGTGTCTTGCAACATCCATTTCCATTGTTTGGGGGTGAAGGGAGCTGAACCTGGGCAATCCCATCCCCTGGGGCCTTAGTTTCAAGTATTCTACTGCTGGACCCATGCCTTGCTGAAATTTCAAAAAATCATTGTATCTGTGCAGGAAAATACAAAGTTCGTGCTTCACACCCTGATTTGAAAGTTGAAGTTAGAGGTTCGGCAGAGGTCAGATATGCTGCCTGTCCTTTTCTCAGTGACCTGCAATTTTTTCCATGCTCGCTGCTGTTCGCTTAATACTGTACTCCTTGCAGGTGGAATTGGGGTTTGAAAATGGCATAGTTGATGACATTTTCTCTGTCCCTGGATATGATCTTCATGGATTTGTGGTTGCTCAGGTAAAGCACTTCTGTGAAGAAAAAAATTACTGTAGCTGCTTTATATATATATATATTTTAATTTGTGTTGTCAACAACAACAACAACCAAAACTCATACTAAATCATCCGGAGTCAGCTATATGGATCCTTTTGAACCTATCTGTAAGATCATGCACCAAATCTGCCCCAGTATCGAGAGATTTGAAGTACTTTGATTCAACTTCCATCCATGTTAGCTTAGGTTCCCCTCTTTCCTTTTTGACCCCCTGTAATGACAACTCATCACTTCTCCAAATCAGGGAATAAGGCGTTGCCCTGTTTTGGACATTGCCTTACCTTCTAAGGCACCAATATGTGCTTCACAGACCTTTCAGTGGACGTGTTTGTTTCTTTCATTTGTGTTGTCTGTCTACTGAAATATCTATCGAACCTACAGATTCTTACTATATTTTCTTTCAAACTGGGTCTTGAAGCAGCTTTCTTCATGTAATTTCCTTTTTTTAGGGCAGACTGGAATGCAAATCTTTCTTTTGATTTGAAGCTAAGAATCCTTATTCCTCTTCTGACACAAGGAAAATCAATTTACAAGAATGTGCATTCATATATTAGACTATAAATGCTGCCAGAGCCATAATGGTGCATTTATCATCATGATAACTTTGTGTATGTTTACTATAATTTTCATGATTACAACGCTTGTTTTCCTCTTTGGTAGGGAAATCCTATTTTGGGAGTTCACATTTATGTATAGGAATGTGCATTCTTATTAGACTATATATGGGACCAGAGATGGACATTATTTTTTTAGTTTATGTTCCCTATAGTGCAATATCTATCATCATGAGAACTTCACACCGTTACTATTTTTTCACATATACATGGCTTGTTTTCCTCTTTGGTAGGGAAATCCAATTTTGGGAGTTCACATTTATCTATATTCGAATGATGTTGAAAAAGTAGAGTGTCCCCAAGGCTCTGGTGAGGCTGTGGGGCAAAGAAAGCCTCTCTGTCATGCTGTAACCAATGCTGATGGAACATTCAGATTTAAATCACTACCATGCGGTAACACTCTCTAAGACCTCTTTTCATCTCTTCGCTGCACTGGTGTGTGCATATAAATGCTTGCACATATATTTGCTTGGCATCTTTCTTTTTGCTTGTTCTGAATGTTATGAACATTGTGTTTCATACTTGGCTGAACTTAGTACTAAGCTAAATGGTAGTTGATGAGTTTCACTAACTTTACATCATTCCAGTGTCTGCATGCTATTTTACTGGAGAAAACTGAACCAAGTTCACTACATCCTGGTAGATGTAATAGCATAAGTTTAACTTGTTGAATCATACTGTAGCTTTGCATTTGTACTTTATTGCATACTTTCTGCCCTAAAAGTTATGATTTTTTGCATTTTCTGCTTAAATTGTCTTGTTTACCATATTGTGTTCATCAAGTCTTGAAATGCCTATTTCAAGCATTTTGTCCAAATTAATAAAGGGTGCTAATTTCATGCTTCTTGGTGATTGTTTTGCATTGTTGTGATCAGTTTATCTGAATGCTTTATAGGTCGTTATGAGCTTGTTCCATCCTACAAGGGTGAGAATACGGTCTTTGATGTTTCACCTCCTCTCATGTCAGTTTCTGTTGAGCATCAGCATATAACAGTTTCCCGAAAGTTTCAGGTAGGACATATTGTAGTTCCCTTAATCAAATAGATAAACTTCTATTCCTTTGTTATCTGTATCAACCAGCTTTCTGGTTTCCTTTTTCTACTTTTTATCTTGAAAAGTATTGACCACTGCATTTATTTTACATAAAGTGTTTTTCTATGGAATAAAAAAATAATCGTTTCAAGCACTATCAACCCATGAGTCTATGCTGGTATCAACGCCCCCCATTAAGCAGCATCTCTGGCAAGAACTATGTTCACAATTTATATTTGTATAAGGTTTACTTTGTTAAACCATCAATATCCATTTCCTATGGTGGATGATGAGGACCATTGCCCCATTTGTTGACTGTTTCTGGGCAGATTTAATATCCGTGTAAAATGCTGTTATTCCTCTCAGAAACATAAAAAGATTGTAATTGTATAATCATCCTGATTTTGGCTGTATTGTCATCCTTAAGGCTAGAGCAACTTAATATCTTGGTTGCCAGGCTTAGTGTACTTTTCCTTGGTGCCAATCCTTTGGTTACTAGCCAGCTGACAGCTAAATAGAGAAGTGAAGAACTAGCATTATGATGTTCTATCTGGCTAGTGAGATTCTTGTCCTTCATGGCATTGGTGTGCATTCTTACTTCATAGGCAACAACAGCTCTGTTTACAAGCTCTTTGAAGCATCTCTGGAGTCACATCGTTGTCATCTTTCTCACACTCACTTCTATCTGTTTTCAAAAACGGTTATTCAGCTATATCATCCTTTATTACTGTTTGTTTGTGCAGGTCACAGGATTTTCTGTGGGGGGTCGCATAGTTGATGGGAATGGTATGGGAGTTGAGGGTGTCAAAATCATTGTCGATGGTCACGAAAGGTCTGCAACTGATAAAGAAGGCAATTACAAGCTTGACAAGGTATAGTCTTGTGCATGATCTCGAATTTAATAATTGTATTTGTCATTCTTGATCATCTCAGTAATTTTAATGAGTATTTTTTTCTTTGAAAAGTGAGTTCACCCTATATTCTGTTTTTTTTCATTGAGTACATTTCATCTTGTTATTGCATCAGATGTCTTGCTTTATTCCTTTTCTTTTCAGCTGATCAAATAATATCTGCTGGCAACCTAATATGCCTTACCAACCTTTGATAATCCTCTTGGAGATCTGTGAAGCAATTGACAGATACAATAAATTATACAGTAGTCCTGTGTAACTCACTGAGAGTACTAAGCCCAGAACTCTGTCAATCAGATAAATGGTTGTTTTTTCCCAAAGTCATGGGGACCACTTAGGAGCATTATGGTATAATTTCTTGATGGATATGGTTAGTTTGATTTCAAATTGTGGCAGCATCGTCAGGGGTTAAGTTTCATAGACTTCATATCGTAGGCTATAGTCGCTTCACAATTTCAGGAGCTGAATTTTAGGAGTTGATAACATCTCTGTTTATAAAAGCAAACCATGTACTGACCTGAAATCTACGCTGTTATTCCTTTTTTCTCTCTTTGTGGGGTGGGAGGGTTATTGTGATTCTCAGGCTTTCAAAGAGTGAATTGATGATACTTGTTCAGCATAAAAAAAGAGTTTAAGGTTGTCCTTGTTAGAATAAAATCCACGCAAGGATCCTTCCATTCATTGATCTCTGCCATGGTTTTTTAAAAAGAAAATTTGCAATATTCTATTGCATGCAAACATTTACTTCATTTTCTGTCAATCTCCTTCATCAGTCTCATGAATTTAGTACCACTAAATTGTTGACCATGTTAATGCTGTTCTGTTATCATCAATCAAGTATTTAAGCTAAAGCTAGGTGGGAAAACTTTTCATGGTCATGTAAGGATGTGGCTTCTGATTTTGAAATGTGACAGTTCCAAGCCAAACTCTTGAAGTCAGGTACTTCATCTTTGCTAAATTGTCTGTTTTCAGGTTACATCAAATCGTTATACGATAGAGGCCAAGAAGGAGCATTACAAGTTCAACAAGCTGAAGGAGTATATGGTAAAGTATAACAGAATATTTCTTTAGCATCTTGAATACTTGTAATGGATATAAGAGGTATACTCTAAAGGTTTAATTATTCTTTTAATTCTTATCACACTATTATGAGGCATCCACTTGACCATTTCCACTTCTTTGATCAGGTTTTGCCAAATATGGCTTCAATTCCAGATATTACAGCAATCTCCTATGATGTCTGTGGTCTAGTAAGCATGATTGGTTCTGGATACACGGCAAAGGTAATGTTTTTTAATTAAAATATGATAGCATGGTAAAAGTAATTTTGCAGATTTTAATTTCCCCCCCTAGTTATTCTAGACTTTGCATATTTACTATTTTCAAACTGTCATGTATGACTTCTAGGTAGCCTTGACCCATGGACCTGAAAATGCCAAACCTCAAGTCAAACAGACAGATGGAAATGGCAATTTCTGCTTTGAGGTATGCTTGAGGAAGTGCAATCACGAAACACTTTGTATTACCCCCCTTGTATTAGCTTGTTGAATTGTACATTTTAAAAATAAAAACGTATATATCCTGCCTGTTGCAGCAAAAATATGAAATATTTTGAATGAAGTTGAAGAAAATGTGAGGATGAAGAGAAAAAGAAAGACATATCTGATAATAAATTTTGGGAGGCGGGACTTATGGATTTTTTTTTGCTTTTTCATTGTACAATCATTCCTAACCAATGCCATTTTGCAGCACCACAAATAAACGATGACACACATGTATATATATGCATTATGAAAACAATAATGAAATGCACCTTGAAATAGATTTTTGCTTTAGCTAGTGCAAGGTAAACAAGCCTTGTAAATTCTTTAAGAGTTGTGACTCAGTGAGTTATAAATGTCTAGTTATATGAGGTACTAGTTTAATGAATGGCCTGGGATTGTTTCCCCACCCCTTAAGGTCTGGCTCATAGGTATCAGGTACTATGCTACAAAATGTTTTAAAGAATTTAGTTGTTAATGTAAGGGCGCAGGTAGATTTTTGCTATGTTGCTCAGAGTTTTTGAACTTTATGATCCATTCAGAGATATTTGTTTGATGTGGAGAGTATGTTTTGCATTGTATTTTGGAAATCTCAGATGCTTCTACTCCTAACTGTATTTTTTAATTATCAAAAAGGAATACAGGATAGATATTTTTTTCCTGTCTTTGTTTTACACCACAAACATATAATTAAGAAATAAATCACTGTTAAAACAACACTGTTGAAGTCATTGTTCTAAGAACAAAGTTATGGAATAAGATTTTAGTATATCTATGTTTTTTTTATATATATATATATATTTAAAGAGCTTTTAGGTTCATGGAAACCCGTGATCCCTCCTTTCTCTCCCTCAACATGTAGTCATTTATTATTTTATTTATTTTTGCATGGTATTTTGTGAAACTTGTGTGTCAAAAGTACTGAAATCTTCTGGTCCTATGCGGTGATATGTTGCTGTTCAAGATTGATAAGTCCTAAATTTCTATATAAGCAGCTGGCACTGGGAATATGCAATCACTGCTCTTAAGTTGGTCTATTCAATTATCGATGTTTGATCTAGTAGATATTTGCTACAGCATGTGAACTTATGAATATGCATTCTGGAGTGATTTTGAATGCACGCCATGCAATTTGATAACTTTTCTTCTCAATTTTATTAAGATATCCTTGAGATGATTTAAGAATACTTTGCAAAATTCTCTACTGCTGTGGATTTCAACCATTTGTTTTCTTCCCTTAACTTTCATCAATCAAGTATCGATGCAATTAGTGCTATATCTGTTAAAGTCACATCTTTCTTCTTTATCATCATCTGTCAGGTTTCACCTGGTGAGTATCGCTTATCTGCTTTGGCTGTTACACCTGACAGTGCTCCTGGACTTTTGTTTTCGCCACCTTATGTTGATGTTATGGTCAAAAGTCCATTGCTGGATGTACAATTTACTCAGGTAACATGAAATATTATATGAGAAAGAAATTATGTTTATGTAGTGATGAGTTGTTGCAATTTTATTGTTATAGCATCCAGATGAATTGTTGCAACTTTATTGCTATTGTGTCCGTTCATTCTCAGAAGCCCAAGTCCAAGACGTGTTTAGTCTCTCCCACCACTGCTTTACTCATGATGTTGTTAGATTGGACACAGGAACTGGTTTCAGTAGTATTATCACATAATTTGAGATAGCAATCAATTTATTTCTTTCAATTAGAGGAGAAATGTTATCCTTTGTGTTCTTGTTTTCTTTTCTTTTTGATCATGGAAATTGGCGTGAATGAATGACCTCTGATTTGTAATAGTAATTGTGCATTTTTTCTTTGGTGAAAATACTTCTTACTGATGTTTATCTTCCTTGTAATGAAGGCTCTTGTCAATGTTCGTGGTTCTGTTACTTGCATGGAGAAGTGTGGTCCATTGGTTTCTATCACCCTTGTGAGATTGGCTGGTAAACATACTGAAGAAAAAAAGTCTGTTAGTTTGACAAATGAGAGTGATGAATTTCTCTTTCAGAATGTTGCACCTGGAAAATATAGGCTTGAGGTAAAATGTGTGCTAGGAAAGTTCTTTTATCTGAAAGATATAATTTTTGTTTTGACATGAATCACTAACTCATTTAGTAATAAATTGCACTTGTACCCCTACCTTATTCATTTCTTTTTCCCAAAGCCAGCTGATTGTAAGTGCCTTTTGTGTTTTTAATGATTGTGATTTCTTAGGTAAAACATGGTTCCTCAAAAGCTGTGCACAATGAAGATAATTGGTGCTGGGAACAAAGCTTCATCGATGTGGATGCTGGTGCAGAGGATGTTGCGGGAATCTCTTTTGTTCAAAAAGGTTACTGGATAAATTTTATCTCAACCCATGATGTGGATGCTTCCATGATTAAGCCAGATGGTTCGCCCTTTGATTTGAAAATCAAGGTAGTTTTTCCCCTTAAAATGTGTGCTTGAAATTTGTCTGGTTGCATCAGATGCCATGCACAACGTCTGGCTGTATTGATATTCGATTATCACTTGAACTGCAGAAAGGTTCACAGAATATATGCATGGAATCTCCTGGAGTACATGAGCTGCACCTTGTTAACTCCTGTATTTTCTTTGGGAGCTCGCCAATAAAAATTGATACATCAAACCCGCTGGTAAACTATCATACAGTGCCAGCTTTTGTTTCTCCTTTACCTTTTCTTTCTTGAATTTGCCACTTAAAAAAATCTCCTTTTTAGTTCCAATTTTATGTTTTTTGTTTGTAGCCTGTCAATCTGAAAGGAGAGAAGTATCTTCTTAAAGGACAAATTCGTGTCGAGTTAGGTTCAGCTGATGGTGGATACGAATTACCTAATAATATCATTGTAGACATCCTTAATAGCGAGGGCAATCTTTTTGATGGTACTGCTGCCAGCCTTGTTTCACATGAAGATGATCAAACTGGATCTGCCTTGTTTGAGTACTCTGTGTGGGCTAATCTTGGAGAGAAACTTACCTTTGTTCCTCGGGACCCAAGGTATACAGATTATTCATACTTGTTTTCCTTCTTTTCGGTTCTATACTGGCAGATGTTTGGTACAGCTAGCATGTATGATCGGATTTTGCATCCAGTCTTCACAATATTTTACTTTTGTATTCTGGAAATCAGATGTGTTCTGTGTGAATTGGCTACTAAAATCTACACATTAATGTGAATTGCATTGCAAATGGCTCCTTTTTTACTCGTAAATATTTATACATAGTTGAGAGAAAAAATTGTGAACAATGCACTATGATTGTTAAAGTCGGAAGAGTTGTTGCAATTTCTTTTTGCATTCCTTCTGTGTCTATATGCAGCTCCCTTTCTCAATGATCTTATCGAGTTTTGTTCATGTTAGATTGGATGGGCAGCAGCTCATTGGTTGCGTTTTCCCTTTTTGGTCTATTCTTAGAATGATACATGGCTGTCTTAATTTTTCTTCATTAATGGTGTGGAATTTCATTTTTCTGGTTTCGTATTTAAATATCTAGAAATTCTGTTTCAACATCATCAATTTTACACCTTGGCATAACCATCCTATCAAAGTAGTTAACTCGAGTTTTGATATCTTTCAGGAACAATGGAGAGAAGAAGATCTTGTTTTACCCCAGAGAACAAAATGTAATTATCATTACTATGTTTTGCCTTCTGAATTCTTCCTAGGATGCACAATTGAGCTTAATGCTTACATATTTTCTTTGTTGTCTAAGGTCTTGGTGGCAAATGATGGTTGCCAATCTTCAATTCCCCCATCATCTGGCCGAATGGGGCTGTACATAGAAGGATCAGTTTCTCCCCCTCTCTCTGGTGTTCACATAAATATTATTGCTTCCAAAGACAGCAAAATTACTTCACTTAAGAAAGATGAAATAGCACTACAAACTGCCACAGGACTGGATGGTTCTTTTCTTGGGGGGCCTCTATATGATGATATAACTTACAGAGTTGAGGCTTCAAAGGTATTGTTCTCTTACATAATGCAGCAAGTAAATTTTAGCATAAGCTTTCTATGTTTCTTTCCTGTGAGACAGGTTTTTTTTTGCTTTTATATCTCATCTTAACTTATATTTCATATATTATGTTACTTGATATTTCTCTCATTTCTTGCAGCCTGGCTATCATCTTAAACGTGTAGGGCCTCATTCCTTTTCTTGCCAGAAGCTAGGTCAAATTTCTGTACACATATACTCCAAAGACGATACTGATGAACTCATTCCTTCTGTGCTATTGTCATTGAGCGGTGATGATGGTTATAGGAACAACTCAATATCTGGGGCTGGTGGAGCTTTCCGCTTTGATAACTTATTTCCTGGCACTTTCTATTTGCGTCCTCTACTGAAGGTGAACTACCAAGATATCTTATATTATCTGTAACTTAACTCAACTAGGCTGCAATCTTATCTAATCGATTGATTTCATGAATCCTCTTCCTTGCTTTAGGTTTCATGTTCATATGATGTTATTGTTGATTGCTAGTCATGTACATTGCAACACTCCTTTACCACTTCTAAAATCAGATCAAGTTTTTAACTGTTTCTTCTGATGAGTATGCCCCCCCTCACCAAAAAAAGAAAAGAGAACTCTCCTTCACAAGTCACCAGTCAACATGCCTTGACACTGACATTTAATTGGTTTGAATTGCATTTTGAAGTGAGGCTAAAAGTTCTCCCAATGAGTGCAAGAATTGCTCTTCCAGCTGAAGATTCTAAAGCTTTCATTTACTGTGTGAAGCATTTATGCATGTCACTACGTTTTGAGCTCTCCATCTTTCGATCAACATCATTTCACATGCTTTTTTTTCTTTTCAAATCACTGTTTAAAATACGATCATGTCACGCTATTTGGCTTTGAACCTGACAAGAGGGAATTTCAGAATACCTAAACCCTTCACAAAATATTTGCTTATCATCTCATCCAATGATTTGATGTTCTTACAGGAGTATGCTTTCTCGCCATCAGCTCAAGTAATAGAACTTGGTTCAGGGGAGTCTAGAGAAGTCACTTTCCAGGCCACCCGTGTTGCTTACAGGTCTTATATAGTCTCCATTTCCTGCTAGAGATTTCTGTTATTTCAGCAAACCAAGTAGATAATGCCATAATCAAATGTATAGCATTTTTATTCTATTTCTTCAGAACAAAATTACATTCCCAGATCATTAATCTCATTAAAAAAGAATGTGAATCATCCAATTTTTCCGAAGTTCATATTTAATATATTTTGATGCTAGTTTATAATGTTCTAGCATCATATACTGCATTCTCCATTATTTGCAAATATGCTGCTTGATTTCTTTAACGTTGCTACATTTTCATTTGATCCCGATATTACTGAAATTAAGATAATCTTTGCAATGTTATATTTGGATATCTTACTTTTCTGAAAGACTAATAAGGGTTCTGCTCTTCACAGTGCTACAGGTACTGTCACGCTACTGTCTGGCCAGCCAAAAGAAGGTGTCTCAGTGGAAGCCCGGTCTGTGTCAAAGGGTTACTATGAGGAGACAGTAACTGATTCGTCTGGAAGTTTTAGGCTGAGAGGGCTTGTACCTGAGACAACTTATGCAATTAAAGTAGTAAAAAAAGATGGCTTGGGTACCACTAGAATTGAGCGTGCATCTCCCGAATCTGTTACTATTCAGGTTATGCCTTTTGGTTTTCTTTGCTTTCTTTTCCCTTTTTTTTGCGAAAAACGAAAAAAAAACCTTAGGTTTATTCTTGGATCATAACCTCCCCTTATTGGCATTTTAGCTGCATCTTATTGGCCTCCATGTTTAACACCCATGTATAATCACTTTTTGCTGCCAATATGTCAAGTCTGATGTTGCATCCATTGATTTTGTAGGTTGGATCAGGGGATATAAGGGATTTGGATTTTGTGGTCTTTGAACAGCCAGAAGTGACCATTTTAAGTTGCCACGTGGAAGGACGAAGAATGAAAGAGCTACAGTCACAGCTATTGGTCGTGATCAAGTCAGCAAGTGATGCAATCAAGACCGAGTCTGTATTTGAGCTCCCAATGTCGAACTTCTTTCAAGTGAAGAATTTACCCAAGACTAAACACCTCCTGCAGCTTCGAACAAGTCTGCAATCAAGAACCCACAAATTTGAGTCAGAGATTATTGAGGTTGACCTTGAGAGGACAGCCCAGATTCATGTAGGCCCACTGAGATATAGTTTTGAGGAGGATCACCAGAAACAGGTTTGTTTTACATTCATCAAAGAGTTTTTTAAAACTATTGTTACAACAGTTTTGAATAGTAGTGATCTAGAGATAACTCACTCTTAAGAGAGTGCCTGAGCACTTTTTGACAATGATGTGAATGTCCCCTAGAAAATAGTCTGATGGGTAAATTAGATTAGATATCATTAAATGATGAAATATGTCTCTCCATCTCTCTGATGTGTCTTTTTACTCTTCCATGGCTGCAGGAATTAACACCAGCACCAGTATTCCCTCTCATAGTTGGTGTTTCTGTAATTGCCCTTTTCATTACTATGCCAAGGTAACCATAACATATCTCACCAAACAGAACATTTTTAAATGCTTTAAATCTGACAATTGTTTTCTGAATGTTCTTGAAGATTAAAGGATCTGTATCAAGCCACTGTCGGAATACCGACACCGGGATTTATGACAACTGCTAAGAGGGAACCCCGAAAGCCAGCTGTGAGAAAAAAGGCGTACTGAAGATCCCTTTTATGCCTATGAAATGCACGATGGTAGAGTTGAATATGAGTCCTTAATTTGCCATTTCAAGTTACGCAGAACACAGAGCTAACTTGTGTGAGAACACTAGCACTTATACACACTGGAATTTCTTTCTTTCAGAATCCCTAGATGCAAGTTCTCTGATTTGTAGAAGCGAAAAGAGCAGATCTAGCAACACCCTTTAGTTATTTTCCCTCTTCTTTTTGTTCTTTCCATTTTTGGTTATGTTGTCTTTTGAATCAGTTTTCAGCAAATAGAAAATAATTCGAGTTGAAAGCCATCAATTTCGTTTTTCAATATAACATCGCAGTAAATCATATTAATTGCTTATATAGTGAGGTGTGAAGATCAGTGATTCACTTACTGTTGTGTCGAGTTCTTTACAGCCATGAAAATGGCTGTGATATGTCTTGATCCAAATAGAAATTTTGATCATTAGACAATTAACACCACTAATAAGTTAAGTATCTTGATTTTCAAACAACTGAGGATCCTATTTGAGATAACTAGTTAATTCCCCCCTTTTAGTTATTACTATTTAAGATAATTAATTAATTTTCCCTTTTTAGTCATTATATGCAAACAAACATTTATATAAATCTAATTTACAATCATTTTTGCCTAAAAATATTCTTAAGTGGTGAATGTGCAAATCACTTTTCGGCTGAATGGCCCTTTTATGTTATCCATGTCAAATCTTTAATTTCTTCTTCACAAGTCCACACCAATCCATCTCAAATAAATACAACATATTTTATACACAATTTAAATCAATCCCCACCTTTTTGTGTTCACTTTGGGCGAACATAGTGACTTGAAAATGGAAGGGAAAATCTGTCACCCACTTTTTCTTTCAATCTCTGTCACCCACTTTTTTTTTTTTTTTCATTCTATATAACATAATTTTACTTTTAAATCATCATAATTCAATCAAACAACTCTACACCTTTATTTCTCATCTTTCCGAATTATCCATCCATGAAAGGGGGTAATATATTAATTTGTTCTATTATTATTATTATTATTAATTAATTAATTCATTAATTAATCTCTTTTATAATCATTCTATCTTTAATCGGGATATACATATTGCAAAGTCAAACATTAATAGTTTATTGTTGGGATTTTTTTTCCAACATGGTCAGAAACCTTTGTGAAGTGAATTGAAACAAAACATGGATCTAATCTTAATTAAACTGAATTTATAAGGATCACATTACAAAAAAACAAAAAAAGAATCCGGGTGGGCAGTGTCTTTTCTCTCTTTATTCTCACACAAAAGGGAATCCAATCAAATTCAAAAGGTTTCCTTTATCTAAAATCTAAATAATAGAAGCAGCAGCAGGGACTTCCAGGGCTATTTTCGTAATCATCGGAAGTAGGTGGTGACGTCCAGCACAGCTTCCTGTCTCGGCTGTCCTGCACTTCATTTATTGGGCGAGTGACAAAAAAAACTTCAGGTCTCCGGCCATTTAATTCCCTGAAATTTTGGTTAAATTATTTTTGAAATTATTTTATATAAAAGTATATTTAAATAATATATTTTTTTATTTTTTAAAAATTATTTTTGATATTAATATATAAAATATCTAAAAAAATAAAAAAATATTTTTTTAAAAAAAAACAGTGCCAAATAAACTTTAGACAGCATATCCCACCTAATCTCCACCCAATTTGGTAAAAGTCAACAAAAATAAAATAAACTACTACGGAATCCGTACTTTTTATAGAAGAAAAAACCCTGTGAATGGCGACCCCAAAAACCGCGAAGTCTCAAGCTCAGCTGAATTAAATTAATTTGTTTTAGTATTTTTATATTGTTTTAACATATTAATATAAAAATAATTTGAATATATATATATATATATATTTTTTTTAAAAAAAAAAAAAAAAAAAAACATTAGCATACTTTCACGCACTAACATAATACTACTAGCAATAAATGAGTCATAATCGCTCCCTCTCTTTCTTATCTCTAAAATTACCCGCAAAACGCTTCATTTTCTCTCTAAAAGCTTCTCCACAACCACGACCATGAGCGCCGCTTCACCTCGTCCCTCTCCTGCTCCCCCTCCTCCTCCCATCTAGCCTCTGCCTCTGCCTCCCACCCCCACCCCAACCCCCACCCGGTCTCCCTATTCAACCAACACATAATATATACATAACCCTTCCTACTAGCCAGCCGGTATCTACATCTAACTGAATTCAATGGCGTCAACGCCACCGAACTGTTCAATCACAGCAACAACTAAGCGTTTTCAAAACCACCCCAATCCACACAACCAGTTAAAAAACCACCGTCAAACCCCAACCCCAACCCAAAACCCCCACCAAAGATGGACTTCTAATCAAAGAGTCTCTCTTGCCAAACCCCCTCTTCCTCCCTCTTCTCGCAATGGACCAAAACCCGCCGCCAACACCACCACAACTACCACTCACCACCCCCAAATCCTCCGTACATTCCCTTCCTTTCAACCCCCCAAATCCGAACTTGTTTCCGATTTCCCCGGTCGCCGCTCCACCCGCTTCGTTTCTAAGCTCCACTTCGGGCGCCCCAAAACAACCATGGGCACTCGCCACACCTCAGTCGCCCAAGAAGCTCTCCAGCATGTAATTGAGTGTGGGAAAGATGAGAGGGCCCTTGAGAATGTGCTGCTTAATTTCGAGTCTCGTCTTTCTGGGTCGGATGATTATGTTTTCTTGCTTCGGGAGCTCGGTAATCGAGGAGACTCTAAAAAAGCCATTTGTTGCTTTGAATTTGCAGTGAAAAGGGAGAGGAAGAAGAATGAACAAGGTAAGTTGGCGAGTGCCATGATTAGTACTCTTGGCAGGTTAGGTAAAGTAGAGATGGCTAAGACTGTTTTTGAGGCTGCTCTTATTGAAGGCTATGGTAATACTGTTTACGCTTTCTCTGCTCTAATTAGTGCTTATGGAAGAAGCGGTTATTGTAATGAGGCTATCAAAATATTTTATTCGATGAAAGATTACGGATTGAAGCCCAATTTGGTTACTTATAATGCTGTTATTGATGCGTGTGGGAAAGGGGGTGTGGAGTTTAAGCGAGTAGTGGAGATTTTCGACGAGATGTTGAGAAATGGAATGCAGCCAGATCGGATTACGTTTAATTCGCTTCTTGCTGTGTGTAGTAAAGGAGGGTTGTGGGAGGCGGCAAGGAGCTTGTCTAGTGAGATGGTGAATAGAGGGATTGTTCAAGATATTTTTACTTATAATACGCTTCTGGATGCTGTTTGTAAAGGTGGGCAACTGGACATGGCTTTTGAGATCATGTCCGAGATGCCCGCCAAAAATATATTGCCTAATGTCGTGACTTATAGTACCATGATTGATGGATATGCTAAGGCTGGTAGATTAGATGATGCACGCAATTTGTTTAATGAAATGAAGTTTCTGGGTATAAGTTTGGATAGAGTTTCTTATAATACCTTGCTTTCTATTTATGCTAAGCTTGGTAGGTTTGAGGAAGCTATGGATGTTTGCAGGGAGATGGAAAATTCCGGGATTAGGAAAGATGTTGTGACTTATAATGCGCTCTTGGGTGGTTATGGGAAACAATACAAGTATGACGTGGTTAGAAGAGTGTTTGAAGAGATGAAAGCCAGGCATGTATCACCTAATCTATTAACTTACTCAACATTGATTGATGTGTATTCAAAAGGTGGTTTGTATAGGGAAGCAATGGATGTTTTTAGGGAGTTTAAGAAGGCTGGGTTGAAGGCTGATGTTGTTCTTTATAGTGCATTGATAGATGCCTTGTGCAAGAATGGGTTGGTGGAATCTGCTGTGTCCTTGCTTGATGAGATGACTAAGGAGGGAATTAGGCCTAATGTGGTCACCTACAATTCCATTATAGATGCATTTGGCCGGCCAGCAACCACAGAATCTGTGGTTGATGATGCTGGTCGGATCAGTGAGTTGCAAATTGAATCTCTATCTTCAAGTGTTGCTGAGAAAGTCACTAAAAGTCTGGTGGTTGACAGGGAGGACAACCAGATCATAAGGATTTTTGGGCAGCTTGCTGCTGAAAAGGCAGATCAAGCAAAAAACAGTGGCGGGCAGGAAATGATGTGCATTTTGGGAGTCTTTCACAAGATGCACGAGCTGGAAATCAAGCCAAATGTGGTCACATTTTCAGCCATTTTGAATGCTTGCAGGTAATTTTTGCTGTGCTGTTAATTCCTTTTTTTTTGTTTAACAAAATCGAGGATGTTGTTCTTCAAGGGTGTTTTTTTATATGAACATTGCATGTTTTGAACCTGTTTATTTTTGGATAGCCACACATGAGAATGAGGTTACTTAAAAGATGTTGGAATTTATCATTAGACAAAGGATAATTGTATATGCTGCATGTTCTACCAGAACTGAAAAGGTAGTGCGTTGTAGATGAGATAATTGAAAACTGCATAATCATCTATGGATTGTGGAACATGGGTGCAATTTATTTTGCTCCTTGTTCATCGTCAGCAAAAATATATCAACCGGTATTTCTTTCCAGTAATAATTAGCAGAACTACGAGTTTTCTGTTTTGGAGTTGTGATAAAATTCCCTGTCCTTGTGCACTATTGTGACATATAAGTTCAGTTTATTGTTCGATTTTGGGGAGAGAAACCATGTTCGTCCATGTTCGATCTTATACATGCATGTTTTCACGTATATATAAAGGAGATTTAGCTTCAAATGAAAAATGGTTTAAATTCATTTGTATATTCTCTTGATGCAGTCGTTGTAATTCCTTTGAAGAGGCTTCAATGTTATTGGAGGAGCTCCGGTTATTTGATAACCAGGTTTATGGCGTGGCCCATGGACTTCTTATGGGTTATAGAGAAAATGTTTGGGAGCAAGCACAATCCCTCTTCGATGAAGTAAAATTGATGGACTCTTCGACAGCATCTGCCTTTTACAATGCCTTGACTGACATGTTATGGCACTTTGGTCAGGTCAGTTTGAGCCATAGCTATGAACAAAAACAAAAACTAAAGCATGTAGAAAAAACACCATATCTGTTTGATTTTTTTCTTACTTTCCTATTTGGTCCTCATTGTTTTTTTTTGCACAATGGAGTTCTTTTGAGCCCAAATTAAAGCTAAATTGCTTATGTTTTTTGGGGTGAGAGTTGAATTGAAATACAAAGGACTAAAGTGACAAAAAATGGGTAAAATAGGTGGTAAGTCTGCAATTTGTTTGAGAAGTTCATTTTAGTCCCTTATATTTTAAAGCTATGTGGTAACCGATCCCTATAGTTTTTTAAAAATACATTTTGATATCAAATTTTTTTTTTAGTATTTTGGGTGGAGGAGAGAGAGGGGTGGTTAATTTATTTATTTTAAAAACCTCGAAAATACCCTTAAATCGGTATGAACATGGAAAGATTTTTGGTTTTGCTTTGGGGGTCTTGAATTGATTTGACAATGTTTCCATGGTGTTTTCTAAGTGTTTTGTGTCAAAAATAGATTGAAAATAAGTTTTTGGGTAAAAAAAAAACCTGTTTTTCTAGCCACACCAGTAGCCGGATTCTGGGATTTCCAGAAAACACGCTGCTTGCTTTTGCTCCAAGTAACTGGGGAAGACGATGTGATGTCCGCCTCATTAAATGGAAAAACAATTAAGGGTCTGCACAAGTGGGTCTGACTTTGCAGGCCCGCACATGGGCCTTTTCTTGATAGGGTCGGTCCAAACACTAGGCCTAACTTACCATCCCCAACAGTGCCTTAATATTTTGTTAATATATATGGGTTTTTTTATGTGTTTTTAAAATAATTTTAATTTTTTTTAATTAATATTTTGTTTTGGTTTTTTTGGCCTTTGTTGAATAATGATTATTTTTAATTATATTGGGTGTTTAATTTTTTCATAGGTTAGAATGATATTATTTTGTATATTTTATATAGATTAAATATTTATTTTTTATAATATTTTTAATACTTGTAACCTTTATTCAATAAATTTTATCTATGTGTCAATTTCTATTACAAATTGGCTTTTATAAACAAATTCATTAGACATAATCAAGTAAATTGAGAAAATTCAATTTTTTTCCATATGATTCAAATAAAAGAAGGGTATTTAGTAGGCCAGAACTATAACTCGAGTTTTTTTTTTTTAAACATGTTAACAATGCCTAAATATTTTATAGGAAAAATAATACGGACCCACAATGTATTGCCAGCACCAACAAGTCTATGTTTTGTGTTTACACATTTATATAACTGGATTAGTTGTGAATGCACGTCACTACTTTTCTCAGAAAAGAGGTGCACAACTGGTTGTGCTTGAAGGGAAACGTCGTCAAGTGTGGGAGAATGTGTGGTCTGAGTCTTGCATAGATTTGCATCTAATGTCTTCTGGGGCTGCTCGGGCAATGTTGCATGCATGGTTGCTGGATGTACGCTCTATTGTGTTTGAGGGTCATGAGGTGCCGAAATTATTGAGGTATGCCATTGCATGTTGTTGTATTTGTTAACTAATACCATCTCTTTTATTTAACCATTTCAAGAGAAAGTTCTGAACCCATTACTGTTTCAGCATCTTGACAGGATGGGGCAAACACAGCAAAGTAGTCGGTGACAGCACGCTAAGGCGAGCGATCGAGGCCCTTCTCACGGGCATGGGCGCACCCTTTAGGCTAGCCAAATGCAACTTAGGTCGATTTATATCAACAGGATCTGTTGTTGCTGCCTGGTTGAGAGAATCCGGAACACTAAAAGTGCTTGTACTTCACGATGACAGAGCGCATCGAGAAAACTTGAGGTTTGGCCAAATCTCTAATTTTCAAATGCTTCAATTGTAGCTAATTGGATCGTGTTGCTCATTTTCTGTATCCCCTTTGGAAGTTATTTAAATAGAGACACAGTTGCTTGTGTGTGTGTTGAATGGATGTGGAGCTACTAAACATTAGAAGTTTCTCAAAGTCACGTAGGAGAATGTGTCATGTTGCCATTTTAAGTTCGCTAAATGAACGATGCTTGAGGGTTGTCATGTTTGATTTTTGTGACAGCCTGTGGACTGTAAAAGAAAGTGACGTTCATTTCATCTTTGGACAAGATTTTAAGGAATATATCACTTACTTATGGGACAGTGACTAATTTTCCTGTGTGCATACTGAACAGGTTACAGCAACAATTTCAGTCAATATAAGCCCTGATGTTTCTTCATCTGTGGATTGACTTTTTCTTCTTCTTCTCTCTCTCTATATAGCCATAAGCCTTTTCTTTTCATCCAAGTCCTTCAACGATTTTATTCTTAGGTTACTCTTTCTTTTATTATGGATTGATTATTTCTTTCTTTTTGCATAGACATAAGTTTATTTTTATTAAATTCAAGTCCTTCCATGAGCATTTTTTTCTTAAGAATTGCGGTGTTGGACTGACACTTGATTTGCAAGAATTAGTTTGGATTTTTTTGTTTGACAAATGAATAAAAATATAAGAATTGAAATTGACCTTGATAATTTTTTTTTCCATATATAAAAAAACAAACATTGAAATTGAGAAGGGAGATGGAAAGAAGATAAAAAAAAAAGGAAAAAGAGAAAGTGGTTTTCAAAGACATACAATCATGATTTCAACAAGAAGGCGGCACCTAAAGATCGAAGCAGTCTACATGTGTTTGCACCAATGCAAAAGCCCATCTAAATTGCTCCAATCCTTCCTTTTTTTTGCAATTTCACCCCTAAATATATAATTGGTTTTTGATTGTTTTTTTTTTTAATCCTACCCTAGCCTAGGCTCTCATCTTTCGATATAGCCTCTGTTTCTCTAATAACTCTTTGATTTAGTCTTAAATTTCATCGGTCAAACCTAAAATCATTGAAGGCTCCACATGGAAGAAGAAAAAGGAAAACAAGAAAAAGAAAAAGAAAAGAACAACTAGCTAACCAAGCTTAGCACATTATGATCGTGCCTATTATCCGAATGATGTATTTAGCGATTAACAATGGTTGATCAAGATCATTTCAATAAATAGTCGTTTTAATACTACACTAAGAAAATTATTACCCTAAAATCAAATAGACTTTGTTTTAATTAGATAAGGAATATCTCTTAAAAAAACTATATAGTTTTAATGCATAGACTTCTCGATTTATTTTAGTCAATGCACACATTTCTTTTCTTACACATTTTCAATTTTACTTTCTACTATCGTTGCAAGTTCTACCAATGTTTGCACATGGTTTTCGACAAAGCGTAATAGAAAATGCTCAAACTCGCGATGGAGCGTGGGACAACTACCTAGTTTGAAATTTGATCCTTAAGAACTAGGTTTGTCACTTAATGGCTCTATAAAAACATATTTTACAACATCTCTCAATTGTACACATTATATATTGATAACCACAATCCCATCCCTTATCTATGCTATTCTACTTGTCATATAAGAAAATAAAATGCATGATCAAACAAGAAAAGTACAATTAAAGAGCGTTACATTAAGTCACCACTAAAACTAATATAACAATATAACTTAATATCTCATTATAATATAAACTAAGTAATCACACTAGACCAAGCATCTCTTTTCCCTTTATGTAGTATCAAAGAACCATGTATGATTTCTCACTTTAAATATCTATACTAGTGGTTATATTAAATGCCTTAACATAACATAATAATGAGTAAAGAGTCATAAATCATTAGTTTGATCCAAAATAGTTCTTCCTTATCCTTTCATTTCAATTACTTTTGACAAATATATTTTTTATAAACATGTAGCCAAGTTTTATAAACAGGGTTTTTATAAACATGTAGTCATGTTCATATGAATCTTGGCTTGAAATCTTTAAAAGCTCCAAACTTGAGTATCTCAAGATAACCACTTTTATAGTGCCTTTTTAATATTCTCATATTTAACTATATTACAAGTTTATAAGGATATGAATTCCTCCATATTCAACTAATAATTCTCATCCGAACTCTTTCTATGATGGAGATTGTGGTAACATTTATTTTGTAAAGTTTTTTTTTTTTTTTTGCTTGAAAATGCATTAGAAGTAATATATATATATATTTCTTATTTCTTAAAATTTATTTTTTATACAACACCACATCATAAAGATAAAAAAAATTAATTTAAAATATAAAAAACATATTTTTGATAAAATATAAAATGATATGTTTTACATACCATGACAAATAGTAACTCTTGTTTGCAAATTCCATAATAATACTTTCCCTTGATAAAAGAAGAAGAATTTTTTAGCCAAAAATTACAGCAATACACATTACCTATCTGCAACCATTATTATATCTTCTACAAAATGGATGACTTTGTCGGTCAAATAATACCTCTTGTTTGCGTTTTTTTTTGCTTTGTTCGAGCAGTGATGAAGAATTCCTTCTGTTGATTTAAGATGTAGACTTTGTCGGTCACCACCTTGGCTTAGTGTTATTTAGAGGGTTTTTTTTTTTATATATAGTTTACGGAACTCAAGCTTTGGCATTGTCTCGTGTCGTCTGTGTAATCATTACGTAAATTGAATCCTGTTAATATTCTCTCATTTGTTTCATGCTTTTATTTATTCAGTAGCTATATTTCCATGCAAAGTGGGCAATGTATTTCCCTTGCAATGAAATAAATAATTTAAAGAACTAAATTAAAATAGCAGTCGAATTTTTATTTTTATTTTGAAAAATCAAGCTGCATGCGGTGTCATATGACTTTTTTTTTATGTGAGGAAACATTATCTCTTAGAAAACGATTTTATGAACTCATGTGAGCGAGTAAAACTCTGGTCATCCCAGATTCTTACAAGGAATAAATACACTGACTCAAACTCGAGACCTACAAGTTTTCTGCTATCATAGCATACCATACCTCACCATACCATACAGCTTCAATTAGGTGTAGAGTACATCATAACAACTCACATGAAATCAACAAATATTGATCATCATGTTGAAATGAATTTGAAGACGTATCTTATTATGTGAGATCTGTTTGTGATGATCAACGAATCTACGTGGTGCTTTTATGTTGTGCTATATTTTAGTTATTATGTAGTTTGGTGATATGTAGTATTAAAAGCATATTTTTTTATAATAAAAATAATACATCCCACATTTAATTATTTTGCTTTTGGTAAAAAATAAAAAAATTCTATATTTATTCAAAAACCAAACACTTTAAAGTCATTGTCCGAATGGAACAAAATCTCTTTCGTGTTTTCCATGGAAAAGGTTTCTCATCACTAATATATACAAAAAAAAAAAAACGATTTGCGATGCTTGAATACCTTTGAGATGCTTGAATATCCATTTCACTATTGACTAGTTTTCTTTACCAAGATTGGAGAGGAACCATTTGACCACACCGGCAACATGAGTTATATTTGGCCTTATACAAACTATGATATACATCAGGCAATCAATTACTGATGCATAAAAAACCTTTTACTCGAAGGAAATTGTTTAGAACTTACCTTAAAGTGATTTGCAAGTTGATAACAAATAACTTTTAGCTTGTTAATGTTCAATCCCTCTTACACTTTTTGAACATATATATCTTAAGAAAAACAAATTTCCCATTGTTCATGTCATAAGTAATCTTCATTCTAAGTATTTGTTTTGTTACTTCTAAATCTTTAATTACAAAAGACATGCTTAACTCTCCCTTTACATTCTAGATCTTCTTCGTATTATAGCTAATACTCAACATATCATCCACATATAACAAGATAATAATAAAGTTACTATCATGAAACAATTTTATAAACACGCAATGATCATAAAATGTCCTACCATAATTATGCTCTACCATGAAAGAATTAAACTTCTTGCATTTGAGCTAATTTTAACTCATACAATTTGTTTTCACCTTGCAAATTAGTTACTCCTTTTCTTTTATTTCAAAACCTCCAGGCATATAGATCTTCACATTTAAGTTACCATGAAGAAAAATAGTTTTCACATTAAGCAGTTCTACTTTAAGATTCAAACTAACAACTAAATCAAACACAACTTAGATTGAATACATTTTGACCATAAGTGAATGTTTTTAAAATAAATACCCTTCTTGCGATCAAAACCTTTAACAATCAATCTTGCTTATACCTTTATTATAAACAATTTTCTTCAATTCTCGACATGAACACCCATTTATTCTTGAGTGCTCTCTTGCTTTTAAGAAGCTTCACAAACTTGAAGATGTGGTTCTTATGCAAGTATTTTATGTCTTCTTACATGGCTTCCAACCATTCATTTTTCTTTTCAAGTAACATAGCTTCATCAAAACATTTTGGCTCTCCTTTATTAGTAACAAACACATACTCATAAAGAAAGTATTTGGTGGATACTTTGTGAGGTTTAGTAGACCTCCTCAACTATGGCTCATCTAAAGCTTCTTAAATAACATCATCATCAACTGGATCAAAATCATCAATTAATGGCTCAAAAGGCAAACAACCAATATCATCATTGCAAGCTCTAATTTCTTTATTAAAAATAGGTTTAACCAATTAATAAACTAAGCAAGTGATCACAATAAATCAACACCAATATTTTTTACATGAAAAACTCTTATATGAGGAAAAACCACAGATATAGTTTACCTAGAAATTTCATTATCGATTATAATAATAGGTATACAAGTATTATTCCTTAACTAAAATTGGAAACTATAACATAAATCATCAAAAACAATATATTTTTAGAAGGATTTAGAAAAATCTTACAAAATTGATAGCCGTGATTCTATCAAGAATAAAATAACTTAGACACCTTTGATCTTTAATCCAAACATAAGATAAGATTGAGGTGTTCAAAACATTTTATCAAAACTTCAACTCGATTCAATGGTGAATCAATTGTCTATCAAAGTTTAAAGAGAAACATCTTCTCTCTGTCTTTTTTCTTTATATATGTCTACCATCAACTTGAAAATAAGCTAAATTTGGCTTTTTATATCTAGTAACCTATATTACCAAAAAGGGTTTAAGACATAATAATTTTTTATATTAACGTGGGTGTCCGAGTGAGCTTGCACACACCTCAATTAATCCCACAAGCTCCAAAGTTAATGATCATATAAGCCTTAGTCATTATATTAACAACTAGATAACTTGAATAGAAAACCACATATAAAGCAAACAGACTCTTATAAGTGTACCACGTATTATGTTACTTTTTTCTTAGTTTATATGGTGATGGCAGAAAAGAGTAGGGACCAAACCATATTGATTGCACCTTATTCCGAGCAGTGGTAAGCTTAGAGCTCAAAGTCATGCATATTCTAGAGGATATATACAAGCCTTTCACAGTTTGTAATTCATTAACAAAAGTTTTCAGCAATTTCTCTTCCATAAACAGTGCCTTGTAAAACTCCATAAAATCCTTTCTGTAGCTATCCTCCAAAACGTTGTATTCTTCTTTTATCTCTGTTTTGGCCCTGTTTTTCTCCGCCATGGTTCGCCCAAATGATTCTTCTAGTCTGCTTAGAATCTGTAAACAGGAAAATCTAGACAAACACTTCGAACTGTTGGAAGGGAAATTTAGTGTAAAAGGCTTTCCATTGCTTTCTGAAGTTCCAAGCAATGTGTTTTTTTCTCCCTTTTCGTCTATTTTCAAATCGTCTGACGCTCCGCTTGCTCTGCTCCAACGTGTCCAAGCTCTGTCGCACAAGGGCGGATTCCTTGGGTTCCACAAAGAGGCTCCGTCAGATCGCTTAATGAATCCCCTCGGTAAGTTTACTGGTAGGGAGTTTTTGTCCATCTTCAGATTCAAAACTTGGTGGTCTACCATGTGGATGGGTAGCTCTGGGTCTGATTTGCAAATGGAAACCCAATGGGTTCTCTTTAATGTTCCTGAAATAAAATCTTATGTCATAATCATACCTGTCATTGATGGGAGTTTTAGGTCTGCTTTACATCCTGGAACTGATGGTCATTTCATGATTTGTGCTGAGAGTGGTTCTACTAAGGTGACAGCGTCATCTTTTGATGCTATCGCTTATGTTCATGTTTCTGAAAATCCTTACAATATCATGAAAGAGGCCTATAGTGCTCTTAGGGTCCACCTCAATACCTTCAAGCTTCTGGAAGAGAAAACTGCCCCTTCTCTTGTTGATAAATTTGGTTGGTGCACTTGGGATGCATTTTATTTAACTGTAGAGCCTGCTGGTGTGTGGCATGGTGTGAATGATTTTGTCGAGGGTGGTGTCACTCCGAGGTTTCTCATCATTGATGATGGCTGGCAAAGCATCAATACAGATGATGGGAATCCGAACGAGGATGCTAAAAACCTTGTTCTTGGTGGAACTCAAATGACTGCCAGGCTTCACAGGCTTGATGACTGCGAGAAGTTTAGGAAGTACAAGGGAGGGTCTATGTTAGGTCCGAACCCTCCTTCATTCGATCCAAAGAAGCCAAAGATGCTTATCTCAAAGGCAATTGAGCTCGAGCATGCTGAGAAGGATCGCGACCAGGTAATCCAATCTGGTGTAACTGACCTGTCTCCTTCTGAAGCTAGAATTCAAAAGTTGAAACAAGAACTGGATACTTTGTTTGGTGGAGAAGAAAAGAGTGTTTCCAGTGGAAGTTATTCTTGCAAGGCTGAAGGTTATGGCATGAAAGCTTTCACGAGAGATTTGAGGACAAAGTTTAAGGGTTTGGATGATATTTATGTGTGGCATGCTCTATGTGGTGCCTGGGGTGGTGTTCGACCAGGTTCTACTAATCTGAATTCAAAGATCATTTCTTGCAAGCTGTCTCCTGGCCTGGATGGGACAATGACTGATCTTGCTGTGGTTAAGATTGTTGAAGGTGGTATTGGTCTTGTTCATCCTGACCAAGCTGGCGATTTCTATGATTCTATGCACTCCTACCTTGCCAATGCTGGCATTACAGGAGTGAAAGTAGATGTCATTCATGTAAGACTTTTTTCACAGATACCATCCTCTCTTTTTACGAGTATTTGGATATTCTATATCAGAGTGACTTAATTCTTTTGTGTATCTAAATCTCTATTGGCAAATCCAGAGCCTTGAGTATGTTTCTGAAGATTATGGAGGCCGTGTTGAGCTTGCAAAGTGTTACTACAAGGGGCTGTCAGATTCCCTGTCAAAGAATTTCAAAGGGTCTGGACTCATTTCCAGCATGCAACAATGCAACGATTTCTTCTTCCTTGGAACAAGGCAGATATCCATGGGAAGAGTAGGTAAAAGAGCCTAACCAAATGGTCTCCTCCATTCTTTAAGCGCATATATATGCTAGAAAGTTGTTATTTTACACATTTTTGCTACAGGTGACGATTTCTGGTTCCAGGATCCAAATGGAGATCCGATGGGAGTTTATTGGTTGCAAGGCGTTCATATGATCCATTGTGCCTACAACAGCCTGTGGATGGGCCAGATTATAAAACCTGATTGGGACATGTTCCAATCTGACCATCTGTGTGCCAAGTTTCATGCTGGATCGAGAGCTATTTGTGGAGGACCTGTATATGTGAGTGACTCTGTGGGTGGGCATGATTTTGAACTCCTCAAGAAACTTGTTTACCCTGATGGTACCATCCCCAGGTGCCAAGATTCTGCCCTGCCCACCAGGGACTGCCTCTTCAGGAACCCTTTATTTGACAAGAAAACAATTCTCAAGATTTGGAACTTCAACAAGGTATTCATTTATTTTTATTTTTATCTAAAAGGACTTTGGATAAAACGATATAGTGGCTGTCTACTTTGTTTCCATACCCGACATGTCTCATTATTTAACGTATAATCCGGGGCATTGTGAATCTGAATTTGTCAGCATCTCAATTTAGGAAACATTTGGTGTTCATCCACGATATTTCTTGATATGGTGTTTGCCAAATTAATTGTTTAACAAAGGATAAGGTTTTTGAAGTCAAGTGGAACTAAGCTGTCATGTTGGATTTCTCAGTATGGAGGCGTGATTGGAGCTTTCAACTGCCAAGGAGCTGGATGGGACCCCAAGGAGCAGAGGATCAAGGGCTACTCAGAATGCTACAAGCCAATCTCTGGTTCTGTTCATGTTACCGACATTGAATGGGACCAGAAGAAAGAGGCTGCTCGAATGAGAGAGGCTGAAGAGTTCATCGTCTATCTCAGCCAGGCAGAGGAGCTGCTCCATGCATCACCACAATCCGAAGCAATTCAAATTACCATCCAGCCATCTTCATTCGAGATCTTCAGCTTCGTGCCCATCAAGAAGCTACGCGCCAGTATCGATTTTGCTCCGGTTGGACTCACCGACATGTTTAACAGCGGTGGCACGATCCAAGAGCTGGAGTATTTTGATTCCGAAGCTGAGACTCGTGTGAAGATTGAGGTTAAAGGTGGAGGGAATTTCTTATCCTACTCAAATGCATCTCCAAAGAAGGGTTTCTTGAATGGAGCTGAGGTGGCGTTTGAGTGGCTGGATAATGGCAGACTGACCTTGAATTTCCCTTGGGCTGAAACCGCCGGTGGCATATCTCACGTTGTTTTTCTTTTTTAAAGTCGCAAGTTGTCTGGTCGTGTAATCATATCAGTCTCGTGGTGACGAAGCTGAAAGCCATAGCAACAAGGCATCCAAAATAAACCAGATTTTAATTGATGGTCAGCAAGTTTTTTTTACACCAACTATGAAATTCTATTTATATTTGATTTTTCTCTTCTTTTTTTCTTCCAAAGTGTACTTTGGATTTTCTTGCTCTTTTAATTGATACTGAGTTACTGACTCCTTTTAAAGTATCATTGTCTTTATAGCTCTCTTGATTACAAACAGTTCTTTATGAATGTGTCCATGCTCGAAAGTTAATATTTGTTTTTAAAATTTTGTATCAAAATGATGTTTTTTTAATATTCATATATTAAAATACTAAAAATATGAAATTTAAAAAAAATATATCTTTTTAATTTTTTTTAAAAATATTTTTAAAACACAATTTTAGCATTAAGAAAATCTGTATTACTCGACAATTCCTGTACTTTTTAGCCCACATCGATGTAAATTTTATTAACTTGATGACTAAATATGCCCACTAAATAAATTAAATTCAACGATTTTTAAATATAGAAACCACAAAAAATAAAACCACATGGTGGGATTTATTATGATATTAGTGTTATCTTATGAAAGAAAAATATAATAAGCCCTAATTCTAACCTTCCATTGCATTGCTTTTATCACTTTAACTAGCAGAATAAATCAATATATATATATATATATATATATATATATATATCAAGACATAAATTATATATATATTTTTCAAGCACCATGAGCTGAGATCAGGTTTTTTACCCTTTTTTTCATTGTCGAATTTTCCCCAATTTATTTATTTGTATTACTTGAACAAATGCTAAATCCTTTTTGTTTACTCATTTCAAGGACTGATTTGCACAGTTAGGGGATGTTTTTTTGGTCCGGGCTGATTTATTTTTATATCAAACTTGGGTTTTTTATGGTTATTTTCCTGGATAATGTTTTTTAATTGATCTTTCTTTTAATTTGATCCCTTGACATTTGATTTTTTTAGCCAAATTTAAATATCTATTCTTTCAATTGTTATTTATTCTAATTTTATTTTTTCTTGCATTTGTTTTTTCGATTTTATTAATCAGGATCTGGATAATTAAGAATTAATTATTGTGTAAAATTAGCCGAGTTTACTGTCAGCAGGAATTAATGATGTCTCTGCCGGCACCCGCAGAAGAGGCTAAAACAAAGCACAGTTTCGAAGCTGTTGATATTTTTCAGGCAATGATGGATGATGTGGAAGTCTTAAGCCCACAACCACACAATTTTACTTGGCCAATATCTATTTGTCCTTTTTGTTAAGAAAATAGTTGTCTCCGATCTTGAAAAATGTAAGATTAAAATACTCTGTTGTTTTTTGTACTTTATTTTCCCGTCGTCTTTCTGTGATCTCATCATGTTGTTTAGCAGTCTGTTTAAAAAATATTTTTATTTTATTTTTAATTTTTTTAACAATTATAACAATGCTCCCTCACTTTTAACAATTAATTATTGATTGAAGTTATGCATTATAAAACCCTAGCCTCCTCTCTTATGTTTATATTTCTCTGGTTTTATTTGGATAATTTAATATTGTATCAGAGCACAACTTAATTTCAAGACTTCTTTTATTTTTGTTTTATAATATCATCCCTCAAGATTTGATTTTTATATCATATTTAGTTCTTATTCTTTCATTTGCAATGTATTTGGTCTTGAATTAGTTTTTTTCTTCAATTTCATCCTTTGATATTTGATTTTTATATCAAACTTGTTCTTATTCTTTTGATTGTTATTTTTATCCTTTTTTTAATTGAAATTATTTTTTATATTATGCTTAAGATTTGGTTTTATTTTTGTGTAGAATTTGGTTCTTATTCTTTTCAAATCCACCTTTTTTTTTCTTTTATCTGTTTTTTTTTTTTTTTAGAGCTCAATATCCACCTCCTGTGATTTTTTACTAAGCTCAGGCCTCGAACCTTTATTCCAGCGCCAGACCTTGCACCTATTTGAATGGAGCAAATTATAGGAACAAGTGATGAACCAATTTATCCATCTACGATAGCATTGTCAATAGGCATCATGAGATTATTTGAGACATCATCAGAAAACAAGCCTAAACAATATGAAAGTGAAAAAAAGGGTTTTTTTCTTAAGAAAAAAATTATATTCCGGTGCTCGGTTTTTCCCATTTAAATAATAATACCCTAAATTCTACCGGTGGAGCACATCATTGTAAGAAAAACTCTTGTTACAGAGATGGCAGGGGAAGGTACCAAAATCTTTGATGGGAGGCGATGTATGCTTTACACGCAGAAGAAATCCACCTAACAATGCGTTGCAGAACATTAGCTTTAATGAGCCCTTCGGAAGAACAGAGTTCATTCACAGAGAAATTGAAATGGAACTAACCTATCCAGGTTTTTAAACAATTTCCATACAGAATTAAGCTATTGTAAGCTTCAAATCAAACAGAAACGCCAACTC
The DNA here is from genome assembly GCA_009078335.1 of Salix brachista. Lineage (NCBI taxonomy): Eukaryota > Viridiplantae > Streptophyta > Magnoliopsida > Malpighiales > Salicaceae > Salix > Salix brachista. Next base: position 15,944,355 of record CM018573.1, read on the forward strand.
ATTAGCTAACTCAAGAAACTGATCAAGCCCCATACCAATAGCCCGACTTACCAAATCACGTTTTTCTCCTTGATGGGTAATTGGTAAAGAGCCACCATTAACTATTATTCAATTACTAAAATTATTGAAATGGGATTCTGAACCTAAAATTAAGAAATCCCACAAAGATACATCAATAAAAACAGGGTGGGGCAAACGAAAAAACTAAAATAGAGCGGTATTACTTGACTGAAAGACGATCCCCAGAGCCAACAGCGCCAAATGACATCAAGATTTGAAGCAGAAGAGAAAAGGGAAAATCCATGGAAGAAAGAGAGCGGCCTGCCTGCTGGAATAAGGAAGAACGGAATTGAAAAAGACAGATTACGAGTTTGTGCGTGAATCTAATACTACACTAAACTAGTGCTGGGTGCTATTGATTTGAGTTTGATGGGATTTTATTAGTTATATTAGATTCATGCACAAACCTGAAATATGCCTCTTCCCTTTAAAGGTTTATAGTTATGGAAACGATGGAACAGAGGGGGGGAGACAGAGATGAGAGGACAGTTTCAAAAGGCTGTTTGTTTACCTTGAGTAGAGATGGGATAGATTTTGTGGACGCCCTAGTTGGCTTATGTATCTGATGTGGTTACGCCACATCACAGGTGATGATGCTTAACGCCGTGTGGAAAGGATCTCACCGCCTGTCTTGTTATGTCATCGCAACTTCTGTGGGAACGGTTCTATATATAGTAAATTTTGAATTTGAGTTAAGAATTATATTTTTATAAAATTTTATAACCGTTAAGATTTTATTTATTTATTTAAATTCAAAAAAAATATTTCTAAAAAAGAGTTTTCGCTTTCCATTCAAATGGAGAAAAATATTAGGATAAAATTATTATATACAGCATGTTAAAGAAATATTTAAACATTATTTTTTGTAAATTATATATTTTTATTTTTAAATTATATTTACTAACATAACTAGATGTAAAAGAGGGATGCAAATCTGTCAGCACAGTAATTAATATAAATACATGAGGGTATGTTTCTCTTTCATCTTTAAAGTATCGATTGTGTAGGTAATGTAATTTATAAAAAAAAAAAAAATCTGTATACAAAATGTCCCGCTTAAATTATAGAAAATTTCAAGTATTTTTTTAAAATATCTCTTTATTTTGATAATCGATTTTGAACCTCTTTAAATATTTTATTAGAAATAAATATTAGTTATAAAAAGGTTTAAATATCATAAATGATATCTAATAGTTAAATTTATCATTGAAGTTAATTTACAATTATAAATATATGGTAATAATGATGGTTAATCAAACATGTAAAGTTGGTGTTTAAATATCACTTAATATATATATATATATATATATATATATATATATATATATATATATATAACATTATCAAAAACGACATAGTGTTAAGGTTTTACTATAGACACAATTATAGAACATTGTGGATTGAAATTTGCTTTTCTCAATAGAAATCAATTATTTAACTATTAAGGGTAGTATAACATTTTCCTCATATTTTATCAATCATTATTAAGCTGATAGCTGACAACTTGGTCTTTTCATATTTTTAAAATCTAGTAAAATAACTAACTTACCCTTAAAAACAAAATTCATTTAACTAACATTTAGAGGCCTTTTCAATTTATTTTTTTTTGCAAGACAATAAAATAACTAAATTATCCTTAAAAGAAATGTTATTTAAACTAGTGTCCAATGAATCGTTTGTATCTTCAACCTTATTATTTAGTTATAATTAAGTGACTAAAAAAAAATTATATTTTAAAAAATATAAAATATTATTTAAAAACCAAATGTAATTGGCATATACAATGCATGTTGATAGCCAAATGTTGCTTGCACGATGACATTTAAAACATGCCAACATCATCTTTCTAGTGATCAGACGTGTGTGCATGACAGCACAATGCTTTGATGAACATTTCTCTCTCATCACCTTGAATGCATACACCTAGCCTTAATAAAAAAAGGTTGTTGTTGATGGCCAAACTCATGCACCAAACCTTAATAAAAAAGCCTGTTGTCGATGGCCAAACTCATGCACCAACTTAATTTGTTTTCAATTTCATCATTAGAACTATAATCTTGATTAATTTTTATTTGGGCCTCATTTTCATTTTCATTCTCTTGATTTGTTTTTGGATTCATTTGTTAATTTAATACTTTTTTTTCAATTTTTCCTTTCAATTCAAAATTTGAGGTTGCCTTCTTTTTATTTTGAATGAGTTCTTATTTCTCAATTGCTATTGATTTATCCTTGTTTTTTTATTTCATTAGTTGAAATATGATTGGTCAAGATTCGATCTACTTGGTTTTTCACATTGTTTTTAAGTCGTACACAAAGTCAACCTGAGATAAGTACTAGGTTGCAGGTCGAGTAGGTTGACCCAAGTTAACCCTGGTTAATAAAATATTTTTGTTTTATAAAAAAAATGTAAATGATATGTTTTGAAAAAAAAGATGAAGCATAAATGTCAACTAATTTCGCCCCCATTATGACTAGATTTTCCCTAGGTTAATCGGGACATAAATTGATCGTCTTACACCAGGTTAATCCTCTATTAGTTTCTTTTGAAATCCAATTTGATTTGATCCATAAGTCACCTAGGTCACAGGTTAACCCGTCGGGTCAAGCTGAATTTTGAAATAGTAGTAGTTTGCAAATGTGGTCCTTCTAATTTAGTTACTAGTTAATGTTATGAGTTTGAAAAGTTAACATGAGCTGACATCGTTTTCTTTTTCAATTACATCATTTGAAGTCATTTATTTTGAAAGATGAACTTTGTTATTTTTTTGGTTATCTTTTCAATCAAGTTATCTCTATCTCATGATCTGGGTAGAAGGTTTGTTTGGATGGTCCATGGTTTTTTATAAGTTTTTTTTTTTCCCTTTAAAATTTAACTTTTTTATAAATAAACTTTATATTTTTTTCTTGTTTTTCCTTATATTGGATTATTCTCTTAGCATGATCTTACTGATGAGTTTTGACGACCTTATCTAATTTTGTTAATGCTTTATTTTTAAGACTTTTTTTCATCATTTTTTTTTTACTGATTTCAACCCTCTACATTTTATACTTGGGGATTGAGAGTCATTATTTTTTTCAATTCTTTTTTTATGATGTTAAGTCATGATTTTTTTTTCATTATTTAGAATATACTTTATAGCGTTTGGGTATTTGTTTTTACGTTGCATAGAATTAGTTCGGTATAGAATTGGTAAACTCTATAATACAGATTCTTAATGTCTTACCCCAACTTATATAGCAAGAAGTTTTAAACCATATAGGTATATTGGTGACAAATGTTATTTGTGAATTTCAATAGATTAAAAAAGAAAAGTTGTAACCAATTGGATTATAAGATTAATATGGGACTCATAGGAGAATTATACTAAATTAATATCTTGCGCATGGTACAATGTAACTTTAACTAGAGTATTTCGATGTTTAAACTTTAGCAAACATGTCATTTTTTCAACATAAACTTAACTATGGGTCCATACTTGTTAGAAATTGGCTTAAAACTTTATCTTTAAATAAAGAAATCAACCTAAATTTCATTGCTTAGTAGAACCTAAAAAAAACAGTTGTGCTAACTAATATCTAAAGCTGTAAAATGGATTTTGCCTTACCAACTTTTCTTATTTGAAAAATGAAAATGGGAAACAAATTGTCATGCCCAACAATTTTTCTTCATATAAATTTCATTTTTATCCTTACAAAATCATTAATTCTCCATCTCAACTCTTGTAGTTTAAAGTTTTCTAATATTACGATGTAGTCTCTTAAAAAATCAATGCTACCTTAATCCTCTAAAAAGTTAATGTCACGCTCCCAAAACTAGACTTAGACACGTTTATATTATCTAACATTCAACCCTATATAATAAAAAGACTAAATATCAAAGTTCATAAAAAACCACAAATGTTAAACCAAAAGGTCTTAAATATCTTAATTTCATAAATAATCACTTAACAACATTAAGTCTTAGACATAATACAAATATTACTAACTAGAAAGTACTAAAAAAATCTTGTCAAAATTCCTTAAACCTATCACTAATGAATATCTAATAATAAGTCAAAAAATATCCTTCATTAAATATAAATATTTAATCTCAGCTAACAACTTTATAACCCGAAACTAATTAACTCATTTACTTATCTTGATAGAGAAAAAAGGGTGTAAATTAATCACGACTTAACAAGTGAAGCTCCACTCACATTATCGGACCAAGCACAAGTTTCATATGTATATGTGTGTATTGCATTACCAATAATAAAATATCAGCTTAAAATAATTGGAAAAAAAAATGTTTAATATCCGTAATTCATAGAACATGCCATAAAATAAGTCATTGGTACATGCTTTTACTTGACATTCAATTTTACAAACGAGATTTCACTCTTAGATCAAATTGTTATGATCATATTATACTTGTGATTAGGCCGTTAATTGATCAATTTGACCAACTATTGTAACTTGTTAGCAAGGACCATTGCCAATATTATAACTCATTTATGGGCTATTAAGTGTTGACAACTTAACTCCCCAAAGATCATTACTTCATTTGCACCCACTCAAGAGTCATTATACAACCATTTACAAATTCATTCCAAAACACTTTATAAAACACTCTTACAAAGATTACATTCACAAACATCATATATAATCAAATCAATTTAAATATAACAAATGCTTAATCTTCCTTTGACGAATGTAATACATATAATAGAGGAAAAATATACAATTAAAAAAAATCTATTGTGTTTTACAATAATAGAGTGCGTGAAGATTTATTTATCTCTTTTTTTCAAACAACTAAATTCTAAAATCTTAGCTCAAACAATCTATTTACAAGCATATAGCTCATTAAAGTCCCTCCAATAATCAACCAAGATAATCTATCAAATTCATGCTATTTACTAAACTACCATAAATCCTTTAGAAAAAATGAAATTCCATTCTACTTTTTAAGTTGTAAACTAGAATAAACTATATTTTTATTTATATATAATTAACCTACTAAAACATTTTATATAATTTACAATAAGCCTTGAAATCATTGTTAGGCTTTATTGTCACACTACTTGCACATCCTTTACTATTTTGACCATAACATTCTCAATAAAAATCGGATTAATTCATTTTTTATGCTGTTAGAAACTAGGCAAAATAAGATTTTTCTAAGTATAAAATTTGGGGTAAAATTACATCTATTCAATACAATTTTTAGGTTGAAAAATAACCTTTGTCAAATATCTAAACTAACATTTTTTCACTTTTATACCTAATTGCTAACTTTATACTTTCATACCATTAAGAATTCTTAATCCATCTTAAAATATCATATAATCAAATCCTATTCATTTTATTTGGTCATTCATACAAATACCATTTAAACCTCCCTTTACTTTATGCATCATTCATATAAAAAAGCCTTAATTAATCCAAAATATTTCAAAATAAAAAGGATTTGTATTTCTTACATTGAAATCAAGAAATAGAATGAAACTTTGATCCATGGTCAATCCGCTTCACTTTTTTTATTCGCACGAACAAATGACTTTTAAAATTTATTCTCTAAATTATCATAAATCTTGTAAAACTTTTCTTTTTTATATGAATATATAGCTGTATGGGCCTACACTTTTTTTTTCTACTTAATTCAAAATAAATTTCTATATAATTTTTTTTTAATGATTTAGCCCAAAAATACTTGGGTTGGGGAGCTGCATCTAGGAAATTAAGCCCATTATTTTATTTTTTATCTTTCAACACTTAATGTATATAGAATGATATCCCACAAAATTGCTCATATAAATAATCTACCCCTAGGGCAAGGAAAAAAAAGAAGAAGAGAGCTCACGTTCATCATCAATAATAAAGATAAAAAAAAAATATTTTTTGGAAACTATGAGGAGGATGTTGAAATAGCTTAAACCGTAGCAATACAGGAGGGGGTGATGAATTTATATAGACAAATCTAGTTTACTTTTATTTTTTTCATTAAGGAATTTAAATTGCTGTGCACAACTCACTTTTTATAGGCCAGCCACGCACCTGCTACTTTGCCCCTACCGTTTCTGTTTTTTTCATAAATCTAGGCACAAAAATAACATAACTAATCAAGGAAATATTGGTTAAAAATAAAATAGGGCGCCATTTTATGAAAAAGACGATAGGCACATGGTGAACGTGGCATGCTCCCAACTCCAATTTGCTGTAGCCTGTAGGTGTGTGGAATGGGCCACAAGGCCCACAGCCACCTAGTAGGGCTTCTTCTCCCTAGATGACCATGCCGTTGCACGTGGGTAGCTGGTCCAATTAGGTTCTTTGCATGTGCTAAAGGAAGTTAGGGTTTCATCACTTCACGTTCGAATGGAAACGAAGGTTGCTACCGCAAGCTTTTAAATTTAAATTTATATATTCTGGTCTTCAGAACCCTTCAATTATGAAAATACAAGCCGAACCCGGCCTATAATCTCAGGCCAAAGGGATGCATTTAATTTGCTAATTCAAGACAAAAATAAATAAATAAATAAATATATGTGTTTGGTGCTAGCTTCGAGTCCAAGAATAGAACATGTCCAATTATATATATTTGGCTCGAGAAGTTTAAGAAAAATATCAGCAAACAATGAATAAATGCATGTGCCTAGCCGTCGTAGGTTAATTTGGTAGCAATATTATAAAGAAAGCGAACGCGTAGGAAGAGAACATCCTACGCGACAGTGCTTCCTACCTGTTCATTACTTGCAGCCCTAAACCCACTATTGATTATTGAATTCAATAACAAAACATATAGATGTATAGTCTCCTAGTCCATGTTGAGGAATGGGCACCGCACATGTAGCTGGACTTGATTTTGTGCTTGCTATATATACTTCTACATATTTAAATCAATTGCTTTTATATTTTAGAGAATAATATAAAATATATTATGAGACCTTACTTAACAGTTTAGGTATTTAGGTGAGATGATTCTTTAATATGGTATCAGAGAGATTTGTTAACCCAGCGGCCACGAGTTCAAATCTTATCACCTTCATTCTGTTCGATAAAAATCAAGCACAAGGTAGTGTGAGCTTGTGTACAAGTTTCAAGCCCAAAAGATTTTTACCAGAGAAGGTGTGTTAGAGAATAATATAAAATATATTATAGGACCTCACTAACAGCTTAAGTTTTGAAGTGAAATGACTCATTAATATTATCAAGCAGGATCGATGATTTCTCTGCACAACCACTGCATGTGTGTGCATGTTCTATATTGAACATATTGATAGAAGAATGCAAGGTTTACATTGTGTTACTGATGTTTGTTTCATCGCAGCAAGGGAGTCAAAATATAGTGAGAATATCGAGCCCACTTAAATGACATATTGTAAAAAATTAATTGGATTAAAGTATACCGAGCTTATAAACGAGGATATGTGGAAGATGAAGATTCCCAAATTTTGAAGATTGGAATCAATGTCCTCGATCCGTAGTATCAGCGATGAAGATGCATGCATTTTTGTCTGTCAGATTGCTGGGTTAATTGTTTGTGCTGGTGGTACTTCGAACCAGAGACATGTCAGAACATGATTTGCGGATAAATATTTAATAAAACAATCATCATTTTGATGGAAATTGGGGTTCATCAATGTCAGAAGAAAATCTACCTTATCCCAACATTAGGATCTAAATTGTCGATCCACATTTGTTAACACGAGTATTGACAAAGTAATCACCAATATTCAATCACAGGCTCTTCAAATGCTTGTCGTTCTATAATATAGGGACTTTCCTGTTTGGAAACACAACCTTATTACCCACCCCGAACCTTAGGGTTTATATATGTAGAATGCCATGTCTTCTGAGCTGGAAATAGGAATATTAAGGACCCCAAATTCAAAACTCTCTCTATATATAAATATATTATGATTTGAATTCGGAAAGTGGGGGAGGAATAATCCAGGGTGTTTTGATGAGATGGGAGGGTTTAGATAAGAGAGTTGGGTGGGAGTGACGAATCATGTGTTTGCATGTGATTCGAGCTGGAGAACATGACTAAAGCAACAAGCAACACCCTTAGTTACGCTTGGCTCTTCCTTATTCATCAATCCCATTGCCTCGGAATCCTTCTATGAAACTGTGTTTGTGGTCCCTACATTTTAGGTACCTTAATATATTTCCATTATCCTCATTTTACCATATATACCTGGCCTCAATTGTGGCATATGCTCTGCAACGTCTTGTTCTGGCAACCGAGTTTGGAAGCCCTGCAACGAGTCAAACCAGTGATTCATTCAAAAGTTTTTTCAGTAATGGGAGTTTTAGCTGGTTGTGATCATCCTCTTCTTGTCTCTCTGAAGGGTACGGTCCGAGGAAATGAAGAAACGATGTCGAATGAAGCTTTGCTGAACAAAGTCTTGGAAGCAAAAACCAGTAGAAGATGCCCACCGAGGAAACAAAAAAGTGGGCGACATGCCAGGAGCAAGAGATCTGGAAGGATTTTGATGAAGAGAAGAGCTCGTGTAGAAGGTTCTACAACAAGGGCAGGATATGGAATCGAGAGAAGAGTTAGAACCCTGAAGAAACTTGTTCCTTGCAGTGAATCCATGGGATTGGATGGGCTTTTCAGAGAGACAGCTGATTATATTTTGTCTTTGCAGATGAGAGTGAAAGTCATGCAGATAATGGTTAAGGTTTTAACAGGTTCGGGTGAGGAGTATTAACCTAATTCATTTTGTAGAGGCTATCGATCTTCGTCTTCCTCGTCTTCTCCTTAAATTTAAATTTCATATATAATTTGCTGTCCTCCATGTTATTCATATATACCCGTATATAGGACTTGGTTTTGTAAGTCCAGATATATGTGTGCGTGTGATTTAACAACGTGCAGCTATGTGTGAGATTAGAGCTAGGGATGAACAAAATGGGTTATGGAATTCGCTAATTATGTTATTTAATTCCCACGACTCATGTACTGGTTAATTCAAATATCATGCGTTAATTCAATTTCTCCACTCTTGAAAGTATATTAAATTTCGGGATGCTTAATTTGATCGCATTCATCAACCTCTATCGACAGACAACATGAACTGGATATCCCCATCAATTGAAATGGTTATATAAATGCTTATATATATATATATATATATATATATATATATATATATATATATATATATATATATATATCAACCAAACCTATAAATAATCTCTTTAGAAAAGTAATTTGTATTATTGTGATGTGGTTGAATATGGGTTTTGTTGTTTTTCTCCAAGACAAACAAAGGTAGATGTGAATTGTTCATGCAGTTTTAGAGTTTATTTGTTTTTATGTTTTGAAAGTGTTATGAAAAAATATGTTTTTCTTTGCTTCCACTCTTTTTTTTTATGTTTTCATGTCATTTTGATATGATGATGTCAAAACTAATTTTTTTTAAATAATAATAAAAAATACTATTTGTATATTTTTCTAAACGAAAAACACTATGAAAAAACAATTATTATCACACTTCCAAACACTACTTAAGATTGTGTTTGGGAGTGTTGTGCAACATAGGTTTGTAAAATACTAGGTATTATTTCCTAATCATTACCCATGCTTCAATTTCTTCGAGAAACACAATAGTAACACACAAAATAAAACATATTACTTCTCCATTTGAATCTACATCACTTCCTTACAAATGTAAAATATTGTTTGGTCTGATTTCAAAACCAAATGATCCAAAAGCTACCAATTGTCATGTTGCCCAAAGAAAAAAGTGGAATAGCCATTTCCAAGAGATTAATGTTGTATAGAGGCCCTGCTGGTGTAGTTTCTAAATGACTAAGAAAAAGAAAGTATGTATATCCCATATTGTTAAGAAGCACTCCATTCTTAGTTCTCATAAGAGTGATTTTTAGTGTGAAATTAAATGAATAGTTATATTAACAATTATAATGTTAACATTCATAATGCTTCATTATTAACAATCATAATATTTTATTATGAATAGTCATAATGTTTTTTTATGAATAGCCATATAATTGTTATATAAATAGTCATATAGTTTCATTATAAACAGTCATATGGTTTTATTATAAATATTCATATAATTGTGTATATGAACAATCATATAGTTTTATTAATAGTCATAATATTTTATTATGATATTTCAAGTCTATATAAACTTATCACTACACAGAAAATATATATCAAAAAATATATTTTCTTTTCTCTGTCTTTTTTTCCTTATTCTTTCAGAGGTTTAAAGGGCCTAGTTGTATCTTAAAAGTGTTGTCTAATAGTGTGACAAATAAACATCTTAAAAATAGTATTTTCATGTCTCTAAGCCAACTCTTTTTTTCATTTGTTTTCATTTTATACAGTAACAATTTTAAGGTGTTTATGTGATAGAAACAAGTTTGAATTCAAGCATTAAGGTTGCAAAAGATGTCAAAATTCAACTAGATCATTTTAATGGTTTGAACTACACAAGGTGGATGGACAAAAACGTGTTCTTGCTAACCTCATTAAATATTTACTACATTCTTAACTCAAAACTATTTGCTCTACTTGAACCACAAGAAGATGAAGTGTTTTGTCGACGACATATCCTAAATACTTTGACTAGTCAATTCTATGGAATCTTCTCCGAGTTAAAGTCACAAAAAATATTTCACCTGCTTTAAAGACACACTACAAGCAAGAAATATCAGGTTATAATCATATTCTTACTTTAAATATTTTTTGAATATGAGACTACTGACAAGCCAATCATGGATCAAGTCTATGAAATTCAAATGATAATATCAAAACTTAGTGGTATGGATATCAAAGTTCCTGGCTCACTTTAAATAGGGGTTGTTTTATCAAAACTGCCTCCATCCTAGAATGATTATAGAAAGATATATTTCATTTTACAAATAATCATAATTTTGAATAATTTCAAACACATTTTCAAGGTGGGATTCAATCTTATATGCATAAATTGCAAGCAATAAATTCTAAAGTGAATTTGGTTACTGAAACTAGTTTGATAAACCCAAACCAACCTAAAAAAAATATACATAAATTCACAAAAAAACAGAATACTAATAAGAAGAATAAGGTTTGTTTTCATTATGGAAATAAAGGCAATATATAAAAAAAGTGTAGGTTCAAGAATTTAAATTAGAAAGGTGGTTCTTTAAAGTGAATATGGATGAAAAGGATGAAGTCAAAGAGTCAATTGCCATGATTTCAAACACTCAAATTATAATGATTATTGAATTAAATATGGCAATTATTGTTGTGAAGACTTTATATTGATAATTTTACTATTTTACTTGTGTTGTTAAAATTATCATTGCATGAAATAATGTTTTTTGTATTACTAAACTTAAACAACATCTTCATATGGGTAACTCCACATCACAAATATTAGACCCTTAAAGTACTTTCTTGGTCTTGAAGTAGCTTACTCACTAAATAACATTGTTATTAGCCAATGAAAATGTCTTAAACATCATTAAAGAAAAAATAAATGTTATCATCCAAGTTTGCTTCTTTCCCTATAAAATAAAAACATTATTTATCAGTAGATTCTATTTTTCCTATAGTTAGCCCTATTATATGTCATCATCATGTGGGTCGTCTACTATACTTGACCATCACTAGGCTATATTTTTCTTACTTGGTACAAGATTTTAGTCAATTTTTCTAGGATCCTTATACACCTTAACTTGATACAACCCTATAAGTTGTAAGATATTTAAAGATAACATAAAGATAAGGCATTTATTTATCTTCCTCACTAACTTTCTTTTTTGCTAAAAGCATATTATGAGTTTGATTGGGTAACTTTTCCAACTACTTTAGGATCCATAACAAGACTTTTTTTTATCTTTCTTGGGAATATTTCATGAAAATCTAAGAAACAGTCAATTATAACTCAATCTTCAACTGAAATTGAATATTGAGAAATGGCTTCACCTACAAGTGAGAGTAATTCATGGAAATCTAAGAAACAATCAATTATAACTCAATCTTCAGCTAAAATTGAATATTGAGAAATGGTTTCACTTACAAGTAAGAGTAGTTTGGTTTTTTTATTTGTTATATGACCTTGGCATTTCCTTACCTCCAGTTTGTCTCTGTTATGATAACAAAACCCTTCGTATTGCCACCAATCTAGTTTTCCATGAACAAACCAAACCTATTGAAGTTGATAGTTATTTTATACATTATCACATTTTCATATAGCACTTGGAGATAACTCATGTTTTCTCACCACTCCAACCTTCTAAAATCCTTACTAAAGCATTTGGACAAGAATAATTTCATGGCTTGTTAGACAAGTTGGGCATTATGAACTTTACACTCAAACTTAAAGAGGAGTATTGGTGATTTTACTGAATATTCTCTTGGTTTTCTCTTATTGGACATACCATAATAACCTTCTTATTATATATATATATATATATATATATATATATATATATATATATATATATATATAGAGAGAGAGAGAGAGAGAGAGAGAGAGTTGTAAAGGTTTGTTCTGAATAAGTCCTATGAAAAAAACTATACAATGGAATATTAGATACAACATGATCCTATTAATTATATATGTAAATGAGGAAGGAGGTGTTATGATGACAAGATATTAGTGAAAGAATGTGTGAATATTTTATATGAGCAACTATACAATGGAATATTAGATACAACATGATCCTATTAATTATATATGTAAATGAGGAAGGAGGTGTTATGATGACAAGATATTAGTGAAAGAATGTGTGAATATTTTATATGAGCAACTTCTCGACATAGGTTAGAAATTGATTGGCTTTTTTTTTATTTTTTTTCCTTATAAAGATTAACAAGATAATAAAAAATAAGGTAGGTATGGAGCTTTTTCTTCTAATATATTAAGATTATAGCAAAATGATTATTTTTAATCCATAAAGCCAGTATGCTCAATTATTCGACCAAATTCGAAAGAAACTAGAGTGGTAATAATTAAGAAAAGCCAACATTTTTAATTAAATACATGATGGATAGACTCATACAAAACAAATGCAATATACATGAGAGGAGGACTTTGTCTTCAATGCATTTAAAAATTTCTTTATTAATCCATTAACTTATTTATAAAAGCCCCATCTTTCTAAAAGAAAACATGTCTAACTTGGATTCATGTAGGCCAAAGCTAAAGTTAATGTTTAATCTAGGGCCAAATCCTTAGATTGATCCTCATTTGTGGAATTTATGTGTTCTCTTTTTATTATTGGATATCTTAATATAAAGTGGCAAGACCAAACAATTCACATGAAATTTACAAATATTGATCTCTTATTAGAATTAATTGGAATAGAAATTAGGTTTCCACTTTGTTTCAAGCTGGATCAATTTTTTTCTAATATAAAAAAAATTGTTGAAACAACATCGGTGTTTTTATAGAAACAAGAAAAATCTAAGACTCAAGACATTAACTTGACTAGTTTCAATAAACTGAATTAATATAATAATATGATTAAAAAAAGGCATTAATAGTAAATAAAGTGAAAAATAAAAATTTGCAATAAATAACTATAAAAAAAAGAATGAAAAGTGAACTAGCTGGGGGGGGGTATATCTGTTTGATTCAGGTGGATGAATAGAGCTCAGGCTAAATATCTTGATTCGAAGCCCACACCCATTCTGGCGGAAAATGTAAAGAAAAAAAGTAGCTAAAGCAAAACATGGTGGGTCCAGGAGACCAACCGGCCTGGAAAAGACATGTTGGCCGGGCCGAAACTCAAAGCGTAGTGGCAAAGATGGTTGCCAAGATCGCTGTCACGTGATATCAGCAGCAGTCCTGTTTCATGATTTCGCAACATTTTCCGATCCCATATTGCATAAAAGTGGGGGCATAGCTGGCACCACCACCTTAGCTGTAAGCCCGTAATGCTGCTCTGATTTGTGACGAGGCTCCTAATCAGACATATTATGACATGAAACGGAAATATTATTTAATGATACTGCTCTGTACTGGTTCATATTAAATGATTGCTTTCATGGATGATGATGATTAAAAATTAAAATCGAAGTGTTATAATCACAAGAGTTTTTCAAGAACAGTCGATGATGATGTGTTACCGTTGTTAAAAAATAATATAAATTATATTTTAGAATTTTATCAAATATCTTAGATTTTTAGATGAGATAGTTCTTTAATATGGTATCAGAATTTTGTTGATCTAGCGGTCACGAGTTCGAATCTAACTATTCTTATTTTATTTGATAAAAATCAAGCTCAGGATAGCGTGGGCATGTGCAAGTTTCAAGCTCAATTGACATTCACTTGAGGGAGTGTTTTAAAAAATAATATAAATCATATATTATAATTTTAAATAATAGCTTAAATTTTTAGAGAAAATGATTCTTAAATAATCACGTGTTAATGGTTTGATGAGAAACTAAATCAAGTGTGAAAAGGGACAGCCAAATTCGGTTTGCACCCTGAAAGAATTGAAGCCAGTTAGAGAATGAGATGCACAGGTTCGGGCATCAACCGAGTGAAGAAATGGTAGCGGCAATTCCAATTGGTTTGTGTATATTTGCAGTGACGAATGCATTACCGCTCGAGCATTCTTTCTGGCTATAATTGGCACCAGCACACGCTGTGAAATTCGGAAACTGTGCGTGTAACGGGACTTTTTCTTTTTTCAAATTGATTTTCCACGCAATTCGCTAGTGTCAGCACCTTTCCATTGCAGGTTTAAAAAGTATAGAAGAGTATTACTATAAAATTATCTCCTCCCATCTCCTCTCAATTACAAGCTAGCTGATTTACGGCATGTTTGGAAAAGCTGTTGCGGTAGCTTTTCAAAATATTTTTCATGCCGAAATACATCAAAATAATGCTTTTTTATTTTTTAAAAATCATTTTTGACATCAGCACATCAAAATGATCTAAAATCACCAAACCATATTCATTTAAAATGAAAAAAAAAATTACCAAAAGTTACGGCATGGCAGGTGAAACGCCGTGCCAAACAGCTTCTTAGTGTCCGTTTGGGACGGCGTTTCAACCGCTGTTTCCAAAAAAAATAAAATAAAAATTTTCATTTTAAATGAATTTTTTTTTGGTGTTTTTAAATTATTTTGATGCGCTGATGTCAAAAATGATTTTTAAAAAATAAAAAAATATCATTTTAATGTATTTCTAAATAAAAAACACTTTCAAAAACAACCGCAACAGCCCTCCCAAACAGGCACTCAGCTTCAATTATTCTGCAGAAACAACTCTTCGAACCCAATGGTAGCCTTAGAGCTTGCCATTGCCTTGACTATTACCGCATCATCAACTCCACATTCTGATTTGGATATTGACTATTCATCTTTTTTATTATTATTATTAATATGGGTATTTGCGTCAGTTTACATACATTTCAACTAATTTTACAAGTTCTAGAGTTAAAAATCATATAAATTTTAAATGATCATTAGCCGTTACAAAACCCGAATATGAAATCATAAGATAAGAAACCATGCGTGTAAATTAAACGAGCCCTTGCAAGAAAAGAGGCATGTGCTTGACTTTTTCCTCTGCAGAAGATACCACGGGGACATTTTGCAAACATCCTCTTGATTTTCCTCGACCCCATTGTCAAACTAATCAGAAATGCAAACACAGACCACCTAAGAAAAGAATGGCGTCCGATATAATAATATATAAATAATATATAGTGATCGAGAAGATTGGTACGAGCAATTAACTTGGACCCGTCTTCTATTTTTATATATATTTGACCAATCCCATGGTCTTCCAACAAATATATACAAACGCCAAGTGGCTGAGCATGCTCAAACCTAGGGTTCTTCCTTTGACTTGCCCATGTGCAGCTCCCATCCCAACTTCGCTTTCAAAAATCCCGATATGATCGATGATTCATCTGTAAAGTTTCCCGTTCACGAGCTTTGATATATGTGTATCCAAGAAAGTGCCTCAATTATGTCGACCTTCCAGAAGCTCTCGCCCTGTTACAGAAAAAGAGATTTGGTAACGTTTGTTTGTCACGGAAGGGATAGCATCGAGTTAGTTGATTTTAAATTAAAGTAACGATTCGGTGGGTTCATAAATCTTTATAAAGAAAACAGGATAAATCAAGGGCAAACAGCCACTAGATCGCTTGTTAGCTCGTTCCAATGATGGAGTGTTTTTTATTATTATTAACATAATATCTGGGTTAATTTGCGTGTATCTCAGTTAATTTTACAAGTTCTAAAGTTAACTATTATATAAGTTTCGAGTGGTCATTATATTAGTAGCCACATGGCTCGAAACTAAAATCATAGGGAGAGGAAAACGTCTTAGTTTCAGGTTAATTATTTTTTTTTGTCATTAAAAATTAAGTAAAAAGAAAAAATTTGCACTGAGGGTCAACTTAATATCCATAGACTTCATATATTTGTTGTTTAGTTATAATCAACTTGAATAAGTTACAATTAATATTTTTAACAAATATAAATATAAATTGCTGTACAAGTGTCCATCCTTTTTGGGTCAAACATGAGTGCATAACGGAACATTGATTGGTTTTGTGAGGATTTTTTTATTTTTCTCCTTATTTTCGCTTTCCTCACCTAGAATTTCATGTAATTCCTTCCAAAAAAAAATAAATGTGTCATTTTATATTTGTATCAATTTTAGTTCTTGTTTTTTTTTTTATTATTTTTAATGTTTTTTAAGCTGTTTTGTTTTTCAATTTTATTCCCTAGTATTTTATTTCATTTAATTTCGTTTCTTGATGTTTTATTTCATTTTATTCTCTCTTTTTAACCAATTTGGTCTTTATTTTTTATTGTAATTTTATTATTATTATTATTATTATTTATCCTCTTCTTGATTTATTTTATTTTCAATGTAGTCCTTCATTATTAGCATTTTTTAGTTTTTATATGAATTTGTTTCCTCATTCTTTGAATAGTTATTTGTTTTATTTTTTTATTTTAGAAGTAGGAATTTCTATGTGATTTTTTTTGTGTTTTCATTATATGGAGTAATCTCATGGCCCTAGTAACAAGTTTTGAAAATTAACCCAATTTAATTTTTGTATTTTAGGCTATTTTTAATTATTATTTTTAATTTCATCATTTGTCTTGGATTATTGGACCTTGAGATTCGTAATTCTTTTTTATTTTTGTTTTTTGAAATTATCTCAATCTCATATATCAGGTCTTATATTAGTTAAGTTAGCCCAGTTTGACTCGGTGTTTTCATTTTATATTACTTTTTTGTTTTTTAATTTTATTTTTCATCATTTATGTTACTTAAAAGTTAACCCCTATTATTTTATTTGACTCTTTTTTTCACGGGGTCATTAAGTCTCAAGACCGAGATGTAAATTTAGCATGTTGACTCGAGTCAGGTAAATTTTTTTCTCAATTCATCACTCATTTAGCTGGTAATTGAGCTTCAAGTTTCTATCATTTTCCTCTTTATGAGGTTATGTTATTCTGAATTAATTTTTGTTTTGTTATAAATAAGATTAATGAGATATTAAGAGGGTATATTTTTATAGTATTGAAAAATATTTATTTATTATTATTATTCATTGACTTTTTAATATTAATATTTTTTTATCTTATTATTAAACGAAGTAAAATTATCAAACTCATTTAAATCAATATCCAAATCTTATATTATTTTTTTAACTATTTAAAAACACTATTAATATTTAAATGTTTTTTATATATTTAAATTTGTTTTACCTGGTCCGTACTCACCCTCTGTCAAACTAGCCAGTAGAGGATAAGCCAGAACAGTAACGATGAGCAGCAGAGACTGGTGAGCACAGTCAAATATTGTTGTCGGGGTCTGTGTCCAAAATCCAAGTAGCCGAGGCTAAGGCTGGAAGATGGTGACCTGGCACGAAAAACAAAATCACTTC
Organism: Salix brachista; assembly: GCA_009078335.1. Taxonomy (NCBI): domain Eukaryota; kingdom Viridiplantae; phylum Streptophyta; class Magnoliopsida; order Malpighiales; family Salicaceae; genus Salix; species Salix brachista. The sequence continues at coordinate 15,962,283 of CM018573.1, forward strand.
ATTTGAATATTTAATTCAGATTTGCGTCTTCTTTGTCTCTTTTTGAGCTCCTAAAAGTATCCAAGAAGCAACACTTATTTGAGTCTCGTATTTTTAGCTCAAGTTGAAAATCTTGATTTTTTTAAGGGTAACAGTATAGTTTTTTTGTGATTATAGGCCAGGTGTACCACTGTGTTTCAATTTTTGAAATAAATTGAAATATATGTTATTCTTATTCTTAAAAAAATTATGTCAAAAATATTTTTTTTTAAAATAAAAAAAAAACATTTTAATGTATTTCTGAACAAAAAATATTTTCAAAAGAATTTCAATCATACTCTCAAATAATCACTTGGCTTTTATATTTTCAGCTCAAGTTGAATATCTTGATTTTTTAAAAGGAAATTATTGTGATTATATAAAATAATATAGTATTTTCGATGTTCTAATTAACCTATAAACTACTTTTAAACTTGATGCAGGACAATAAATTGAAGGGAAAAAAAGCAAGGGAAAAAAAATTAAAGGCTAGAAAAGAAAAGCCAGGAAGATGGGAGAGTATAATGAAGAAATAATGTCTTATTTTTATTCATCAAAACTTTATTAAAAGAAAAATATTTAAATAACACAACTCTAAGAGCCTGTTTGGGACAGCGATTATACCACCGTTTTCTCAAAATTTGTTTTGTTTTTTGCATTGAAAATGAATTTTTTTTGGGTATTTTTAAATCATTTTGATGTGCTGATGTCAAAAATGATTTTTAAAAATAAATATTATTTTAATGTATTTCTAAATGAAAAACACTTTCAAAAGCAACCGTAACCACCCTCCCAAACAGGCCCTAAAACATCTTATTATTAGACTCGGTCTATTAATTAAAATTATCTAACATAATAACTCGTATAAATAAAACAAAGAAATAAGTAGAACTATATGGACTTATGTAATAAAACATTCCACTATTGGACGCTCGGCTTGGTTGTAAATTACATATATTCATATATTATCATTTAAAGTCCAAAACTGAAAAAAGGAGAGACTGAAATAATGTTATATATTTATGAGTTTATTGATCATAAATACCATCATGTCGACTCCACAGAGTAAAAATCAATTCAATTATCAATTAGTTGATTCGAGTATTTTTTATTTTTAATATAATTTTTTTAAAAAAAAATGTTTTGTTTAATTCATATAAACAAAGAGTTGATTTTATTACATTTGTATTGATTCAATCAGGGTTAATCAGATTATTATTTTTTATTTAATTTGATGTTAACTCCAACTCGGATTAGATTTTTGGTTGGGTGCTTTTAAGATTAATGTTAAGTCAACTAAATTTTGTTAGAATTTAGTTTTTGATACAAGAAAATATATATGTTGACCCGAGTTTTAAAATAATAATAATAATAATAACAATAATAATTTTAATCCTTATATTGACCCGAGTCAATGATCAATCTGACTCAAGACCTAAGTTTGTCCCCACCTCATCTCTTAAATCAAATTTAAAAATTAAATAATAAATATTTTTGTTTTTATTTTGATCAATTTTAATGGTCAACCCAACTCTTGACCCGGATTTTTTCTCATGTCGATCTTTATTTGAATTAAATTATAATTATAGCTATTTTTTACTTTTTATGTTAAACTGGATAAACTAGATTAATTCTTGTACAAACAAAAAATAGACAAACTTGGCATGATAAAAAAATTGTCTCTAAAATAGTGTTGGATATTTTTTTTAATACTATATAAAAATATACCATATAACTATTTTTTTGTCTAATGTACCACACAATCGAATAATTATACTTTGTTTGTACCGGAGGAGGGATTGGATTTACAAATGATTCTCCTTTTGACGGTGATTCCAATCCTTGCGGCGCAATATGTCCATGCATGTGTTGGCAGGCACAGAAAATCTCAGGATCATCATGGTTTTTTTATTGGTTACTCATTCTATTTATTTTTTAAAAATAAATAGATGTAAATAGAAAAATATTATAGGTGAATATATATCTTTACTTTTTATGTAATATAAATTTCAGTTTTTTTTAAATAAAAAAATCCAAAATAATTAATAAAAAACATGAAAGTTTCCATGAATAAGGATAAGGACATGAATCTTGATTCGAACTCAATTGAATAAGGTTTTAATAATTAACATATGATAAATAAGGATATACTCAATTTTTTTTTTTGTAATTGTTTTTTATTTAATATTATGTTTAATTTAAAATTAGATTTTTTTTTCTGTTTGTGTTTCTATTAGGATATTTAGTCCTCGTGACTCTATAATAATACTTAATGGGTTAACTTGTTTATTTTTTGTGTTATTTTTTTTTTATAAATTTCATAATTTAGAATAGGGTCCAATAGGGTCAATTGAGAGTTGAACTTCATATTATTTTGATTTGATTTTTATTAGATTATTTTAGTCTCACAATCAGAGTTGTTGATTCGACATTCGACATGTATACTCTGATCAAATCATGTTATTTTTTATTTTATTTTTATGAGATTATCTTGCTTTTATAACCTGGTTAATTTGAATTTGGTGGATTGAATCATGTCGTTTATCATGTTTTTTTAACTAATTATTTCTTAACCTTATCTTTTAATATAGAGTTGATTGAGACTTACATTTCATAATATATTTTGATTTGTTTTCTATTGAGTTATTTCAATTTCATAACACTGGTCGTAAGTTTAACATGCTAATCCAAGTTTTTTTTTTGTTTTTTTTCCTAAATTTTATTTTTTTAATATTAAGTTGAGAGATTTCATAATTTATTTCAATTTGTTTTCTATAAAGATATTATAATTTTATAAGCATAAAATTGACTTGTTAACATGTTGTCCAAATTATTTTTGACCCGCAAAATTAACCGAATCAGATTACATCAACCCTAACATATTTTGTTTTATTTTCCACTCTTAAAAAACTTTTGACAATATTTAAATATTCCTAATACTCAAATAAAATTTGACTGAATCCATAGCAAGTCAAAGATATAAATGTTATATAGAGAGAGACACACACACGATGCACGCGTTTAATCCAACGGTGCATGGCATTTTTTCCCACCAGTGTCTATTGCCATCATTGGTGGCGATGTCATGTAAAAATATCTGTTAAGCACCGTTGGATTAAACGCGTGAATCATGCCGATGGATTTTGTAGGGCCCGCTATATGGCCCGTATGAGAAGCACGTGTACGATAAAGAAAGGCCAGCGGCCTGGGGAAAATTGATAGAGACACCGGGCCGTGTATCGTGGCCTACTTTGGTTACAATAAAGAAAAGAAAAAGATTCTGTGGATTATTATAATCTTTTTGGCTTGGATTTTAAGAGACAATTTCTTTTTATTTGTTCCCCGACTCTTTTTTCTCTTCATCAATAACATAAAAGAGGTCTTCTTACGAGCCTATGGATAAGTTTCTCTCTCTAATAAAAATAAATATTTTGTCTTATTTGGGGCTAAAATAGTCTTTAGCCATTTCAGAAAATAATAAATAATTCGGAAGTTGCGGCGGACCGGACCGGACCGGTCCGGCCGCAATTACACCGGTACCCCTCACCCGAAGCCGTTATTTTGTCCTATTACCAGGGACGAAATCGTCAATACACTGTTCCCATCCGAATATTTAAAAAAAAATAAAAATAGGAAAAGCCGAAATTGGCCCCGCCTGCCAGCCCTCCTCTGCCGCGCGCCCGAGGGACAAAAGCGCCCCTGCACTGCTCGAGTCCACAGTGGACTGTGAGGGGCGCTACAGGGTTTGTGTTGTAATATATATATAAACAATATAGGTACGTGCCTGTTTGGCTAAGCGGTGGAAACCACGTTTAGCCAAATTTTGATTTTTTTTTTATATTTTAAATGAATAAAGTTTGATGGTTTTAGATCATTTTGATGTGCTGATATCAAAAATAATTTTTAAAAAATAAAAAAATATCATTTGAATGTATTTCGGCACGAAAAGCACTTTCAAAAGTAACCGCAACCACATTTCCAAACCGGCTTTCTAGTGGTACAAACTTAAAAATTAATGAGATTTTTTTTGTAATCTCATGTTCAATTTCTATAACTACTAATATGATGATTATTATAATTTTATATAATTATTAATTTTAATATCTGTGAAATTAATTATGTGATCCAAACACCCAAGTTAATAATAAAAAAAATGTATATAAAGCAAGAAACCAAATAATTGAAGCATGCAGAGGTGAGTTGGGAGTACACGCAAATTGTGGTAGCGTGCGGTCCTCTCAGGGATCCACCATCCACCACACGTGTACCACTTTTTCCATACAGTTGCTGATCAATGTGATCAAGAAGTTGCCACCGAAAAGAGAACTGTAATCTTTTTTTGCTCTTTTCTTGTTTCTTCTTTGTCTGATGATGCCGATTGCGGTAAGAAGTTATTTTTTAATACATTAAAATAATACTTATTTTTAATTATAGTATCAAAACGATTTAAAAATGTATAAAAAATAATTTAAAATCTAAGAAAATAAAAGAATTTCGAAAAAGCAGCTGCCATCACCGACTCCACAACAGCAATAAGTATTATAATCTCATTTTATCGACCGTTCTTGAATTCGAGTCTGCTTCCGAGTCGAGCCGTGTATTTTATATAACATCTTGAAATAACTATAATTTTATTTAATTATTTAAATTTATAAAATATATTTTCCGGTGGAGATAGGGTTAATCACACTAAAATACATCAGGTTCTTTGACTGCTGACGCACAAACGGCCTTCGACTATTATTTAATTTCTTACGCAATCGATTTTACACTGAAAAAATTCACTCCGAGGGAGTTCTTATTCCCTTCTAAAGACCTCGATCGAGCAGAAGTTTTTGTTTCCTCGACTTAAGAGTTTAAGCTGGTAGCTATAGCAGCTGATGGGATTCAATTGTTTATCCCTGATGGTATGAGTGTAAGTTTGACCGAGATTGTTTTTGAAAATGATAGGGATTTTTGTTTATAAATGTATTAAAATAATATTTTTCATTTTTAAAAATTATTTTGATATTAGGATATAAAAATGATCAAAAACCATAAAAAAATTTAATTTAAAATAAAAAATTTAATTTAATTTAATTTTTTTCAAAATATTTTTAAAACGTAATGTCCAACATAGTTTTAATATTTGATCGATCAAAACTTAATTAGCATTTTTTTTTTATCATCAAGCAAATAAATTAAAACGTAAAGTGAATGTATAACATATATCTTGGTGGATTAATCAAATAGAAGAAGAGATGGTGGATTTATAAAAATATGTAAAACACGAGCATCCACAGTATATAGTTAATAATATATATATATCTTTGAAGACAATGGTTTCCTTTTATTTACTATATTGAAAGAAGAAGGCCCACCGTCATCAAATTAAACAAAAATGTAAATCTTAACTAACATTCATATCTCCTTTTTTCTGACCTGACCTCGATCTATAGTTAAATTAAACATGCAGATTTATAAAGCAATGATGGTGGGTGTAGTCGTGATTAAGAGTATGATAATGATTGTTTTTTTAATTAAATAAATGTATTGGAATACTATTTTAATTGTTTTTAAAACATAAAAACAAGCCGTATTTGACATGATTTTTGCTTATATTTTTAACTTGGAAAAAATCAAATAAACGTTTGTTTAGTGTGTTTTATGATGATTCTAATATGAAGAATAAAAAACATTATATTTTTATTTATATGAGTGCATTTCAAACCAACACGACACCAAGTACTCCCTGTTCATAGAGCATGAAAACAAAATAGTGGCAATCAGAAAGCATCACTAGATAACAAAAAGAAATACTCGATCCATTATTGCCTTTTTTATAAAAAAAAAAGAAGAGAGAGAGAGAGAGAATTGAAAAGAAAAAAGAAAAAGAAGATTCATCCCCGTTCACATGCATATTTGTTTATGCAACACGAGGGAGCCGTAAGCAGCTTCTCATGGGTCTGCTCGACCGCTTTCACATTTCGAAACCGGCTACGATAAAATCTAGTGAAAGCTTCGACCACTTTGTTTGTCGGTTCACGACACCAAATAGTACATGCTCCTGCGTTGAAATTGACAACCGGTTCTGTTCTAAATCCGTACAGAAACTGACCTACAATTCCGGTCAATACTATCTTCCATTCTGGCATGTCACTCATCCATCCAAAGCGCTAGAAAACTCACCATTATATTCTCCAACCCCAACAAATCCTAGCTTTTCTTTCACACCCAAAAAAACTCTCTCTCTCTCTCCACACTTGCTCACAAAAAAAACTTCAGAGCAGCCCTACCCTACACTGCTTCCAGACTCTAGAAGAGAAGAGAAGAGAAGAGAAATCCCACGTTTCTGTTTATCTCTTTTATTTTTATGAAGATTTTGGTGTTTCGATTTTGAGTTATGGAGAGGAAGGAAGCGGTGAAGGTTGAGAATTTTGTTGGATCTCCAACATTTAGTTCTACTACTGATCATGTTCAAACTAGTTATCCATTTGTGCAGGGTTTTGACTTTGTTGATGATAAGAGCTCTTTAGGGTTTATGGAGCTACTGGGTGTGCAAGACTTTAGTCCTTCTTTGCTTGATATGATACAGGTACAAATACCATCCGTACAGACTCCTAATGTTCAAGTGGCCACAGAGGTGGTGGAGTCACCACCAGAGGTGTTGAATCAGCCTGCTACACCCAACTCTTCAACTATTTCATCGGCTTCTAGCGAGGGTTTGAATGATGAGCCTGTTAATAAGGGTGCTGATAATGAGGCGGAAGAGCAAGGAAAGACAAAGAAAGAGTGAGTTTTGAGTATTTTATGGTACTCGTGTTTTTTTGCTTCAATTTTATGTTTAGGAGGAGAGACCCATTTGAGGAAAAAAGATGGGTTTTTTTTTGTGTCTGTTTGGTGTAATGCTACAAACCTAACACTCCTTTTAGACTCGCGATTAAGAAAATCGAAGTGGATTTCTTTTTGTGTTGTGGTTAATTAGAGGGTATGGTTCTTCTAATTTGTGTGCTGGTTTTGTGGTTTGTTTTCCAGGTCGAAACCAAAGAAGACAAATCAGAAGAGACAGAGAGAGCCGAGATTCGCATTCATGACAAAGAGCGAGGTTGATCATCTGGAAGATGGGTACAGATGGAGAAAGTACGGCCAAAAAGCTGTGAAAAATAGCCCCTTTCCTAGGTACTAACTCCAATGTGAACTCTATTCTTCTAGCCTTTTGCTTTCTTTGCTATTTGACTGCAGATTTGGATAAATTTCACTCCAAGTTTTAATGGGTTTGCATTGTCAATGTGTGTTTGATTCAGGAGCTACTATCGTTGCACCACTGCCTCATGTAATGTGAAGAAGCGAGTCGAGAGGTCTTTCAGTGATCCGAGTGTAGTTGTGACCACTTATGAAGGTCAGCACACCCATCCCAGCCCAGTTATGCCACGTCCGAACTTCACTGGATCTGCATCGGATTCTGGTTTCTCTTCCCCTGCTGCCTTTGCCATGCCAATGCAAAGGACACTCTCTCTTTATCAACAACATCAAAGCCAACAACAACCGCCTTTCCCTCTTGTCAACAGCTTCTCACCTTTGGGTTTGAGTTACAATGGAAGTACTGCAAACGCAGCTAGTTATCTACAGCAATATGAGAAGCGCTTTTACACCAGACCAGGGTCTGCCTTCCTCAATGATCATGGGCTTCTTCAAGATCTCGTACCCTCCCACATGCTGAAGGAAGAGTAGAGGAAATATGTTACTGCTTTGTAGTTTTCCTAACTGATCTTTCTAAAAGAGGTGTAGATGAAAAACCCCTTTACTGATATGGTTTCATGGCGTGGAATTTCTTGCTGGCTGCATGGCGCCCGCCCGTGATTTCTATTGCAGTTGCACAAGAAATCTTGGCACTTCGTCAGCGGGTTTTTGTCCATCATTATCAGGGATTAGTTTCTTACTAGCTGGGACCAGTTCTCCAGCCCTTTTTTGGGGTTTTTTTCCCCATACTTCTCTGTTTTATTTTCCTTCTCTCTCTTAGGTTGTATGTTGAGATAGATGACCATATGGAGTAAACTATGTAAAGCTAGTACGAGTCTACAGTCTACTTCTTCTTCAATGCTTTCACCCTCTCCCTTGTCCTTTTACCATTTGTTTTTGTTATCGAAGGAATGTGCATTGATTTCTAGAGAGTGTGGCAGTGAGGTTTTTCGAGTGCTAGGGTTTCTCTACAAGGATACATTTACTAAAGAAGCTTTCTCGCTTTCCTTTTTGTCTAGGGATCCGCAATATTTTTTACTTTTCTTAGAAAAGAGAATCCAATCGTGAGTATTTGGTGAAGATTATTCATGTGCTGTCCCTAAAAATGAACCGAGGGTCGAAAGAGGAAGAATATCTTAAGTAACCACTCCAGAGTCCATGCCCAATTTTAGCTCTTCTGCCAAGTAATAATGCCTTTTTGTTCATTTTGATTTCGACTGTTTACGTCATGCGCAGGCCATTCATTTGTGTGGTTCATAAATACCAGAAGTCGTCATTTTGATCTTGAAATTATTGCCAAGTAATTAATAATCGTCATTTGTTCATTTTAGAGAGAATATTGACTGCGTTGCATTGATTCTAAATGGGGACGGGGAACCTAATAAAGCTAAGGGCTTGATCACTTTCTGTGGTTACATGCTTCTTCCTGTGATCTTGTTTTTTTCTGGGAATATTTATTTCCTAGCTGGATCCCTTGGCATTGTGGGATATGAGAGGCGTGTATACTGCTATTAGCGTGCCAATAACAGTTGCACCGAAGCACTTGCGAGGAATTTCATGTCTGCCAATCAAAATTCATGTTTTTTTTCAGATGAACGTATCATAATTTAACCCTAAATCAACAGTTGGCCGCAGGAAGTAAAAGGAGTCTTGAAAGTTCTCAATTGTCCACATATTTGACATGCATCAAACTTCTATACCAAATGCACGTTCATGGACTGCTTGTGTGCATTCATGCTAGCAACCATACAAGCGTGGGTGGACGTCAAAGCACCATTTTACTTAGCATACCATATAGGTACGGATTTATACCATGCAGTTCCCGAGAAACATGATGACAAAAAACTTCAATCTGAGTAACAAATCTCGAATTCGAATCAAGATATATATCCTTTGTAAAAGCCTGGAACAACTGAAATTTTATTTGCTCATTCGAGTAAGAACTTGTATCCTTATAAGATTTTCTTGCATTCCAAAAAAAAAAAAAATTATACCCTGCAACTTTAGCTGCTGCCCAAAATCTGCCAGTAGAGCAATACGAAGTCGTGGAAATATTTATGGGACAGCGTAGCTTGGATATTCTTGTTGGAATGCAGAATAATTGGTCCCTGCAACATTTTGCAGCAGCAACTCAGTGTCGTGCTAAAAAATGCCTTCATGAATGATCAAGAAATCTTCATAGACCTTATTGCCGAAACCTTCCATCAAGAGTTGTACATTATCGGGGCCTTCCAAAGCATATACATAATAACTTGGCATCAACTCACCTCATCATTTCATACAGCAAAGTGTACTGTTACAAAGGCACTTTGATTTACATATTCTAGAAGATTACATTACCCATGATGACACCTCCCGACTCAGTGGTGAAGCTTTAAAAGTGCATACTGCTGCAGCCAGGAGCAAATATCATGAAGCAATGCCCTTCGCGGCAACGTGGGCCACAAACTAAGCAAGAAACAGGTAAATGATGTATTCCTGGAAGATTTGCTCAGACTAATTCACCAAATACCCAAATGAATATTATCCATGCTTTCACTAGTTCTCCTAGGAATGCTACTTAAGATGCCTGATTTCCAGAAGTGCACATCCACAGATGATCCGAGAAAAATGAAAGGAAAATGAAAGGAAGATGATAGCCTCAAAGATGTTTTTACATTTAATCTGCAGGGGGAACACGCAAGGCCATGAGACATCTATCACAATTTTGCAGAGATTAGATCTATGAAAAGAGAAGAAAACAGGGGGAAAAAGTGAATGAGAAGGGCACGCTGAAAAACATAATATGCAGCTTTGTGCTCTTACTTTTTAAATATTATTACCAACACTGCTTGGACACCTGAACAAAAAATAGAGATAGTCCAATATTAAATGCCATAGATGACTGGTATTGCTAGTGCACTTTGGCTTCCAGAGGTCCACAGTTCTACAGAATAAGACCATAAATCCAGAACCTCCAAGACCTTCCAAACATGAAATATGAAGCTTGCAGCTAAATCCTGTTATCAGAAATGCTAGTTAGGCTGACAATATTAGGGAGACAGCTCAGAAGAATAGATAAATTCAAAGAAATAACTTCTAGCAGCCACTTGGAGCAACATAAATCTCCCGAAATAATTGCACAAAACAAAAAATATTAACAGCCCTAAATCCCACAGAGATCCGGTAAATGGAAGTTTAACACTGCATACCTGTTAAACACAGGAGGGATCAATAACAGGAGTTGTTTCGGATTGTATTTGCACACGATCTAGTTCCTGCAAAAACAAGCGAAGTGAAAAGAAGAAGGATACTCCCCATCTACTCAATTGCAAGCAGTAGTTAATGATCCAAAAGATATGTACAACAAGAAGCTTTAATATGAATAACAGAGAGAGAACATACAGTAACACATGCTGGTGTCGGAAAAAAAAAAAAAAAAAACTCTCATTCCACCCCATGACAGAAATCTATTTTTCATCAGATTGGATGGTTAATAAGAAATCATTATCACATCTAATCTAGGATTATTCCAGAAATCGAGAAAGCAAGGTGAATTTTACAACATGAATGTTAATCAAAGTACTTTAATCAGGTTAATTTGTCGATTCTGGATCTTGGAACAGAAATAATCATAAATTAAAACAGAAGATGATCACTAATCTTTGCCAACTATCAATTGGCATTCTTTGGTCTCAGAAAATTAAACCTGGTGTTTTGATACAGCAAGAGATCTAGAATAGCATGTCTTTTAAGCATCAAGCAATCAATTCATTAGTTTAATGAGAATAAACAATGATAGGAAACCTTCTAGTTATGAATTGCCAATATAATAAACTTCAAAGATATAGCCCAAAAGGAAGATAATTATTTTTCCTGACTGGGCTGTGGAAAAAGATTAAAGAAAAGAAGAATTTTTTTTCCTGATTAGAGATCAAGATGGCTTTCCTTGGAGATGGAAACGACCCAGTCCAACTGCATACATTCACAATTGTGAAGCAATTAATTGACAGTTGCTTTTGTATTCTCGTGGAGACTATACTTAACCTAAGAGCTTCAGCAATAGAAAAAAATGAACATAACCATATGAAACATAATGCACAGATACTTGACTAAAAGCAAAGAGTATTAGTCCTGAAAACTAAAGGCAAGTTCAACTTTCCAGTTCATTATTTATTGAGGGAAGACATTCCAATTAAATTTCTTGAAACACTTGACAGACTTTGAATTCTAGCATATTAATGTCAGTATAGCAGTTTACTGATTGTCATAGAAAGGGAAGATGGTTGGAGTTTCTGATGCAAGAGATGCATCTCAAGAAGCACCTTTTGTGTTCGATCAACTTCCTCAGCAGAACAAACTCGTGAGAGAGAAGGTTGCTGGTTTGAACCATGCAGTCTTTTCTGTTCCTGGAATTGTTGCTGAAATAAGGTGAACTCCACAGGCTTCTCCCACTGCAGGTTAATTTCAGATATATTGAATCACACCTTCTGAAATTGCAACTTTTTTTCTCAGAACATGAACATGTCATAAGATTCCATTAACTGCCAAATGATTTAAAACTAGTGATCATCAATGGTTTGATTTAGATCAAGCTCAGGGTTGGGATGATCATAAAGCAATCCAATTGAGAAGGATGAGCTAGGCTAATCCACAACATCAAATCATCCAAAATGAAAACATCCAAAGGTTTTTTAGTTGCATTAAAAAAAAGACATGAAGATATATCAGAACCAAATATTAGCAATACCCATAGTTAAACATCCTAACTTCACGAAGTCAACTGATCACTGATTCCATCCCTAAAATGAAACCAGTCATCAATACAATTCTGTGTGCTGCCAGTTTATAATGGGATGCAATTTTTTAACCCTAATCCAGCCAGGCTAGGTAATGGAATTAGATTAAGTTTGGGTTTGTAACTTGAATTGACTTTTGAGCAGAACCTTTTCAGTACCAAAATTAAAAAGCAACCACATTCTGGTTAAAAAAGGCAGATAACTCACTCTACTTTCACAGGTGATACAGTTAAAATAGTATTTGTACCCATCTGGGCAGGAATGCTCGCTCCAATCACACTCTTCTGGATCCACGATTTGGAGACTAGGAGGTACTGCAGAGGTGGCAGAATTACAGCCAGCTAGCTGAGTGCTTCCGGTCAAAATTGGCTGCATGAAAACATGCTGTCACCAATACTCATTTGCATTTCTAAAACCAGTTCAGAGCAGTATAAAATAAACACAAATAGATTCAGAGGTAAACAATACATCAGGAAAATGTCTATAGGATTTGTTAGATAGAATAATAAATATGCTGAGCGGGATAATTCTACAACAGACACATAGGAGTATCCTCCACTACTGGTTACCCCATCTACAGATTTTGATTCAAAAAGGACAACCTGATTAATCAGTTAAAAATCTCCTCGCAACAAAATGACTTGAATTGTGACTCAAATGAGAACTAAATAAATGTTGATAACTAACTACCTCCTGCTGGGCAATCTGTTGATTCTGCTGCTGCTCTAAAATCTGGGTCTGCTTATGTGTATCAAAAATTGCTTGTTGAGGTGATTGAAAACATTTCTCTGGAGCCTGCATATGCTGTAATGGCATCTGAGACAACTGTGAAGGTGAGTGCTTTACTGAAGAAAGTGGTTGCTCTGTGATATGAGGAGCTGCATATTCTTGTTTTGCTGCATAGGCAACAGCTTGTGGAACTCCAGTTGTTGAAGTTTGTTGCATAGAAAATGAAACATTAGGCAAACAACACCCAGGTGCTGGCCTGCAGCAAATAGACCATGAAACAGAAAGTGAATCTCATGTATGCAAATTAAGGGAAATGTAAAAGGGAAAGAGAAATTGATGAATTGAATTGCACCTGATCATTGGTTGTTGAATGCAGGGACCAAGATTTGGACCACCAAATGCGTAACTGCCTCTGTAGAGAGAAAAGAGCATGGTTAAAGTAGCAGGAAAATGAGGTAACCCATAGGTGTCTCATCCATTTCTAGTAGTACAAGATTGTTCAGGTGGCTGGGTCGTCTTCCACTTATGCCAAAATAGAAAGTCAATAAAAAAAGAAAAAACAAAACTATTTTGTTGTGGTGTGGCACTAAAGATTCATAGCGACCAAAAGTGGACCATATAAAACCAGCTTTATGATTGACTTGAAAAGAAAGAGAGCACATACAGTGGACCATATAAAACCAGTCTCTTGCATTATCACCATTTACTTTATGATTGACTTGCAACTTATAAAAAGCAGGACACTATTTTAGCATTGATCCAAAAGTTCATCAAGACATGTCCAAGGACACTAAGTAAGAAGTATGACAAAAGAATACAAAACCTTAATTCTCCAATTTTAGGTTTTTTGGGATCTGCAAAACGAACAATCAATGGCTGATCACACCCCTAAATTGAACAAGAAAGAAAAGGGATGATTAAATACGATTTCAAAGTACAATCAGAGTTCTGATACATATACGGCAATCAATTCCTTTAAGCAATCAATCACTTTACTCTCATGGTAACAGTTCCATTTAATCCTTTGATTGCTGCCAGTGCCATATCTCTGTGAGCAAACTTAACAAATGCACAACCTTCACACAACAAAAGATCATCATGTCAGAAACAGCACAAATTAACAGCCAATACAACCATGACATTTTCTCTAAATCTTCCAATTAATAACCAAAAGTAATTGAGAATGTAAGAGAGCAACACGAGAGCTCATGGCATTATTTCTGAACTACAAATGAGATCTTCCACAGATCAAGGTTGATAAACATTTGCACTCAGACTGCTCTGAAGTTCTTGCCTTTTGCTTTCCCTCTTGTATCAATATTCCAGTAAATGACATAGATATCAGAGGGATAATTATATGACTCTAGACAAAGCCCTGGAGATCTGTAGGTGAATCACACTACTGGGGCAATATGAAAAGTATAGTATACATCAAATTCTGATATGTCGATTCTTAAAGACATTTCAAGGAATAAAATAGCTATAGAATGACAAATAGGAGAGAGTAGACATACCACGACTTTGCTTCAGCTCATCACGTGCAATGTAGACATCTTCCACATGACCATAAGGAGAAAATATCTGACACGGTAATCATTCATAGATGATCATAACACAAGAAAAGGAAAAGTAAAGAAAAGAAAAGACATTGTGTTTAAAGCTAAGTTTTGAAAAAGCCATGTACATGCACTCCAGCAGTGGATGCATGCATGCCTTCACATGATATTTATTTACTTTCAGATAAAATACCTACATTAACATGCACTCTCCAAGAGTACAAAGATACTGTTACCTATGCACTGAATAATCACATACAGCAGCATGAAAGCCGCAGCCATTGTTTTTACCTTTTGACACATTTTAAACCGATGCCATCCATTTGCATACACTGCTTTTCAATGCAATGCTTATGCATCTGCAGCTGTCACTTGCTTACCGTGGCATATAAAACAAAACAGTAGCAGTAGGACAAATAAAATTTACTTTATCAATGTAAGGATGGAATACACTTGAATGCCCCAAAACTCTGGTTCATACCTCCTCAATTTCCTGTTTTGAAGCCAGTTTGTTTACAGAACCAACATAGAGCTTGTCCACAACCCCCTCTACCACGGAACAGCGGGGAACTAAACAACAGAGCAAGAAAACAAAAAATAATATCAAGAAAAAGAAAGACGTGATACACATTTCAGGTGAAAAATGTTGCCTGCATGAAAACTTGAGAGGCATATTGGCAAGACAATGATGTTCCCTCCAAGCAAGGAATATTACCAGTGTGGAACCCAAAGCATATAATAGACAAACTTCTGTTTTTAGGAAAAATGAGAAAGAGATGCAAATCTCAAACAATATTTATTGCAAAGCAGCTTGTTGCTACCTAGAAGTATGTTCCAAGTTCAGTTGATAAAGTTATTTATAACCATGGCCCTCTAAGGGCATACCGGCATACAGCTCAAGTACGGTTAGTCCTCAAGAAGCAGAACACTTGAGCTAAATAAAACTATGATCTTTCCAGAAGGACTGGAACTTCTTGTGATTGTTAAGATAGGAATTGATGCTATTCAGGGGGGGGAGCAGTGGTGCTACATATCCATACATCTGCAGCAGAAATTAACTAATTGGACATCTTTCTGGGAACCCCTCCTGAAGGAAAGTATTCTGTACCATTTTGCAAATGCTACTCATAAGAGAATACCATTACATAATTCATGTTTGTTTAAAAGTCTACTTTGGCTCTCCTGAAATGAACATAATTGTAGGCGACTGGAGATTCATTAAGCAAAATAATTAAATTATGTTATTTACAGGATATAGTTCCAAGTATCATTTATCCGAAAGCCTAGTGTTGAGCAGGACAGTGAAGGGTAATGCATAAAGATGAAAAACATAGACATTTGACAAACAGTCAGCTCATGAGAGTATCAAATGCTAACCTGGGCGTTCACGTTCTCCATCAGCATATCTGACTTTAAATGGAACCACTTCCTGAATAAAAATTTACAGAGCAATGAATTATCAAACTGCACCTAACCAATAGCAGCAAAAATTCTTATTCATCATGAATATGAACTGAAGAACTCACCCCAGGAATCGTATGCTGGTTATGCAAAGCCCTAATAGCCCTGTCAGCTTCCTCAAATGTTGCGTATTTCACAAAACAATATGCTGCAGAAATAAATTTGCATATGAAATTACTTTTAATGGCAAACCTTTTACACAGGTACATGAATTTCTAGAATTAGCAACATGTGGAGATTAGTGAAAATAAAACTGAAAAACCTCAATGACAATCTACAATGTTTAATGCTTTTATGTTTCCCCTACTTAAAATATGTTTCGAGATAATTACAGGCACAAAAAGTATCATGATTGAGATAGCAGCTCTTAAGTTAATGCAAAAGCAGCTTGAAGACACAGATTGGTCCACTGGATAGAAGTAGGACTAGAGGACCACCATGAGTTATAATCAGAGGTTCCTGGGGAGCTTAATTAGAGATGTGAAGCAACATGACAGAAACTCATAAATTTCCCATAGCTAACAATAATAGCATGGATGTCAGCAAAACTATCCATCTTGCACTGTACAAATAGCTGTATCAGAGGCAAGTAAAGTATTTGTTGATGAAAACTCAAACCTTGTTTCCATCTTGATTAGTAAGGTTTAAACTTCTTCCCACCCACCCTGTAACAACTGAACTAAAGCACGGACACTATCAAGTTTTGTGACAGCATTTCTACTTCTCTTTAATTGCCAGGAGCAAACATCGAGTAGTAGAAAGGGAAGTGATTCAAACAACAAGAAAATGCAATGACAAAAATAAACAGCCATGAAAATCACAAATACAATTAAACAACAAGACACATTCAACATATATCCTCAAGTTTGAAGAGTACATATTTTCAAATCAATAATAAAAGAAAAACATAATTTCTATCTAAACATCCATAGGCACCAGGCTTCTCTGGGAAATGTGACCCAGGTTTCACATGTTTCCTGTTTAAAATGGAGTATCAACTTCACTATATAACCTATCAATCCTAAGAGATAAATGATTATCATAACCTAACAGATACCCATAACATTTGGTGACATAGAAGTCCCCACCTTTGTGCCACTGGCCACATCCACAAGTATGCTTCCATATTTGCCCCCCTAATAGCTCAAGAGTGACATTTGTTGAAAGCAAATCACACAAAAGATGGAGTTCTAAAAACATTTAGACATGAACAAGACCAATCAAACCGGAAACTCTAATTGTTCGTCAATACTCTCAAAAACAAACATTCCGTCTCAGACTAACACCAAGCTTTCAAAGATTTAATTCTTGTTTTTGTGTTTTCCCAGCGTTAACAGTGAGAATTGCCCATGAACAAGCTACTTACGCCAGGCATATGATGTGGAACAAAAGTTGTAGAACTTGGACTGCCAACACCAGCAAACCAAGATTCTTTCCATATTGAAGATTATGCCAGCAGGCACACACATGAGCTTTTCAAACTTCCCAGTTGTTTTCTTCTAACTGTACATGATCATAGATAGCACATGGCCTAATAGGTAGCACAACATCTCCTCTAAAAAGAAGTTGTAAATTAAAACCCCTCTCAATCTATCAAACAAAAGCAGTTCCAGACCATAAAAAATTATCACCAAACTAACAATGATACCATTCAGAGCCTCAAAAGAGACAATGATACCCATTCAGAGCCTCAAAAGAGACAATGATACCAAACAAAAATTTGCAAAGGCTGCATGTAAGAGTTTCAAGTACCTTGTTGTTGCCCAGTCCGCTTATCCCGGGGTAAAACAACCTCAACAATACTTCCATGTTCTTCAAACAGAGAGCGGATCTAACAAAGAATCAAAATCTGAAAGATCAAAAGAATAATAGAAGCAGCATCTTGACTTGAAAAAAAAATAGTTATAAGCAGCATAGATGTGACACTATCTGCAATTCTTGTGATGAACCAGCAATTTCTTGCTGCTTAGAACATATGCAGTGTAAGTAAATTTAGTCTTATTGCACAGAAACAACAAAAACTATAATGTTTTGTGATTCAGAAACCAAAAACAAAAGGGCTTTGAAGAGTACATGGAATCAGCACTTACATTTTCTTCTGTCGTTGTTCTTGGAATTGGTGCGATATAAAGCTTTGCATTAACACCACCATCACCGTAATCTGAAGAGGAAAAATAAGAAGAGAAAAACAAATTCAGTTCCGAAAAAATTCGATTTCATAAAAGATTGGCAACAGCGATACATAGCATACTGGTATTATTAGAGAGAGTGACTTTGCATTTGTGAAAGAGTACCTGAAGAATGGAATCGGCCTCTTTTGCGGCCGTTGAAGCGGAATAATCCGCCGCTAAATGGATCGTTAGCTTCACCACTCATCTGCTGATTAGAGTCGTAATTATAATGGTTGTGGTTGTTGAATTGGTTCTGGTCGGGATAGTGCTGGTTAAAGTTGGAATGTTGATGCTCGTGATACCGTTGATGGTCTCCTCTGTGTCTATCCATGATCAAACCCTAAGCAAATATACTTTGAGGCAGGACACGCGATAAGAGGAATGCAAAGACGAGGTGCCTGGCACTATATTTTGAAAATAATTTTAAAAAACAATATATATATATATATATATTTTTAAATAAATATATTTTATATTTTTAAATAATGATATTAAAAATAATTTTTTAAAAATAAAAATATTTTAAAATATTTTTAAATAAAATATTTTTAATAATCTAAAATATGTATAAAAAATCATTTTTTATATATTTTAGATTATTTTAATACTCTTATATAAAAAAAAACTCTAAATAATTAAAATATTATTTTTTTGGTGTTTTAGAATATGTTTAGGGCAACTCCAACGGGAGTGCCATTTGAGAAGCCAAAAATAAAAAAATTAGTTTTTTAGCATGTTTGTTTAATAATCTACACTTCAACGAGGAAGCTATTTTGATAGCCAAAATAGCTTTCCCATGCATGAGCTACTATTAGTAGCTGCTCATGTTGGAGAGCCAAAATTTTCTTCTTCCAGCGTGCGTGCGTGTGTGTATTAGAAAATAATGTAACTATATAAAAAATATTTGTTTTTGTTTTTATTTAAAAATACCTAAACAAGAGAGTAAAAAATTATATACAAAATTATATTGTTGGAGGATTTTTTAAAAGCAATTATTTAATTATATAACTTACTCTTATTAATTGTATAATTAATTGCATAATTAAACTACATACAAAATAATTACACTATATTTAAAATAATATAAAAAAATAGCTCTCTAAAATGGTTTTTACCATTAGAGCACACATCAACAAAAAAACCATATATATACTATTCAAAAAGCCATTTTAAAGATTTGGCTCTCCAAAATAACTCTTGTCAATGGAGTTGCTCTTAATATGCTAATATCAAGAATAAATTTAAGAAAAAATAAAAAATATTATTTTATTGTATTTTCAAATAAAAAATATTTTAAAAAATAAGCATTATTACAATAAACAAACAAACTCTAAAACAATTTACGAAACATAATTTTTTTAAATTGAATAATATTTACTTATTTTTTGTGATTTCTTTATGTTAAAAAAAGTATACTCCACAATTTATTTATGAATCTTGTCCTTCTTTATGTATTTTTTTCTTGGGAATGTAAAATATTATTTTAATATATTTTTAAAAATGTTTTGAAAAACAGGCTATAATACAATGTCAAATAGATTAAGATTCTATTTGTTTTTATATATTTTTAAAAATATTGCTTTGATATAACTTATTTTTGTATGTTTTTAGATTTTTTTGATATACTATGTCAAAAATAAATAAATAATATTATTTCAATATTTTTCTAAATAAAAAGTAAAGTACTTTAAAAAATAATAGTATTACAATATCAAAATGGCTCTAAAATATATTCATGATATAAATAGTTTTTAAATTGATTAATTTACTTAATTTTTTTGACTTCCTTTTTAAAAAAAAAATATACTCCACACTTTATTACTGAATTATATCCATCCCTACCTAAACCTATCCTTGTGAATGCAAAATTGTTAGGTATATTTAATTTATTATACTATCCATAAATTAAATTAATAGATATAATCATGCTAAATGAACACCTTATATTCTATTCTATTCGTATCTTTTATTTGTTTTTCTAATTTATAGATAATATGGCAAGCTATAAACCTAGCTAATAACTTATAATGTGTTTTTTTTTAATATGTAACATTTTCAGATATTTTAAAATGATAAACAACTAATTCTTCAAAAAAATAAATTATAATAGCCTATGAAAAATATAAAAAGACATAGTCCAAAATTTTAAAACTCTTAAAATAATCAAACAATGAATAGAAAAAGATTAAGTGTCCATTTGAGAGTGTGATTAAGGTTATTTTTGAAAGTATTTTTTATTCAAAAATTTATCAAAATGATATTTTTTTTATTTTTAAAAAATATTTTTTATCATCAACACATGAAAATGATTTAAAAACACCAAAAAATTTTATTTTAATATACAAATATATATATTTTTTAAATACTTTTAAAATTGAGTGAAAAATGAAATTCTTATATCCAAATAAAAAAAACCAGCAGAATTTAGGCCTTGTTTGTTTCAAGGAAACTGAATTCCAGGAATTCAGTTTCCTTGCTTTCCAGTGTTTGGTAACACTTTGGAAAACAAGTCAAAGGAAAGTGATTTCCATCACTTTCCCGGTCAACCTAATTTTTGTTTTCCCACGCGGAAAGTGTATTCCGCTTCTAAAGAAAGGGAAAACACTTTCCGCTCGGTCATAAAATTTTATTTCCCTCGTCTCTTTCCCTCACTCTCACCGGTCACCACTACCAGCCCTCATCTCGCCTCCCTCTCCAGCTCAGTCCCTCATCTCCTTTCTCTCTGCACTAGACCCTCAGCTCATCTCTTCCTCTCTTCTCCTCGTGTGTCTCTCGCGTCCCTCATCTGTACCAAAAAACCCTAATCACCCTCTTGTCTCTCGCGTCCCTCTCGGTCCCTCACCTCTGCTCTCGACATCCCAACAACCTCTTCCCCAAACCAAGCACATCACCCTCTCGTCTCTCGCCTCCTCTCGCCTCCCTCTCAGTCCCTGACACACTCTCGCCTCTAGCCTCTCTCAGCCCCGAAGTCCCTTTGCTGCTCCGCATCTCGCCACCCTCTGCAACTCACATCAAGAGAAACCAGGTACTCCCTCTGCATCTCAATCTTTGAAATTGCCAAGAAATGTGAGTTTTTGATGATATGAGAAATGGAGTTTGTGGGATTTGGGTTACAATTGATATTGCCGAGTATGGTAATGGGTGTGATTGCAAATAACCCATGTTTTGATTTTGATTTCGTTTGTTCTTGTTTGTGTTGATTTCTTGACTTAACTGTGCAATTATTTCATTTTTGCCGAGTATGGTAATGGGTATTCCAAATCAATTGAATCCCTTGATTTGGAATCAGAAAACTTAGAAAATCAGATGGAAACCAGGGAATTATCCATTACCAGAGAATTTTTCTTGTTTGTGTTGATTTCGGTTGTTCTTGTTATAAGGAAAAACCCAGGTTCTTCTGTTTGCAATATGATTTATGACCTAATGACTATTTTGGTAGGCCGTGGGAGTACTAAATTTTGCTGTTGTTTACTATGCTTATTTAACAGAATGGAATGGAATAATTTGAAATGTTGTTGATCATTGTTGTGGAATTTTGTCCTTTGGGTTTCCTAAAGGTATTATCTTGTCGATTTTACAAGCATGGTTGTATTCTATAAACTAAAGGGATTAGAAGAGAGAACTCAGGTGTCCTTTTTTCTGTTTTCTATTGAAAAGGGGTACTGATTTTCTTTTATGAAATTTGAAATAAAAGATAATTCGACTCTGTATTTATTTGAAATGTTAGAAACTTGTATTTTGGATCACATAAATATAATATCCTTTTCATGATAGTGGTTGGGATTAGAGTTGAGGTGTGCCAGTCCAGTTTATCCATGGAATAAGATGTTTAAGACTGATGCTGCATACCACTGAGCCAAAACATAAACTTGTTTTTGCATGGAATTAGCAGTTCTATATAGTAATTAGAACCTCCCTGGCTAAATTTTTTTGCTTGCTAGCACAGTTGTGGTCTTGTAATTCACTGAAAAAGTTTCGGGCTGATACAAATCAAGCGTCACCTTTACTGTGAATTCGCTTTCTATCTCAGTGCATTGTTGTAAACAGATGATATAGCCAGACAGGGTTTTGAAGACTCTGTTTGTCTTTATCAAGACACCCAAAATAATGTGTTTCCAAATTTGAAAATCCATTCTATTGCTTCTGTGAGGAGAGGTTTCTTCTGTTAATGTGTTCAACGCTCTCCTTAGATGTTCTCAAAAAACAATTCCTTGAACTTGAAAATGTGATGTGCATGCTTGTTTGAGAGTGTGGGAGTTCTAATAGCCTACTTGAAAAAAATTATGAAGAACTGCTAATTCAAAGAGACAACATAGAAAGAGAAGCCGCATGCATGAAAATGATGATGTTGACAAGTTTTCTAAACAGATTGGAGATGTAGTATGTGCAATTCAAAGTATCAGCAAAAATCAACTTGATGTTAGTGCGTTGTATGAGGCAGTGATGGAAGTTGAAGGCTTTGATGAGATAACTCTTGTGTGTGCATTTGATTATTTGGTCCAAAATGAAATGCTGACAAAAGCATTTCTGGTAAAAAGGGCAGATTTGAGGAAATTTTGGGTTCAAAACTTTGTCACCACACACTACAACAGGCCTGCTTCCTAAGATGGTTTGAAAATGTTCAAAGTTTGGTTTCAGACTATGTTTTTTATCAGTCAAGTATGTTTACTTGTTTAATTCAGAGAATTCTATATTTAAGTTTGTAATTTGAACTAATATGTATGTCAATGACATCGAAACTTTATATTTATGCAAGACTATTTATTTCTTGATGTTAGGTATAAATATTTATTTCTTGATGTTTATTTTATAGATATTAAAGGGATAATTGCCTTTACCCAATTTTTTTTTTATCTAAAATACCCATCAAAATATTGTTGTATCTATTTATCTTTTCAAAAATACTTCAAACCAAAAACAAAAACCCAAACATATAACTCACAACATAAACTAATTTGGCTTTCTTAATATGAAAAAACAAATTATTTTAAGCTTTTCAAATTGAATAATTTTTACTTACAAAATATTTAACAAGTTTATTTCTCTATAATAACATATGACATATATTGTAATATTTTATAAAATAAGCTATGTATGAATATAGGATATAATAAAAAAATTCATCATTATACTGATTTGATTTCATTTTTTAATTTAAAGTGATTAAATATTTTATATTAAATATTTAATATACGTGGGATAAAATTTAAAAAATTAATAATTTATTAATAAATTATTTTCCAGTTCATTTTCCATAACACAAACAAACACTGGAAAGTGTTTTCCAGTTCATTTTCCATAACACAAAAAAACACTGAAAAATGTTTTCCATAACACTACCAAACATCGGAATTCACTTTCCAGGAATTCACTTTTCCCGAAATTCACTTTCCAAAAGAAAACCACTTTCCAGCAAACAAACAAACGGGACCTTAATTTGAACCGTTTCGTGTCAGTAGCCCTAGCCCTACTGTGCACCCGAAATTATGAGAACACCAGGGGCAAAAGAGAAATAAAATGCAAACCATAAAAACGATCCCATCCCAGCTAACAGAAATGTGGAAAGCCGAAACTAACCCAGCCCAGTAGCCCTAGAATTTTCCTTCCCTGCTCATCGTCGGCCAACGCATTGGCTTCACTCTCTCTGTCTCCTGCACTCCGCTCCGGTAAATGTTTCTTCGTCTCCGATTTGCTTGCTATTCTTAAAATCGATAGTAGAAATCAGAAACAAAAAAAAATTGCAGTTTGCTTCAAGGTCTCATTTTTTATTTATTTTTTGCCTTAGTCGAACACGGTAGTTTTTAATTCGCAATAAAAAAGATAAACTTGTTTATATTTTGTTTTTAGGTTTTTCTTACTTCCTAAACTGCATCACGTGTGATTATACTGGCACAAAAATTTCTGGCTAATCTGTTCCATTTGCATTCAATAATCAGTTGTTAATACAAACAGCAGTCGAATTTATGAACAAGTCTAAGATTGTTGTGAAATTTGTTAGTCATGTAAAAAGCAGCTTCAGTTGTTCTTGAATAAGTTTACTGTGAACTGGTTGATTAGGGTTTTTGCTTTTATTTGTGATGAGGTGTATTATTATTGTTTTGGCTAGGTTGAGTTTCTTTTGGAATGGCAACACGGCCGGATCCAGATGTTGATGATGATTTTAGTGAAATTTACAAGGAGTATACTGGTCCTCCGAGTTCTACAGTCAATAATGCACATGACAGGGAAAAAGTGAATAAAAGGTCCCTAGTGGACTCTGACGAGGAAGAGGAAACTCCCGATCCGAATGCTGTCCCTACTGATTTTACGAGCCGAGAAGCTAAGTTTTGGGAAGCTAAATCAAAGGCTACAGAGCGGAATTGGAAGAAGAGGAAAGAGGAAGAAATGATTTGTAAAATATGTGGAGAGTCAGGGCATTTTACTCAGGTATTGCGTTGCTTCTTGGAAAACAAGTTGGTGAATTTTTGAAATGCGTGCATTGCATTCTCAGTGTGCGTTTATTTTTTAATTCTCTCTTTTATGTATAAAACAAGTCATTTATTTGTGATTTCAATATGGATGGAACCTGCAATAACCATGAGGAAACTAAACGCTCTACATTTGAATCTATTTTGCCTTTATGCCTTATTTGCATGACAGCTTGTGTTTTTGTCCAGGAAACATACGTGGACATGCTTGAGAATTGAACTTGTTGCCTAAACTGAATAATGTTTTTAGATTAACTATTGTTGGATGTTCTTGACTTTTAACTAACCCTACCAATTTGATGTATGCTTTGCTTCAATGTTTACTTTTGGGGCACTGCATTAGCTTACTGCTTGAATTACACCAACTGACATACACATGAAGAGGATTGCCATTTTGTTTTTCTTTTCTTTTTTAGTTGCACTATCCAATGTCAGAGGCTGAGTTGGTTGGGTTTTTTTTTCATTTTTATTTCTTTGATCTGGGATTGAATGTTGTGTCATATATCTGGTTCTTGTAAAGGGATGCCCCTCAACTCTTGGGGCAAATCGCAAGTCTCAAGATTTCTTCGAAAGGGTTGCAGCAAGAGACAAGCATATAAAAGCTCTATTTACTGAGAAAGTGATACAGAGGATTGAGAAGGACAACGGTTGCAAAATCAAAATGGAGGAGAAATTTATAATTGTTAGTGGAAAGGATAGGTTAATCTTGGCAAAAGGTGTTGATGCTGTGCACAAGGTAATCAAGGAGGAGGGTGATCCGAAGGGACCTTCTAGTTCTCACAAGAGTAGATCTAGGTCCCCTGAGAGAAGTCCTGTTGGTTCACGATTGCGACGCTCTGATTCCCAAAGAAGTCACCCACATGATACATCACAATATCATCAGAGGTTTGGAAGACAAGATAAGATTATGGAAGAACATCGTGGGGATCTACATAAATTCTCAAGGGGTTCTCCACAAGGTAGGGACAGCTTAGGATATGTTTTCGGCATCCATAGAAAACTGGTAATCCCATGTTCGTAGTTTATTAGGCCTCTGCAAGTTTCCACATACATTTGAAGCAATTGTTTCCCTAAATTTTGACTTCTTAATGATGTGATGTATTGCTTATCTTGTATTTGCAGCAAAAGGTAAGTTCTTATCTTCAAGAATTATGTGTACGATTCTGAAGTATCATTCATTGGTGGTTCTGAAATCATTGGATTCTCCAAACGAAATTATTTACTGAAAGCAAATTCGGACTTGTTTGCAACGGATGGTTCACTATGTGAATACTAGATAGTATGTCTTATTAAAGCTACCATCTCGAATCCAGTGCTTAACGTACTCTTCATTTGATGAAGCTTATGGTAATGATGGAGGTAGAAGTCACTCGAGCCATTCTAAATCTCCTGCACGCCCCCTTTATGCTGGCAACTCATATGGTTCACATGATGGTCATAGTCATAACACAGCTGGTTATAGAACTACAGGATGGGATACTGAGAGGCGGGGGTCTGATTTGCAATCAGGCCATCGTTTTGAATACTCTACTTTCCCTCAGACATTAGAAGAACTGGAGCTAGAGTACAAGAGAGAGGCAATGGAACTTGCTAGAATTTGTGTCAAGGAAGAAGATGATGAAAATCAGAAGCATCGTGAGGTATTAAAACTATCTCAACATTTCTCGAAATGTTTTTAAACTGTAACTAGCTGATTCATGTTTCATTTGTTAAACTTATTTTTGTCTCAGAACATATCTTTTGTAATGAAATCAGGAGACTAGCTGTTCTGATCTTTGGTTATTTGTTTTATGTGTACCTCTCTTAAGTCTTAACTGTTTGCTTCTTGTGGTTGAATCTTGTATATGGATAAAATTGGCATGGGGTGGGAAGAAACTGGTAGAAACAGTAAAGAACAGTAATATAGTGGCTAGGATTTTTTAATCTTGAAACCAAGCAAAACAACTTAACCTTCATGAAATTATTTAAAAAGTCTCATTCTAATCGTACAACTCTAAAGCCATAATTTCAGAAATAATTTTATAGAAGGTTCCTGCATATGGACTGTATGAATGAATACTGTATGAAAGATCATAGTATCTTCATTTCTGTGCTTTGTGGTCAAATCTTTAATAATTAAATGAACAAAATGAATCTTGTCTATTCATAGCCAACTTCATCTCTTTCCTTATCTTGTTGCTGGAATTGTGTTGGAGAGGGTATTGAGGTTTATTGATGGGGAATAAAGACAGGCAGCCATGGAAATTATAATTTAATTATTTAGGAGTGTGGTAATGTTGTAAAAATATTTCAGATGTCTTTCTTGATTCTCCATCACTTATTCGATTTGAGAAGATGAAATGTTCTGTTAAGTTCAAGTGTTTTTTCAAATATGAAGTTTTAATTTTTCTAATGAATTTGCTGTGTTGTGGTCTTCATTGTTCACGCAAAAAGAAAATGTCAATCTAAATCTACTCCTTGCTTGCTATATGGTCAGAGAATTCTGATCTTTGTTTGGTCCTGTGGATTTTAGACTATCAGGGAAATTGGAGAGAATTACATGCAGAAATTAGTTATTCTAAGGGGCGCACACACAAGACAGTGGGAGGAGTTTCTTCAACAGGATGTTCAAATGCGTCAGCAACAGCCTCGGCAGCCAGCTTCTGTGTCTGGTTTTGGTGGATATAAACAGCACTCTTATTCTGAATATGATGCTTCTTTGGCCACTCCTCATTATGCTGGGACTAGTTTAACCATGGATTCAAGGCCCAGGTACTCAAATAACATGGAAAATTATTCTTCAAGACCTCATGATACATTTGGCGAGTTCCAACACCAGAGGCGCGAGGCTTTTGGGAAAGCGTACAATCGATACTAAATTGGTGTACCGGAACTGAGTTCGGTGAGTTGACTCACTCTTTAAAGTTAAGAAAAGTAGAATCCCTATTTTCTTTTCCACCTCTAAGTCTTTCTATGTTCGCAATCTCCTAACCAACATTTCTGGGAAGTTTATGGTGAAACAATGTACACTCGGGCTATGGTTAGAAATGATGCTCTACAGCTTCAGTGTTTCGCTAACTTCAATCATTAGGCAAGCAGCTTTTAAACAGTTAGCAGGCCTTGGTTGGGCAGGGGTAGGAGATGCCAGGATTGTTTTGTGGGTACATGCAGATTTTGTTATTTTTATCCTGCTCTAGCTTAAAGTTTGAATACAAAAATTTTCAGGGTCCAGATCATGGTCGTTGGAGTAATGCACTGTGGTGGCCCAGAACTAGGTAAGTTTGTCAGCTATCCTGTTGGCCTGGAGAGGGGAATATCTGAGTCATCTGACACACATAGTATGTCAGTAGAATTGCTTATATTTCAATGTAGTGGCTCAAAACTTCCTTCTATAGGTGAGATGTGGTAATCATTTTCTCAGGTAGATCTGGAAATGTTTTGAGGTTTGCCAACTTCTGAACGGCTCAAATTGGCATCAATTGACTGCATTTTGGCAGATTTTTCAATTCAGAGTACTGTAGTTTGGTGTTACATGCAATAGCGTTTCACATTTGCAGTACGTGCCAAGGCAGTATTGTATTTCTTTAAGTAGATAGAAAGAACATATATCTCCGTTTTTCATAATTTAATTTCTATATCCCATGCTATAAAAATGGAAATGAACGCAGTAAATATTCGATGATTTGGCATCCCTGTCTCATCCCAACTTTTCTGCGATAATTCACTTCATGATTGAATCATCAGGGCATCCCTAGGTTAGGCTATACCTTGCATGGATTATGTATGGATAGGTTAACTGGCATGCATTTGGTTGATTTTGCAAAGAAGAAATATGTTTGATTGTTTGCGAAGAATTAAAAGTGAGGGGATTGAAATTGAAGGAGGTCAAATGATAGCTTCTTTTTATTTCTTAGTTTCATTTTTTTTATATTGTGTTGATTGGTGATTTGGCTTGATAATTTCGTTCTATCAGTTATCATGGCCAAAGAAAAAAACACCCCAACATGGTTGTTGATTTTACAAAATATAACTCAATTTTATTGTTTGCAAAAAAAAAGAAAAAAAAGAAAAAAGCAAGAGGATCAAATTTAAACTCTTGATGAAATCATATTTTTTTTTTAAAAAAAAAACAATATATCACGTTCAAGATTTCATCCAAATTCATTTTTGGTCCCTTTTATTAATAAATTATATACATTAGTTTAAGATTTTACTTTGTTCATATTTCATTTTTTGGGTTCGAGAGGAAAGAAAATTGCCGAATTACAATGAAAGAGAGTTATCGGTTGATCATGTTTTGACAATGAAAAAGGATTGATTTTATGAAAGAGTTTTGTTGAGATCTTTTAAAACCTCTATCTTATCTAAAAAAAATCATGATTTTGACTTTGCAATTTCCCCCCCTTCTTAGGGTTGAGAGGTTTTAAAAGTTTATATTTTTTTTTTCTTTTTTTTACGTGAAAATGGATTAAAAAATAAAATTCTTAGTTCTCTTGATTTTCAAGCAATTTTTGTGGTTGAATTATAGAAAGCTGATAGTTGTTTTATGTGACACCTCATGATGTGTCATGTACTTTTTTTATAAAAAAAATGAATAACATGTTGTTGATCTATTTTAAAAAGAGCGTAGGCTAGCAGACCTGCCATCAGGCTAATTTTTAAAGGCTAGAAGTGTTGTCACCTAGACTTACATGTTTAATCTAAAAAACAAATCTTAAGAATTAAATAATTTTTTAAAATATATATAAATATATATATATTAAATTCTTAAATTAATTTATAAATATTTTTAGATATTATTTTGTAAAATTTTATTTTATTTTTACTTTGTTCTTGAACTTCTTCTTTTTTTCTCAATTGTTTTCATGTGATTATTGATTTTTCTTATAATAGATTTAAATAAAAAATTTATTAAATTTATAATTTAAATCACATATTTAACGAGTTAACCTCTATTAATTTGATATGTTTATCTGAACATTAAAAAAATAATGTTGTCTTCAAATTTATCAAAAACAAACCACTTTTCTATCAATGTGGTTAGACTTACCAAGATAATTGAATCAATCAATGCTCACATGGTTTAGTTTGTAATCCAGACTAGGGAAGGACTTGGATTGAAGGGTTTCAAAAATGATCCACTAAGCCAAGTTTATTGACTATTCCAAAGAGTTCTACGCGACAACATGCAGGCGTTATATTATTATATTTTTCAACGAGCTTACATAAAATATATTAGGGTGTTACTAGTCAACTGCCCGCACTACGTTGCGGGTGTAGTGCGGGCGAAAAAAATAATTTTTACAGTTGTTAAGATTAAAATATAATATTTTAATATATAAAATTTGGTATACTAAAAGATATCAATATTGTCTATTATAATAACAATAATATCGAAGTCTCAATTTCTAAAATTATTATTATTATTATTGTCAAAAAATTATCATTATTATTATTGCCAAAAAAATCCTAAAAACCTCAACAGAAGATCAAGCAATTTTTTTTTTATCATTGCTATCACTGTTAAAACAATAAAAATTATCAAATTATTCTGAGAGAAAAATACCTAAACACATTAACAAAGGAGCAAGGAAAAAAAAATTATTATTATTATTATTATTATTATTATTATTATTATTATTACTGTTACTATTATTATTATTATTAAAATTATTATTATTATTATTGTCAAAAAATTATCATTATTATTATTGCCAAAAAAATCCTAAAAACCTCAACAGAAGATCAAGCAATTTTTTTTTTATCATTGCTATCACTGTTAAAACAATAAAAATTATCAAATTATTCTGAGAGAAAAATACCTAAACACATTAACAAAGGAGCAAGGAAAAAAATTATTATTATTATTATTATTATTATTACTGTTACTATTATTATTATTATTATTATTATTATTCTATTATTATTATTATTATCATCATTATTTTTATTGAGAGAAAAAAACCTAAACACATTAACAAAAGAGTAAGGAAAAAAATATTATTATTGTTGTTATTATTATTATTACTATCATTATTATTATTATTATTATTATTATAATGGAAAATAAAACACAAATATCAATTTATCAAGGGATTAAAATAAAAAATTCAAACTATTATTATTATTATTATTATTATTATTATTATTATTGTAATTATATATTTTTTATATTATTATTATTATTATTTTTGTTGTTATTATTATTATCATTATTATTATTATTATCATCATGATCATTATTATTATTATCATTATTATTATTATTATTATTATTATTATAATGGAAAATAAAACACAAATATCAATTTATCAAGGGATTAAAATAAAAAATCAAAACTATTATTATTATTATTATTATTATTGTAATTATATTTTTTTATATTATTATTATTATTATTATTATTATTATTATTATTATTATGGAAAATAAAACACAAATATGAATTTATCAAGGGATTAAAATAAAAAATTAAAACTATAAGGGCCAAAATGAAAATTCAATATATTATCAATTTCAATAAAAGGATCCAATTGAATAAATCAAAACTTTTGTACTGTATTTATTGAATAATTTAAACCCAATCCGAAAATTAAAAGAAGGAGGACCGAAGTGCAACAATGACATTCAATCAATTCGAATTGGAGGACCCAATCGAACTAAATCAAAACTTATCGAACCAAAATCGAACCAAAATCAGGACAAAAAACAAAATCGAAAGTCAAGGGACCGAAATGAAAAGTATCACAAAATTGGGGACTCTCCTGCACTTTTACGTGCAGGAGAGAGAGAGAAACGTGGCCGGCGCTTTAACCGGAATCCGACGCGTCTACGGACATTTTTAGGGTACACGCGCCACCGCGGGAGGAAGACCACGCGGAGACGCATCGAGATACACGGCGGAATCCCGTTTCCGGCCTCCGGAGGACACCGCACGCGCCACCTAAACAGGGCGTGGGGCGTGCAAAAGGCTGGCGCGTGCGGCACACGCACTGACAAACCGACAGCACTAAAAAACAAAAACAAAGGTTAATTACCGTACTACCCCTGTACCGAAATAAATGTTTTTGTCTTATTAGGGGCTAGAAGAGTAATTAGCCATTTTTTAAATATATTTTAAAAAAAAAAGTGCGGCGGACCGGACCAGTCCGGTCCGGTCCGTACGCATGCAATAACAGGAATGGCCCTCATCCCTAGCCATTTTTACCGCCAGACCGAGCCCTATTTTGTCTCATTACCGGGGCTAAAATCATCAAAGCACTGTTCAAAATCGAAAAAAAAAAAAAAAACAGGCGGACGAACTCGCGCGACGTAGGGCCGAAATTGTTCGAGTCCACAGTGAATTGTCTCTGGTGCTACAGGGAAAGTCTGAGCTTTTTTAGAGCATTTTATAATTCTATAGAATTGAATATTGCTTTTGGAATAATGAAAAAAAAATAGTCTAAGAGATACATGTTCCGGTGAAAACTTTCAAAAAGAAGGAGCATGTTAACGAGACATTAAAAATTCAAATCTATTTTGTAGGTTTTAGATTCGGGTCAGGATATATGTTTATTTTGTAAGAATCTAGAACAATTGAGATTTTACTTGTTTAACTTGAGCCTGCAAAAAGTGCCTAAAAAGAATATGATTTTCTTAAATACAAATTCTTTTTAATGAGATAGAGGAATTAAAGTCGGAGATTTTTTTTTAAAAAAAATCATCTTGATCTTTTAGGGAATGTTTTGGTTATTAGATAAATAACAAAGGAAAAAGATAATATATATATATATATATATATTAAATTAAAATATTAAAAAGAAGAAAAAAAGACTCTTACTTAGCAAATTATTTTTGTTTAGGTGAATGTTTTTGTTTGCGTTTGTTTCTCAACTTTACCACCTAATATGTAATTAACATTAATTTTTTTTTTCGTATTCATCACATATAATTCTCATCACTGTGTTTTATTAAACATATACAATGAATTCTGAGTTAATTATTAGGATTTTTCTTGGTACTTGAAAAATACATCAGCAATTCATGAATATCTTTTTTTACATTAAAGAAAATTAATCTGACTTGTAGCGTAGCACATGACAAACTAAAAACAAATATTGAGAAAATCAAAATATTTCATTTTATTGACATTTTTATTTTGAAAAAGATATTTGAATGTGAATTCAATCTCCCATGAAAAACATTTTTTTCTTGAAGTTTAGTAGAACATTGAAATTGAGAAAAACATTAGTATTGTTTTTCAATAATTAAATTAGTCAAGTCCATATAAATATAGAATATGAAAGTCAAACTGACAAAGCTATTAATATTTAATAGAAAATTTATCTATAAAATTGAAAATTTATCACATGAAGATCACATATCCTAGCTAGTGGATAAAGTGTGAAACACCAAAATGCATGAAGACAACCACTGCATCAAGTCTTTTTAATGAAAAAAAATTAAAAAATGATTGTGTTTTTATAAAAAATAAAAGAAACTTGATAAACGATTGAAATCTTGATTAGTTAAATAATATGATGAAAAACAATGGCCAACAACACTAATAAAAAATGAATTTGTAATAGACAATGACACATAAAACTTATTGATAAAAAAAGAAAAGAAAAGGTAAGGTACACGTTGAAATATTATAAAAATAAAAAATAGATTTAATCTATGTGAAATAAATAAATAATTATAGATAAATCATATTAATGTCATCAAAAATTAAACACGTCCAGTATAATTAAAAAATAATCTTTATTCAAAGAAGGCTAAATAAAAAAGAAAAAGAAAAGAAGAGGTAAAAATTAACAAATAAACTCAAGAATTATTTTATAAAAATACATAAAAAGGAATTATTTTTTTTTAAAAAAAAAAAGATGTCACAAAAGGAAAAGCCCAATAGAATGACCTTTCAAGCCTAGGTATGTGTGTCCGAGCTTGTTACTTTTTGTATTATTTAAATAGATAAATGACATGTCATCCTTTGTGGTAGATGACTCAGATTATTTAAGGGTGATAAAAAAATCATCCAAGACGACAAATTCCTCATAATAATCTATTACCATTAAGCCCTCGTTATAATAATCTATTACCATTAAGCCCTCGTTTGGTATTGAGGTACAAATTGCGTTTTGTTAAAAACACATCAATTCTAAAGTTCCAAACCATGGTTTGCGGAAAGCAGGAATTCCTGCTTTCCGCAAACCATTTTGCTAAAATGGAAAGCAGGTCTGTCTATATATATATATATATATATATATATAAAAAATATAATTTTTGTCTCGTAATTCTAATTTTATTTTAAATGATATTTTACGATTGTGTTTGGGATCGAAGAACCCTTTACGTATAGATTTAGTTTGGATGAAATTACAAGTAGCTTGATGAAAAAATAAAACAAGTGTCTAATTTACTTGAATTATTAATTATATATTATTATTATAATTATTAAATATTTAAAAAACAAATTTTAGATGATTTTGTACCATTGTTCCGGGATCGCAGAGACCTTCACGTATAGATTTAGTTCGTGATGAAATTACAAGTAGCTTTATGGAAGAATAAAAACAAGTGTCTAATTTACTTAAATTATTAATTATATTTTATTATTATAATTATTAAATATTTAAAAAACAAAAAATATATATATATATGTGTGTGTGTTCTTTAAAGTAATTTCACAAGTTGATAGCAATTTGAAAAACATGATAACCAAACATACAAAACTGTTTTTTATCAACCTCAAACTCA
This sequence comes from Salix brachista, assembly GCA_009078335.1. Classification (NCBI taxonomy): domain Eukaryota; kingdom Viridiplantae; phylum Streptophyta; class Magnoliopsida; order Malpighiales; family Salicaceae; genus Salix; species Salix brachista. The sequence continues at coordinate 15,996,399 of CM018573.1, forward strand.
ACCACAGTTTTAACCAAACATTTCACTGCTTATTTTGAACCGCAATAAAAGTGCTTTTTATAAAACTGCTTTTTTTCAACCTCAATCACACCAGCAACCACAATACCAAACAGGCCCTAATAAGAAATAAACAGTACTAGTGCCCAGTGGTGTTAAATGTTCGGGAAGAGCAATGTACGGTATAATTTATTCTAAGTTTGGCAATTTCTAATTTTCAAAATTTGGAATGTGAGCCTGACACGTCGTAGGGTTGACCCGCTGTCTCCTGACATGGCGACAAATACGTTCGAAGAGAGCACGAAGTCTCTAGCCCAACCATTTCAAGTCAGATTTCGTTATGTTATTTTAGTTCCGATGTGTGTTTTGGATAACATGTCGGGGCATCAAATTTGTTTTTTCATTACATTATATGGGTTAATTTATTCTAAGTTTTGTAAATGTTGGCGAGTGATTACTATATTTTGGCGTCGATTAGTCTTATTCTCCTTTCCGTAGGCGCTGATCAATGCTGATTATAGGCAAGGAGTCAAGATAAACATACTAAATTAAGGGGTACCTACCCTGATCTTTGGACGAAGCCCACGCTCAATCCTTCGTTCACCATCGAAGCTAAATGCACATTTCATCTCTCTTTTTCCCTTTCCCGTTGGTTTTCTGGGCTGTTTAGCTAGAATTGCGCGATGAAGTTGAACACAGCCAATCACCAGATTTGTAAGTTTCAGAAAATGCTAACTAGCTTATGGGGAACTTTTTATTTTTTTGGCGATATGGTCGTTACTTGATAGCTATTTCTGTTTGAACTTGTTCCTTATACTTGTATTGTTGACGTTTTCAAGTTTATTGATTCAACAATGAGATTTTACGTTTAATGTCATAGGTGCTGGCATGCTGTGGCTTGTTGATTGTTTGAGGTTCGGGTGAAAAATATTTGGTCTTTTCATATCGAGAAGAGAATTCAAAAGAAGTTCATCCTGACTGAGAAATTATGGGTGGTAAGTAAAAACATTTCCTGAATTACCAGGGTTCACTGCATTCTGCATCTGTGGATAGATTCGGACATTACAGTCCATCAAGGGTTCTCTTTGTTTTAGCTTAGAATGAAGAGTTCCTTCAATAGAATTTGATTGAGGCGACAGGTTCATCTGTGAGTTTTGCAATACGATGATAACAGTGGGAGAGTAGCTATCGATCTCTACCTTCGATGATGGGCCGATTTGTTTCGAGAGAAAGGGAGCTCGAAGTTGATCTTGAAAGTGGTGGGACAACCATTGATGAGGATAGAACGAGCGATCCCATATCAGCAAATGGACAAGCCAAGACACTATTGAAGGAGGCATGGACAGGGCCAGTGGGTTTTCAAGGATCGGTGAATTTATCGAACTTCGGTGAGGTTGGTGCCGAGGATGTGGAGTTGTTGATAGACAAGAATTCGGAAGAAAAAGAGGGCCGACAGAAAGCCTCTGTGGATAGGAAGGATGTCGAGGAGAAACATATGCAGAAGAGTTTGAGAAAACCTCCCAAGCCACCGAGGCCTCCTAGAAGCCTGTCACTGGATGCTTCGGACAAGAAGTTGATGAAAGAAATCACCGAGCTTGCCATGAGAAAACGTGCCAGGATTGAAAGACTTAAAGCGCTAAAGAAGATGAGAGCAGAAAAGGCGTCATCTTCGAGCAGTAGCTTATCTGCCATGTTCATCACAATCATCTTCTGCCTCATTATTATCTATCAAGGTATGAAGACTCTTAGAAGTTTGATTGGTCTTATACCAAGAACTCTATTCCACAAAACTCATATACTGCATTTTTTCTAGTATATTCACTACCAAGCTGCCTTTTTTCGTCCAAAATTTGTCAAGGTAATAATAAATATGTTCGCGCTTTACAAAATATGCTTATAGACAGCTCATATGAAAATATATATATCATCAAACTATATTAAGAAATCATTTCATCTAAAAATTTAAGCTGTTAGTTGAGACTCCAGAATATGATTTATATTATTCTCTAACACACCCTTTCAAGTAAAGCTTTTTAGGTTTGAAACTTGCACACAAACTCACACTACCTTGTGTTTGTAAATAAAATGAGAATGTTGAGATTCGAACTCGTGACCGCTGGGTCAACAAAACTCTAATACCATTATAAACAATCATCTCACCTAAAAACTCAAGTTGTTAGGTGAGCCCAAAATATGATTTACATTATTCATTAACAAACTGTACGGTAAATATAAGCGGAATGTGCATAATATTTTTCTGATTTTTCTTCTTCTTGGAATCATACGCTTAGGGTTTTAACACCATCACATCATGCAGAGTTGCTTCAACGTCGGCGTGATTAGGACGAAACTCCGGCGAGTCTTCATCCAGGAACAAACAATCTATTTCAAGCTCAAAGCCACGCATCCTCTTTCAAGTGCCCAGCTTCTGCTTCTTTGATGCCGTGAACTCAACCAACTTACCGCTCAGAGTGAAAATGACAAACCTCGAATTTGGATGCTGCGGAATTACCAGAGCAGCATCTGAAAACTGAAAAAAATTCCCTGTTTTTTTGCTTTAATTCCATGCTCGATCAACAATTCATCCCAACTTCCCACGAGGCGAAAACACCCGGTTATTTTTTCTGCCTGGAAATGAAGGCTTAAGATTGTAATATCATATTTGGTTCCCAGGTTTTCTCTAGTTTCATGTACCATGCTTCAGATGCATGGCCATCAGAATACCATTTTTACTCGTTTGATCCTTGTATCGAAATTCTGTAAAAATCCTTCAGATGTGAAGTTTTTCCCTCTCGCTCAGCTTTTTCCCACAAAAGAATAACTCTTTACTCATTTGTGAAATGCCAGTTAATCCTGCTTTGCCTGATATTAACAGAAGGATGAGGACTGCTCTCTAACAGGCAATGTGTAGATAGGCTTTGAACTTAACTGCTCGTTGAATCGCTTTTTAAACTTAGTTGCATTCTCTTTTTATTGATGCTTGTCTTATCTTATGCAGATATAGCCATTGCAGCATAATAAATAATATCTATATTTCATGGAACAAAAAAAATCCTCAGCTTGTACGTATTCAATTTTATTTAAAGAACTTTTCATGACTTTCAAGCTCAAGGCTTCATAAATATGAGCAAAAGTTATTGGAAACTCATTAAATGAGTGTTCTTGACCATAAAAATCATAACTTTTTTCGGTTTCAACTTGAATATTTTTCATACCTGCTCAAACAGATATAATGTCTCTAACCCTGCATAAATAAATCAAAATCAAGTTAAATAAATTTATAGTTAAGAAAAACAGAAAATATTTCTTTTTTAAAAACGGCACATGCAAACTCAGCTTAATCCACCTTTCCCCCCTCAATCTTTCATGATTGTTCCCTTCTCTCTCAATTTCTCGCCAACTTTCTTCGAATGGAGATAGTTATATCCATTGTTGTTACAATTGTGATTTGACTCATAAAATTATATAATTTTATGAATAAAAAAAATAAATTAAAATTAAATATGACTTGAAAAAATCAGATAAAATCATAAAATCAGACAGGATGGGTCTGATTTTAAAATTCTAATGAAATCGCGCGTGCGGGGGTGTTTGTCTCGCATTTTCCTTCTTTGTGTCAAGTCTCATCTCTCTTCTCCCGATGAGCAAAAAAAAAAAAAAAACTATCATGGTCTTAAAAGCAAATCCTAAAAATATATATTAATAAAATATCATAAGAAAAAAATATTATAGATCATATCGAAAATCTATTTAAAAAATATGAAAAGTGATGAGCATTTTTTAAACAAAAAGAAATAGACTATTAATAACTAAGTATGTTTTTTGGTGAAATTATATTCTATTGTATTCAAAAATATTTTACTTATGATTTTACGATTTGATAAGTCAATTTGGGTTCTTAAGCAAATTGTTTTTGTTAGAATAAAGGGCATGAGGTATATATACTTGTAGTTCGTTTTTGTTAAAATATAAGAAAATCAAGAAAAGAAGATAACTTTTTTAGTTATTGATGATTTTAATATATATATATATATATATATATATATATATATATATATATATAAGGTGATATGAGAATGTAAGTGTTTTTTTACTGGTAAATATTATTTTTAAAATAAATTATATATATATAATAAATTATATATATATATATATATATTATTATAAGGTGATATGAGAATGTAAGTGTTTTTTTACTGGTAAATATTATTTTTAAAATAAATTAGAATTCAAGGCTGAACAGTTAAACTATATATGGAAAAAAATTTACTTATAATATTTTTTCTCTTGTCATTACTTTTTAAAAAGGCACGTACTTGAAGTAGTGTCTTCAATACTCAATTATACTTATATTTTTTAAGAGAATTAAATATGCAATAAAAAATTAAATTGATGTAAAATATTATTAATCAAACAAATTATTTTTTCTTCTAATGAAACTTATGTAAATTATTCAATTAGGTACATAACACAACATTTGTACATCCTGAGATAAAACAACTATCACTTTTGTATAATAGTTATTTTACTTACTTTTGAACTAGTTCATTTCAAAGTAATTTTATAATAGTGATTGTAAAATTTTATTTTACATTTAACGATGAAAAAAATATATTTTTAAAAGTATCTTAACCTTTGTGTTAGTAAAAAATATTATAGTTAATGTAAATTAATAAATTGTTCTTTATACCTTTATATTTGTAGAATTTCTTTGATGTCTTTCTCCTGTTAGAGTAAATCAACTAAATTGAGTCAATCTGAATTGACCTATCAAACCCCGGTGAGGAGAGTAAGATAACTTCATAGAGCAAAAAAATCAATATTTTTTTTTCAATGTTGAATTTTCAATCAACTCAATATTGAATAATGAAATTGAAAATAAAAATTCAATTAAGAAAAACAAGTCAACCTGACTAACTCGTAGATCTATTAACCCGGGTTATGAGGGATAATCTTATAAAAAAATTTAAAAAATAATTATAATTATAAAATCTAATTCTCAATTAATCGAGTGTTGAAAGATAAGTTAAGAAAAAAAGAAAAAAAAATCGAGTCAATATAACTAACTCGCAAAACTCACAAAATAGATCATAAAACCAAGATATTTTATAGAAAATAAATGAAAAAAATCTAATAACCAGTAAATCTAATACTAAGAATAAAATTGGAAAGAATATTTTTTTTTGGTATTACCTTTTCGTATATATTGATAATGAAGGGATAGATGTACAACTACATTGCAATCACTCATTCAGCAAAGGGTGAAAGGTCGTACTTACGTGGCAAATTTCATGACACCATATCACTTTACGGACCCCATTTTATCAGCGTTGACCTGTCATGAAAGTAGAGTTATTTGGATCTATGTAGTCCAGCGTGCCACGCACGACCCTCTCTTACTATTATGCCTTCTCTCTTACTAAAAATATACTTGTTAGTCTCTATTTTCTAAAAAATAAATCTTTGACCTGATCAACGAAAAAAAAAGAAGGGAAATGCCTTTTCAACGAAGAGGGACAATGGTACAGCTGTTTTTAAATGCAACTTTCTGACCTTTGTTTATTCAATTCCTCAAGTATAGTTTTTCATTTTAGAATATAATAATATATTTTTTTTGAAACATTTCTCTTTTAAGAAAAAACAATAGTGTAAGACCACCAACATTGCGTATCAAAAATATTTTTGAAAAAATTAAAAGTTTTTACCTTTATTTTAAATTATTTTTTTTTATATTTTTAGGTTTTTCACTTGTTATGTTAAAAATATTTTTTTAAAAAATAAAAAAATATTATTTTAATATATTTCTAAATGAAAAATACTTTTAAAAACAGTCTCAACTACACTTATAAACAAGCATTTAAGGTGAATGAAAGCCCGGGGAAATACTTTTTTAAAATATTTTTTTATGAATATCTACACGTGATGAAGATAGAATAATTTTTATTTTATAGTTAATTTTTTTTGTTAAAAGGAGTTCTTGGAACATTGTTCAAATAATAGTTTTTTTTGCTTAAATCGGCTATATCAAGAAATTATTCATACATGATAGTGTTTGAAATTTGAAAACAAGATTTGTATTTTTTTAATTAAAATAATGAATTATTTGCTTTTAAAATAAAAGTTGTCGAGATAAATGCTAAATTAATCATCTAAAATTCATAATTATTTTTCTAACATAATTCATATCACTAAGTTTAGTCAGATATAATAAATATAACATAAATACAACAATTATATATCAATAAAATGTTGATCCTCAATTTATTATCTCGGAGTCTAAAAAAAAAAGTCCAATAGGGCGTGCAAGTGACAACGCGGTCTCAAGTTAACTAGACAATGCCCCCGCGCTTCGCCGCGGGCGGCACAATATTTTTTTCAATGTAAAAAATATTAATTGTGTGTATTTTTTTTATTATAATATAAATTTAGCTAAAATAATAAATCTGTGCAGAATTCATGTCAAGTGCAAGTTTTCTATAAAATATATGAATTTAAAATCGATATAAATTTATCTGTTTAGTAGTTTCAAACGAAATAACCAGCATAAATTTATCATCATAATTAAAAAAGCAAGAAAACTCGGATATCTGAATTATTCAGTTAACTGTATTAAGATTAGTTCATTTTATAATTCAATTTAAATAAAACAAAAATAAAATATAAATTGTGAAAATACCTACAATAATAAAATTGAAAAAAATAAGTTGTTATTGCCATTATCATTGCTATAAAAGCTAAAATTATTACTAACATTACTGTCAAAACAATTGAAATGATTAAATTGCCCTGAAAAATAAAAATAAACAAAGCAAAAGATTTTTATAAAGAAAACAATAAAAAAAAACTAAAATTATCATTATTATTGCATAAATAATAAAATCAAAAAAATCATATAATTTAAAGAACAAATAAAGAAACAGAGAACAAAAGAAAAACGAATAAAGGGAAAAATAGAGTAATATTACTTTTAAAATGATCACCGATATAAATTAAAATTTCAAGAAAATCTTAAAAAAAAAAAAAGATTTTTATAAAAAAATAATCACTAAAATTATCATTATTATTGCGCAAATAATAAAATTATAAAAATGATCTAATCCAAAGAACAAATAGAAATAAAAGAAAACATCTAGCCATGGCACCCGCGCCTTGTCGCGGGCGAAATCATATTTTTTTGAACGTAAAAAAATATTTATTATGTATGAATTTTTTTATCATAGCATAAATTTATAAAAAATAATAAATTTGTATATAATTTTTATGAAGTGCAAGTTTTGTATAAAATATATAAATTTTACATGAATATAAATTAATTGGCTTGAAAAAGAATTTAATTGCCTTGAAAAATAAAAAATAAAAAAACAAAAGATTTATAAAAAAAAGTAATAAAAAACCAATAACTAAAATTATCATTATTATTGTGTAAATAGTAAAATCATAAAAATCATTCAATCCAAAAAACAAATAAAAATAACAGAAAATGAAAAAAAATAAGTAAAGGGAAAAAGGAAGCAGTATTAATTTTAAAATGACTACTAATTTAAATTCAAATCTTAGGATTGAACCAATTAAAAAAAATCCCAACAAAAAAACCTATAAAAAAACTAAAAGTATAGATGTATAAATACGAATAAAAAATATACATTGTCTAAGATTTAAAAAAAAAAGACTAAATGACATAATATAAAAACCCTCTAATAATCAAATAAAAAAATAAACAGTTAAATTTCTATCAACAAAAAGATGAATACATAAATTGAAAATTTGTCCTTATGTGATTGTTATTATCATTACTATAATAGTTAAAATTATGACCAACATTACTGTCAAAACAATCTAAATAAATAAATTATCCTGAAAAATCATTAAAAAAACAACCATTTAAATTATCATGATCAATGCATAAATAGTCAAATCATAAAAATCACCCAATACAAAGGAAACAAAAAAGAAGCAAAAAACAAAACAAATGAATAAAAGAGAAAGAATGAGCAATATTAATAAAAAAGGAATTCAAATAATTAAATTGCCTTGGAAAGTTATTACAAGAAAGCAAAATATTTGTATAAAAAACAATAAAAAAATCAATCAATAAAAAAAATACAAAATAAACATTATTAAAAAAAAAGAATTAATAACAAATAAAAAAAATAAGGACCGAAATGAAAAATCACATATATAAAAAATTAATTCCAATTGAAGGATAAAATGAAAGGAAAAAAATAATTGGAGGACCAAAAATAAACAATGATAATTATTGCCATTAAAAAAAAAATCAGAAAAAAGAGGGACTGAAATCAAACTTTGTATATATAACCAATTTCAATTGGAGGACCAAATCAAAGAAATCAAAACATCCGTACCGGAATAATTGAAGAAATAAAAAATAAATACAAAATCAAAAGTATAAGGACTGAAATAAAACTTTCTTATATAATCAGTTTTAATTGAAGGGCACAATTGAAAACAATAAAACTTTAATTTGAATAAATCAGTAATAAAAACGAAATCAAAACCTCAGGGACCAAATGGAACTTCACACCAACATCAGGGACCTGATCTGAATTTGGTGGCGGCAGGAGAGAGAAAAGGGACGTCGGAGAGAAAACCATCCGCCGCGGCTTAACCGGACATCGTCTAAAAGGCGCGTCAGCGGGGAACCCCGCTGGCGCGGACCGGCAACGCGCCAGCCGCCCGCGCGTAAATATAATAAAATAATGGGCGAATGACCGATACGCCCCTGTGCCCACCCATAATTACGAAAATACCTGATGGGAAAGGACGGCCCTGCCCCCGTCTCCCGTTAGCTATTTTGTTGTTTTGCGTGTCCATTTTCGTTTGCACACTGTGTAAAAATGTGAGAAAACCCGAGAGAGCCCCTGACCCCTGTGCACTATTTTGTCTTTTGCGGGGGCTATAATCGGCAAGGCACTGTTCACAGGCGGAAAAGACAAAAAAAAAAGGAGCACATACACCCGCGAAACACTGGACAAATTGCGAGTCCATAGTGCTTTGTGTCTTGTGCTACAGTGAAATGGTATACAGGAAAAATCGCACACGGTTTATATATTAACAAAACACTAAAAGGCGTCGAGGATTTACTGTGGAAAACATTGTGCACTGCCTCACAATCCACTGTGGATTGTGGCAGTGCACAGGCGAAATTGGCCTTGGTGCTCCGACGATTTGTGTATATTTTATGGGGGTATTTTCGGTTTTTGGTTTTTTTTTTTTTAATAGCCGCAATGTGCACAGTGCATTGACGCCTCTGACCCCCGAAAACGACAAAACAGAGCACAGTGGCGAGGGGCTCCGGCGGATTTTCACATTTTTTGTGCACAGTGCGCTGACGAAAAAAACCCCCGAAAAAGACAAAAATTTGCACAGTAAACGGGGGCTGCGTCGTCTTTCCCCCCCCGGTATTTTCGTAAATACCAGTGGGGACAGGGTTCTTTTGGTCATTAGCCATGGGGACAGCTGGCGCGTCGCCTGGCCGCGCCAGCGGCGTTCCAGACGAACGCGCCATTTAGGCGGCGCGTGCGGCGTCTTCCCGGCGTCAGAAATTCACTTCCGCCATGCCACAAGATGCCCCTGACGGTCCTCTATCCGCTGTCGCGGCGCGTGCCCTCCACAGATGACGGGTTAAGCCTCGGAGGACGGTTTTCTCTCCGACGTCCCTTTTCTCTCTCCTGCAGCAACCAAATGCAGATCAGGTCCCTGATGTTCGCGTGAAGTTCCATTTGGTCCCTCAGGTTTTTATTTCGTTTTTATGACTGATTTATTCAAATTAAAGTTTTATTGTTTTCAATTGTGCCCTTCAATTAAAACTGATTATATAAGAAAGTTTTATTTCAGTCCTTATACTTTTGATTTTGTATTGATTTTTTATTCCTTCAATTATTCCAGTACAAATGTTTTGATTTCTTTGATTTGGTCCTCCAATTGAAATTGCTAATATATGCAAAGTTTGATTTCAGTCCCTCTTCTTCTGATTTTTTTGAAAATGGCAGCAGTTTTCATTATTTATTTTTGGTCCTCAAATTTTTTTTTTAATTTTATCCTTCAATTGGAATTAATTTAATATATGTTATTTTTCATTTCGGTCCTTATTCTTTTAATTTTTTATTTGTTATTAATTCATTTGTTTTTAATGTTTAGTTTGTTTTTTTTATTGATTGATTTTTTTATTTTTTGTTATACAAATATTATGCTTTTTTGTAATAATTTTCCAGAACAATTTAATTATTTGAATTCCTTTTTTATTAATATTGCTCCTTTTTTCTCTTTGTTCATTTATTTTGTTTTTTGCTTCTCTTTTTTCTTCTTCTTTGGATTAGGTTATTTTTATGATTTGATTATTTATGCAATAATCATGATAATTTCAGTGGTTTTTTTTTTGTGATTTTTCAAGATAATTTAATTATTTAGATTGTTTTGACAGTAATGTTAGTAATAATTTTAACTATTATAGTAATGATAATAACAATCACATAAGCACATATTTTCATTTTATTTATTCATCTTTTTGTTGATAGAAATTTAACTATTTTGTTTTTTATTTGATTATTCGAGGGTTTATTATATTAATTCATTTAGTTTTTTTAAAAAATCTTAGACAATATATATTTTTTATTCGTATTTATACATCTATACTTTTAGTTTTTTTATAGGTTTTTTTGTTGGTATTTTTTTTTATCGGTTCAATCCTAGGTTTCAAATTTAAATTAGTAGTCATTTTAAAATTAATACTGCTTCCTTTTTCCCTTCACTTATGTTTTTTTTTTTCTGTTATTTTTATATGTTTTTTGGATTGAATGATTTTTATGATTTTACTTTTTACACAATAATAATGATAATTTTAGTTATTGTTTTTTATCACTTTTTTTTATAAATCTTTTTTACTTTTTTTTATTGTGATAATTTTAGTAAAATTATTGTAATAATTTTACTTTTTTTATAATTTTATTTACTTATATCATATAAATTTATCGTTGTACATTTAATTATGTTAAATTATATACAAAAAAATATCCGCAGCAACGCGCGGGCAATTATCTAGTATAGTAATATGAACCGTGTTGTGTTTTTCTATCTTGTTAGTTGGTACAGGCGTAACCGTATTGTACCTGTTAATGCATTCTGATTTATTATTTATTTTTCGAAAATATGCTGCATGCTTTACTGCACGGAAACTAATGGCATGCTTGTAATAATAAGCAATCACAAGGGTTAAACTATACCTGCACCAATATAAAACGAGGCAGGTTCTAACTAGCGTAGACACCATGCACAAGAGTTCCGGCAGTATTGGCACTGTAAGCGCTGAAAGAATGTTTCCAAGGGCGCCCTTCTTCGAAAATCTCTTCTTCTTTTTCTTTCGAATTATCTCTAGAAAGTTCAGGAATCCAAAAGGTCTGCAAAGAAGTTTTAGCAATGTCCATGCGACCCATGTCAAGCATCAGAAGTATGCTTCTCTTTCTTTTAGATCAGACCTGTCAGCCAAAACTCTGGTCTTCAATGTGGAAGGAACTCTGTTGAAATCACACTCTTTGTTTCCTTACTTTATGCTCGTGGCTTTTGAAGCTGGAAGCTTATTAAGGGCCCTTCTTCTCTTTCTACTGTACCCTTTTATCTGTCTGGTCGGTCAAGAAATGGGATTGAAGATAATGGTCATGGTTTGCTTCTTCGGGATGAAAAAAGAGAGCTTCCGAGCTGGAAGTGCTGTTTTGCCGAAGTTTTTCTTGGACGATGTTGGGCTGGAGGCGTTCGAGGAATTGAAAAGAGGAGGGAGGAAAGTGGCCGTGAGTGATCATTTCCCTCGAGTCATGATTGAAAGTTTCCTGAGAGAAGGTTGACTGTGTTTTTGGGAGAGACCTAAAGACGGGCCGTGGGTATTTTCTGGGACTCATGGAAGAGAAGAAGAAAGACATGGTGAACTTGGAGGAGAAGGATAATATTATTAGCCATGATGATATCGTTGCCTTTAGTCGGTTTAATAGCTCTCTTGATCATCCTGCATTTTCTCATTGCAAGGTGAGCTTTTCTTTTCCCAAACATCTTTGTATATATCCTCCTTTTCTTTTTTTTCTCGAACCATAAACCAACATTAATTTTCATGCATTTCCCTTGTGTGTATAAGCAATTGAGTCCTTCGCTAAGTTATATATTGGTCCATCTTCCTCTCATCCATAGTGTCGTAGATCGTTTCCACCTTAAACACTTTAAAATATGTATCTTTTTATTGCATGTTGAGTTACTTGGACACGTAAGTTTAAGTGAATTTTCGGTTGTATTATGATTTATTTAGTTTTAAATATTAATGATATTTCAATATATTTTACTAGTTTTAAAATATCCATTCATAATTAATTACAAAATTAATATTAATTAAAAAAATAATTATGATTAGCAACGAAAATTCCGTTGCTGCTGAGTAATAGCCTCTAAACCTAATGCTGCTTTCTTGTTGGTTACGTTTATTTTCCTCGTAAATTTCACGTACCTAATGCTGCTTTCTTGCTTTCTCACAATACAGGAGATTTATTACTTGGCCAGAAGGGCAGACAAGAAAAGCTGGCAACAACTCCCAAGGGACAGATACCCTAAACCCCTCATTTTCCACGATGGTAGACTTGCTGTGAGGCCAACCCCAATGGCCACTCTAGCATTGTTCATGTGGGTCCCGTTTGGCTTCATCCTTGCCCTGATCAGGGCTATTGCGGCTCTATCTCTTCCACACAGTCTGTCCCTTCCCACCCTGGCTTTCACCGGGCTTAAGATAGAGATATCAAAACCCAGATTGTCTTTTCCAGCGCTTCCAAGCTCAAAAGAAAACGAATCCAGAAAAGGTCTCCTCTATGTCTGCAACCATAGAACATTACTAGATCCTCTGTCCCTTTCTTTCGCATTGAAGAAAAATTTCACCGCTGTCACATACAGCCTCAGCAGATTGTCCGAGATACTGTCGCCGATCAGGACCGTTCGCCTAACACGTGATCGTGAGCAAGATGCAGAGATGATGGAGAGACTGTTGAACGAAGGGGATCTTGTGGTTTGCCCAGAAGGTACCACATGCAGAGAACCATACCTCCTGAGATTTAGCCCGTTGTTTGCTGAGATGAGCGATGAAATAGTACCGGTGGCGTTGGACACCCATGTGAGCATGTTTTATGGCACAACCGCCGGTGGGCTCAAGTGCCTAGACCCACTCTTCTTCCTCATGAACCCTCGACCAGGTTACACCATTCAGTTGCTCGACGTCGTATCTGGACTGACCGCATGTCAGGATGGTGATGATAAATCAAGATTTGATATTGCCAATTATGTGCAGAGTGAGATTGGCAAGGCGTTGAGCTTTGAGTGCACCAAGCTCACAAGAAGAGACAAGTACTTGATTTTAGCTGGCAATGAAGGCATAACCAGCAACCAGCGGTGAAATCCAGACCTTCCTAACCAGATTTGAGAGTCGAGAACATTCAAATTTGTTGGATGTCAATTTCACCATTGAATTAATTAATGTTTATTGTCGAAGAGAAGTACTTGATTTTATCTGGCAATGAAGGCTATTTGTGTAGTTTAGTTAGTTTTTGTATTCATTTTTTATAGCTAATTGTATAACGACACCAGGTTAATGTCATATGATGCCTTTAGTATACAAGATTATACGTCCCTTTGTCCTCTGTTAAAAAAGAGAACGAGAGTAACTTTTTCTCGCTTGAGTTTTGACAGGATGCAATTTTATGTTAGAGCATCCATGTAACATGTTAGTACCAATTTGTAAATTTCTAGCAAATTAGTTTAGATCTGTCTTTTATGTCTCGGGTTCGAGTTAAAACATATTTATTTTGTAAGAATCTGAAACAATTATAATTTTATTTGTTTAACATGTTTAAAAAGAGATGAAATTTCCTGGAATTCAAAAAATAAATTTTTTTGTAAAGTTCAAGTTCCCTTAAAAAACTTAGTTAGTTTAGTACATGAATTATAATTTGTATTTCTTTAAATGCGTGGTTTTTTCACAAGAATAATCCATAATAATATTTTTATAATTTGTTTCTCTTCAATTGCATCTTTTTAAGGACAAATTCATTATCAGTTTATCACAAAAATATTAAAGATGGTTATAAATGAAAAAAGAGTGCCAAAGTGTGAAACAAGTTTTTTTTTTAATGAATTCAATTGCACCCTTTTTTAATTCATTTTTCTACTGTTTTTTTTAACAAATTTGTGTGACATCACATCGATCGTCCTCCCAAAATAGGATCTAGCTCGAAAGGGAGTGAGTGGAAAGAACAATGAATTTTGTCCTTAATCAATGAAACCAAATGAACGAGAATCGCCGCCTAGTATTATGATCACTAAAAATTCTATTGGTATATGAGAGTCTAAATTAAAGAACATGTTCTGAATAAGCATGACATATCACCTCTAAAATACCTTATCTAAAGTAAGTTACATAGTTACTTGTCTGAAATAAACTAAGGTCTTGTTGTTTTTTCTAATATTTGGTTTGTCTAAGATTTAAGAAAAACTCTCCTTAATAAGAAGAACATTATCTTATCAAGTTAAAACTCAGTCATTCTAAAGTCAAGACATATAAAAATAAAAGGAACTATCCTTTTATTTTATACCAAGAATACATCTTACATATAAATTCATAATCCCATATATTGAACAAAATAATTCTTTGTAAAAATTCTAAAACATATAAAATAATTAATTGACAAGAAAAAATTATTTTATTTAAAATCAGAAATACATCTTATGTATAAATTTGTAATCCTAGATATTGAAGGAAACAAAATATTTTTTTTTGACTTTTTTGAAATATAGACCAATTTCTTATGACTTTAATAAACTAGTTATCAAATCCAAAAAACGCATGCAAAGCTAAAAAAAAAACAATTTTTTAATGATTTTCTATATAAGAAAATATACAGGAGAGACTTGGACATATGGACGAAGACAAAATATATTTTTATTTTTGAAATGAGGAAACTTTTGGGTTTTTTCTAAAATTACAGAGAAAAATGATTATTTTTTTAATGTTAAATTTGTATCTTATTATATAAGTTTGCAGTCCAATACTAAGCAAAATTGATGAGAAAATCATGCGAGAATCCCATAAATAAATTCAAAATAATCTCTTTTTTTTTTAAAAAAAAATTCTCAAATTTTTAAGGGCTTGTTTGACTACATATTAAAATAAAAAAATTTAAAAATTTAAAAATAATAATATAAAAGTGTACCTATAGCCAAGGGTTGAACTGGCTGAGGCTCAAGCCTAACATAGTCGACCTCAACAGTTTTATTTATTAGTGAGATGGACTTAGCTCATCTATAGCTTGATCCAGCCTATAGCGTGAATGAGAAGAAAATTCATGCTCATGGTATGGGAGGCTTCTGTTCCATCTCTCTATTGGACCGAGCTTACACCCAATCTGTTTTCAAGGCCGGGCCCGAAAGTGAAAAAATAGAGGACGAAATTGAACCGCTTTCGTTGTTATCGGTTCCCCAGAAAATATAAGAGCCGAAAGGGACCAATCAGCAAATCGCGAAAGTTCTTTCCATCTCACACACAGTACTAATATATAACAACACGACACTGATGCCCTAGTCTCTCCGCTCCCTCCCTCCCTCCCTCCTCTCTTAACCTTTTTAGGGTTTTCTTTCTCCTTAACATCCCGATTTCAATTCATTCAATCCCAAAATTGGTTGATAGGATAGATTTGGATGGGTACGGAGAGGAAGAGGAAGGTCAGCTTATTTGACGTGGTTGACGAGACGTCGGTTTCCGCGAAGAGCGTGAAATCAAACGGAGCGATGAGTAACAATAACAATGGAGGAAGTAGTTTGATAAACCGGTGGAATGGGAAGCCCTACTCACAGCGATACTATGATATACTAGAGAAGAGGAAGAACTTGCCTGTTTGGCATCAAAAAGAGGAGTTTTTACAGGTTTTGAAGAAAAATCAGGTTATCATCCTTGTTGGTGAGACTGGTAGTGGTAAAACTACTCAGGTTTGTTCCCTTTTCTTTTCTTTTGCTTTGGTTTGTCTACTGTATGTGTTTTGATTTGTTTGTGTAATTATCTTAATTACTGATTGATTATCTTTTTTTGCCTGCAAATACTTTGGTAGGGAGCTAGTACGATTAGGTTATCGTAGTTTCAAAAAAATAGAATTTTAGTTTGAATAATAAAAGTAATGAGAATATTTTTTGAAAAGGAAATGGTGGATTATTTGTCTACTACAGTTATATGTATTTTCTTTTTTTATATAAAAAACAGTGTGGTTACGAGTTAGTTTTTAGCAATATAATGTAATGGAAACTAGAAAAGCATAGCGATAATTAACTGATGAGAAATTTATGATGGTACAGATTCCTCAGTTTGTTTTGGAAGCTGTAGACTTAGAATCTCCGGATAAACGTAGGAAGATGATGATTGCATGCACCCAACCTCGAAGGGTGGCTGCAATGTCTGTTTCTCGACGTGTTGCTGAGGAGATGGATGTTACAATTGGTGAAGAGGTTGGTTATAGCATCCGTTTTGAAGACTGTAGCAGTGCCAGAACGGTTTTGAAGTGAGATGTTGGCTCCCTTATGTTACTTCATTTTTCCTAAGATTCTTGGATTTATGTTGTGTGCTCATTTTTCTTCTCCTTTGTGGCAGGTATCTCACTGATGGTATGCTTTTAAGAGAGGCAATGACCGATCCACTTTTGGAACGGTACAAAGTAGTAATTCTTGATGAGGCCCACGAAAGAACTCTATCAACAGATGTACTATTTGGGCTTCTCAAAGAAGTGCTGAAAAATAGGCCTGACCTGAAGCTAGTTGTAATGAGTGCAACACTTGAGGCTGAGAAATTTCAGGGTTATTTTGGTGAAGCACCGCTTATGAAAGTTCCTGGCAGGCTTCATCCAGTTGAAATTTTCTATACACAGGAGCCTGAGAGAGATTACCTCGAGGCAGCAATTCGTACAGTTGTCCAGATACACCTGTGTGAACCTCTTGGAGATATACTCGTTTTCCTAACTGGGGAGGAGGAGATAGAAGATGCTTGCAGAAAAATAACAAAAGAAGTTGGAAATTTAGGGGACCAAGTGGGGCCAGTGAAAGTGGTGCCTCTATATTCTACGCTTCCACCGGCCATGCAACAAAAAATATTCGATCCTGCTCCTCCTCCACTTCAGGAGGGTGGCCCTTCTGGAAGGAAGATTGTGGTGTCAACAAACATTGCAGAAACTTCTTTGACTATAGATGGTATTGTTTATGTTATTGACCCTGGCTTCTCGAAACAAAAGGTTTATAACCCACGAGTGCGGGTTGAGTCTTTGTTAGTTTCCCCCATATCAAAGGCTAGTGCCCACCAGAGATCAGGACGTGCTGGAAGAACTCAACCAGGCAAATGTTTTAGACTCTACACGGAGAAAAGTTTCAACCAGGATCTTCAGCCTCAGACCTATCCTGAGATATTGCGGTCAAACCTTGCAAATACAGTTCTAACATTGAAGAAATTGGGGATTGATGATCTGGTGCACTTTGATTTCATGGATCCTCCTGCCCCTGAGACCTTGATGCGAGCTTTGGAGGTGTTGAATTATTTGGGAGCATTGGATGATGAGGGGAACTTGACAAAGCTTGGGGAGATCATGAGTGAATTTCCCTTGGATCCTCAGCTGTCAAAGATGCTCGTAGTGAGTCAAGAATTCAACTGTTCAAATGAAATTCTTTCAATTTCAGCCATGCTTTCAGGTATGTTCTGGTACTATGTTTATTTTCCTTACAGATGTCTTGAGTCTAAATGATATAAGGGGAATAGGTGCCATTGGGTTGCAGTATTATCAGATGCATCCCTCTCTATATGGCATGTGTGCAGCCAGTTTTCTGCGCACAACATTAGTTGTTTAACTGCATGCATGTGTTCGCCAGTATGCATGTGTGCAGTTAAAGAATTTGTGTCCTATTAGGTCGCCATCAGCAACTGTCTTGTATGGGTCCCATGCCCCCGGATGGCATGTACCATCGGATTCTAAGTAAGTGCTGATGCAGATAGTTGCAGTTTCTCAGTATTATCTCATGAAGCAAATGGTATCGTCTCGCCTGTATGCATCCGCTGACCTACCATGGGCCTCTTCTGTGGTAACCAAATTCTTTCTTTAGTACCCAATTGCTTTGTCCGCCCTAGGGAGGCTCATAAGGCTGCCGATGAAGCAAAAGCAAGGTTTGGGCACATCGATGGGGATCACCTCACGCTGTTGAATGTGTACCATGCATACAAGCAAAACAGTAAGTGCTTCTCTTACTCTATTCTCTTTTTAATGTCGATTCATCTGAATTAGTTGTTTTAGTTAGATTCTTACCATCTGTGAATGGATCGCAGATGAGGATCCATCTTGGTGCTATGAAAATTTTGTCAATCATAGAGCACTGAAGGCTGCTGACAACGTAAGGCAACAGCTTGTGCGTATCATGGCCAGGTTTAACCTCAAGTTATGCAGCACTGACTTCAGCAGCCGTGAGTACTACATCAACATACGAAAAGCTATATTAGCCGGATACTTCATGCAGGTTGCTCACCTTGAACACAGTGGACACTACCTCACAGTGAAAGACAACCAAGTATGTGGATAATATATGTTGGTTTTGTCAGCATGTTATTTTTGCAGTGATGGTCTAATGTTCTTTTTGTTCAAGGCTAATTATTGAAAGATGATATGCTATATAATAATTTTGTATTGTGGTTACAATATGTTTTTCAGGTGGTGCACTTGCATCCTTCAAATTGTTTGGATCACAAGCCAGAGTGGGTGGTTTACAATGAATATGTCTTGACCAGCCGGAATTATATTCGGACTGTGGTAGACATCCGTGGTGAATGGTTAGTCTTCCTTCCTCCAGTCCTTGTATGAATTTACATTTCCACTTCAAGGACAAAGTATTAGAATTGTTGCCCCTCGATACATGTTTTTATTTATCTATTTTATGTGCAGGTTGGTAGACATAGCGCCACATTACTATGACTTGGAAAATTTCCCGCAGTGTGAGGCTAAGCGGGTTCTTGAAAAGCTTTACAGGAAGCGGGAGAGGGAGAGGGAGGAAAACAGGAACAGAAAATGAATGTATTGGCTGATGAGTTGCCGGACCCTTCCAGTGTTTCTTATCCAGAAACTAAAAGCGTGGCAGTCCTTCAACCACCTTTTTTGGATCCAGCTGCCTGGCCAATCTGGCTTGTACCATTTCTTCAAACGGTAGCTTTAGCATTTATCATTTTCTCTGTGCTTCAAGCAACCGCATTTATTTTTGGATGTGGGATTGCTGCAGTTTTAAGGTTTAGGCGATGAACATTTGAAGAAAATTGGAACGGGTATATGAATTTGCTATGCTTTGGTATTGATTTCACTCTGAACTTACTACCGAGTGATATTATTGTATTCAGGGAGATACTTTTCTGAAGCATACAACTGATTATAACGAGTAAAATGTTCCCTGATTTGGAAAAAAAATAAAGAATAAAAAACCCTCGAGGCTCTTTCAAAATTACACTGGGTTAACCAGTAAGCTACAGTATTCTTTCCCTGATCAAATTTTTCAGCACATGCTGTGCTTGCAGCGTCGCTTTATTTCATTTATTTCCAGCTCCAGTCGAGGAACCTTGCTGGTAAGCAGATTCTTTACTAGGACCCTGTTCGGGTTGCCTTCGCAACCTTTTTTTTTTTTATAAAATTTTATTTTTGTTTAAATGTTTAAAATTATTTATAAAAATAATAAAAATATTATTTTAAAAACAAGTGCTACACTTGCTAATAATAGAAATAAAAAGTAGTGAATTAAACCATATGGGCGGGCCTCATGCGGCCTTTTCGTGTCGAGCTATCCCATTATCGAAACCTATGACCATCAATAATCATCACACGAGAAGCCGGCATGGTTATTACCAGCTCCAGCATGATTAAAAATAAAAAGAAGAGATAATAAACTTGTTGGATAATAAAATTGAAAAAAATATTTAATAAAATGATTTTTCTGAATAAAATTATGAACATGTATAATATTACGAGAATGTCATAATCAATTTTGCAAGGTCATTACATTCTCTAAATGGTCTGAAATTTTAACATAATATATATAAATATGTCAAGAGACTCGTAAAATTTTATCTCAATCTAACGGTTGGATTAAGAGATATGATTGATATTGTAAATTTATTCATTACTTAAAAAAAACACTATTTGACCGAAATGGAACGGGAGATACGAAACCGGAACGTTTCGGCCGGTATTTGTCGAAAAATATGGAAAGGACCGGAATTTAAATAAAGATAAAAACGATGTTGTTTTGTCTTTTGTTTTTAATTGATACGAAATGTTTCGGCTGAAAAAAACGAAATGAACAACTATATTTAGTATACACATATTTAACATAATATATATAAATATGTTAAAAGACTCGTAAAATTTCATCTTAATCTAACAATCGAATTAAGAGATATGATTGATATTGTAAAATTATTTATTATTTAAAAAAAACACTATTTGACAGAAACAGAACACAGACAAGACGGATCTTGACTAGATGATCAAGCTCGTCCTTCCGCCAGTTTTTGATAAAGCTCATCAATTTCCAACTGCACATCATTGAATAAGTTGGAACTTAATAAGCAATTGTTAAACTGGGTGAAAGCACAAGGAGGAAGTTATTCCATTTATTTACCCGATAGTGGCTAACCAGCTTGTTTCTTTTCTTCTTCAAGGTTGCAGTCACCAAATCCCTTTCAATGTCGAAGAGGCAGGACTCCAGAATCACTCCCTTGATTTGTTCAAAACCTTTCAACTAATCGTTGAACCAGACAATAAGAAATGGGGAAGAAGTAAAAAACCAACCAAACAAAACTATCAGCTGACTTGAAGGAATGCAAATAACTTGCGAGGTTCCCAGTCACATTTTCAATTACTTGGTATCTAGATATTAAGTGAAATAGGGTGAATTTTGAAAAGGGGAAAACGATTCTCTGATTGGTTTGAGATTCAGGTTCAGCAGAGACTACCTTGTTTCTTTCAGTTCTAATCTTCAGCTCGGAGAGGACAAATTTCTGTAGCTGATGGAGGGAGCAGAGTTCAGTGAATGAACCCATATGGCCATTCAAGTACGCCCAGCTTTTTGTGTTTTCTTCATGAAGAACAACCACTGCAACTAGCGTTGACTTGCAGCTGTCCCCGTAGATCCAGATCTTAACAAAGAACATGATAATGCAATTTCAATGCACGTATTGATCAAATGACAAAACTTTCAATTAAGAAGTTGAGATGGGAAAGATGCTTACGTCCTCAACAATTGGAGTGTTATTATATACATTTTCCAAATACTCTAGAGCAATGTATTCTCCCTGAGAAAGTTTTATAAGATTTTTCTTCCTATCGATAATCTTAATAACTCCATTTGGAAGAATTTCTCCTATGTCTCCTGAAAATGCCGAAGAATAAAAGTTAGTACGCAGATGTAGAGGCATTATGTTTGACAAGAAACTATGGCTGTTCAACCTGTATGAAACCACCCATCTTTCATGCTCTCTCTTGTCAGCTCTGGATTCTTGTAATAACCGGAGAAAAGGGTCTTCCCTCGGAGACATATCTCGCCGCAAGGAGGACTGCCGAGCGGATCGTATCCCATCTCCGGAACCTCCTCCAGGCACAGCTCATTGTACACAGCTGCCGCCCCAACTGTACCCAGCATGCACATTTCATCTGGAAATCCCATGGTGGCTGGTCCGCAGCTTTCTGTCAGCCCTGAACGAGACACGAAAATGGTTATGTTCATATTAAATCAACATAAAAAGAAATGTAAGTGGATGAGAATTCGACTTACCATAGCCTTGGATTACAAAGGCACAGCACGTAACCCGCAAGAACTCTTCCACCTCAGTGCTCAGGGATGCACCTCCACATATTACTAGTCGGAGGCGGCCACCTAACCGAGCTTTGACCTGATAAAGCGAAATCAACACAATCAATGATAAAAGTTTTATGGCCAAGCAAGACGATAGAAGTAATGCAGAGATAAATGAGTTCTCAATCTGTCAACTGATTGGTCAATGTATGAATTACGGCTCCACAAATTTGGAAGCAGGAAACTGGTGCGGTCATTTTCGGGAGTTGCTTACAGGCTGTGTGCTAGATTATGAGTAAAAATACGACTTTTTGAGGGAGATCAGATACAACCTTCCTGAAAGCTAGCAGGTCTGCCAATGGCGATGCGTATTTTTGTTTGTAGCCCCGATTCATCCAACCAAGCTTGCTGTATAAAAACAGAAAAGGTGAATTCAGCAAATTTACGGAAATTGTTGTATCCAATCATTGCTAGTATTGAAAACAGATTGCATTACTCGAGAGAAGATGAACTTACTATCTATACAAAGCATCGAATATTTGCCTGCGTAGTGGACTGAGTTCTTGTAATGCCTTCTTTATACCTGAAATACAGATGAACCCAGTCTTAAACAAGAATTGCCAAATATAATTTGAAATCGATTTATGCGCGCTTGATAGATTACTATAAAGATTTCCATGCCTTCTTGTATTTTTTCAAAGACTCGAGGTACACCAGCTAAACATGTTGGCTTCAACTCCATCAAATCATCCCTCAAAGCATTCAAATCCTTCAAATCAACCCATACAATTTTGAGAAACAATCATTGCTAATCAAAGATCTGAGAATTTATAGGAAATTTGGTGAGTGGAAAATTGAAAGTGAACACTCAAGTCATATGGTGAAATTGGTACTCAGTAGTAGACATGTTTAACTACAACTATCAGTAGTCATCATAATTTTTATGCGGATACCCTCATAAAGTTCAGTTTTTTTAACATTTCCTCTTCTATTTCACTGATTATCAACCTGTTCGAAGTTCAAATAGTGGTGTTCCAGCAGCTTACCCCATGGTAATAGCCAACAGAAGCACCTTTCCGGAAAAAGTATTCCTCAATCATGCGATCAAGGACATGTGCAAGCGGCAGGAAAGATAGATACACATCGTCAGGTGTCATCTGTTTTAAGCCACAAAATGTTTTTCAAAACAAAAAGATAAACCCAAGTAGAAGAACAATACATGACAATGTCAAAACATAGCAGCATGTTCAATCAGATAACTCATGCAATCAAGATGAGAAGTGATTTTTATACATGCCGATCTTTAGTTAAAGCTGTCAACTAAGATAATAAGGAAGGGTTCTGACTTGCAAAAAAAACAAAAAAAGAAGTTTCTGATGGTGAACTTTGGCTTGCTGAATAATTTTAAGCCAGTAGAATTAATGCATTTTGTTTATTCAAACCAGTTTTTGCTTGTACACACAAATTCATAAGGTAGTCACATAATGAGAAAACACTGAATAAAAAATATCATATTTATTTTCCCACCTTGTCTTCAAATTGTTCCATAAATAGATCATTGCCTCTGACAAAAGCTGCAACTGTTTCATGCAATATCACAACACCTTTGGGATCTCCACTGGTACCACTTGTGTACATAATTGTGCAAATGTTGAAAGACTGAGGCGGAAATATCTCCGATGGATTCTCTTTTCCCTAATGCACAAGACTCTTTACAAAATTAACCACAATGGAACCAGGAAAAAAAAATGCAATATTGTATCGACTCCATTCTATCAACATGGGGAGTCGGAGCAGCACTCCAAGAAGTTGTAACTCACAATGTTGTCAAAATCACGACCTGACTCGTAAAATCATATACTCGTAAAATCATACAATTTTACGAGTCAAATGTAAATAATCGGATTCAAGAATCGAAAATCATAAAATCATGATTTACTCAGTAAACTCGGATTGATTTTACGAGCAAGGAAGTGTCTCATACCCTTCAGAACTTTATCAAGGTTAAAATACGTTCATCTAGTTCTTATACAGTTCACTCTGATGCAGAATAATGTCAAATAAAGTAGCATATGAAAACCCTCTAACCTCAACTACAGATTTACACGGAAAGAGAGGACCTGGATACAGATTTACACGAGAACTATTCTCAAACTGAGGAAGTACTATATCACCACTCAGGACAACCGATAGATTTCATGAAGGTGAAATTATTAAATGAGCAACTAACCATGCATAGATACTCTTCCCAAGAGTATGATTTTATCCCCATCTGGGCTGCCCGATCCTTCTCTTCCTCCGTCAAAGAAGTGAAGCAAACAATTGCTGGAATCACTATCAAACTTAGTAGGATGTATTTGTCAGAAATTTATTTTAAATAAACTTGTTAATGAGTTTCAAATTAAAAAGTGCAGTCAGCTTCTTTTGAAGGATAATAATTTATTGAAATTTATTCTTTAATAAAAATATTTTAATCCATACGTTAACTTGTTTAAAGTAAATTATTGGTGGATGAAAATTTAAATTCAAATATTGAAAGATAAATTAAGCTTCTATCTAATATTGAATATTATAAGAACTTTTTAAATCTTATACAATAAGAATTTAAACAATTAAAATCAATCTCATAAGCTATAAAGCTTTTAAAACAGAGATGTCCTGTCAAACACAATTCTTGAAAAGAAGTAGCTGCAACATGATAAATGTGAGCTTCTATACTACTGATTTCATATCTTGATTTAAAGTATAGTAAAGAACTTATAATGAAAGATTACTCATATGAATAAGAAATGTGTTTTTTTTTTTTTAGATAACAATTCATGGTTAACATGCTTTGTTTTTCCTTCAGTAATTCTAGAGCATGAGTTCAAGTATTTGATAGAGATATTTTTGAGTTTATTTTCTTAGTTCATGGATTTTATTTCTTAGTGATCTATCGCAACTCTCACGTATATTAGTTGAACAAAATTAAACCTAAACCATTGCAATTAGATTTTGATAACAGTCCCAGCAAATCTACTCTAAACTGTCCGCTGATACTTGCCTTTAAGCCGCTGAGCAGACGTGCAGTCAGGATTTAGCAGCTGCAGAAAGAATTGCATGTCGAGTTAGAGAATCTGCAGCTCTTAGAATCAGGGGGGCACGTGGAAGAGAATACATGTATATATATGATCAGAAAACAGTACAACTTTTCTTACTTCTTTCACTTTTTTGTCTTGGACAAAAACAAAATCAATCTCTGCGTGATCTATAATATAGTTTACAGCACGAGGGCCTGCATCCAAGAAAACAAACTCCAATTCAACTGTAGCTGTTAAAAGTTCAACCAAGTAGTCCAAAAATGAAGTTCTGAATGCCATTAGCCACTGCTTAACTGGAGAAAAGAATCAGAAAGGTCGAGATATATGGTGTCCCTTGGGAAATCCCTCTCTGGAACATTAATATATGACTTACAGAGAGACGGAGGAATGCAGGATTTAAAACTAGAATGGGTTATCTGAAGTTTACCGTCTACTTTCATCGAAGTAGAAAACAAAAGGGATAAAAAAAACACTAAAAATGAAAGTTTCTAGTTGCGGAATCGATCAACACCACTGAATTTACATCTTGGAACAAGAACCAGTGATGAAGCTTTCTGGATCTTTTTTTTTATCCAACCGAAAGAGTGCACAGATTTTAACTCTAAATTGAAAGTATTATTATAGAAAGAAGTTTACCAATAGTATCATAGAGAGGCACGCAGACCAAACTTCGGGCACTGCAAGCCTACACAGAGACATCTGTGATTTAAAAAACAACGAACAATAAACGGAAAGTCATAGAATATTAAACAAAAAAACAGACCTCCATTGCCACAATCCATTGAGGACAGTTTGATCCATAGATCCCAACTCGGCATCCCTGCCACCAACAATTAATTATGACCACAGGGAAAGAGAAAAGAAAGCTTTAATTGCCAGCTCTTCAAATCCAAAGTCACTCTAATCTAAGTCCATGCTAAATACGCGTATCTATGCTTACTGCTTCAGCACCGGATGCCCGCAATGCAGAGCTAATTTTCAAGACTTCATCATAAACTTCCTGGTAAGTTTTCCAGACATAAGGCCCCACCTGAAGAAGGATCAAAGTCAAAATACAGCCACCACAACAGCCCCAACCGTGCAATTCTACAGAACTTTCAGCTAGATATTTACCTTCCCATCAACAAGTCTACGCCATCCAAGCATTTTATTTCCAGCATACTTCTTGGCAGATAAACTATGCATCAAAAGATTCTCACTGTCAAGAGACGAGTTTTATAACAAGCGCAGAAAAGTCATACCATCTTTAACAATCTACAGAGGATGTTGCTTACTACAAATAGAGATTCCTACTAGTCTTGCTTATCAATTTCGTACCTGAAAAGATCCCAAGATGTGGTCACATCGCGATCAAGAGGAGGATATTCATTTTTGGATAGTAGATTACGATACACAGGACCAACAGAAGGTTTCCCGTCTTTTCCTCCCCTCCCCTCCTCAACCTGAGCAGAAAATTCCTTCAATGCCATTAGTTTGCTGTTCACCCGCTGCTCTACATAACACGTACAGATTTAGATACTAGTGTCCCATAAGCTCGGAAAATATTCAATTTAAAACATTCAAGTTGGCGGTCAACTACCGTCACTGGCAAACAAAAGTCAGGAATGGCTGGCGTAACTCAACTAAAACTTATCTGCGACAAGTCAACTGAAATTTCAGCAACATAAATAATATAAGAGAACAAAATAGCATCAAAACTGAAGTTAGAAGCCAAAAAACAAAGAAGGAAAAGGAAAATCAAGTTAGTTAACAAGCCCAAACTTTCTTTTAACCAACATTAACAGTGTGTTCCTTCCTAACCGTGGTTGTGATGTATAGTCAATAACTGGAAAAGATAAAAGGTGGCATGCCAAAGGTTGACCTGCAGATAGCAAGAGCCAGCAGGAGAAGGAAAACAAAATGAAAAGAGTCTAGTGAACAAGTATCACAGCTCGGGTACGTGCTTATATAGAGTATAGACAGCAAAATCAAGATTGAACATTAAAAAGCACCCGCAATAATACTCTATAATTTACAGAGTAATACTAGCAAAAAAAAAGAGTTGATAATCAAGCAGGAGAGCATGACTTTCCAGCAAGCTAATTAATGTATTGCTGGAAGGACACACGAACCAGCTACTACCCACTTGACAGAATACGTATCCAATGGCATGAAAAGGAAAACCCATCATAAATGCAGTAGATGTGGACTTCACCACCATGCACAGAGTACACTAAACACAATTATCTCATTTAGGAGATAACCAATATTCGTACTGGTGAAATGACAGAGGAAAGCGACGGGATTTAAACAGTTGCAGAGTTGCTGTAATTAAATGGTTAAACTGATGAGTAAATACTTCGAATTCCTATGAAAAGAAGAAAAGATGAGGGTGTTAAATGAGTTGGTTGAATTGTGTTGTTGAGGTTGCAGTATGACTACTACTACCATATTAATATTTGCTTGGTTCTTTCTTTTCTATCTAGGATTTTTTTCTTTCTTTTTGTTAACTGTGTTTTTTTCTTTCCATTTAATATAAAATAAATGCTAAAATGAGTCTATATGTCTGTTTTCTTGCTTGTTTCTTGAAATAATTTATTTACATGCCACTCCAAAAAAATTTCCAGCTCATCTGAAATGTTTTTTTGAGCTTTCATGTTTAAAACCCTTCTTTAATTCTGTATATAAAAATATATTTGTTTTTCCAATTTGAATTTCTGACATATGTATATGGTACCAAAAAAAATCATAATATAATAAACAAACAAATCATTATTGAAAACTTTAGCAACCTCTCAAACAACCTTCTCAAAACTTGCATATAATCCTTTTCTTTTTTCAATTGGCAAGTATCTCTTCTATATATAGTATATACCTCCACTTCTCAATGCATTATATTATGAAATAAGATGATCATTATTCTTTGTTAAGTAGGCTTGATGTTCTTCAATTCAAGTGACATTACCTTGTAGCAAAAAGTTTTTCAAGGTGTGACAGAGATGGCTTTTTCTTCCTCGACCATTCTAATATGTTTTTATCCTGAAAACCTATCCATAAATGATATCTCTATAATCTACAAATACCCTAATCTTGTCATCATTTTAAGGAACTATAACTATATTAGCTACCCTCTGGGAATAATGGATTACATCCAAAAATCATGCATCCCACTGCTTTTGAATTTCAACCTTTACTCTGAGTAGCTTATCCGAATGTATTTGTCTTATTTATTGTTTAGCTAGTGTGTTTTCTATCAAGAAAATTTTATACACCATAATAGAAGTATGTTTAACTGGTGTGTTTTCTATCAAGAGAATTTTATACACCATAAACAGGTAGCATATGTTCAAGTAAAGACATTTGCATACTCTTGTAATAAGAAGATTAAACCACTTCTGCAAGCAGAGTCTTGGCCTGGTGGTCATGAAGGGCTTCTCCCTTCCTCTCACCCCAGGTTCAAGCCTTGCCAGTCACTCCCGCGGTGCCTTACATGTTCAGTGGGCCCGGAGATTTAGTTGTGGTGCGCGCAAGCTGGCCCGGACACCCCGGTTATATAAAAAAAAGAAGATTAAACCACTTCTTTTCTTAGAGTAATAAGAGTAGTACCAATCTTCAACTCTTTCCTATCTTGTTTGATGCCTACATTTATTACTTTTAATTCTTTCTTGACAAGTTTCCAATTTTTCTCACATTTTTAAACTAACCTGTTAAACATTTTTAAGTTTCATTTTTTTCTATTTTTTGTTTCTCATTGCAATTACGTTATCAAAGTTTGTCAATTTATTCTTAGTGCAATGAGGTTATGGTTTGGTGAAAAAATCAATTTCAGATTTCCTGAAAGTATATAGTGTGGTTGTGTATTTACATAATATAACAAAAAAAAAAAAAACATATTTGAACACTGGCAATATATGAACTCATTAAAATAAAATCTCATCGGAAAAGGAAAAGCTTATAGCATCATAAGCTAGATTGCTTCGTTGATCATATAAACAATGAAACAATTCCCTTTTGTTTCATCTTTTTTTTCTTTTAATTTCATCCTTCAACATTTGATTAATTTTTAATTGGTCCTTATAATTTGTTCCAAATTACTCTTTCTAAGGTTATCATGATCTCAAACAAGTGTCTCAATATTTTGTTTGTGCTTGATTTTACTAGTATCTTTTTTTTTTATTTTACAATTAAGTAAAATGTATTTCAAAAAAATAAATTTCAAACCTAGTGGAGTCCATTACCGGAGTCACGAGTTTAACAGGTTAAGCAACAAAGTCTAGGTTGATCCAATATATTTTACATGTTATCGGAGTTACCTTTGGATCTCCTAAATCAACCAAGTCATATCAAATCACATTCCACACAATTTAATTTCAAACCCCGGCTAAGCAAATAGTTAGGTTTGGAGGTTTGATGGTTGACCTATTAGATCGAGTTCAATAACAATGTCAAATAGTTCCATGTGACTTAGACTTTTTTTTATTTAACCCACAACATAGCATGAGCTTGTAAACTGGTATTGTACACTAAAAAAACAAGGTTTTAACTTGTTACTTAATTGTTCATATGAACAATAAAGTCGATCCCCTTATTTTTTTCATCTCCCGCTCTATTTTTCTTTCATTGCCATCCTTTCTTCTTTGATTTTATTATATTTTACCACTCAACATTGAATTTATAATTAGTTTCTCTTTCAATTTCATTATTCAATATCTGATTGATTTTGAAGTAGACTTCAAATTTCATTTTAGTTTACTTCTACAAAGTTCTTAATCTCAAATAAACATTTTGACATTTTTTTTATATTTGATTTTGTGAATGTCAATTTGTTATTGTGTAATTAAGTAAAAGATATAGATTTTAAAAAAGAGAGTTATAAAACCTTATAGAGTCCAATGCTTGGTTCACAAGTTTGAAAGTTAAGCAGTAAAACTCGGGTCGATCTAATTTGTCATCATCTCAACATTAAAAAAAAATCTCATCTTGAGATTTTTTGAAGTTAAACCATAATTTTTTACATGTCACTTGACTTGCCTTTAGATCCATGCCACTTGATTTAATTTAAAAACCCAGTTTAGGAAAGGAGTTAGGTTTGGAAATTTCAAGATTGACTCGCTAAGTTGACTTTAATAACATCGTCAAATAATTCCTTATGATTTATATATTGTTTACTGTATTTAATTTTTTATGTGACCTGATAAAAAAAAATCAAATGATGGAGGAGTTGTATTGACATATGGTAATTTTTTTTTTAATTTTCATTTTATTCTCTTTTGTATTATTTTAGCATCAATCTATCGATAACATTGAGGTAATTTTCTATAAACTCAACTTCAACTAGAAATGTTGAAATATAATAATCAAGATATTCACAATGAACCTACGAGTGATTGAACGACACAGCTGAATGTGGGGCAGAAAAAGAAAAGGGGATTTGAGATGATACGATGAGTATCAATGATGCATGAATATCCTCAACAACTCCAAAACAAAGTTCAGGAAATTAAAAACTGATAAGATGATGATATGGTGGCTGTTAGTTTTCATTGTTAAAATTAATTGTGTTGAAATGACATTTGAGAATCCTTTAACCCCAACTCAACAGTGAATGGTCTGAATCATAGATAAGAGTAAGATTAAATCAAACAACAAAGCGATTAAATCGAGAAAACCAAAATAAGTTAACCGAGAAAAATCAATCATTAAAAAAAGCAATTAAATCGATTAAAATATTTAAAAAAATTTCTGGTATAGTTTGATTTAAGTTTTTTTAAGGTTATAGTTTGATTTAAGTTTTTTTAAGGTTAAAACCAGTAAATTCGAATCGAACCAAACCGAACCGAACCGTTTCAAATTAAAAAAATAAACTATAAAAAAATTCTGTTTTAAAACCGGTAAACCATGACAGAATCGGTTTGATTCAGATTTTTTGGTGTTATTCCATTTTGATAAAATGGGAGAAGGAAAAGACTTAATTAAAATTAAAAAAAAAAACTAACAAAACAATGCAATATTTTTTAGTTTTTTACCTAAAAGCCAAACCAAACCAAACCAAACCGAAACCGGTCGGTTTAAATCAATTTCTATTTTTTTAATCATAATTTTGACGTGGTTGTTTTTATAGAGAAATGACCACCCCTGCATGCAAATGTTCATCCGTGGACTTCAAATTACAAAATTTCTATTTAAGAAATTGATGTCCTCCTCTCCTCATGCCAGTAAAATCTTGCCACGCCACTTCACAGGCATTGTGGAGTTCCAGTGAACAATTTCTTGCATTATTTTCTTCCTCGAGTGCATCAAATCAATGCTGGCTACTTTTTTCTGGTATCTGTCCACGAGGGCAATAAATAACTAGCGAATGAAGATGGAAATTGAAATCCACTGCATGATCTCCTACAACGGACCGGAATCTGCATGGCACAATAAAATAGACCCTTCCTTGTGAACCGGCCACGCACATTTCCGGATTCAGCTTTCGTGATTTCCTGAACAAAGTTTTAGTTGTTTTTGAAAATATTTTTTGTTTAAAAATATATTAAAATAATATTTTTAAAAATTATTTTAAAATCAGTATAGGAAAATGATTTAAAATTACCAAAATATTTTAATTTAAATATTTTTAAAATACAATACTAAAACCAACTACTACATCTAGATGCACAGCCTCCTGGTAGCACGTGAGCTTCTCCACCTACCCTCCAAATGGCTAGAAATAAGAATTGAATGCGCTCGTATCCTTATGTCATGATCGGAGAAGATGGGTATGTCCCCACCGAAGTAGATGATGGGTTATTATCCTAAGTGATCGGTTATGTCTAGACAGTTAAGTAGATAATGTGTTATTATCCTAAGTGATGAACTCTAAGATATGTCACGATGTTTTTTTTATATCTATGTAAGTTGGTGTGACTCATTACTATATACACAATGTTTTTTTCCCTAACTTTATATTTATGTAAGTTGATGTGACTTGTAACTATATGAATATTTATGAGTCATTAAATAAAATGTTTTAAATGCTCAACCAAGAGAAAGAGGAAAAAAGAAAAGAGAGAATGCTTTTTTTCTTTCTCCACAACTCTTTTTGACCGTTTATCTTTTTTTCTATTCAAGTGTGCTATTTTATTTTTCAATCTATTGTCTTCTTTTACATTTTTTTTTAATATAAAACACATATAACTTAGTCTTATAGGCTGTTTTACTTCATCACAATTTTATGAAGTAAAGGGTTTTAATATCTCATATCACTTTATTTTATTTTTTTATCTTCTTACATCATTTGTACAAACGTATATAACACGGTCTCTGTAGCTTTTTTACTTGATCATAACCTGAGAAATTGAAGTCCACAACTTAATCTCTGAGAGAATTTGATTCACCAAAAACATATAGTCATTGTAAATCAATCTGGTAGAGATCGATGGTTCTTCAAGATATGTGACTGATAGAGAATCCATCTTGAAACCCAAAACAATCTATAAAGAGTCTCATAACTCATCATCGACTATTGAAAATAAAATATGGTTTTTCTCTGGATTTGTAATAAATCCAGATAATCCAATAAAATCAGCTAAAGCCTTTCACACAATCCTAACCGAGTCCATATATACCTAGTAAAAAATCATAAGGTCATCTACTAAACATAATGAGTAATGACATTCTATTGACACCTTTAGTGGTATGATAAAATTGAGTTCTACGACACCTCTAAGTATGTCTATTAAACCTTTCATGGTCAAAATAAATAAATAAAAAGTTAAAGGGTCATCTTGCTGAAAACCTTTAAGTGATAAGAAGAAATTGTGATTTTCCTTATTCATGGGCATTGAGGAATGAATTATAGAAATGTATATCTCAATCCAATTAGTTTCAGGCATTCCAATAGCTCATAGTTCTATTAGGATAAAATCTCAACTAATCACATCAAAAGCTATCTTAATATCTATTTTCTAAACATATATAGGCATAAGACTATCTGAGTGATAATTATGTATAAGTTCATAAGTCAACAAGATGTCCTTTGATATTTGCATATCTAGAACAAAGGTAATCTCAGCGGGACCAATAACACAAAAAAAAACCTTTTAATTTACTCACAATGACTTTATATATATATTTGTAAATAAAATTATACTAGGAGATAGGTCTAAAGTCATTTATAGTGGTGAGAGTCTCAAAATTAGAAACTAGATCAATCATAGTAGTATTGGCACATCTAGAAAAAATAAACAAATCAAAGAAGTACCTCATAATAACAATAAAGTTTCTACCAATAATATTTTAACTTGTCTTGAAGACTATGTGCCTTATCATCTGGGATAAAGAATAAGGATTTTTTTTATCTCATCATCTATAATGTATAACTTCAAAGTAATCATAATATCAAGAGGAACCCTACTAGAAAAGTATTGGGAAATATCTTTTAAATTAGTGGTCAGATATATAGAAAATAGCCATTGAAAGCAATAAACTACCAATTAACCCAAACTTGTTTATCTTGAACCTGAAACCCTATCTCATCAATTAACAAATGGATTTTATTCTTGACCTGTTTGTGAAGTAATGATTGGTAAAAGAACTTGGTGTTTTTGCCTTCTAATTTGAGCCACTGAATTTGATACCTCTATTTATACAAAAAAAACTTTTAATCTTTACACAATTGTGAGATCTTTTTAACTATATATCTTTATGCCTTTTAATACTATTCAGACTATGGAAATTCATCAAGAAATATTTATGTTAAAGCCCAATTCAACTTTTTCTTAACCATTTAACTAAAGATATGGCTAATTCATTGGTGATGCAAAGACTTCAACTTAGGTTTTAACAAACCTAGCCTCTTTATAAGGTTGTGCATAGGATTGTCATCCACTAGAATCATCCCTATCAACCTATAGATTTAAGAGCTTAAAAGTTGTTTTTACCTTGGGAAGAGGACAATTAAATTGGACAACCATAACATTGTGATTTCAAGAGTATCTATGTAAAAATTCGAAATAATAGTCAACCAAGTAGAGAATCAACATGAAAATTCAAAATTATAGTCAACCCAGAATAGTTCCCTAACCATTATTTCAAGTGTACCTTAATCTTAACTAGAAAAGTTTAACTAGTTATGTTACTTGAACACTAATGCCAATGTCATTCATGTGCCAATGCAAAGTAGGATCACCCACATATTTATCAGAGACACTAATGATAACATTAAAATCATTCAGAATAATCCATAGTCTAGACTATAATACAATAGCATGACTTGTCAAATAATCCTATAAAATATTTTGCCTCACAAATGTATTAAGACCATAAGGGAATAATTTGCATTAATATCTCAATTTTATTTCAAACATGGGATTGATTCGCACTCCATGTTCTAAGAAATATTGAACATCTGAAAAGAAAAAAAACAGAGTATTTGTCTAAATTTATTTTTGTTTTAGCATCTGAAAAAAAAACTAATTTTAATGCTAATAGATTTGTTTTAACCATGAGAGTTCAATGAAGAAGGTTTTGACATTCAAACATATTGAGAAAAAAAAGAAGATGTGAACTCGTAAGTTTTGTTTTGATTAGATTAGATTTAAAGTTTTTAAACAAATTAAATGGTATTTTAAGCTTAAAATGGGCTTACAAGGATTTCTAAAGTATTTTGGAATTTTCTATGTTAAAACAAGTTGAAATTTAAATTTTAGAGCTCAAAAACTTTATTTTTGACTAAAAGACATCTCATTGTTTATTCTATTAGAAAAATGAGTTTAAGAAAGGAAAAAAGAAAAAGAAAAGCTAGACATGCAAATATGGTTTTTATGGCCTATGCCCATATGGGTCTTTTCTTTTTGGGTCGAGCATATAAATATATCTTTTCAAGCTCATACATATTTGACTAGTTTATTAAACGATTTTAAATACTTTTTAGTTTAGAATAAAACTATCTTTTCAAGCTCATACATGTTTCACTTCATTGAACAATCCTAATATTTTTTATTTAAGAATAAAACTATCTTTCAATGAATTTATCAAAATAGCAATCAAGAATTATCGGATTTTGGTCATAAATTTCAAATAAAAATAGAGATTTAAGGTTCATATATGATTGCAAAATATGATGTCTCAAAGGTGGGCATTGTACTCCGGGGCGTGTGCGCGCGTGAAGGCTACAAGAAAACCATATCCGGAAGGAGTGGCCTAGCAGTTGATTTCACATCTCATGCTCTGAACATGAAGATAGCTCATCACCCAGAAAGATGATAAATCCAACCATATTAAAAGCTTACATCCGTTTTGAGTTTCATGACGAACTCCATTCCCATAAACTTGGCACCAAAAAGATTCAAAACATGTCCAGGATCGGGTATAGGTTATAAATACACAGCTGATATTAGTTCATGACCACTACTACTACGTTGAAGCACTAACGCGCCACAACTTTTCACCACGCTGCCAAAATCCACGGCCAGCAAGCAAGAAAAATGGTTGGGGTTGGAGTGCCATCAGGGAGATTTCCAGGGGGTTGGAGTGCCATCAGGGAGATTTCCAGGGGGCGGAGGCTACTATAACAAAATGATCCCGGGCATTTTTTATCCGTTCATTTATGGCAGCAGCATGGGATAGCATCTTGGAGATATCAAGGCCCTTAGCCTCCATCTTTTCCTTGGTTAAAGCAAGTTCTTCCTGTAGCTCAGTTATCTTCTTCTCAATATCGTTAATTTTCTCTTCCAGCTTTCTTTTCTCATCAGTATGAACTCGTATTTTCGCTTCTTCATCTTTGGACTCATTTAGTACCTCCCCTTGCCCATCTTTAATTGAAAGCAATTCATTCAACCTACAGCGTGGCACAGTGATGTCAAATCCATGCTTCTCCAAGTCAACAAGACTCTCCAATGTACTCTCTAATATGCTTCTACAATCATCAAATTTAAGTGAGGATATCTTCTCAAACAAACTGGCGAATGTTACCATAATGCCAATGGCTGATCCTTCACGATACTCTCCCTTGCATTCTGTCAAAGGATGAAAGTGTGGTTTTTGCGGAATGATTTGGAACACTTCCATAGATTCAATTGTGTTCCAAACCGGAGACTTCTTTACAAAAGGCACCGACTGATTTCCCACCAGATTGTCATTGCTTTTTGGATCAACTGTACTCGTTTCCACTTCCACAACGTGTTTTTCTCTAGCCGCACTCACTCCACTTGCAATCCTACCAGTAGATAATCCTGAACAGGAAAAAATTATAGTCAGCAGAACTACAAGAGGAAATGCATTTACATGTTTGACTTACTTGATTCTTCAAGACTTGTTGGAGCTTGCATATTCCCAAACCAGGTTGATAGAGGTTGATCATCATCAGCGACATTCTGTGATGCAGCAGCAGCAGCTTCCCTTGACATGAAATCTGTCTTGGGAGCTTCACTGCTTTTCTCTCTTGAAGAATTTTGAGAAACTGCATAATTCATATCAGGCTTCAAAAATGGATACATATTTTTGAATGTCTATTGCAAGTGCGTGTTGTAGCTTTATATGCTTGTGCCTCTCTTATAGTAAAGAAGGTGTTTGTGTACGAGACACACTCAGATGGAGATGGAAATGGGACCAAGAGGCAAGGCAAAACCATCTTCTAACGTCATCAGCTTTCATATCCCGCAAATGATTAGCCAGCCAGTATTCCATGATCTGCTTAAATATTGTCTCTTAAATTTGCTAGATGAGAGATCATATCAAACAAAAGAACCACTAATCCGATCTCCCTTCTTCTAAAAATCTTTCCAGGAACCAATGCTATTTACCCAGTTGAAGAATAAACATGGCAAAACAACTGGAGAATTGGAAACTTGGGACTTAATTTTGTTGTTGTGGCCATTCAAAAAGTCAATATGAGAACCTAATATTTCTAAGACATTTATGAAAAAACAGATAATAAAATCATCCACAACAGAGGTTCAGAGTTAGCCACGCTCTAAGCAAACCTAAAATCAATGTCTATGTCATCACAGTGGAAAGTACTGAAAGTTGTTGATTTGCCTGATACTTCCACAGTAGTTTCATTTGGTGCTCTTTTTCTTTGCCAATGATACACACATTATTTAGCTCACTGCATTCTGGGTAATAGTGAATGAAATAAGAAATTTCCTTCTGTTTGCTTAAAATTTCCACAACAGGTGTTCCTTGAAGCAAGGCAGAGAAATAATTCAGATTTGAGGCCCTACATACCTTTAGGCTCCACCCTTGCCTGTGTAGGCCACTCAACTTCATTAGTTGTAAGATCTTTTACAACCACTTGCACAACTTCATTAGCAATGTCCACAGAGACAAAGTCCTTACCTGCATGTTATATTGCATAACTGTGTATCTTAAAAAAATCACAAAATGATCAGCCAACAAGTTGTGGTTCAAAGCATTTACATACTAGCCACCAGAGCTTTTGATTTTTCGATTAATTTGCATGGTCTTCCCCTCTTTCTTCTTTGACTGCTTCCCACATATTCCTGAACCAAAAAACAACAAACCTAAGAGCCGGTATCGTCTGATTAGGGGACAAACGAACAAGAGGGAAAGCAAAACACTGCAGGGGTCTCATTCTCCAGGTTTGGTTAAAGAATCAATGAAAGGAGGTATGCCAATATAAAAAAAAAAAAAAAATAGTACGTTGAGTAGATATAATGGTTAAAAAGACTATTACAGTAGCCTCCCATACAAGTAACCACAATACAGGAATCCTTGAACAGTATTTTATGTTCCACACCTTGCACATTCTATGGGCAACAAAATGAAAGAACCATGTGTACCAATGGACTCTTTTTCCAAAAAAATCAGTATCATTTCAATCAAATGCAAGATTGCATGCAACCAACGCCAGCAAATTAGCTGTGTACTTTGATTTCTTCAAACTTTGGTCAACAGTACAATGCCAAAATAAGCACACTAGCAATTATCCAACCACTCATACAAACTACACTGAAGAATACCATTTTTTATATACAGTAACAGAATATCACTCATCCAGCATGTCAAAGTAACAAATCAAGTTACCATTAGGAATATTGAACCTGCAACCAAATTTATAATTTCAAAATATGGCAACACTTTTCTCAAAGACCAGCTCTGGTTAATGTCTGAAACTGTAAATTCATGGAAACTTCAAAACTAAATTCCCATTATTCACAACCATTACAAGCAGTACTGCACATGAATTAGCTTCATAAATTCCCAAACCTTAAACTGCTTTATCCTATCACCAGTATATATCTCTCTCATAAACAGGTGTTTTTCACACATGTCAACTTACCTTGGCAGTTTTCCTTATCTTTTAAGTGCAGCCCCACCCACCCACTCACATCCCGCTGAACAACAAAACAAAAACAGAAGCAGAAAGAAACCTATTCCATACCATGTTCTTGTCTTTGGTTGAATCATTCAAACTCTTCTTCTGATCCCTCACAAGCTTCAGCATTTCTTTGTCATCCTGATAAATGCTCTCTATAGCTTTTAACCCTATGATGATAGGGACTTCAATATCTTTTGTTTTAACATCATTCTCACTGATGCCTTGAACAGTAACTTCCACTGCATCACCGTCCTTCACTGAAAATCACTCAATAGAAGAGATCCTGTGAATAAAAGAAATAAGCAATGTAACATAAAAAAGTAAGGAAATATATACCTGCTGCTGAATCGTTTGGACTTTTAAACGGTGATTTGGTGACTCTCCCTTTCCTAGTTACAATGTCCACTTTTGGGCAGTCCAATTCAGGCACTCTATGTGGCTTAGCCTTCTGCATCAATAAGGGATGATGCCGATAAGAAAAAAAAAAATTGCAAAAGGGAAAAAACTAGTAGAGCAAGTTACTCTTAGAAAAAAATGACAGAACCATCAAAAAGTGAACATAGGTAGGTGGTCATCAAATTCCAACAAGAAAGTCTTTTATTTTAAAACAAATGGACCTAAGTGTTTCTCAATATCATGTCATCATATAAAAGGATCTACTTGTGTCAAAAACTAGAATAACGATATATTTGATCTTGCAAAGTTCATGTTTTATCTGTTGATTATTTCATATATGTCGCAACATAAGAAGAACATCAATTTATGTTTGAGAGGCTGAAAGTAAGACTTTCCATACAATAGTGCTTCAAGGACCCACCATGCTGTCACAAAATGCCAACCAAGGCTGGCATAAAGCTTGTTAATACTTGAATAGTTTGCTGGATCACACAGCCAGTTATGCAGACCATTCAAAAAATGTCAAAAGGTTTCTTGGAAGTATAGGATATAAAATTAATGAAAGTTTTAGAAGATGAAATTCAACTCACAGTTGTCTTTCCTGCGGAAAATTTCACAGTTTTGTTAG
This sequence comes from Salix brachista, assembly GCA_009078335.1. Classification (NCBI taxonomy): domain Eukaryota; kingdom Viridiplantae; phylum Streptophyta; class Magnoliopsida; order Malpighiales; family Salicaceae; genus Salix; species Salix brachista. Next base: position 16,035,691 of record CM018573.1, read on the forward strand.
AAGGATGGGCATCAGCCATATGTTTTTCTATGCATCTTGCTCTTTTACCTCCTGTTTTTGAAGTGGTAAAACCACAACATTTTTCGTTACTTGACATTTCAATTGGTATCTTCCTAGACTGCAGAGCTGTAACTGATACTGAAGCTTCAGTAGTATCTACTTCAGTTAGCATAGTGGATGCACTTGAATGTATGCCGCCACCATTATAAAGTGTCAGCTTTAGCTTCTTCACTGATTTTTCACCTGAATTCATCTCTGTTGGATTCCTTATGCTTGATGAATCTGTTTTCTCTTTGGTCTTATCCTCAGCTGCACTTGAGCTTTTGAGTTGCACTGCCACATCAGGGTTGTCACTACTGTTGGTGCCAACAAACTGTCCTTGACTATCAGAAACAACTCTAACTTCCTGAACAAAAACAGGGAAGTTACACAACCACAAGATGAAAGGGAATTTTCTACCAATTTTTTCAGCTTCCTAACTTCATTTCATACAATCCTGCCAAACTTTGAAGATAAATGCATCATATTATCACAAATACTCCCAGTCAAAAGAAAAGAAAGCCCAAAGAATCAAGTAAGCTCGTCAGCCATTGCCCATTGATGTTTCAAGGAAAGTGAGGCAAGACATTTTTATTGCATTCCCTATGCTAGATTAGTCAATTATGCATTCAAAATAGTCCTGGTACAAAATGCAAACAAGTGAAGTTTCTTGTATGAAAAGTGCTGATAAAAAACACGTGTCTGTATGGGCTTTGCACACATAACAGATGAAACCATACATTGTATGATAGCATATGAAGCAATACAAAATCAGATCCAACCAGCACACTTCCTGAGTCTGGGTCAACAGCTCAATTTTCCCTTCTTTTTCTCAGATTAATCTGCAATCAATCTGAAAATGATTGACCATAAAACCCTTAAATGTCTTGTGTTGATCAGTTCAGGTTCAAATATAGAGCAAGAGAGGGGAACCACTCTATATAAAGAGCAAGTTTCATATTAAATGGAACGGCGAGGGAGATCTAAGCCTAATGGCTCACACTGTCAGGGAATTGTCTCCATCTTCTGCACATAGGAACAAATCTAGATGTATATCTAACACCATATCTAACAGCAGCCCTGTTGGTAACAAATTGACCCAATTTAACATTATACCTTTGATTTACTGATCCATTTTCCATCAACCCAATCCAGATGAGGCCTTATCCTTGAGTGACTAAGCTCCTTGTCCTCATTTCCCTGCTTAAAAAAGACATTGTATCTCCTCCCAGCAAGAAGTTTTGTAATTACTCCAGATCTCCAACCAAAGCCATAGCATGTATCTACCCTTTCTAGCAACTCGTAATTTCTGTCTGCATAACAAGGAGGACAAGGAGGACGGGGTCGTATATGAAGAAAATCCACAATTGTTTTCATCTTTCCAGCCTCATCACTATTCCTTGAGCTTAGACACTTCACCAAGAAAGTTTTATCCTCGTTTTCTTTGATGACAACTGCAGGCAACCAAACATCACGTACATTATCTTTTTCAAGGTTCACTTCTACCTCTGTCCCTGGGCTAAAAACCGAACCTGTTGCTTGCTTTAAGAATCAAATTAAGAAAACTAAATCACTCATATGATAAACACGTCAAACAGAGCATACACATCTTCAACTCTATTGATAAAATGGAAAGAACAGATAGACTAAAAAAGAGCTTGTGGAAGCCAAGAAGAAAAGATAGCATAAATGACAAGTACACAAAGCACTACATTATGATCAATGCAAAAAAGTAAAATCCAAAGTTGGGGCTTCGACATAACGAATGTCAAAATTTAACAGCCGAATTCAGGTAGGACAGAGATGGAGAACTGGGAAAGTACTGAGCAGGTACTAAATCTCATTTTCGGAACTAAACATGACTTTAGCTGTCATAAAAATAGGCATCCAATGAGAAGGGAGATTGTTAAATGACCTAAAGACAGAGAATTGATTAAGCGACGCAGGTACACGATGAAAGAAATAGCAATTAAAGCCACTCAAAGTTCTCCTTTTCCCCATGCATGTAAGACCACAAAAAAATCCTCAGCGTTCCAATACAAAACATGCAATTGAGTCATTCAGTTTCTAGTGAGATTCGAAAGAACCCACATAGATCTAGAACTTCAGCACAACATGCAAAAGACTTAGACATCTAAACAGCATGAACGCACAGCCAACCAAACACAGAAAAGAAAAGGAAACGAGAGAACACTCAAAAGGCTCGATTTCATGGAAATGAGTAATACCCGCTGCCTTTTGGGTCGGACCCAGTTGCCATCAACCCAATCCAGATGAAGCCTTAAAGCTTTGGCATCAAATTCAAGAACATCAGGTGGGTTATCAAAATAAACCATGTATCTTGACTCCCCATCAAGAACCTTCTTTACAACACCAGACCACCAGCCATCTCTCAGACTTGCATCAATGGCTTCGTTTTCTTGAAAAAATCCATCATTTTCCAGTAAATCTTGCGGGGGCAAAGGCCTAATGAGATGAGGATCGACTTGCTCTACCAGAGGAATAGACCCATCTTCAGTAACCAAAGTCTTGTACTGAACAATCGCTTTCCTTTTCTTCTTCGAAGCTGATTTCACTGTTGCTTGTGATTGTGGTTTCGGGAATTCTAAAATGGTAGCTACATACCAAGCACCCCTAAAACCTTCCTCTTCACTGCTTACTTCAACTTCCTCGCCTTTGTTGAAGAAGATAGTCTGGTCTTGCTGTTGAGGGTTTTGTTGGGGTTGGGGATTTGAATCTAAACCTACCATAATTTCTCTTTTCTTTTCTTTGACTGTAAAAAGAAAACCCTAGGCCGAGGGGGCTCTGTGCATTTTTCTTTTCGTTTCGTTTCTCTTTTTTTTCTTTTTTTTTTCCTTTCTTGGGTGCCTTCCACGGTCAAATGCTGTTCAACCAAATGGGTAGCATTAAAGTGGATGGATAATTTTTGGTGGGGTTTTGGCGGGATTATGCGATTCTGGGAGCCTGTGTTTGGTTGCGTGGGAAATGTGCAGTCAGTTTAGCTCGAAATTTCGAGGTTTTCCGGGGGGTGTTTGCATGGATGGCCACTGGTTTATTATGAGTTTTGTGTTCGTGATCAAAGGGTTACCAGATTGCTAAACAGTTTCACTTTAAACTTGTTCAAGGACAGAACCCTCATCTGTGTTCCTGAGATGAAATTTATGAGAAAAAAAAGAAAGAAACTCAGTGTTTTATGCTTCCGAGTTTTAGCATCGAATAATTATTGATTTTCAAAAATATTTTTGAAAAAAAATAAAAAAATAATTTTAATTTAAGTTTTTTTTTATTTTTAGATTATTTTTATTTGTTAATATAAAAATAATTTATAAAAATTAGAAAAATATTATTCTTATATTACTAAAAAAAACATTTCAAAAAACAACCTTAATCAAACTCTAATAATCACCAAGAACAAAATCACTACGAATTGTTTCCATGACAATGGGCGTGTTTGGTATTGTTTTTGCTTTTGTGGTTGAAATTTAAAAAAAATAGTTTCATGAAAATCATTTTTAGCTGCGGTTCAAAAGAATTATTGAAGTGTTTGGTTAAAACTGTAGTTAAGTTTGAGGTTAATGAAAAACAGTTTCATGTGTTTGGTTACCAAGTTTTTCATATTGTTGTCAACATGTGAAATTAATTTAAAGTGTGTGTGTATTGTTTTTTAAATATTATAGATTTAATAATTATAATAATAAAATATAATTAATAATTCAAGTAAATTAGACACTTGTTTTTATTCTTTCATCAAACTCGTTGTAATTTCATCACGAACAAAATTCATACGTGAAGGCCTCTACGATCCCTAACCATTTGATCGAAGAACGACACCTAATAAAAATTTAACAAAAAATATAATAATCAATTTAACATGAAAAGGAGGTTGATTGATTTTATCAGGTGGGACCACACCAAATTTTCAGCTTTTCTATCTTTAACAAACACCAAAACAATAATTTTTCTTCAATCTCCGGTCAGACCTCACTCCCAAACACCTTCAATGTATTGTTGGTATTGTCACGTGTTACGACATCGGTTTGAGATGACATTTTTTTATATGCTCATGATATCATCCAATATGACTGATTAAAATCAAAGCAAATTTATTATAATTCTTGCAATCCTTGTAAAAATTAATCTAAATTTCCTACTTTAAAACTTTATAGTTGAAGTTCAATTTATGATTATGAATGTATGTTAGTCTTGTTTGTATTTTTTTTCTTGTTTAGTTTGAATGCAAATATATGTATTTTTTATCAGTATTGTTTTTTTTTAATGAAATATGATATTAATAAAAAAATCATTTTTTTATCAACATAAAAACAAATATATGAATAAGAAAAGTCAATTTTGACTAAACATCATATTTTTTTATATATAATTTTACTTGTTATTTTTTACACAAATATCTATATTTATTATCACGTGTAATTGAATAAAAGTTAAATATCAAAAGAACTTTCTGTACCCCCTAGTATAAGTTCTTGTTTGAAATTGTGTTTCAAAAATGTTTTTAAGAAAAAATAAAAAAAAATGATTTATATATTTTAAATTAACATATTTCAGTATTTTTAGATCATTTTCATGTGCTGATATCAAAAATATTTTTTGAAAAATTAAAAATATTATTTTAATATATTTCTAAATGAAAAACACTTTAAAAAATAATCTCAACCACAATCCTAAAAAATTTCATTCAATTACAAAATAACATCAGATATCTAAAAGCTCAAGTCGCATAATATAGCACATAAATATAAATATATAGTCTATTTAGCAAAATTGAAGAAAATAAATAACGGATGTTAGTTCCAGGGTTTTATTAATGTTGGGTGTGTGTGGATTCTCCATGCTAGGTTGCAGGTGAACATTTTTTTATATACAACTGTTGTTATTGTTTTTCTCCCCATTAAAAAAATTAATTATAAACTAATAAATGAGAATTGAAAGAGTTCTAAAAGAAAATCTTGGAGATGCTGTTCAAGATATTCGCCAAGTAAAGGAGACAACTGTTAAGGTATAACCTTTATTTTTATTTTTATTTTTTTGTGTGTTGGATTTGTTTGGTTAATGTAATTTAATTTTGGCTTTTGTGAAAATAATGTAGAGAGTAAAGGGTCATTTGGATATACCAAGAGTCTGTTTGGTATAACTGTTGCTATTGTGGTTGAGGTTGAAAAAAAATAGTTTCATATAAAGTGCGGTTCATAACTGAAATTTAAGTGTTTGGTTAAAACTGTGGTTGAGGTTGAGTTTAATGAAAAACAGTTTTATGTGTTTGGTTATCATATTTTTTATATTATTATCAACTTGTGAAATTAATTAAAAATATACATGTATACACACACATACATATATATATATATATATATAAATATTTTATTGGAATAATTTTATATATTTATTAATAATTATAATAACAAAATATTTGAAATAAATTAAACAATTGTTAAGATCAGCTATTACAAACTTTAGCGGAATAGTGGAAATGCTATCTGCTGAGAATGGGGCCATGCTCAGTGTTCGGGACCAGAGTGGCAGCCTGTTGCTTCAGGAATCAAAGCAGCAATCAAGGAGAAGTCCCCGGACATTGTGGACAAACCTCTTGCAGGTGTTGTTTTGGTGGGAAGTTGTAATTTCTCTACTTTAATGTTTCTACGAAAAATACAAAGATTTTAAGAGCACAAGAAAACACGGCTGAAAAAAATGTATTTGATAATCATATACAAGAAAACATAATTATATATATATATATATATTATATTTAGTTATCATAAACAAATCATGATAAAATCTTAATCAATTTATTTTATTTTTAATATATATATTATTATGAAACTTTTATATTTAAAAAAATAATTAGATATTTTAAAATATTGGGGAGTTTTTTTTGTAAATTTGATTTTTTTATTAAATAAAATTAAAAATTAAAATATTTGGGAGTTTTTTAAAAGCAATTATATAATTATATAAATTACTCATGTTAATTATATAATTAATTACATAATTATATTATATATAATAATTACACCATATTATTTAAAATGATATATAACAATGACTCTTTCAAATGGATTTTGCCATTAAAATACACATAAATAAAAAATATATATTTATATTATTTAAAAAAACTATTTTATTAATTTAATTTTTTTAAATAATGTTTTTTTGCGCTAATAACGATCTTCAATTCCTCAACAGTCTGAGATGATGTGAATCAGTCAGCTATCACAACCAGGCTTATTGATCCCGTTCCGTTCCGGCCGGAACGGCCCGTCCCAATGCAAAATCCGGGACAAAACGACGACGTTTTTGTCCTGGTCAAAATCCCGGCCAGTTCCGGAAAATCCGGCCGAATTCCGGCCGGAACGCCCCGGTTCCGTACCGGGCGTTCCGTTCCGGGTTCATAAAAAAAAGTCGAAAACCAAATGAAGAGGGAAGTAGACGAAGAGATTCACAAGACCATTTTTCAAAACACACAGAGCTCGAACAACCCTTCTATTGGAAGCATTCTTCCAGATCTTCAGAGGCCGGTCCAGATTTTGCTTCAAACCCTTTGGTAGACAAGATGGGTGCTGGATGAACAAATTCAAAAATGGATACATGGGGTTCACTCGGATTATTAGTGATGTGAAGGCCTTTCTGGAAGAAGATATGGTGGTGGGCGCCATGGATGGACAAGGGAGGAAGAACCTTGAAAACAAGTTATTTTCATTTGAGCTCGTGGTTGGAATTTTCAAGATTCATTTCCCAGAGAGATCGATGAAGCATTTTCCTTTCCCAGAGAAAGAAAGAGATAAGATATGCAAGTGGGAGTGTGGGACTATTTTATACTTAGTTATAAATTATAATAATAATAATAATAATAATAAATAACTAAATAAAAATACGTTTCTAACTTTCTATGGGGGTTTATAAATTAATAATAAGAATAATAAGAATAACATTTTTTTTTGGAGGGTTAATTTTTAAATATTATTTTAAATTTCAAATCTCAAATTTACGGGTCTTTTAATTATATTTAAATATATTTTTTTTAATTTAAATTATACTTGTTAAATTAATATTTTATTTTTTTCATATATATAATTAAATAAAAATGAACAGTACAAAACCGGAACGGTACCAAAACCGGAACGGTACCCGGGACGGGATCAATAACCCTGATCACAACAAAGCAGAGATCAAATCTTTCACAACATCAACTGAGTGGAGAATAAGCTAGAATATTGAAATTTCACAAAAATTACAAAATAGTAAGTATTAATAATAATTAAAAAAATTAAATTGTGCATACCTTGTTGTACTTGGCAAATGATAGTCATTTTTTATATAATTATACAATTTGTACAACAAATTTATATAACAAATCCCTAATTTAAATCAAAACATATACTTTTTATAAAAAAAATTGGTACTATTGTGCTCAAGGTTCTCAATACCGTTCAGGTTTTTCTATTGGTACAAAACATTTCGGTTTCGGAGCATTTCGACGTGCCGTTTCGAGGTTGTACTGTTTATATATAATTAATTATATATATATATATATATGAAAAAAATTAAAATATTAATTTAACAAGCATAATTAAAATTCAAGATAAATTAACTTTAAATTATACAATATAAACACAAAGTCAAACAAACATAATCTCAAAATTAGAAACGCAATCACAAGTTAATCAAAATAAGGAGGATTTTAAGGCCGGAACGATACCGAGACGTTCCGACCAGAATTTGACCGGTATTTCCGGAACGGGCCGGAATTAAAACCGAGACGAAAACAACACCGTTTTGTCTCAGTTTTTTAATGGGACAGAACGTTCTGGCCGGAACAGAACGTTATTGACAACCCTGATTTTATGCTCCTAAAATTCACTTTCCGGTATGGTTTCTGGCATTAAAAAAAAAGGAATACACTTGTTGGCGGAAAATACCTTTCACAACTCTGACCTGGGATGATAAATAATTAAGGGAAATTCGTCGGACACCTTCCGAAAAATAAAAACCGTGATCCATCTCAAACTTACAGATTATCATTCCTTGCAGAGCTGGTGAAAGGAAGCCACAGCCAAGTGATCATACACAATCTCGAATTCGTAAGAAAACACAAATAAATTTTCTATTAAGTTTTTTAAGGGCTTACGTCCAGAATTTTCAATAATTTCAATTCATATTAATTTCGATTTCGAAGGGCTTGGGAATTTAGGGTTTTGGTTGATCGAAAGAGGAATTATGGTGTGAAATTAAAATTAGGGTTATTTTCGTGCCCGAAAGATTTGAGAGCGAGAAACAGTGAAACTGAGAAGGCTTTGTTTGGCTCTCATGCTTGTTTTCACCGTCACAAACTCCGAGCGAGCTCCTCCGATTCGAACTTTGAATTTGTTTGAAAATAATGTAGTTATTATTTTTTATTTATAAATAGATTAAAATAATTTTTTAATAAATTATTTTAGATATTAATTCATAAAAATAATCTAAAAAATAATAAAATAAAATTTATTTTCTTACAAAAACAATTTAAAAACTCTTAAAAGGTGGGTGTGTATGTGGTAAATATTGTGTGTAGATAAAAATATAATTGTTTTAAGAAAAAAATTATAAAAAATATTGAAAGAGTTTTATAATGAATTTTTATATATTTTAAAATAAAAAATATATAGAATCAACATGTACTTTCTATCTCATTGTTTTTTTTTAATCTTGAAATCATAATTAAATATTATATAAAATGCATTGTATAAATAAGCTAAGTTTAAACGTAGTTAAATTTATACTCATTAAATCTAGTTAGCCAGCTCAATTAAACTCATGAATTAGGTTTTTTAAAAGCTTTGTAAGCTTGTTTATAAGCCTGTTAAAATTTGAAATGATAAACAATTTATATGAGTTTTTATAATATAAAACTAATCAAATATATAATCAAAAACATTTTTTTATGAAATAGAATTTACTTAACATTTCAGCAATTACATGTTGGTTATACGAAATCATGAAAAATACATAAATATAATTCATTAAGAAACTATAAAATAAATTATTTTTATAAAACTTTCTCATTATATTACAATTATATAATATGTGAATGCTGAAGTCTAACTCCTTTATAGGTTCATCAAGGAAGTGGATGAGCCCAAGCCAAGCTTTAGAACTAATTTTTTTTAAATGAAACTAGCTTGAACCTTGTACTTTAGACTTGTCATGAGTATGAGTCGAGCTTCAAGCTTGTTAAAATTAGACGAGCCGAGCTCAAACACATCAATGGTGGCTCAATTTATTTGCAATACTATTTGATATTGCATTTTAAATATATTTTAAATATTTTAAAAAAAATTATTTTGTACTTTGAATTTTTAAAAAATAGTATTTTTAGATCATTTTCATGTGCTGATATCAAAAATAATTTTTTAAAAATAAAAAATTACGTTAATGCATTTCTGAACACAAAATACTTTAAAAAACAATTTCACCACACTTCCGAACAATCACTTAAAGTTACTAGGTGTTTTTTTTTTGGCCTAGAGAGGTGGTTGTAGATATGGCTATGGGAATAGGTGTTTAGTTCACATATTAAAATTAAATTCATATTAATTTTTTTAGTTCACATATACACTTTAAAATGAAATTTATATATATATATATATATATATATATATATATATTTTTAAAATGCTATCTATTTTATAAAGTAAAATGAAAGTGTTCTTTATAAGAGCATATGCGTGTACAATAACAGCATGTCACATGTACTATCCATTATCCTTTCTTTACTACCATCATAAGAAATAACATTGTAACCTAAGAATCATAGTCACTATCAATTACAATAGTGAATCTATAATAATAAAAAACATTAGCCAATATTTTTTAAAATTTTATTTTTCTGATGAGGTTGGATTTTAAAAAAAAGTATTTTTGGTTTGCATAATCTTAATTTGCATGGGAATCTCCTCCTCTTTTAATTTATAATTAATAATAAAAGTATTTTCCTATTAAAAACCTTTTAACCCTGCCTTTCTAGTCAAGTTTTAACCACCTTAATAATTTCCCTTTCCTCTTTTAGCACAGGAAACAACCTTTGACCTCTTTGTAATATTTAACTCAAGCACGAACTTTACCCATGCCAAACATTTCCTACGGATGTGGATCCTTACTCGTAGGTCTTATTTTGTATCATGGTTCAATTATATTTTTAAAATTATTTTTATTAATTATTTTTAGTGATTTTGATACGTTCATAAAAAGATAAAAAAAAAATTAATATATTTTCAAACAAAATAATATATAAAAAAATAATCTCTATTACATTTTTATTTAAAAAAAACAATCTGTACAGCAAACTATTAGGATTAATGGCTGCTGTTGGGACCGAAATAGGTGCCCATAATCTAGCCCAACCTCCCCTTATAAAGCTTGCCTACCATCACTTCGCAAATCACAAGGTCCAAGTCCTCTACCTTGACTAATGTCATGGGGTGAGCAGCTAGCTTTCATGGAAAACCCACAATTAGTAAGAAACTGGTGGAAGTTCTCTTCAAGGTATGCGTATGGCACACTTAATTTTTCCTTTTCCTTTTGTTTTGTTCAACAGCTTGGTTTTGTTCAGCATCGGTGAGAGTTAAATCAGTACCTGGAAATTCTGAACACACTAATTGCTCGATCAGTTTCTTCAATCTCATCTTACTTGAACGAAAAACAGGATCATATGAACACCTGAAAGTTGCTACTAATTAAAGCTTCTCAGTTTCTTTTTTGCAGCAGGCTAGTTCTTCGAAGACGCATATCAAAGTGCAAAGACTCCTCGCCAAAAACACCATGTTGAGGCCTGAGAAAATGTCTGTGGATGGAAAATTAGCAACTTCAGTTACAATTACACGAACCCTTTCGAAATTGAAAGCTGCTGGCCTTGATTTGGTGCTATCCTATCTGAGCTTTATAACCTTAATAGTTTCTTTCAGTGCCCACCACGATCTGTTCTTGACCTTGTAAGACCTTTTCTTAGCCTTGTGAGACCCAACGGTCAATTTTCTACCCTTGGATTACTATCACGAAGGTCTTCCCATTTGGAGCCTGCTGATAGAAAGCTCAGCTATTAGCATCCCTGTCGCCACCCAACACATCATCTCCTTCTCTGTCTATCCCTCCTGAGCTATATATTTGGATCACATGTCTGGGGTCTCGGATTTTTCTTAGGACTTTTGAACATGAAATGCTGTTGTTCTGTGTTCTACCTATTTTTGTTCTGAGAATCAATAATCATTGTTTGACGAAGATGGAGTACTGTTTCTCCCCAGCGTGCAATTCTCTAGATATTTTATTGCAGCAGGAAATTGCAATCATGCAGTTCTTCTCCTCTGCATTATTGGAAATGTTCTTCAGCAATCTAGAGGCGGGCATATGATCTTTAGTACTATGAGGTGGTGATAAGATCAAACTTGTTCAAATGCTGTCGACACTTCATCCAAATAATTGTAATTCGTAGTACTTCGACGTCTTTTCGTTTTAATTTGTGTTTGTATTATGAGCCGAGGGGAGAGGATCAATACAAACGAAGCTCTGGGAATATTTCTTGGCCACTGATTCTAAGAAAAAGACAGAAAAAAACACACAAAAAAAGGTCCAATATATACAATTTACAGTTGAAGTTCGATGGTGAAGCATTTTATGCCGACAAACAGTAGTAGAGGTAAGATTCGTAATTAAGTGGGGTAAAAATTTAATCTAATAAATTATGATGTATTAAAAAAAATTGTTTGAAACATATTAACATAGTTTCACATGAAATCTAATAATAAATTAGTGGTTATTTTTCAAATCACAATAACTCAGAAATATATTAAAATAATATATATATATATATATTTAAAAATTATTTTTAAAACACATCAGAATAATACAAGAGCATAAAAAAATAATTTAAATAATTAAATTTTTGAAAAACACGATTTCAAATGCATCCCCAAACAGGATCTAAGATAAATATTGTATATTCATTGTGTCAATTTTTTCGCTCATCGAACTTTTTTATGCGGGCAAACTAAAAACCTATGTTATGTAATAGAATTTCAAGTTATAGCTAACAAAATCGAAAGCATATGGACCAAGTTTAAACAAATAAAACTTCTAAAATTTTTGGCATAAAAAAATTATTTGGGGAAATTAGATTTATCTTTGTAGGGGGGAGTTCAATGAATGCAGTGTTGCCCTCTAACCTTCTAACCTTGTAAGAGAAAAATTTAGGGATTCATAGAGTTTATATATATATATATATATATATATATATATATATATATATATATATATATATATATATATATATGTTCTTAGTCGTTTTACTTCTATTTTTAGAATAATTAAAGGGTATTTTAGATCAAAGAATTATTTTATGAAGTTTTTGAAGGTGTTTTGAGATGAAATAAAAAGCCCCACAACTCTTTTGGTTTTGTGACAGGAGGAAAAACACCTCCAACTATATTATAAAGAATCTCTTAGCTTGTGTCAGCAGGGTCTTGACCTGGTGGTCATGAAGGGTTCCTCCATTCCTCTCACCCCATGTTCAAGCCTTGCCAGAACGCCTGTCACCCCCGCGGTGCCTTACATGCTCATTGAGTTTGCAGGATGTTCAGTGGGTCCAAGGATTTAGTTGTGATGCGCGCAAGCTGGCCCGGACACCCCGGTTATAAAAAAAAAAAATCTCTTAACCTGTAGGTTTAACACCATTTATTACCAAAAAAAAAAAAACTCCATTATGTTCATGGCCCTACAATAAGTTATATTTAAGCACCCCTTCTCGCAATTCTCCAATTGTTATTCCCTCTGTAAATTACATTAATTGATGCTGGTACTGGTAGTACATCAATTATTTTGACATGTTCATGTATCTTTTCTGATATAGTAGATAGTAAAGATGGCAGCAGCACCCAAACCCTAAACCTACGCTACAAATTATAGCTGTGGAACGGATTTAACAGGTATAAATGCAGGCATGCTATGCATTAGTTGCATTTATTTCTTTCGAAAAATACCAAATAATATCCTTTAGTTTTTATTTATTTCTCTCTTCCTTTATTTTCATCCTATTTTTGCTAGGTAAATAAAAAAAAAATGCAGGATATATTCAACATTCCCAGCATGGTTATCATCGAGGCGAGCAACGACGTGGGCGCTAGCAATCTTAATGAGAATAGCTCTCCCAAAACGACTGCATTTAATTTATTGACAACATTGCCCTTTCTTATGTTTGAAATATGACCAATCAAACATAGTCTCTCTCATTTATTATTTATATTGGTATTTTCTCTCCTCTCTCAACATCAACACTTTAAAACATGATAAAAATAAAATTTAAGACTAAACCGTAAAAGACTAAAAGAGCATGGAAAAAAATTGCAAAAATTAAAACTTAAGGAATCAAATTAAAGTTTCCCATGCCTTTTGAATATGGTAAATGCCTAAATGGAAAAGGCTATTCTTTTAATGTTAATTTTGGTCCTTAGTTTTTTAAAACATTTTTTTAACAATAACCTAAAATTTTATTTTGTACAATTTATATTCAATTTAACATTACAATATTCTATGAAATATTGGATAAGTAGTTTAAGATTTAACAAACCTTTATTTTAATAGTCATTGCTTTTTATTAAAAAAAAAAACATGCTCTTAATGAAAATATAATGCTAATTTTTCAAAATGATTAAAAAGGTTTTAAGGTGATATTTTTTTATGTTATGTATTAAACTCATAGCTATTTTTCATAGTAATTTGAACATTAATACTAAAACGAGAAAGTAATATATTTTTCTTAATTTTTTTATTGTAATTGTTTTAAATAAAATTTTCAAATTTATTGTTTTTTTTTATGTAGCCCTGAAAAGATGCTAGATTTACACACACATGATCGTAATGTGTATTTCCTAAAAAAATAACACTTTTTTTTTAAAAAAATAAATGTTTTTTGTAAAAAAAGTATGCGAATATGAATTTTTAGTTTTATATATATATATATATATATATATATATGCGTGTCAAAATAAGAAAAATATATAAATCAAAAAATACAATTTTGATGAAAAAAATATTTTTTTTCCTCATTAATTTTATATTTTGCCTAATCGACATATGCCTTTATATATATAAGGATAAGTAACAGCGCTTCATCACCTGGCTAGGTGATCTCGGTGCCCCGTTCTTTGTTTTCCGTAGCGTGTGTGATAAGTAACAGTAGGCCCCTGATTTAGGCCCACAAAATTATTGGGCCCATAGGTTTTAGAGCTGTTTTCCTTTCCATGAGCACTGTCACAAGTTGATATCTCTAAATTATATCTGACACGTCACACGTCCATATATATATTCCTTTAATAAAATTTCGAGTTTTAATAGTATGTTGGACTACAGTATGACTTATAGAATGAATTTAACTTGTTGGGCAAAGCTCCTTTTAATCAATTATTTCATTAATTTTCTAGGTTACGAGTGCCAAGAAGCTGACAGTAAGAGCTTTTGAAAACATGGTTGAGAGGCTGCACTTTTTCCTGTGGATGCAAGGAAACTATCTTTTGAAAAATACATTTTATAAGTTTAGATAAGCGAGTAAAATTTTAATTGTTTTAGATTTTTACAAAGAATATATACCATGATTTGAACTCGAGATCTGTTGTGTAAATCGTAAAGCTTTAATCATCATAACACATCTTTTAAAGACGTGAAGAGACACGACATCACAGAATAATAATAGTAATAGTAATAATAATAATAGCTTCACGTCCTTCTCAGCATTACGATAATTGATCAAAGAATGGTTCGAACGACAATCCTCTCTCCAATACAGAATCCACTACACAAGAAGACAGTTGCAATTGATTGCAGCATTATCTCCTTCTTCACTGTCCATTTGTCATCATCCTAAGGGAGCACATTGTTATCTGTATCATTTCATCAGGTGTGTTGGCCCTTCCCACTAAATCTTGACTGAAAATGGTCTGCTTGCTAGAATAATCCCCTGCATGAGACCAAATTGAAGGACACATTTGACCACCAACCAACCGTGCTTTTTCATATATAATCATGGCCAACGAGCGTTGCTAGACATTGATTCAACTGTTGTAGGGCACACAGCAGCAGCATTACAAGTTGGGACTATATATATATATATATATTGGTGGCGAAATAAGGAAATATTTCATATAGATACAAACATATATCTATATATATATATATATTCGTATTTTAAAAAGAGTTTATTATTTTATTCAGCAGTGATATTCACCCTGATTTAGTGACAGAAGAGCTCAATGTGTTTGTTTTGATGTAGTTGTTGCTTTTTATAATGTTTTTTTTATTAATATGGATATCCAGATCAGCTTATGTATATCTTGACTCTTGACTAATTCCACGAACCTTGACGATCATATAAGTTTTTAATGACCACAGGAACATCAAACTTCTTAATGTCAAACTCTTACCACCAGATAGCTACTGTATAGTTTTCTTATAATGTCTTTTGCTCACTGCAGAGAGCGACATTGATGCGCGCGCACATACAAGTGCATTACTTCTTCGATTCATGTTAATTTCGTTTAGGAAAATATCTTTTGTTTTCTGGTATTTTGCTGTTGTCTGGCAGTTTATGCTTGTATATCCTTATGCTCTCCCTCCGCATCTCTATTCTTTTGTCGGGTTCATGTATACTGTCTCTGGACATAAATCTGCAATTTCCTTTTTTGTTTTTTTAATGATTCATGTTTCATATATACTACAGGATGGAGAGAAGAGATATATTTAATTTTATTAGTGTTAAAAACTTTTTATTAGTTTATTTGTGAATTCGTATATTTCTTATTTTATAAAGTATAAATAACATCTTTTTGTTTCTCAATTAAAAGATGCTTGTTTTTTTGAGTGCCTATATATTTATCATATAATTTAATAAAAAGTAGTTTTAAAAATTATTACAGCCAGTGAAGTTTATGATTCAAATCGCAGGTTAACTCGAATCGATCCAATATATTATTATTTCATTGTTTAAAAATTGAAGTCATCTTGAAACTTTTTTTAAAGCTAAATTATGTTTTTATTGATTGTCTAAGTTGTCTTTAAAATTACCAAATTAATTTCAAAATAATTTAATTTGAAGCTCAGGCAAGAGTGAAGTTAAAATGCTTTGCCTTGATAGACTAGATTTAATGAAACTGTAAAGAGTTTTCCATAACCTAAATATTTTAATTTTTTTTAATCTGATCTGAAACGTAGCTCAGTTAATTATCTTGAGTATAGCATATTTATAAAATTAAATATAATTATATTAAATCTAGTATATTCTGTTGGATAAATTCATGAGACTTTATATTATAATAGCTTGTAAACAAAGAGAAAAAAAAAGAGAGAGAGAGAGAGCATAACATCCTCCTAATAAGCACTCCTCATTCCCAGATGCTGTATGCTAATTGCTGGGGCAGCAGATACATCCATGACAGGGACCTTGGCTTTGTTAGAAGCTTCCACTTGGCAAGCCAGGAAGATCTTAGAAGCCAGATCCTACCATTAATTTATCATCAATAATTTGATCGTAGGCAGAGAGACCCGGCTCATGTGAGCCTTCGTAATCAGCTGTTTTTGTCGGCTCTACACGTTTCTCACGAGCCGGCCTAGAATAAAAATAGTATTAACGTGACCATATAATTGTGGTATTAACGTAACCATATAATAAGTGTTCCAGAGAAAAGAGTTTTTTTAATTGTGGTCTCATGTTCGAGATCGATGATTTTTAATATTATAATTACTGAAAAATTATATAATTTTTAATTTTAAAATTTATAAAATTAACCGAGATACATATAAATTGACGGTTAGGACATCAATTGCGTGTAATCTGAAAGTTTTCAGATAGCCATGTTATATTAGAGGGCAGGCAGCAGGCTACTTTTTGTATAATTGGTTCACAATGATACCAGGCAGGAATCCACGACAATGGAGTGAATGCAATCGGTATTGATAAGGTTTTTTAATAGCTATATTTTATTTATTAGTTAAAAAACTTAGATATTTATAAATTATTTATTAATCAATAAAAAAATAAACTACAATCTCCCTTCTCGATGACTTATCTTTTGTGAAGACTAAGATAAAGTTTTGTTAATTATTTGCAAAGGAAGCCGTTTGACAGCAAATAGAAGAGCGGTTTAAGTGAGAAATCTTGGGCCGATAATTGTACCTGTCCAGCATCAAGAAATTACAAAGTTCAATTTCTTTTATTTTCATCACGCGAGCATCCTTTCAGGAGCTTGGAGGGCAGTCCTTGTTCATAAGGGGTAGTCACCCAACCTCCAAGCTACATGCTGTCCTGAATTTGGGTGACCAATTGCATTTTAATAATCAAACCTCTGATCAAGTTGCCCTTCATCTCTTGATCCCACACGTAACTGGTTTCCTTTTTAGAGGATCGTTTTGCCTTTCCATGTGTAGGATTGGGAACAAGCCCGTCCTAGGATTGTAGGAGAGGTATAATTAAAATATTATTCTGAAAGTACTTGAGAATTTAATGTATTCATCTTTGTTGAATAAATTATTCTATTTTTCAATAAAACCGGAAAGAAAAGAAAAGAAAAGAAAAGAAAGATGGCTAAGCGCTCCAATTCAGGTTGGGATAGGTATTTTCCTAAAAAAAACAATTATTTTTCAATTAGCAATCTAAAAATGTAACTGTAAGATGATGAACATTGATTATTGTGAAAACACAAATAATAATAATTGGGGGTTGCCATTGAATTTAATTTTCCAGCTTATTTGATTAGAGTAGGACTAGTTGCGGACTTTCGTTATGTTACATGGCCATATTATTATTACTATTAAAAATATTTCTCGAGTTCTAAACAAATCAAAATTAAATAAAAAAAGTGATCACAAATAATATGAGCTTCAAACAATGTGTTAGTCATCTCTTTCTATTTATATAAGTAGAGCAACATACCATTAGCTAAAGCCTTATATTCAGTTTTAGTAGAAAAACAAGAAACCATTCCTTGTTTGCCTGATTTCTAAGAGATAAGAGTAATGCCAATATATTTAAGATAAGAATTAATCAACTTACAATCATCAACAATACTAGCCTAATTAACATCAATAAAAACATGAAGGGAGAAAGATAAACTATACGTGATATGTAAACCATAGGAATCCATACCTTTCATATAACCATAAATACATTTAACAATAACCCAATAAATATGTAAGAGCATGCATAATTTGACATACCTTGCTCAAACGTAACACATATATGGTCTCATAAAAGTGAGATATTAAAGAGCACCAATAATCTGACAAAAACATGTAAAATCAATAAGCAAACCACTTGTCATTATATCTAGCTTCAAGGAAGAAGCGGAAGCATCAACAAGTTTATAAGATGACATATTTGCTCTATGAAGAATATGAAGTGTATACTTATGTTGTTGTAGCTTGAGACCTATATTGGTAGTTGAACTTCCATCCTCAAAAAGTAATGAGTAACATCTAAATCATGAAGCTTGAATTCTGAGCTTATCAATGTAACCAATCATTTAAGAAAGACCAGACTTTTCCTAGAAAGTAAATATCATTAACATAAATAATAAGATATAAGATGTTGTTATATACATATAAAATTAACAAAGATATATCAAACTTAGATCATTACAGCTAATGCAGAGAATATAGTCACTCAAATTCAAAATTTGATAGGCTTGTTTTAATTTATATAAAAATTTATACAACTGACATACATAAGAGGAAATAGTGGCATGAATAAAACCTATAGGATATTGCATGTACATTTTTTTCCACAAAGTGTCCTATTGAGAAAAAGCATTATAAACATTGATTTTATTTATCCATTAGCCTCTAGAAACTGCAATAGTTAGAATTAAACAAACAATAATAGGCTTAACCACATGACTAAAAGTTTTTGAATAGTCAATGCATTTTTTTTTATTAAATCTATTATGAACTAACTGAGTTTTATATCACTTAATGTTACCATCAACACACCATTTAATTTTATACACCCAACAATTACTAACCACATTCATAGAAGGGTGAAAAGTAACTGATGACCAAATACCATTGCAAAGTAATGCCTAAATTTTGAGTTTGCATGATTTGATACCTAAAACAATTTTGCCTTAAGAAAAGTAAAAGCTTCATGATTAGGAGGAAAAATTACTCGTTTTATAGAGGTGACAAGGAATGTCGAAGATACTGATAGGAAAAGTTACTTCCGATAGGATATTATCAAAGTTCTAAAAAAGTATAAGAAAGATCAGAACTTGAAGCCTAGTAAATAAAATTATTGTTTAAATCAACAATAAAGTCCAAACCATGAGGTGATGGAAGAAGGTGAACTAAATATAGAACCATACCAGGAAACAATATTGGAGGAAGCTGAAATTGGTGTCTCTAAGAGTAAAAACCTAAACATAGATAATGATCAATAAAAAAAACTGTATGTGGTGAAAAATGAGTAGGATTTAAAGATATGATCAAAGGGTCGGGTGAATGATGTATCATAGGAAGTTTGTTAGATTTAGGAGTTGGAAGAGTATTTAGAGAAGAAAGGTATGTAGTGGAGTTCAATGAAGGTTAAAACATGCAAAATTAGTTACATGGTCAAAGTTGTCAAATGAAAAAACATGTTCATGAAATCTTACATATCAGGAATGTGAATTTTTTAGGATGACATGTCAAAATAATGATAACCCATATGAGAGGAGCTATAACCTAGAAACATAAATGGAATGGAATTATTAAAGTCTAACTTAAAAGAATTATATGGATAAAGAAAGGGAAAATAAAGATACCAACACATCTATAAAAACACTATAATAAGAAGTATAGTAGAATAGACATTTAAAGGGTGATTTATTTTACAACATATAATTATGTACACAATTAATGAGATACAAAAAAGATTTGCATTATTAGGAGTGACATGTTGATTCACACCTGTGTTTGAAAACCAATCAACAAAACTTGGTATGGAATATTGCTAGATAGGTTAACATTAACTTGTAACCCGTGAGTATAAAGTTGGGAACATTATTGAGTCGAGTGATAAAAAACATAGCAAAGTTGACATCTAATGGTCCAGGTATCAGATTATTGATTTGATGAAAGGAAAAGATTGTCTTGTTATCAATTATATTGTTGCCAGTTATTATTGTTAGGACTATTATAATAAACCTAGTTTCCATTGTATTAGTCTAACAATAATATAGGCCCAAAAGATAATAATTTTTTTTAACATCTATATATATTTCTATAGAAATTTTGGCAGATTCCCCATAAATTTAAGAATCCCAAGATATTGACATTCAACCTCCTAGACATTTTCACAATCAATTCCTCATTTAGTATTTTTCCAACATATCAAATTACAATTTTATCAATACATTCAGCAAAACACAGAATAACCTTCAGATTAAACATTATTATAAAAATTATTAGTCATGCATTGCAATTTTAAGAAGTATCAATGTGTGTCTGTGTGCGGGTTTCACCATAATTATAGAACCAAAAAATTTAGATCATATTTAATTCCTTAATTCAACATTCAAATAATAAGATCATTACAATAACACCCATCATAATTCTCACAAAGCTTAACTAAATACATTCATATTATTTTAAAAAAATATGGAAGCCTTATACATAACTTACTCCTGGTATGCATGTGAAGATCCTGAAAAAGATAATTCAAACATATCAATATAAATAATTCAAGATTATAATGTTATGAGTAAAAAAATTACTTAATTTAGATTCTCAATATTCAAACATCTATTTTTTTTTTTTTTGAAAATTTTTTAATTAAAATCCATCCCAAAATAATAAACAATTCGTCATCAATTATGTGTTACCCTTTCTCCATTTAATTTCCTCATCGAAGCATCTATTAAACTATTCCAATATACATGTCAACATCAATATAACCCATCAATGTCATTAACTATTTTCTTCCTAAAATAGTTGAATCAATTTTTTCTTCTTATAGATCCATAGAAATGTCGATGTCAATTTTTCCTTGATACAATTAGCTTCCATTCTCAGGACAACAAATTAATTTTTCTTGTTACTGTTGATATCAATGTTCTGCACTGATAACATTAACTTCCATTTTCGAAACAATTAATCAATTTTCTTGT
This sequence comes from Salix brachista, assembly GCA_009078335.1. Taxonomy (NCBI): domain Eukaryota; kingdom Viridiplantae; phylum Streptophyta; class Magnoliopsida; order Malpighiales; family Salicaceae; genus Salix; species Salix brachista. Next base: position 16,056,900 of record CM018573.1, read on the forward strand.
TACTGCCCATATCAATGTTTACACTGATATCATTAACTTCCATTCTTGGAACAACTAATCAAATTTCTTATTACTGCCAATATCAATGTTCTGCACTGATATAATTAACTATTTCTTTTTAGAAATAGTAAATCAAATAAATTTATATCTTAAATTCATTATATGGAAGATGTCGATATCAATCTTATACATTGATATCAGTAGCCATTCCTTCCTGAAATAACTAATCAAGTCCATTCTCTATATAGACATATACATTATATTTTTATTTGATTCCATTTTCATATAAATTCCATTTCCCCTCCAACTGATCATAACCCATGTCATTAAAACTATACAAAGATCATCATTCTTTATTTAATTAATAAAAAATGGATAAAAGATACTTACCTGCTACATGAGCTCGACTTATGGTTCTTGGTTGCGGTTGCACGACTCTTGAGTTGCCCCTCTATAATCATATATTCATCATATCATTTCATCATTCCAATATGCATTATTCTTTTTTCGCAATAACAATCTTAAATCAACAACAAATTTAGTTTTAAAAGATTGCTTTCCCCTCTTAAGTTTTTGTTGCCTCTTTTACGACACCTATTTTATTTCTATCATAACTTCTTGTATAAAATTTGGTTCCTTAGAGATTTTTTTTAACTCAAATAATTAAGATGAAATTACACATCTCCTTAAGAGAATAAAATCAAATTTGGTCCCTAGGATGTCTATTTTTCTCGTTTTTTATTCTATGATTTGCCGAAACTGCCAGCAATGCTATCAGTTCAACCTCTCTTCAGAGATATGCTCATATCTTGAGTTTTAGAGCTGCAATTCCAGCGAGATCAATTTCGTTAGAAAGATAACATCCCTGACTACAATTGCAATGAAGAAATCGTCCCCAAAATAAATCATTATTTAAGACTAATTTCTAATGAAAGTTGACATGTTGAATCTGTCCAAGTTTGTTACTGCATTTCTTTACGTGCTGTCTATTCTAGAACTTTAGGTTACTGTGTCATAAAGAGAATTTGAATGTGTTTTCCAAGTTTAACCAGCAGTGCGGTTATATAGAATTATAGAAAATTATTTGTGTTAAAACTATTTGCACCAAGTGATAGATAATTAGTCTAAAAAATAAATAATATAATCCTTGACATTAATCTTCTTCTAATTCTTCCCGAAGTTCATCAGAAGTTAAGTAAGAAATTTCCATTGCTCTAATTATTTAAAACCTTTCTTTTTGCTGCAAATAATAGAGAACCTTATTCGTCAAATCAGCAATAAAGATACACTGGAACTTTTGAGACAATCTCTTATTGATTCCAATAGTTTGCTAGGTATAAATATGGTTCACCTCCAATAATTGTCGCTCATCAACACTACCCTAAGGATTAGACCATCTGTTTTTGATTGGCAATGGCCTAGTGGGACTCCTTCGCAATACAAGGGAAAGGGGATAAGATGCCGAATTCGAGTTTTGCCTTCATTATGTCCCTCTATAATCAAAAAAGGAAAAAAAAATAAAAACCTAGAGATACCATTTGTTCATTTTACCTAATTTTATAAATATTTTGATATATTCACACCAGAAATTGAATATATAATTTATATTATTCTTTAATTTATCTTTTTAAGTGGACTGAATGTGCTGTTTTACGCGTAGTTCTTATTAAGTAAACTGTTAACGATAAAATTCAAACTCGTGATCGTTTAGTCAAATTGATACTATAGATACTATATTAAAAAATTAATATAATCTAATAATTTAAACCATGTAATGAGGCCGGTAACTAGACAACAACTAGATGAGACTGGCAATGGTCTTTCATCTGTGGAGACCAGAAAGAGTAATTCAAGCTGTTCTGCTTCATAAAATAACAACTCCTCATGTGTGAATGTTTTTTTTTTTTTTTTTTTTTTGGAAAAGAGGGTTTAAATTTAATTGAGCTGACTCTAGTTCAACCACAATTAGGTGATAATTAATTAAAAATCAAAGGTGGAAACATTGAAAAATATGGCAAGTCAAAGATGGAATGGTCAAATTACGCGTGAATTAGAATTAGAGACCCAATGGGACTCGACGCTCACATGCTTTCACAAAGCGTTGTTAGCAAAATCCAATTAGAGGGAGACAAACAGCCGCTACCCAGGTTGGCCCCACCTTCCTCCTCACCTAATGTAAGCCGCTTCTCTACTTTTGTTTTCTCTTGTTCCTCCACGCACGCCCTTTGTTTGGTGACGTGGATTTATTCACTTTTTTTATTTTTAAATTATCTAGAAACAATTAATACTTTAATTTAAAAAACCTAAAGTCAAAAAGAAGAGAACTTGAAAACACAAATTTCTATTTGAATTTAATATTTTACTGGCTTCACCATGTGCATGCTCTTTATCTGGTGACGTGTGTATTTATTCACTCATTCTTTTTTTTTTCTTTTTAAATATATTATTTATTTGATTCCACCACGTGCAACGCCCTTTATTTGGTAACGTGGATTTATTCAAATTCTTTTTTATTTCCTTTTCTTTTACTCGATTTTATGAATGTCTACAAAGAATTACTGTTTTGATTTTTTTCTTCAAAAATTAGAGTTGAAAATAGAAAACTTGAAGCTCTGTATTTCAATTCCGCCATGCGTGAGCCGATGACTTGGATTTATTCAACCCATCTCTTTCATTTTCTTCTGGATTTTAAGATTGTCTAGAAACAATTAATATTCTAATTCTTTGAAAAATTAGAGTTAACAAAGAAAAAATATGAAACTTTCTGTTTAAATATAGTATTTCTCTATTTGGACAATTTCTTTTAATTTATATTGAACTTAGAAAGCACATTTTAAAAACTCTTAGTTTTTTTATATACAAGTTTTTCACTACTTTTCAAATTAAAAAAAAAAGCTAAAAAATATAATTTTTTAAGCACACCCCTAGTCTCTTTTGTAATGGATGATTTTTTTTTTTAGATTATAGGAAAATTCACTCTTTGTGAATCCGGATTAAACGAATAAAATCTCGGTTGTTTCATGATCTTACAAGATAAACATGTTCTGACTCGAACTCAAGATCTACAAAACAAACTTTAATTTTTTTGTCACCACATCATGTCTATTGAAAACACACTGAAGGGTATGATAGTGAAGAAAATTGCTTTTATTTTCCCCTACAATATTCAAATCTCGGATCAAAATCACAAGAGTTAATTTCTGATAAATTCTTGGAAATTTAAGATGAAGACATATCTAACGTGAGTGTGCGCATTTTGGCCTGACACACACATCAAAGTCGATGTCTCCTCTGCTCGTTGATCTCTATAAATCTAATGAAATTAACCAAAACAGTCAACCGAGTCTTAATTATAATATTAATTACCTCTCCCCCGCTCTCCCTCTCTTATGCCAGCACCCACCTCGACCATTATCGATCATTCCTTCAAACCTCAAACCAAAACTCTGGATTGCTGCCCTCGATAGTTTTCTTTCTTCCTATCATAATTACAAGCAAGAATGGTAGTTCCTTCTCCAACTCCAGCACGAACCAGAAAAACGAAGGCCTTAGGAATTCCTACTATTGATCTTTCTCTTGACAGGCCAAACGTATCAGAACTGATCGTGAGAGCGTGTGAAGAATATGGATTCTTCAAAGTTATGAATCATGGGGTCGGCGAGGGGGTCATAACAAGACTGGAAGAGGAAGCTGTTCATTTTTTCTCAAAACCAGCCTCGGAAAAGCAGCGAGCTGGACCTGCGAGTCCTTTCGGCTATGGCTGCAAAAGTATTGGCTGCAATGGTGACATGGGTGAGCTCGAATATCTTCTCCTCCACACCAATCCTCTCTCCGTCTTTGAAATATCCAAAACCATCTCAAATGACCCTTCAGATTTCAGGTAATCTATACAGGCTCCGAATATCTTGTCTATGGATCATGTCATTGAGTTTTTGGTATCTTCTGTGTGTGTGGATGTGGATCATGAACCGTGTCCATTATGAAAATGCATTGCACAGACATTCATTAATGAGAATTGACAGGAATGATGACAAACACAGCGACATAAATAATCAACACAGGAATATTAAAGGGGATGGTTAGGGAAGAAGGTTAAATTGTTTTCTGTTTCAACAATGTCATACAGGTTACCCGGGTTCACGCTTTGACTCATTTTCAACCAGTTTTTTATTGTTTAATTTAATATTATATGATAGCGGTTGCACAATATTTTCAAAGAACTCTAGTCTTTAAATGGAACTTCTGGACGGTGGGATTTAATTATGAAGATGAAATAATGGTGGAAGATTGTTTATTGTAAATGCTTGGTATCCTAGAAAATCACATCTTTCCTTTATCAATCAGGAAGTAAATTATAGTTATTTATTAGCATCAATAATAGACTTTCAAGTTAGTTTTTTTTCTATTAATTTAATGTACCCAAGCGTTCCGTTTACCTCATTATTAAGTGCTGTAGAAGAAAGATAATTCTTAACCATCTACTAGGGCTCAGTGGTAAAAAGTTATAATTAAGAGATTTATTTTTTTGTGGTGTCAGATTTGAACCTTATAGTTGTTAATATGATAACTACTGGAGATTTACGTGGTCGTTAACTTTAAAACCCGTGGGATTAGTCAAGTTGCGCACAAATTAACTAAAACATTCACGTTAATAAAAACCCGTGGGATTAGTTAAGTTACACTGATACAAACATTGACTTATATATAAAAGAAACTCTTTTTATATAGATCGGATCATTAACTATTCTGATGTTTATCCATGAGACTCCTTCGAGAGTCTTCGAGTCTAAGACCTGGTGTCTTAGGGCAAGCTTTGCCCACTCTAGATGCTTTTTATTATTGAATATTTTCATTGAAAAACCCAATCATGAAAACAACCTGATTTCTTTCCGGTTCCCAAGTTGATGGTTCCAACTTGCGATTGAAGGGAAACCATGCCTGAATTAGCTCATTGTTCTGTCAACATCTATTAGCCATATGCCATGTTTCTTTATTTATGTATAATTGCGGGGCCTAAACGGTCCAACTTGACTCATAAAACAATCTTAGTAATTACGAAGAGTCATCACAACCTATGAAAATATTAAATTGTCCCCCTCTCTGTTTTTTTTTCCCTTAACAGTAAAAGTATCTTGAATCATTTTTTATATATTTAAATCAAGCTTTTGCCTACTTGGTTTTTTACTGATATTTTTCTTTTCGTTGCCTTCTTCTTGCTCTTGCTTCTTTCTTCTTCTTCTTCACGAAGTACATCTGCTTGTAGAAAACTTGCCGATGATTGTCCTGCAAAAGTTAATCTTGCATTATTGCAGTGGCAAGTAGAGATGAGAAGAATGAGGAGTTGTAGTTAAAGAAATAAAGATTTCATTTTACAACTATCACATGGATCCTCTAAATTGAGCCTACGTTGAACCAATTACATTAGGCTATAGAAAGACGACCTTATTTTTTTTTTTTATATTAATGTCGATGTCGAAGTCAGCTTACATACATCTCAATTAATTCTATAGACCCTGAAGTCAATAATCATGTAAAACTCTAGTAATTATTATATTGTCAACTACATAGCTCTATTAATCCCAATTTTTTACTAATGGACACCTACTATATGGGTGACGAAATTATCATTCATGTGGGTTCTTGCTAGTTGCTGATTGAACTCCAAGTTTTAAAAATTTGCATTATTAATTCTACAGTCAGTATTCTTTTTTTTGAGTGGTGAAATGTTAGTGTGTTTTTTCCTTTTTCCTTGTTTGCTCAGTACCGGCATTGCCATTTATACAGTTGTGTGGTGAATGATTACATACAAGCGGTGAGGCAACTCGCATGTGAGATTCTTGATCTTGCGGCAGAGGGTTTGTGGGTCTCGGATAAAAGTGCATTCAGTAGGCTCATCAGAGATGTCCACAGCGATTCTGTTCTTAGACTTAATCACTACCCAGCATTCGAAGAGATCATGGATTGGGACCCAGCACCTAAAACAATAGGTTTTGGTGAGCACTCCGACCCTCAAATCTTGACCATCTTGCGTTCCAACGACGTTGGGGGCCTCCAAATTTACCTGCGTGATGGTTTGTGGGTCTCCGTTCCTCCTGACCCTACCGGATTCTATGTGATCGTGGGGGATGCTTTCCAGGTTTGTAACGACCACTCATTTAGATTATCGTTTTCTTACAAAAATCATCTTTTACCATGTTTTTTGACGGAAAAGAAAACACATGCTACCAAATTTTCTCTGTTAGCTGCTGTTTTTATAAAGCAACCTTGCTAAACCGAGCTCTTCATGGTATCAATATCTAGGTTTTAACGAACGGGAGGTTTGAAAGCGTGAGACATAGAGTGCTGGCAAACTCGGAGAAGCCAAGAATGTCGATGATGTATTTTGGGGCACCGCCCCTTAATGCATGGATCTCTCCACTTCCACAAATGGTTTTACCACAGAATCCAAGCCTGTACAAACCCTTCACCTGGAGTGAATTCAAGAAAGCTGCCTATTCTCTGCGATTGAGAGACACGCGTCTTGACCTCTTCAAGATCCATGCCACAGAAAAATTTGCTTCTTGATTTGATTTTCGAGATATATATTAAATGTAATTGGCCTTCCGTATGTAAAGGTTCCTTTCATCGTTGTACTTGTTGGAGGGGATAGAATGAATTGAGAGACGCACGCAGAGAAAAAGAAGAAGAAGCTTTTGTTGCTGTAAATAGGTCCAAACGGAAAAGTTGAAGGATTATTTTATATATATTGATCGAAAGTGGGAGGTTTCCTTTTTTTTTTTATATATATAATTTTCAAGATATTATTGTTTTGTTAATATGGATCACACATAGAAAGAATATCACAACAAATAGAAAGAAAAAAAGATATCACTAAACACAATGATTTTACGTAGTATGATTATGTCTCTACATTTTTTTTTGGATTCAAGAGGAATCCCATTCTCTTTAGTTATTCTTTATGGGTCTAACTTAAACAAGTAAAATTTTGATGGTCATAAACCCTTAAAAGATAAATAATACTTTGATTCAAACCTGAGATCTATCATATTTATTTTAAATTATTTGTCATCACATCCTTTGAGACTCATGTGTTTACATCAACAAACGAAGAAATGAAGATGAGGAATTTTACTAGACCTAATCACATGTTATATATATATATATATAAGATTAATGTAATAATAATCCTTCAAGGATTCTTTCCCTAGGCAAAATAATTCTAAGTCTATAAGGTATCCATTATTCACATACGGATTTGAATTCATGCCACATCTCAATAATCCTCTCGATTAATATCCTTATTTTGTTTTTATTTGAATATGTGAGCCGTAAATCGTTTTTAATTCCAATTTTTAGAAATGAGGAAAAACGAAAGTGTAAAAAAACATGACAACCCCCCCTTTTCTCATTTATTTTAGAAAGAATAAAAACACTATTTTTTTAAAAACTAAATAAAAAATAACTAACAAATAATCTCTCCTTAAAAGTCCTTCTACATTAGTATTGACATAAACATAAATAACATCGAAAAAATAACAAGCACAAGTAACATAAAACCAAAAGGGATAAGGGGTCACAACATTAAAATCATAATTTAAAATTTAATTATAAATATAAATATTTTTTTCTTCAAGTAATATGCTGAAGATAAATAATCTTATTTATACTCTTCCCACACCTAAACTGAATAATAAAAAATAAAATTTCAAAACTGAATAATAAAAGAATAACTAAGGAATATGAAATTTATAAACTAAGTAGGAAAAAAAATTAAAACACCATAAAAATATTGTTTTAAAACTAAATAAGAATAAAAATAACTATGAAAACTAATAATTTATCTTAAAAATCCTGATACATCATTGTCAAAGTGTAGTGATTTTGTTGATTCATTGGGAATTAAAAAAAAGGCTATATAATTGGGGCACAAAAACAAGGCAAATTAAATTAAAATTGAAACTCAGATTTGTTTTATTATAAAGAAATGCCTTCGTATGCAATTTTGTGATTGTTGAAATGGCGTATAAAATTTTCAGATTGCGTTATAATTAAGGGTTAGAAAAAAAAATGCTGATAAATAATGAACCATTAAAAAAATATTTTTTATTAAAATTTCGTGTTTAATTCGGTTTTGGTTTTTTAATGCTAAAACTAGTAAATCAAAACCGAACCGAATCGGTTCAAATTAAAAAATATATATTATTTGGTTCAAAATTTTTGATCTGATTCTATTTTAGTGAAATGAAAGAAGAGAGAAACTTAGTTAAAGTAAAAAAAAAAAAAAAAACCTTAAAAAACCGAAACTATTTTTCAGTTTTTTAGTTAAAAAAACTGAATCGAACTGAAACCTATCGGTTTAAACTAGTTTTGGTTTGGTTTCGGGTTTTGTTTTTTAATTTTTTTATTTAATTGTTTTTATAAATAAAAACCAAACCAAACCGAAAATGATCACTCCTAGTTATAATACAATCTTTGTGTCTGTTTGATATTACATAGGTTTTAATTTTAATATTATAGTTTTATTTATTTTTATTAGACTTTATTTTATTAATCAATTGCTAAATATTGGTTTTGATTAACATCACGATGTCGGAAACCACAACATAACAGCAACAGTATTAAATATATCCTGTAAATGGGATGTGATATCTTATCTTATACATGATGATTTGTTTTTTCATGAGTGTAATTTAATTTTCACTTAACATGATGTCTGGTCTAATTTTGCGGCCGAGAAGTGGAGCATTGTTCGACTGATTCAATTAGTAAACCTAGAAAAATTACATGGTACCTAAGACTGTGTAAGCACGTTCATTTATGAAATGGTTTTGGGTCATAAATCATTTCCCAATTGTGGACACATATTTTGGCCCACTTGACATGGTAGTAATAAAGATTTTATTTTTGCTGTTGTGGATTGAGACGGTATTTTTTTTTTTAAAAAAAAAAGTTATTTAAAACTATTTTTTAAATATTTTTAGTTGTTGTCTTAATGTATAGATATTAAAAATATTTTAAAAAAAATTATTTTAATACATTTCTAAACAAAAATCACTATAAAAAACAATCACTAGTATTTTAAAAACTCAACATGCAATTGCGAATCCATATGTTAAGAACTAGTTTCTAGAAAAATCAAATTTAACAAGCAAGCAAGCATGTATCTATACAAGTGAAGGGAAAGTTTTCTCCATGGAGAGGGATAAGAGTAACTTGCAATGTCACCAACCATGACAAAGAAGATAAACCAGAGAGTGCCTTGTGAAATAACGTGAGGTACAAATACATTATGACTTAAAGCAAAACAATCTTTTTAGACTACTTCTTGCTAATTTAAAACATTTTAATGGTTGAAACACTTCAAGTCATTCACAAGTCTTCGATCATAATGTATAATTTACCGCACGTCTTATTTATATCAAGTCTACCAGACGATCCTACCTCAAATAACAAATTTGAATTGAGTTATGAATGGATCAAAAGATCGTTATTGTATCTCTCTTTCAACAGGGTGTTGTATGTTTTTTTTAAAAAAACAATTCAGCAAATTTAAACAAATAGTAACTTAAGAAAAGCAATTATTGAAATCCAATATACCATGCATTTTGAGCTTAACTATCCATGAGTTGTTTGAAGAGTTAATTTCTGTTATAAGCAGTTAGAATAAATAAACAGAAATTAGGGAAACTAAAACGTGTGGGATTTCTGTTGTAACTACTTTGATTTTTCTGTTATTCTAGTTTGTTCAGTTGTAATTCAGCAGTGGCTATATAAAGCCTAAATCCTGATGAATAAATATCTTTTCCTCATTCTTATTCTGCACCCGTTTCTTCTCATTCCGTTCTTATCCATTCTCTCTTCATCTTGCAATCGATCTCAGCTCCCAACAATTTGGTGTCAGAGCCTCTGTCACTCTGAAATTTCTGCAGCAAAGATGACCTCATAAGGAAGCTTTGTACAGCCAGCCATTCCACGATTCAATGGTCACTATGACCATTGGAGTATGTTGATGGAGAATTTCCTCTGATCCAAGGAAATGTGGGAATTGGTGAAGGTGGATACACTGAGGTGGCTAGTGGATCAACACTGACTGATGCACAGCAAAAACCAAACACCTTCTTAAAGGTAAAAATTACCTTTTCCAGGTAACAGATATGGATATCTTGGAAATAAATCTCAATAAGGATACAACCAAACATATCTAGGATTCAACGAAGCAAGAATTACAGGGTTCAACCAAGGTTAAGAGGGCACAACTGCAAGTTTGGTGTTGATGAATTGCAAAGTTCCTTGATTGTCCATGAACAGAAGTTTCACAGACGAAAAGGTGAAGAACAGGCACTAAAAGTTGCATATGAAGGAGGCAGAGGACGTGGATCAACTTCTTCTTACCAAGTTGCATATGAAGGAGGCAGAGGACGTGGATCAACTTCTTCTTACCGAGGAAGAGGAAGAGGCAGAGCCTTTAATAAGGCAACTGTGCAGTGTTACAGATGTCAATGTCTTGGACACTTCCAGTGGGAATGTCCAAGTGGATCCCTATCATCAAATTATGCAAAACTTGATGATAAAGAAGACATGCTGTTGATGGCATCTGTGGAGAGACATAATGCCAGAAGAGAAATTCATTGAACAAGGGGACTGGATATGCAGAATTTGATGATGAAGAGGAAATGCTTTTGATGGCTTATGTGGAGAAACATAAAGTCAGAAGGGAAGATGCATGGTTCCTTGATTCGGGATGCTCGAATCACATGAGTGGTCATCAAGCTATATTATGTGATTTCAATGAGGATTTTCGGACATTTGTGAAATTGGGTGACAATACAAGAATAAGGGTAATGGGCAAGGGAAGTGTGAAGCTTCTGCTAAATGGCATCAAGCACACAATTTCTGAGGTATACTATGTCCCAGACTTGAGAAACAACCTGTTGAGCATAGGTCAGTTTCAAGAAAGGGGACTGGAGATTTTGTTTAAGGATGGAAAGTGCAGGGTGTTCCATCCAAAGAGAGGGCTGATATTTCACACATCTATGAGCATCAAAATCTCAGCAACTTATGGCACATGAGGTATGGGCATCTAAGCTACAAAGGTCTGAGAACATTGCTGCATAAAGGCATGGTGCGTGGACTGCCAAAGTTCCCATTTTCAAACACAATATGCACTGAGTGCATCAAAGGCAAGCAACACCGTGATCCAATTCCAAAGAAAAGTACCTGGAGAGCAGCACAAAAATTGGAACTTATCCATTCCGATATCTGTGGACCAATCAGTCCCACCTCAAACAGAAACAAGAAGTATCTGTTAATGTTCATTGACGATTTCAATGAATTCAACAATTTATGCAGTCAAAATGGGATAAAAAGGCAGATGACCATTGCCTACACACCGTAGCAAAATGGTGTCGCCGAGAGAAAGAATAGAACCGTGATGAACATGGTTCGATCCTTGTTGGCTGACAAGAACATCCCAAGAATTTTCTGGGCAGAGGCTGCAAATTGGGGTGGCATCAAGCCCTCAGTGGATCATTTTAGGGTGTTTGGCTGCAAGGCACATGTCCACGTTCCCGAAGAAAGAAGAACTAAGCTTGATAACAGAAGCATTACATGCGTTCTGTTGGGGATCAGTGACGAATCAAAAGGCTATAGGTTGTTTGATCCCACTGCTAAGAAGATTATTGTGAGTAGAGATGTCATTTTCAAGGAAGAAGAGCAGTGGAAATGGGGTGAGAGCAGTGGGTCATGCTCAGCAAGGGAATTGGAATGGGGTGATGAAATTGAAGAAGAAGGAAACAGTAACCCAGAAATTGAGGCGAGAGAGGTGGAACGCAATAGCTCGAGAGAAGTTGAAATTGAAGTAAGGGAGATGGAACCCAGGGGAATGGGAGAAGGAACACAGCTCGGTGATGATCAATTGTCGACTAACGATCAAATTGAGGCTGATGAGGGTGGAATTGAAACAGAGACTATGTCAGTGGTGAGGGTTTGTATGAAGATGAATCGAACATGGCTTTGGCAGTATCGACAGATCCCTGGTTCTATGAAGAAGCCGTGAGGGATAGTCACTGGAAGGCAGCCATGGATAGAGAGAGATTGAAGCAATTGAAAAAAATGCCACGTGGACACTTATGAAGCTGCCAGCTGGCGCGAAAAAAATAGGGGTGAAGTGGGTGTATAAAACAAAATACAATGAGAATGGGAAAATTGATAAATACAAGGGTAAAAATATAGTTTACCCGAAAATCAATCTTTTTGACTGTGTAAGCACGTTCATTTATGAAATGGTTTTGGGTCATAAATCATTTCCCAATTGTGGACAAATCGGTTTTCCTTCATGGTAAGCTAAGCGAAGATGTTTATGTGGAGCAGCTGAAAGGGTATGAAAAGAAAGGTGGCGAGTCTCTGCTTGGTTTAGCCGGATAGAAGCGCATTTTATTGGGGAAGGATTTCAGAGTTGTGAAAGTGAGCAGACTTTATTTTAAAAAAAACTTACATTGAATTAAAAATATTTTAAAAAAAACTTATTGAAATAAAAATATTTTAAAAAAAACTTACATTGAATGATCAGGTTTCCATCGAGCATGATACTTCCGAGTAAATGAATCCTGCTCTGAAAGAAACCCCCCCAGACCCAGTGTTTTGAAATTGCACTTCACGAGGTCGCATTGAAAATGGTTACATATGAGGCAAGTGTTTATACATGGTCAATACATAATGACTCATGATTGTCAGAATCAATGCTAGTTTTTATAGCAGTGATCGTGTCCGTACGACACCCTATTAGCTTTCTCTTAGGCATCTAAACAAATTGAATGATTTGAAAAATATAATAAAATTCATATTCTATTAAAAAATCAATAACATTTCTCTTATAAAAAAGACTAACCAAAATTTTATTGCCAATATATACAATAAAAAACAAATAAAGTCATAAACCAATTGATTTTATTTATGACTAACATAGTGACATTAATGTTGTTATCACCTAATTCCCAATTTTTGAAGGAGTTAGGACAACTAGATGAGGGTTGCACAACCATAATGTGTGACAATAGTTCGACTATCAAATTATCATAAATAAAATACATAGAAACATACAAAATTAAAATTCAACGCATTCACTCAATTATAAGGTAGACTAGACCATGTCAGCACATGCAAGTAAACTTAGTTAAACATTGCTTAATTTGTTGGCTATGTGTTAATGAAAATATAATTATTTGTTGGCTAAAAATTAAATATGTTAATAGCAATAAATAATTAAGATGTGGAGTGCATTTAATATGGTGAGTTTTTCTTATCTTAATATTTTCAATATTGAAATATTTGATAAGAATCTTTTAAGTTATAAATTTGAATTGTTTATTTAGGTTCATACATAATGAAGAAATTTTTTGCACTAGAAAGAAAAATGAATGGCTTGGTATTTGTAATGTGCGATCTAAAATTGGACGAAAACAAAGTAAAAAAAGAAGCTACTGATTTTGGTGTAGTTTTAGATAATCTCTCTTCTGATAATGATTGGATTGCTTATTTAGGTTCATACATAACGAAGATATTGTTTGCACTTGAAAGAAAAATGAATGGCTTGATATTTGTAATGTGCGATCTAAAATTGGACGAAAACAAAGTAAAAAAGGAAGCTATTGATTTTTTGGTGTAGTTTTAGATGATCTTTCTTCTGATAATGATTGGATTGCTTATTTAGGTTCATACATAACGAAGAAATTGTTTGCGGTCAAAAGAAAAATGAATGGCCTAGTATTTGTAATGTGAAATCTAAAATTGGACGAAAACAAATTAAAACAGGAAGCTATTGATTTTGATGTCATTTTAGATGATTGAATTGCTTGTTTAGGTTTATACATAACAAAGAAATTGTTTGAACTTGAAAGAAAAATGAATGGATTGGTATTTGTAATGTGCAATCTAAAATTGGACGAAAACAAAGTAAAAAAGGAAGCTACTATTTTTTGTGTAGTTTTAGATGATCTGATTGAATAACTAAAGGAGAAAACATCAAACTTTAATTTTCTTAATGTCATTAATAGTGCAACATGACAAAGATGAAAGTGATGAAGAATAACTTTTTAAAGATGTTGAAATAGAGAGTCATGGGACTGGAGTTGATTTGGAGATTCAAATTGATGTCAATCCAAAACATTCATGGAGTTTTGAGTTAAATAAGATTGACAATATTGGTGTTCGTACTAATTTTAGCATTGATGTTCATAATATTGGTGTTGACACTATTAGTGACTCTAATAATCCTCTAGATGGTAATATTGATGAATGTTTAAAGGATAATAAGAAAGATGAAAGCAATAAATTGTTTGTTTTCAATTTGTTAAATGTAGATGATGAAAATATATGGACATGAATAATTATACTGTATTTTTTAAGTTACTTAAACTATGTATAATCTTTTATTTAAACTATGTATTTTAAGATGCTTTAACTATATATGAAAAGAAAAACTCTTATTATTTTATGGTTTTACTATCTAATTTTATTATATTTTTCATGTCATATCAAAAATATATTTTTAACAACATTGATTACAAGATCTCTCATGCATGTGGTACAAGCTTTCTCAAGAAAACATTTGCTCATATAGAATTCCCACAAACTGTTTTCGAATGTAGATTTGATGATAATTGAAAGAGCACGGCTGTTATTGGCGTAAATCCTCTTCCATTTTCACCAAAACTTAATTAACTTAATCCTTCTAGTTTAGTATAAATAACTAATTAATCTTTATGATAAAAGATAATTAAATAGTTTCTTAACCACGATGAATACTTGAACTATTTGTTGATCCTTATCTCCAGTCTGATGCAGACAATCCCAGTTAAGAAAACATCAAGGGCACTCAATTTCTGTAATGATAATTCTCTATCTCTTGCCCATGCTAAAGAAAAATATTAAAATAAAATCATTAATCATGATTATGAACTTAATGGGTAGACTTAGCAGTTTTCTCTCAGCCACAGTATTCTTCACTTCTATCTTTTCTCCATTACAACTAGTTCAAAAACAAAAAAAAACCTCGTACAAGTTGCATATAAGTGCATGTTTATTAACGTGGTCCATGTTGTTTTTCGTTAGAAACATATTATTTTTTGTTAGAAATATATTTATTTTTTAATTCGATATCAGCACATGAAAATAATATAAAATATTAAATTTTTAAAGTTAAAATAAAAAATAAAATTTATTTTTTTTCAAAATCGCTTTTACTTTTAAAATGCATGTAAGACAGGCCGAGCATTGCTCCACGAGGCCTCTTTGGGAGTAGTACTATTCAAGCATACGTAAGCAATGACTGCATTTTGTATAAAAACAAATACGGCAGCCCTAAATTTTATCCCACCCACCAAACCGTTTACTTGGAGTTTACTAAGCAATTTTCTGCCACCTCTAGAAAGTTGGAATTTCTTTTTTCATGTGTACAAATCACAGGGTCGGAGACGAGGAACTTTTGGCAGCTGTTATTTTTTTGTATTTTTATTTATTTCTGGTCTTCTGTTTAGAATTTATTAATTCCCCCACTCAGAATAATTGCCACGTGTAGACAAACTTCTGCCACATCAAGAACAGTACCAGAATCCCTAGTCAAACTATCAAATGCATGTCACCAAACATTACAAGTCTGAAATCCATGCCAAATCTTTGACCCAAACGGTTAACTTCAACGGTCCCAATGCCGGAGCTCCATCAAGCAGTTTTGTGAGTAACTGAGTGCTAGAAGATATGTATTCGGTCACCATGAGAGTTTATTCCATACGTTGAAGACCAGAAAATTCATTATACTGTTTCAATAAATATTATAATATAGTATTCTTATTATAGTTGGGTTTATATTTCGGAATAGTCATTGCCTCTACTTCAAAAGCTTGGACGGTCGAGGGTTTATATAATAATTATTCGTATTTTCTCACTCATGATTCAAATCATATGTATAAATATATATATCACAAGAAGTTATTCCACGTTATCTTCTTGCTAATAGCTTTATATATAACACTTGTCAAAGAGATATGCATGAAAGAGTCAATTGGGTCGTACATTAACAATGCGAGTAAACCCTATTCTTGAAAAGCACACTTTATGTGTTTTAAAGAGCGAGTAAAATCCTGGTTGTCTCAAATTCTTAGAAGGAGTGTATATCCTAATTCGAACTCAAGATATGCTGTGTAGATTATAAATTTTTTATCATTACATCATCATGCCTCTTGAGTACATCATACATTAACATGTGCATATGAGAGCTCCCGTTTATTGATGGATACCACTTTCAATGTAAAAATCATTTATTTTTAAATTTTGCATTTTCATTGTTGATTAATTTGTATTTTGTTTTTCATTAAATTTCTTGCGTATTGAATCCAAAATTATACAATATGGCTATAAGATACAGGAAGTTATTTCTTAAGTACTTCTTGTGAATATACTGGTAAAAATCAGAATATATTTATATAAAACATTAGAATATTAAATCGATTTTAAAACATTAAAATAACTATTTGAGTTAAAGAAATTCAAAAAACTTCTTAAAATACGCAATCGATACCATTAAACTCAATTAGAAAGAAACTTGGCATTGACTGTAAGAGGTCAAAACTATATACATAGCTGACTTTGAGGTGGTCTTCGCTGATGTTCACAATCTGAGTCGGTTGCCGAGTGACAAAAGGGTGCTTGCGAAAAGCCTTTTTGGGAAAGCTTTATTTCAAGAGTTGCGGCGGTTAGTGGTTCAGTCCACATAGCCTGTGCCGGCGGTTGATTTAAAAATAATCTTCATATGGCTGCGGCGGAGACACCTCCATGATGTCAATGCATCCGTCATGCACGTACGGGTTAGCTATTATGCCGTTCTAGAGGATTTAGACTCTCACTTACTTTTATATAATGTGTAAATTATGAATCTTATTACACGTGGAACCAATTTCTAGATGATATTCTTCTGGAGGGTGTCACTTGAAGTCTTATTCATTTGATATCTTAAAATTGACATATCGAAACTTATTGATTTCATAAAGCCATCAATATATTGAATTAAATTTTATTATTGAGGTGATGTTGATTATCATAACTTTTTTTTTTTTGCCCTTAATTCAGTATTGAATTTACTAATAAAAAAGAGGGAGTGAAATAAAAAGAAAAGGAGAGCAAATGACTAAAAAAACAAGGACTAAAAAATAATAGGGGAAGAATATGCAAGTAAAATAAAAAAAATGAAAAATTATTGAAAGAGAATCTACATATTAAGAGGAGAAAACTTTATTAATTTTGAACCCACGGTTAAGGAGAACAATATCATTGCCTAAAATTATTTTTCTAATTTATTTTTTATTTCATTAAGGATCTCAAATGATATAAATATAAAATGAGACACAAATACACCTAAACACTGAAAGAAAAGATTATCTCAAATCGTCCTTGAAGCGTGGGGCCCGGCCTCTACCACTAATGCAAAGTGTAGCTTTGATCATGAACATCACTTCGCTTGCTTTCATGATAGTCGTATCGTCTTCGACAACTGCTGGTCGCGAGTCATACGATGAAGATCCTATAATGAACCAAATTCGAGTAAGGAAGAACTTGTTACTGTGAGTGAAAATAATTAGTAATTTATTTTTTTTCATAAAAAGATTCTCTTAATTGGACCTGGAGAAAATGTAAAGAAAAAGCGATCGTTAAATTCTCATTTATAATCGATGCACTTAAATGATTTTGTTCCGTCCATCTATGTACACACCATGCTATAAAATTTGACTCTTGACCACTTTTTAGAACACCAGATGCGTTAGTGATTAAACAAATTCATTATCTAGAAGATGATTCAATGGATTGATTTTGAACCTTATAATTACTAATATTACTAATATGATAATTATTAGATATTTATATATTTATTAATTTTAAAACCTGTAAAATTAATTAAATAATATATAAATTGGCCTGAATATCCATGATAATAATAATAAAAAAAAAGTAATTAAACAGATTCGTTGGCAAATCCTAGGCTTCCATGTGTATATATCAAGATGATCACATTGACTGGTGTGTTAATAACTATATATTCTCTTCGTTCCACAGGCTCTCCAATGATTCACCACCACCTATGAAACCATATCCTTCCTGCTCCATGGCTTGCATATCCACTCCATCCTGGCACCAACCCCAACCCCAGGACCCAGAATCATTTTCCGGGCATGAACCAGACCCGTTCTGCATACTATCTGAATAGTACTGACCGCAGGGTGGGTTTTGATAATCAGTCAGGTCCGACCAGGGAGAAGCCTGTGCATCCAAAGCGTCTGACAAAGCACTACTGACCGATATGTCTGGAATGAAATTCGGGTCGAACAAATCCGACCCGGATTCACTTGCAGCAACTGGGATATCAATCTGGCCGGAACAGTAAGAGGGAGGGCTGGTGGTGAGTTGATCCATGTGAGATTCAGATTCTGCTCGTATTTTTTCACTTAGTTGGGGAATCCAAACGCAACGCATGGTATCTCGGAATTGTTTGCTAGTAACATCACATTTAAGCTGTTTTGCCTGCTTCTGAACTCTGGTTCTCCAGTAGTTTTTTATCTCATTGTCTGTTCTGCCTGGTAACTGCTGCGCTATTTTCGACCACCTGAATTATTTCAAGCAGAATCCAATATTCGATTAGAGTAAGCTTCTTAATTAGCAAAACAAACTGTGCAATTATATCACAAAAAGTACCCTAATATATATATATATATATATATATATATATATACCTATTGCCCAAGCGAGAATGGAGCTGAAGAATCAGGAGCTGTTCTTCGAGAGTTAAATTTCCACGTCTAACATTCGGGCGCAAGTAGTTTAACCATCTTAATCTGCAGCTTTTACCGGTCCGGTTCAGTCCTGCATATGTACAGGCATCAACTCTAACTCATTAACCAGGCACTAAAATCAATTAAGAATTCCGTACGAAAGTTATAATTCTTAGAAAAAACAAGCTCTATATGTGAAACCAACCTGCACGGCGAGCAGCCGTATTCCAGTGACCTTCACCGTGGATGGTAATGTACTGAGCGAGTAAGGAGTCTTCGTCGATAGTCCATGGCCCCTTCCTTACGCCCATACCCTGATCTTCACTTTCAGTTCTAGCGTAGCCATACTTTCTAACCTGAGAATCCATTTCTTTCCAGCACAGAAGCTTGAGCGAGAGAGATCCGATTCTGGGTTAGTATGGAAGAGAGGGAGGGAGAGTGTGGATTAGTTTTGGAAGACAATTGACAGATGAGGAGGGAGTGTAATATATAGGAGCTAATTCAATCACTATATAAATATATATTTTTTACAGCTTAGTCTTAGATAGCACCTGTTATACGACGCGTCCTAAACTTATTACACTGCTTGGAAGAAACTTATTAATTTTTCTGAGTATTATTATATTTGGTGTTTGACCCTTTGACGTTTCAACATTTCAAAGACACACACACCACGCAAGAGACCGTGGTCCAAGGATGATCTGTTATGTGGGTCTAAGACGAGGGCTGAGTGCTCTCCTGCTCTTAAGATGTGAAATTCATCATCGTCCTTTTTTTTTATTATTTGTTTATTTATTCTTCTTTTTAACTTAATTTAAGGTGTTTGAATGTCTTGGAATGTTTTGCAACATGTGACAGACCATGGTTTCAACGAGGATTATATATTTTGGGTGACCGACCACTACCTAGATACTTAGCCTCTGTGCTTTAAAATAGTACTTTGCTTTATTTTATTTTATTTTATTACTCCCCTGATCAAGCTGTGGACACCGTCAAGAAACGGCATTGCTCCAAAAAATTGAGAAAACATTTAAGGGTTCCAAATGTTAACTAGGAGATGAGCAGTCAATTATAACTTTAGTGGATTCAGTTAATCAAAATTAATTGATTAATATTTATGGTATAAAAAATAATTAGATAGCCTCTTGGTTGATCAGTCAAAAAAGGGTTAATTAATCATGTTGAATTTGAATTTTCCATGCGACACTATTTTTAAATGATGGATTGAAAAATGATATAAATAGATTGAGAGTAATTAAATTTATATAAACAGGTCATTAAAAAAAGTGACTAGACAAATTGAATTAATTTCTATATTTAAAAATAAATTTGAAGCAATTAAACTTATTACAAAAATAATAAATTGAATCTGAAAAATAAAATCAAATTGAGTTAGTCCCCTCGAATATAATGCATGAACTATATACCCATCATACTAAAAGTTATTTGAAGCTTTAGGTGTATATATATTACTACTAATAAACTAAAAAAATAATGGGTGCTTTACCATCCACCCATCTCATGTTCGTCCTTTTATAAAAAAAAATTACCGTAATTGTTTATAGTCATTTTTTTCTCTTAGGTTTCTAAATTTTCTTTGCACTTTTGTCATTGAATTTTATTTTTATTTTATTTCATCCTTGCAAGTTATATTGTTATGGGTATATGCATTGAAATTTATTTCTATTTACTTATTTTTATATGTATTCTATGTGTCATATAATATTCAATTTAATCCCTCAAGTTTCATATTATATATATTTGTCCCATATGGCTTAAAGTTTTATATTTTTTTCATCAAAAAATGATTTATATCACGTTTCAATCCCTGAATGCCACCAGAAAAAGAAGCGGTGATAAAAAGTGTTTTACTGACTATATTCTAAGTATAAAAAAGATCGAACTTGATGATAATAGATTTGTATTCTAAAGAATAGTTCAATAAAGATATCTGATTTTGTCCTTTAAATATGTTGAAAAAAATAATTGGTAATTGTGATTTATATATATAATTGACTTAATTTTGAGTTTTTGAACTAATTAATGAATATTTAAAGGTTTAAAAATATCTTTCATGGGTTTTTAGGATGTTTTTGAGAATTGTTTTGATGAAATCAAGTTGGAGATGGATTTTGAGTCCAAGAACTCAAACCGTGATTTTTCAATTACAATAGGTGATTTGAAAATTCTGTAATGGATAACACATCGTCTACAAAGAAAACAAAGCATTGTTCGCTTTTTAAAAAAATCTATTTATCAATATATTTTCATCAAAAAACACTTAATAAAAAATCTCTTCTTTTGACACGTATCCCATCTCTTCCCTTATCTCCTTCGTAACCACTAGGTAAAGTTTTACCAGGATTTTCAATTCCGTTCTGATTGGTATTTATTTTCTGGAACGGAATGTTTTGATTTTAAAGTATTTTGATATATATAAACGAGTATAAAAACATTGGTGAATTAATTAATTATGATTTAATAAACTATATTATATTGAGAAAGAGGAAGACTAGGAAGTTAGAAAGCATTTTCGATCGAATAGAATAGCAGTAACCCCACAATGGATGAGGAAGAAGATTCCACAAGAAAGAAAATTCCACAAGGTAGGAATAAGTACTCCAAATTAAGGACTTCCTAGACTAAGTTTGCTGCTCCCTTTTGATCCGTCAAAAAAGAAAACCAGCTTAGCCATGACGTTAACTGGTTTTCCAAAGATTCGTGCAAGTGAAAATTTGGAGGAAGATACCATAATTTTTTATTTATTTTCTGAAATCCACAAGACCTAATTTCTCTTGTTTCAGCTTTTCTACTTTGTTTCTCTTTATAATATATATTTTTTTGGATTTAAGAAAGCTTCACTCCCCGGAAAGCTTATTTTGTGACTCTTACAAGAGATGCACGCCCTGACTCGACTTGAACTCGAGACCTGCTACGTAAATCTCAAGCCCTTCGCCATTACGCCACATCCTTGAGGACTTATATCTGTAATATTGGGTGAAACATACATGCATTGGGTTTATCATAAGTTAAAAATAAACAAATAAATAAATCAAACGAAAGGAAAAGACTCAAAAGGTCATTATTATTGAACCACCATAAAAACAAACAATGAAGGTTATATATATATATATATATATATATATATATATATATATATATATCTCTGGATACTTGGGGGATACAGGAATTTTGACCATATCTTTGAACGTCCAATTTATTATACAGAGAATAAATATATGGTGCAAAAGAGCTGCTTTTTTACACCGGCCATGAGTCGTAAAAACATGTGAGAAAGAGATAGATGCTCACTTATCAAAGAGATTAATTATTTCTCCTCGACTACTATTTACTATTTAAAAGAGATCATTAATGCATCTCGAAATATTCACAGTTAATATTCTCATTCTATGTTTTTTTTTATAAATTTGTTTGACCATTCACGATCGATTTGTAAAATCCAAGTTATGAACACTCGCAAACCATGTCTATTCATTTATCTTTTATGCTCATTGAAGCTCTTGTATCACGCCAATTATCTATTTATTTTCGTGTTTTAAGAGTATTTTTGAGAAAAATATTTTTTGCTTGTATTTTTAGATCATCAAAAATGAATTTTAAAAATAAAAAATATTATTTTAATAGATTATGAAAAGTAACTATTACCACAATACCAAACAGACTCTTAATAACCAACTAAAAATAGAGTCTTGCGGTGGTCTATAGTGTATAATGTTTTTTAAAACCTGACAAGAAATATTTAGGTGATATAGAACTATTTGATGTTATTCATAAAGTAATTTTAATAGTAAACTCTTAAAATTTTACATGTATTTTTTTATTTATGTATTTTTAGGTGATATATAACTAGTTTCTTTCATCAAAACTATCCTTTTCTGATTCATGAATTTTTCTTACAACAAAAGTTTTTTTTATTAGCTGTGTAGTTCATTGAATAAAAGGGAACAGCAATATGATAAAAAGAAAGCATAACAATTATAACTAAAATGAAAAATGCATATATTTTAATAAAAATATAATTTTTTATTTCCACAAAAAAACATGTTTTTTTTTTTTATATAAGCATTGTTTTGTAACTAAAAAAAACTCATTAAAAAAAAAACATGAATCATGAATCAAATCATCTCCCCGAAAACCATATGAAAGAAATACGAGAACTATAGATTTGAAAGAGAAAAATATATAATAAAAAAAAAATTAAGAAAATAGAACTTCATTCTTAATAAGTATTAATGAGTAGATTAGCTTTTTCATATCAAGCTAAAATATAATTATCCAGAGAGAAAAGCCTTAATATTCTTAGTTACAATGGAATAATTGTTTTAATAGCAACATATGTTTTTTTAATAAAAAGGCTAGAACAATTAAAATAAAAGTTTGTTAAAAAATTTAATCATTTGACATAAGCTGAAAAATATATATCAGACTTTATTTTTTTATTATAAAATACATCTCTATATTAGATGCATATATTTTAATTGTAAGGATTGTATTTTATATAAGAACCTAGTCCTGATTTCAAAAGCAAGTTTCAATAAATTGAGATAAAAAATAAATAAATACTTGTTTAACTTTTATTAAACATTCATGAGCAACTTATCTATTTATTTATTGCATATTATTAATTATTAATATCCCCCCGCGAATCAGAGGGAAAATGCTATCTTATGAGCTAGGTAACTCTCCCTCCGACCGATGAGAATCAATAAAGATGATGACGTTGTTGATGAGGATGACGTGCGGAGGATAAGAGCAGTACAGTAGATAAAGAATAAATTCTAGAAGGTGTGAGAAAAGATAATAATTGTTTATTCTTTTGTCCCAAGTTGTACAGGATTGGCAGTGGAAGCTTCCGACGACGAAATGTGCATCTTCATTAGAAAATTTGAAAATTTTGGCTTTGCATTGCAATCGGTGTTTTGCCAAAATTTGAAATTTGAAATTTTATTTTAAATGAATATGTTTTGGTGTTTTTAGATCATTTTGATGTGCTGATATCAAAAATGATTTTTAAAAAATGAAAAAAATATCATTTTGATGTATTTCAGCACGAAAAACACTTTGAAAAACTACCGCAACCTCACTCTCAAACAGACTCTAGGTTCAGTGGCATCTCAACAGATTATAAAATTATTCCACATTTTTATTAATTATTTTTAGCAAGGTAAATTAATTAATTATCTTGTCAAATAACAGCGTTTAATTACTATCCTGAAACAGATACATAGATACCAGAGACAGGAAATACAAGATAAAAAAATAAAATTGTGATAGAATTCTATTTTATAGTAACGTATAAGACAGAATAACTCTTTATATTTTATTAATATATGTATTGTTGTCAAACATATTTAAGAAAGTAATTCCTTTTTTTTTATTTTAGTTTATATTGTGTGATGAAATTAATAATGGTATAATAATTATAGTTATAAAATCATGATTGATTTAATGGGTTGATCTAGGATCTAAACTTGTTGGAGTTCAAGAAAAAATAGAGGAAAGATTGACTCGACTTGACCCGATCAAAAACTCGGGTCAACCTAGAGTAAAATATAGGTAAAAAATCTCATTGATTCTTTTGAAAATAAAAACTTTAGATTAGTCGAGTTGACCCTCTCAATGTATGAAATGAACTTTGTCTCAAATTGACTCCTGAATCGAGTTTTAAAACTATGATAATAATTATTTTTATCCATTTATTGACTTAGATCAACCCGGATTTTCCCTCTTAATCCGTGACTCGAATCTTGCCCCAAATTGATCCCCATATAAAATTTTAAAATTATAAGAATAACTATTTTGTTTTATGTTAATCAGGGTCAACTACTCATGTTAATCTTCCTAACACTTGTCATAGACCTTACCTCAAGTCGATCTGTGAGCCAGGTCTTAAAATTATAGTAATAGTTATTTTTGTATTTATGTTTACTTTAATTAATGGTCAACCTCATTTATAACCCAAGCCTCGTCCCAAATCAAATTTCAAAACTATAATAATAATTAATTTTACTTTTATGTTGACTAGATCAATCCAAGTTAACCCACTGAATGACCCGAATGAACAGTCCCAGCCTGCACCAGGAAAAGAAAAAAAGTGCTCTAGAATTTCATGCGAAGAATCCTAGTGCTCCATGAATATATCCCTTGCCATACACAATCCAGTGAATTAAGTTATGGAAACAATCCATTTTCAAACTGTCAAATCCCACTTTCTATTAAGGAGATTCCAAGAGAATAGGACAAGATCATGTCAAGAACTACGATGTGTTCAATGCTGGCTAAAAAGTTTCTAGGAGTTGCAGAAAAAATGGTCATCTGTAGTGTTCTTCACTAGTTATATCCACTTGATGGCTTGGTGAATTTATTTCCTACGCAACCAAGATGGATCTCTCTTTCTAACTCCCAAATTCAAAGATATTTCAATTTGGTTTTCATTTCTCGAAAGCATAATGACAAGGGAGAAAACAACAGTAAGAGTAAATCATACAGTTTGATAAAAGAACAAGTCTATTTGGATAACCTTTTACAGCTTCTTTGTTCTCTTTATCTTTACATATCTCTCTCACATTGTCCGTGTATTTTAAAAAAATGAAAGGGATATAGAAATTCCAAAATGACTGTACTAGTTGCTATCCTGTATTGGCCATAACAAAAACAGAAGAACGTCATATATCTGGAAAATTTCTGTTCAGAGTTCAGACAACTTACACTGCACTAATTGCAGACCCTATGGTAGATGTAAAATGAGACGCAATAGCCTGGGATGCAAATCCTCGAATTTGCTTCTTGGCATCTGAATATGGATAGAGTACCCTTCAGTACATTAATACACACACACACAAACATCTTTCAAATTTTGACTGAAGATTAAAAGAGGCCATCAAAAAGATTGCTTAGAAGAAATTTAATTGTTCACATAGCAACCAAGAAAAATAAAATGCAGTAATATGAAGGGAGAATAGTTCGTGCTAATAATGATAAGAGGACTGATGCTGTGTAATTTCAAATTATACATCAAGAACATTAGCAAAGTACACTTCCAAAAAAGCAACTTCTAAACTGTAGTTGTGCAGGCAAGATATTATTGTATTGAGAAACTAGGAATTTATTTCACAAAGTATTTATGCAAGAAACAGTAGAAGAAACTACACTTAATCTTGGCCAAAGGCAAAATAAAGATTGTAATAGTTAAATGCTTAAGAAAAAGTCACTGGCAATTCTGCTGAATACAGTAATAGGAGGTACCCATATTCCCAATAAGCAGAAATTTTATACTTCTCAGAGCAGCATGGAAGGTACTTTAAGTTAAAATCTCATCTCCAGCACATGCCACCAAAAAAAACATGGCAATATTGACATGATAAGGCTTCTGAAAATTAACAGCGTTGAGACCATTCGCTACATTTTTTTACCTTGGCATAAAAGATGGATACTGCTGGCACAGAAAGTTTAAAATATCCAAACCTTTGCAGCACTCGGTGAGTGCAACAATGTTTGCTATGTTGAGGCATGCACAAACAGCGACTACTAGGACATCTCAAGCCTTATGGCTGAAAATATTTCAAGGATGACCCAAGCAGCAAACTATAATAATAAGAAATATGTGAAGTACCAGCTTAAGAAACGATGAGAATTCAAGAGAAATGTTGATTGTCCTTAACTTAATGCAAACAGGATCCAGTATAAACAATGCTATGTCCCAAGGGCGTGAGATTAGTGGATTTTTATCTCATTTACTTCATTTAATTCTCTATCAAACTCGGGGCGCCATGCATCAGACTTCCACGAAATTTACCAAATATTATTTCATTTTTATTTCCTCTCCCAAAGTAGTTATTGGATAAACAATCAACAACGTTTTTGTCCAGGCACAAGGATGCCTCTTTAAATAGTGCCCTTCAAGAAATAGTGCAGCATCACTTCATTTGTAACCATATCAATCTATAATTTTTCTGCTGTTAGGTGCCCTGATATATAGAATGTGGAAACCATACTGCTCCATAATATTAACACATTCAAGTTTTTGTTCTTCAACCACTGTTGAAGCTTTTAAGTGTTGACAAATTGAAGGAAACTCGGTAATCTGCGCAATTATAGGAAATAGATCACAATTTTGTAATCTGATTACTGCCTATTCAAATCAAATCTTGTATAGGCAGTAATTGTGAGAATCTGCAGTAATTGTGAGGATCTGCTCAAATTACAGAAATTGTATCAAATCTTGTACAGAATTATTTCACTTTCTTAGAATAGGATTCAACACTGTCTATATATTTCCTCCTACAAGGAGACGAATACAACGAACGAAGCAATTAAGCCCGCAGACACCATTGTTTTCTACATTAAGCTGTCATGCAAAGCATTTCAAGCATATCTTACCACTCATCTACATCAATATCTCAATATAGTAAAAGATCCCGCTATTTATTTCTTGCACACCCGGTGTTTTGCAAAATATCAAAAAAGATTTATACTTCACTTAGATGATTAAAGTCAGAGCATAAAATCACAAGTGTCTCGGAACAATTTGATTCTACTCTATTTCATCTAAATTCAGATATGTTCACGAATTTGAGAAGGGGAAGGTCACAATTCGGTATGCTCCTAGGATTTTCACTTGCAAAATAAAAAAATTTCCAACGTCATTCTAAGAAAACCAATGCACTAGAACCATGCGTATGGTAAGGATTATACGCAACAGCCATCCAATATGAACTCACATTAAGGTATAATGTCCACCAAATAGCCAAGGATTCTTCTTGTTCATGCGAGCCAATGACTCCTTAAAAGAAGAGTAGAAAAAGAAAAAACCATGAAATGCAAGAAGTCAAAAAATTAGTATCATGATAACTTAAAACTAGTATGACGTTTGAACTTGAAACCTGTTGGTCTAGGCATTCAAACACTCTCACCCTGCTAATTTAATTCATTCCACCATCTAAGCCCAACTAAAATCCGGCCGCTGACATTCTTAACAACCCAAAAAACAAGGGCAGCAAGAAGAACCGTGACCACAATAATAATGACAAGGATATCAAAAAACAGGGTGAAAGAAAGTACATTTCCAGGGCTGCAGCCATTAAAGGTTAAAACAGTTAATTACATGGAAGTGTGTGTGGTGTAGACTCCACAAACAAAAATCACAGACAAGAACTAACCTTGAAGTCTACGTGAAAGAGACATGTCTCTGGATTCGCATAATTTTCTCCAACGGGCTGCAAAAGATATTCATAATCAGGTCAATTATCTGGGGAAAATAATGCAAAGGACATCATGATCTGAGAAATGAACACGGTAAAGATGCTAAATGTTAACCTGGGAAAAACCCATTATAGAAATTTTATGATCATTACTTCTAGTACTGGTTCATTTCATTTCAGATTTCAGATCTTCAAAGAACACGAAGCACTGGCTGACCTGACACTAGCCTTTTCAGCTGATTTTATTTAACGAGAAAAATGAAAAGGCTTTTTAGGATTCGGCTGTAGCTTGGATTACTTAGTTACGGTAAAAACTTTTCTTGGTCCATTGGGCTCAATCATGCATTTGTTTCAGTTTTTTATGAATCCTTACTTAGCAATTGAGATGAAAATCCACTAATCACACTGCAATACAGGAAACAAAATCCTTATTTATAGAATAACATAATATTATTTTTAAGAGGATAAAAATAAAATAGTAGATTAATTAATTATTATTTTTCAATCAACCTTAGATTTATTTATCTTTTATGTATATGTATTAATTAATGAGGCTTTACAACTCCGTATTGTTATTGAAGTATATACCTGGACTAATATGGGATAAAATTAGGTGACCTGTAAAATTAATCCTTATTTATTTTTTGTTTTTCAATTTAATCCTTTTCTAGTCTAATTGGATGCGATCAGCCTTGCAAATAATTGATATGTCATTCACCCTCTTAATAAAACTAAAGCAAGGTCGAACGTGTGGCATGGTCTCCAAGCTTGCTCGTGCCTAGCCTTATTATTTAAGGGTCAGCGCTAAACCTAGTCTTTTTCTTTCTTTCTATTTTTTTTTTTCTTTGGTTATTTTTCTTGACACTCAAAAAATATTTACGTTGCTAATTCATTACTCTTCGGTTTTGACATAGTTCTTAAATAATATTATAAATTTCTATTTGAACTTTAATAAAAACATTTCATTTATTATGTATTTGGTATGAAAATATTAATACTAATAATAAATTTTTCATGAGAATTTGATCAAATTATTATTATTATTTAGATTCTGAACATAATCTTTTTTATTCTCAAATATTATGTATTTTCATTGTATTTTTTTAATTTGTCTTATCTTTTTTTTAATTAAGTAAATGGTATGTCACTTGTGGTAACCTATTGTTTCTAGAATCTAGCCATCATTTTTAATGACTAAAAAAATCAAGGTAAGGGTTTTGGGAAAAAAATTGTTTTTCAAATTATTCAAAAAAGTTCAATATCTTGTCTAGTTTGGCCAACTTTGAGTTCAAACCATGGAGTTATCAATTTTTGGTGATTAGATTCGTTAAAATTAGAAGAAGAAAAAACAGCAAACTTCAATTTGTTATTCTTTTCATCTAGTTTTAATCTATACCCATGGATTTATTTATTGTCAATTTATTATTATATTTCAAACTAATTCTCCAATTTATATGCTTAATAAGTGTTTCATTTACATTAATTAAAACACTATTATATGAAGAAGAAGAAAAGAAGAATTGGACTAGATTTATTATAAAAAAAACAAATTAAAAAAAAAGAGGTCTTGTATGTTGAGAAACTTTTTTTTCCTTTACTACATTAGATGAATTTTTGAATAAAGAGGGGGGGAAACCCTATTAATATTGAATAGGAAACAAATACTCCATTAAAATAGAATAACTAGAGAATCCAAATACTTTAGTAAATAAAACTAAATATAGAAAAACAATAAACTATATTAGGGAAGAATTATCCCCCCTAATAATTCCTTATATTTTCTTAACATTAAATTCAGTCGTCTGTATTTACTTGTACAAAAACCCACTCTCTCTCACACACAGAACAGTGTTAGTTCTTAGATTCACGTTTACTTTTCAAAGCAAGCAATGAAGATGGCTTCTCCGGTTCGGTTTATTTCTTTAGCCCTCCCCTTGGTGGTCATATGGGCGTGCTTCCCTTCCCACAGTGCAGCCATTAGATTTGAAAAGAAAGCCGATGGAGCGTTGGTCCAGAGCCTATGCAACGAGTCCCAGGACCCCGACTTCTGCAACAGGACTCTAGCCACTGACCCACGCGTCGAAGCAGCCAACATGGATGGTCTAGCCCTGATATCTATTTCATTGACCGTTGATCAAGTACAGACAACGTCGGATAGCATCGCTAGCATTCTTGGTCAAATCAGTGACCCCACTGGCAAGCAACGAATTGGAGTTTGCCAGGCTGATTATACGGATGCGCTAGGGCAGTTTCGTGGTGCTTTCTCTTCATCGGACGCCAAGGCTTACTGGGATGTGATCGATAGGGTTAGAGATGGAACCAACAAGGTTATAGACTGTGAGAATATTTATAAAAGAGATCCTATTAGTCCGTCGCCCATATCAGTTGATAACCACAATGTTATTAAGCTATCGGAGCTTACTTTGATAATTGTTGATAAGATTCTTCCCCATTAAGTTTATAAAATTATTTATTTTGAGGTTTAAATCATCATAGAAATTAGTGTATTATATATTGATTATCATGGGAGTCTACTGTTTTTTTATTTATTTGATGGTTAAGTTGTTGAAATGTTAACTATTCAGTAATTTTTTTAATATATAACATGTCAAGAAACCATCTTATGTAAGATTTTAATTTTTTATGTAAAGTTTCAAGATATGATTTATACTTTAGGTTTAATTAAGTAGCTAAGATCCAAGACATGTTTGAACTTAATTATTAATTGGTTTTCAATTATTGTGTCAAAGGCTTGTTTGAGCTTATACTTTTAGGTGTATTAGTATAGGTTTTGGATCAATTTTATAAGTAAATCAATTTAACCCACAAAGATAAATCCATTAGGATCTTTATTTTTAAAAATATAAATACTCTTTGTAAAGACAAAATATATAGACTTGATAACATTATCGTTGCTTGGATAGTTACAAAACTTGCAAAACAAGTCTCCTTATAGGTTTGGAAAATCCTCTAATATCTAAGAGGGTGTTTAGCAATGAGGTGTGACCGGTGGTGTAGAAAAAATTGTTGTTTTGAGTGTTTGGTTAATGTAGTGAAGTTGAAAAAATCATTTAGGTCTCATCTCAAAAATAACAAAACCTGTGTTTCACGGAAAGCAGCAAAAACCTGTGTTTCGTGAGGAGGGGGGCTGAGAGTATTTTTTATTTATTTATTTTATTTCATGTGTGAGAGGGCTGCAGGGAGGGGGGTATTTTTAGTTTATTATTTATTATATTTTCATATAAAAATATATTTTTAATATTAAAATAATCTAAAAATTAATTAAAATATAAATAAATATATTAGAAGTAGATCACAATATAATTTTTTCCTCGCAGTCCTAATTTTTTTTCAGATGATATTTTACTGTATGTTGTTCCGGGATCGCAGAATCCTTCACGTATAGATTTATAGTTTATGATGAAATTACATTTTATTTTGATGGGAGAATAAAAACAAGTGTCTAATTTACTTGAATTATTAATTATATTTTATTATTTTAATTATTAAATATTTAAAAAATAATACACGCACGCACACTTTAAAGTAATTTCACAAGTTGAAAGCAATATGAAAAGCTTGGTAACCAAACACTTGAAACTGCTTTTCATTAACCTTAAACTCAATCACAGTTTTAACCAAACACTTTAAAAATTATTTTGAATCGCAGCTAAAGTGTTTTTCATGAAACTATTTTTTTAAAACCTCAACCACAAAAACAAAAGTAATATTAAACACACTCTAAGTCAATTTAGGCTGGTGATGAGAGTCTTGTAAGGTTGTTTATACGTGTATTTAGTTGTTGAACAATATCGAGGATCAAACAAGAATAAAATGGTAATCTTACCTTCGAGCTCAAGGCTATTTATATAGCATTTACCCTATGTAAATGTGTTATATGTTTATTATCTTATAATTTTTGGACTTGGAGATAAAAATCTAGAACTATTAATGGAGCACTACAAAAGCTTCTCTCTCATTTTAGGTTTGTGTATAATCAACCACGAGTGCTAAACCAATTTTTAGAGTGACATGTGCTCAAGTATATGACCACATGTATAATTTTTCTTCATGGTTGGTGGTGAATAGACTTTAGATTTGGCGTGGAGATAATAACATTGTTGCCAAAATCATGATTTAACTTGTAAAATTGTTGAACCTTGTTAAAATCAAAATAAAATCATTAAAATTGGTTAGAATCGTAAAATTGAACCCATATAATTCATGCATGCCAGTGTCAACTGGGCACCCCTCGCTCTCTCTATCTCTCTCTCGCCAACTAGGATAGAGGGCCCCTGTAAGAAAATTAGGATTTTTAAAATGCATGCAAAGCTATTTCGTAGACAATAAAAATTTCTTGATTCTCGTGTATTGATTTAAATATTAAATTTAAAATTTATACTTAAATTTTTTGAAAAAAAATATTTTTTTGTTTTATTTTTTTCTTTAATTTTTTTTTGTGTTTTTAGATCATTTTCATGTGCTAATGTTAAAATAATTTATTGAAATTAGAGCTAGTACTAACAATATCGGTGATGATACCAGTAGTAGTACTAAAAATCCTTTCAATAGTAATGTTTTTGATAAATGTATTAGAAATAACGAGGAAGATGATAATAATAAAGCTGATTTTAATTTACATAGCACGCCAGCAAAATATTTATTTTAAATTTGTTAGTTTTTAATAAAATTCTATGGACATAATTATTTTGTAATATATTTTTAAATTATTTTAAATCATGTATAAACCTTAACTAATAAGGTTTTATAACCATAATTATACTGTAATATATTCAAAAATATTTTACTTATAATTTATAATTTTTATACCTACATAATTTTAGCTACAATTTTATAATTTTTATATAGAAATATTTTACATGTGATTTTACACTTTTCAATCCAAGTTCAAAAACCAATTTCATATCGTGTTAAAATCGCGATCTTGACAGCTTGATAATATTCTTTGATGTTGCCTGCTCGGAGAGAAATGTCTTGTTCAATTCTGAGATTGTTTACGCGCTAAGGCCTGATTGGCTCTATGGTACCCCTGCTTCCAAGGCAAGGATGGGTCATCTTTAGGTGGACCTCCGGGGAAAACAGACCTAAATCGAGTGGCAACAAATTCATTACCTTCAAAAAATGTTTTTTGATATTATTGATATTTTTGTATTATCTCCAACACTATTGACAGCTAGGGGAAAAAAATGTCTCAACATTCATTACCTTCGAAAAATATCTGAAAAACAAAACATGCTATTTAATTAAAAATCACGAAGAAAACGAAAACTTATGAAATATTCTGAAGCTACAGGAAACAAATGGCAAAGTTTGCAAAAGCAACCACAAACATGTTTAGACAGGTAAAGACAAAATGAGCTGGGGGAAAATCCAGAATACAAAACAAATATAGACTGGGTATTCCAGCACTCATTGCAATTCAGCGCTTGGAGTTATGTCATCTACGCCTGCAGTCACGACAACACAATAAGTCAGCCAAATTATGAATAATCACAAATGAAAAGGAAAAGTGTAGGGATACCACATGACTATACCTTGTTGGCAATGTTGTTTGAGAGCCAGTCCAATCCCTCGTACAGCCCTTCACCAGAAGTGGCGCATGTGCTCTGGATATACCTGCAATGAATCATTTAGACAGTCAGTTACCAAGAGGATGGTGGATTGCTGGGAGAAGAGGGTCTCCGACTGTAATAAGTTACTGGCTTACCAGTGACGCTGACGAAGGGAGTGAAGGCCAAGCTTATCAGTAATCTCAGCAGCATTCATTGCATTCGGAAGATCTTGTTTGTTTGCAAACACTAGCAGCACAGCATCCCTCAACTCATCCTGCAAATGCAACAGAAAGTATTGTTATCACAGAGATCATGCAAAGGTG
Source organism: Salix brachista (assembly GCA_009078335.1). NCBI lineage: Eukaryota > Viridiplantae > Streptophyta > Magnoliopsida > Malpighiales > Salicaceae > Salix > Salix brachista. The sequence continues at coordinate 16,090,832 of CM018573.1, forward strand.
ACAGGTCAAATTACAGCATGTATATCTCTGCAACTTTTCATGGTTTCACATGTACTGGACTCATTTTGCTGATCCTTGTACAATGTGGAGCAGTCTGGTACCTCATTCAACATCCTGTGTAGCTCATCCCTAGCTTCCACCACACGATCTCTGTCATTGCTATCCACAACAAAGATAAGTCCTTGTGTGTTCTGGAAGTAATGTCTCCACAAGGGGCGGATCTGGGGAAGCCAAATAACAGGGCATCAGTTGATAAACAAAATAAGGGTTTAGAATAACAACATATTTAGACTGGTTGTAAGGGATCCAGATCAAGAGCACATTATTATTGCAGTGGCTAGCTACAGTAGCGCTTGGAGACAGGAGTTATAAGAGTAAGCACATATATATGCATTTATGATTTGACCATAACAATAAAGACTTCAACAGGAAAAGGTATAGCACAAGAATGCGACAGCTAGCATCGTTAGGATTATTTGGCAGAGGCCACGGTAGTGCATTTAGCTGTTCCAAAAGCTAAGAAAAAGATTTATGCAAACAATGCTATACACAATACAGCGAATGATGTTGTCAAGTGAAAAGGCAGTATTATTGGAAAACACTTGCACTAGTGAATGTCTCAAAATGTGAGGCACCAAATAAAGGATAATCGAAGGAAGTAGAAAAGTATGTACCATGGCATAACATGTTTAGCTTATGATTATTTTAAGTGCTGATGAAGGAGAACCAAACCAGCACTAGACCGTCCATAAGAACTCATTTTCAATTACATAGATTCAATAATACAGTGGCTTTCTGACCATAGAGGCTTGAGTTCTTGAAAGGGAAAAGGATGCTATAACTACTACACCCCAAAATGATAACAACCTTCATGCAAAAGATAAGAGGCCAAATCAGTACTCAAACGACACACATACCTTGTCCTGACCCCCGACATCCCAAACAGTAAAGCTAATGTTTTTGTACTCCACGGTCTCCACATTAAATCCTGATCAAACACCATCATCATCAGATCTAAGTCCAACAGAGAAAATACGGAGGACAAAAATAATTTCAAATCAAGGTAATTACCATCTTGTCCCCATAATAAAGTGAGACTTACCAATGGTAGGAATGGTGGTCACAATCTCACCGAGCTTGAGCTTGTAGAGAATGGTGGTCTTACCAGCAGCATCGAGACCCACCATCAGAATACGCATTTCCTTCTTAGCAAACAATCGGCTAAACAACTTGGTGAAAGACAGCCCCATTTTCTCACGTCTGCCGATATCAAAAAATCAAATCACTAATTGTAAATCCCCCAACCTAAATCAAATGCAATCCCACACCATTATCAAAAACTAGATCTCAATCAGCTTCAATTAAAACATTTAACATTCCAAAAAATAATCACAAATCAGAAACCTAATTGATAAATGAATCATCCCAACAACACATGCGAAAGACAAAAAAAATCACGATGAACCTACAAGATTCAAGTATTCAATTCAAAACACATTAAAACGATAGCTCAGACATGCATTTCCAGCAGATCAGGTACCAAGCAGGACGTGTTGCATCCAGTGATCTCCAAATCTAAGGTATCATCACATGATTCAAATCATGCAAAAACAAAAGCATAATATGAAGCAAGATCCATGAGGCAACATCACATCATAATCAAGATCAAGCCATTCCGAAACCAAATCGTGCTCTAAATCTTAGATCAGGACGTAGAACCCAACAGACAAACATTTAACAATTCGATTAAGAGTCATCGAACACAGGATCAGGATCTACTAGGGCTCGCAATTTCGGAATCGCCAAACACTTACATGACAAGGAGCCAAGAGAATAGAGAGAGAGAGACAGAGAGAGAGAGATCTACCTCGGAGGAGAGAACAAGGGGGAATTAAATTGAAGAGTAGAGGGAGGAGCTGTCTTCCAGGGCAAATATTTACACGTTCTTGTGTGTATTTATAGGACTTAACGGGATATTTTTCCTTTTTTTTTCTTTTTCTAACTGTCCAATACGCCGTCAATAACTGTGACCATGTGGTTGCCTCTTAATGGGTGGTTACTCTTGTGACGCCGTTAATACGACGCAGTGGCCTGCGTTAGTTGTAGATTGCAGCCTGTTTGGAAACTAGGAGATGCGTTTCCCATTTCGGGATCGGGGCTTTCTGATCCCTGAACTTTGAAATTCTTTGCCTCGTAACTTGCTTGAGTTGTGTTATGTGTATTGAAGAGGTTTGAGAGCTGGGCCGCGCGCATTTGTTATCAGGCTCTTATTTAATCCAAGCTCCAGTTTCCTGTCGGCCTTCACTGCATGAAAAATGCAATTTTTGCCGAATCCGTGATCAATCCGTTGATACACTTTTTTCTTCAAAAGTTAAAATAAAATAATAAGTGGGACAATCTCGTCTTCTTCTTTTTCCCATCACCAACAGCATCTTCTTCACCCGCTACCGTGCGATCCAGACAACTTGCCAAGAAGATTTCCCTCCCCTATTTTAGGGTCAGTGGGAAGTTTGTGGTAGGAATAAGGAGAAGATGCATTACTGGAATATAATTGTGGAATGTCCTGCTAATTTGGTTCGGTTGATGCTTTTTTTCTTCAATTCATTTATTACAGGACATGATTCTTGATGGCTTGTACTGGCAGCAGTGCAGTCATTTGCTGCTACATGATTTTTGTTAATCAAAATTATTTTTTTCTTCTGTTTTGTAAGTGAAGTACCGATGAATATCAACACAATGCCAACTTCGTAATTCTGCTTCTTGTTCTGCAGATGCAATTTGTAGCAAGCTTTTACGGCTTCTACTGGAACCTAGACACCATTTTTAAACTCAAGTTATCGAAACCCTAACAAAGTCCATGAGAACATGTTGTGCTGGTAGAAGATGGGACAGTGAGGGAAGTGTCCACCGGTGAATAAAATAAATAGGAGTAGAATCATAGCCCAGTACAAACCCCACAGCATTTATTCAGCAATTTCGCATGCCAACAGTAGGGCGACCCAATCATCCTTCATGTGATCAGACACGTCTCATCTTATTGTTATTACTTCCTTCTAACAAATGAGCAGAGACATTCCTTTCATTTCTAGTCGTTCAACACAAGATAGACTCTAATAAAAAAAGGTGGAATCAATTTTCTAGCAAGGACTCGGACAAGGGGGTGCTGAGGATGGATGCCTAGCTAGACTGCTACTAGGAAAGCGTTAGATGCAAATCTTGAGTTGGACATGTTGCTTTTAATCCAGTCAAGCAGGAAATGTCATGTCAGACAACCCTCCTGCCATCCTTTCAGCCTTCTCTCCACGTTCACCTGAAAATGGTGCAACGGTGGAAAGAGTGTTATCAAAATTGTGACGAGCACAAAGTCTGATATCATCAGGAAGGTTTGGATAATTAGGAAGATGCATGCCTTAAGCCTTAATCCATCAAGAATAGTAGCAAAAAGGCATGACTGTTGGAAGAAAACAATGGCTTACCAGTGCGAATTCTTATTACATCTGCAACAGGTACCACTGCAAATCAAATAAACCTCATTAGAAATGCTGATAGTATATCTAAGCCATCTACTAATTCAGAGATCATGTTACCTTTCTCTACTTCTCAGTCATAGGTATAATTGATTTAAATTATAATGGAGAAAGGCACTTTCACAGTCATTTAGATTCATCCCAATAAATGGTTAGCAAGTTTGGTTTCGCATTCCAAGGTTGCATCCTGGACTTGCACAATGCAGTTTCAGTTTTATTAAACTCCATGGTGAATGTCACTGCAAAAGAGATGCATATAGCGTGGCTCTATGATAGTTCACAAGGTGAGGTTTAGATGCAGCTATGAACTATGGTTTCTGACAAGAGAGCATGCCAAAGTTGACCAATTTTATTTGATATCTATCCAACTGCTAGTACTCTAATTAATACTTTTTACATTTTAATCTTTTATAGGGTAACCGAGTAAGAAGTCACATGGAAAGAAAATGTGCATGGGATTTCAAGGGAGAAAATAAATACAAGGCACATGTTTAAACCTACCATCCAAGTCCAAACTGTTGTAGCTTGTGCAATCCAAATTATTCAGGAAAACAAAATGCAGCTTAGGGATTTCATGTTAACACAGCTCTAACCACATGTGAAATACAGATTCACTCTGGGAGCTATCAAATGTAATACCGCAGAAGAAAATAACCTTTATTCATTTGTTCACATTTTCTTATTTCTCTATTTGCCTATAAACAATTCTACTTCCAAGAAGCTGTAGCTTTATACAGCCTACACAAGACTCGCATACTCAAAGGGTATTATAAATTGCATCCCAGCCACAAGGTCTTTCATAAAAGATTTAAGATTAAGTGTAACGGAAATCAAAGGATCATGGAATCTGCTATCATATAGATTAATTTCGGAATCTTACAGAAAATCTTGCCATCTCCAATCTCTCCAGTCCATGCCTCCCCTTTGACCTTTTCTATAACAGCTTCAACCTAAAACAGCATAATGTAAAGGACAACGGAAAATTACTCGCCAAATGGACATCTGTGGAATTTTTTTATTCACGTGCAGCAATGTGAACAATAATTCTATTATAACAGAAAAACAATAATCAATTCTAAGTGCACATATCATATTTGAAACAGTACTTAGGCTAATGGTATCATGAGTACCTGGTCTTTTCTCACTACAATCTCCATCTTAACTTTAGCAATAAAATTGTCTTCAGAAAACTCTGAGCCTGCGGTGTTAAAGCAAGAAGTATGGTTTATAAATACTTTCACTACTCCCACCCATATAGATATGATTAACACAAAGTATTCACCAAAAGGGCCAAAATTGTAAGGAACAAGAAAACAAGGGCGAAAGGAGACAAAACAGAAAGTGAGATGATTCAATAATAGACAACTATAATGAAGTCATCTCATTATGGAACATCTAGATATACAAAAAGAAGAGAAATTTTTCAGTGATTCAAGTAAAAAGCTTACCAGCATGTCTCTCCTTTGAACCACCTTGAGCCCCAAAGCCTCGAACATCGAAAACAGTAACCCCACGAATACCAATTTTCAACAGAGCCTTCATTTTTCAAAAATATAATAGAAATTAGAACTAAATGTAATCAACCAAGTTGCTTAGCAAAGAGTGTTAAGAGGTTCAATTGCAGAGTACAAGAGAAAAGGGTTGATATAACCGAAAAAAGTTGCAGCAATAATGAACTCAGAAATCCGTATGGTCAAATAAAACTTGCACCCTGTTTTTTGCAATTATGAGATTGTACAAAATCATCAATTTACGTAACTTAAAAGCATTTCAGTTTCTCCGCATCGAAGAAAGATAAAGTCCAAATTATAAACTTTCGGTTAGTAACAAGATCCAATGAACATTGTAAGATGTTCAAACTTATATTTGCTTCTAATTGTGTTCTCTCGATCACCCAATTCCAAAACCTTGGTAGCTAGAACTCAAAATACAAAAATGGTTTAATCATCCCTAGAATGACACAAGCTCCAACAGTAGCGTGCCAAGCTAGAAATCCCTGGAATCCTTCTCTATCTAGAAAGACTAAAACAACACTCGAGGAAGATTCAAATTTATCCTACTAATAAGGTGGGTCGTCATCAAATTTAGGTCTGCAGTATCCAAACAAGAACTCTAAGAGGCATAAATAACAAACAGAAATGAGCTAGCTATTCATTCGACATATTATTATGATATGAATGGATTCAATATTAGATGCATCAAGTCAAGTAAAGGCAGCGAACTTTTAGAAGTAGTGGATGGATCAATATGGAAATATAAGTAAACGAAGCAATGAGATGAAATCATAGCAAACTGCATTGGGTCGGGCCCGTCTAGTCTTACCGAGGAAACATGCGAAACTCTCCAGGGCCTATTTCATTCATCCCAGATTCAAAATTAGAGAAACAAAAATAAATAAATAAATATATCAATAAACAGTAATATCTTATATGCAACCGAGGAAGAAGATTACCTCAAAATTGCTTCTACCTTGTAGAATTTGGCATCTGGGACATACTCTGAACAATCCAAACATACAATTCGTTAATGTTCATGCCATCTCTAAATTCAAATGTGGGGAAAGATTTAGATTAACACATACCAGGAACAGAGGAGCTTTGGGCTCTAATTGTAGGGATAATGGACGCATTTCGTGCGGTATTTAGGGTCAAGTTAAACTGAGAGAATCGATAATTTTTCAACTTTAGAGGTTTCAAAAGGGAAGGGAGTTGTTTGTTGGGAGAAGAGTGAAATTGAAGAGAAGTGAGGGAGCCTGGTTTCACTGCCGATGCCATTGTTATTGGATTGTCGTCGAATTTTACAGAAATGAAGCCACAAATTAGCAACTTATGCTCTCTGTTCTAGACCGAGGAGTGAAGAATGGAGATGCTGCGACGCCGGACTGAGCGAGCGAGCAAGCGAGCCTTGAGATCAACGCGACTTTTCTGGTTGAAATGACGCGAGGAACGAATGAGAAGAGCTGTGATGGGCCTCCGTTTTATTGGGCTCCGTGACCTTATTTCACCCAACATAGCCATAGTCCAAAATAAATGGAAAGGAGTCCATACATAAATAAATAAAAATGAAGAAAATCACTACTGTTCATTTTTTCTTTTCCTTGATATTTGGTATCGATACGAAGAATAGGTCCATTGATATTTATAATTTTTTTTTAATTTATCTATTTAATTATTTAATCTACACTTTTTTATATCTTTAGTTTTCTTTTCTATTCTGGTGCATAATATTAATTTAATGTATATAACGTTTTGGCAGATTTTGGTGCATAAAAAAAAATATTTGTTAGGACTTTAAATTATTAACTTCTTATAATAGACAGTAACGAGCCATATGCCCGCGCGTTGCGCAGGGTTTTTGTCAATGTATAAAATTAATTATATTTTTTCAAATGTTTAATTTTAATATTTAATTATCATGGAAAGTGGTTCGTATATTGTTTAATCGTGTGATTTTTTTAATTGATTGATATAAATATATATTACTCTTTAATTTCCAAACAATCAACTTTTATTTAACTGTAATGTTATTCTGCTAAGATTATGTTTATTGTTTTGTTGTTTTTGTTGTATTAATTGTTTCATTGTTTTAATGCCATCGCGAGTTCTATGAAATAATTGTTATATATATATATATATATATATATATATATATATATATATGACGTTTTAGATTTTAAGCATTTCGTTTTTCTTATCGTTATATTGCTGTAGGAACACTGTGTTAATTGTTTAGTTGTTGCCGCATAAAACAAAATGATAATTGTATATATACATGAGCTTTGAAATTTAAAAAATTTGTTATTTTATTTTAATGTTATATTATTTTAGCAAGATTGCTGCTAATTGTTCTTTCGATTTTTTTTGCTGCTTAAGTTTTTAATTTTAATTGTCCATTTAATTGCTGTTTTGCTCTTGATACTTTTGAAGTTGAGGTTTATTGTCAATTTCTTATTTCAATTACTTATTTCGTAGATGATTTATTACGTTGAAGATCAATTTCGGTTACAGAGATGTATAATTTTTTCCTGGTTTTGCTTTTGATACCTTTGAAGTTGAGGTTTATTTTCAATTTCTTATTTCAGCTAATTATTTGATATCTGGTTTGTTAGACTGGAAATCAATTTTGGTTAATTTTTTTTTTTTTTTTGTCGCTGATTGTTCTTTGGATTTGTGTTGCTGCTTCGGTTCCTGATTTTAATTGTCGAATTACTTGCTGTTTTGCTCTTGATACCTTTGAAGTTGAATTTTATTTTCAATTTATTATTTCAATTACTTTTTTCATAGTTGGTTTGTTACGCTGAAGATCAATTTCGGTTAAAGAGTTCTACAAATTTTTAACGCTGATTGTTCTTTGGATTTGTGTTGCTGCTTCCATTCATGATTTTAATTGTCGATTTAATTGCTGTTTTGCTCTTCATACCTTTGAAATTAATGTTCATTTCCAATTTCTTCTTTCAGTTACTTATTCTGAAATTTTTCTCCAGCTAATTGTTCTTTCGATTTATTTTGCTGCTTCAGTTTTTAATTTTAATTGTCCATTTAATTGCTGTTTTGCTCTTAATACTTTTGAAATCGAGGTTTATTTTCTATTTCTTATTTAAATTACTTATTTTATAGTTGGATTATTACGTTGAAGATCAATTTTGGTTAAAGAGTTTTTAATTTTTTTCCCGCTGGTTGTTATTTGGACTTGTGTTGCTGCCTCGGTTTCTGGTTTTAATTGTCCATTTAATTGCTGTTTTGCTCTTGACACCTTTGAAATTGATGTTTATTTCCAATTTTTTCTTTCAGTTACTTATTTGATAGTTGATTTGTTAGGGTAGAGATCAATTTCAGTGAAAGTGTTCTAAAATTTGTTCTCGCTAATTGTTCTTTCAATTTATGTTTTTGCTCTTGATACCTTTGAAAATGAGGTTTATTTTCAATTTCTTATTTCAGTTAATTATTTGATATCTGGTTTGTTAGACTGGAAATCAATTTCGGTTCAAGTGTTTTAATTTTTTTTTGCCGCTGATTGCTCTTTAGATTTGTGTTGCTGCTTCGGTTCCTGATTGTAATTGTCGATTTGCTTGCTGTTTTGCTCTTGATACCTTTGAAGTTGAACTTTATTTTCAATTACTTATTTCATAGTTGGTTTGTTATGCTGAAGATCAATTTCGGTTAAAGAGTTCTACAATTTTTTCACGCTGATTGTTCTTTGGATTTGTGTTGCTGCTTCAATTCATGATTTTAATTGTCGAAGTGGACATTTCAAAACGCATTGCATGGGTCAATATTGCATATCACGCAGCTGCTCTTTTGTTTCCTTTTTACAGTGCAATGCACGCACAATGAATGTCGGCTGACAGAAACGAAAGTTTTTACAGTGCAATGCACGCACAATGAATGTCGGTTGACAAAAACCAAAGAGCATGTAGCATTTCCGCACTGTCTCACATTGTTAAAACGCAGCATAAATATTGATTTTTCAAAGCCATTGCACTGTCGTGCAACGATTTACATTGTTAAACCAAGCTGTCTCACATTGTTCAGAACCGAGCTGTCTAACATTGCTAGGAACATTTTGTAGTTACGAATGCTTTTTGTTGTGCAGGTTATGGGAAGAATTCATGCAATCTTTTCTGATGGAACTGTGGTCACGCATGTGGAGGTATGTCTTTATCAGTTGTTTATGTTGGATTAGTAGTGCTGCTCTGCCCTTGTTATTGTCAATTCTTAATTTGTTGATTATGACAGTGCAATCCACGCAACCAGCAGTGCAGCAGCGTAATATAAAAAAATGTATAAATAGGAAAAACAAATAGGAAAAAATGTTAAGAAAAAATGAGCCCAGGGATTATTCGCGACGCGCTCAGTTGGCTAAGAAAAAAATATACTCGGGAAGAAAAAATCATGGTTGTCGTAAGATGACCAGGACATCCCGGTCATGGGAAAAAAAACTGGAAACAAAAAAAGGAAAAAAAAATGGATCTGAATATTAGTCATGGTACGCGTAAACTGCCATTGACATCCGAGTTTAAAAAAACTAATAATAATAAAAATAATAATTAAAAAAAGGAAAAAAAAACTTTTCCATCCAGTCATTTTCAAAATCAGGATTACAGAAAAAAAAACAAAAACACGACAATTAAAAAAAAAGGATCTGAAAATTATTCATGGCACGCGTAAACTGTCATTGATACCCTAGTTTTAAAAAATCATAATAATAAAAATAATAATTAAAAAAAGGGAAAGCAATTTTTCCATTCATTCATTTTCAAAATCATGATTGTAGAAGGAAAAAAAAAACATGGCAGTTTAAAAAATTATTGGATATGAATATTAGTCATGACACGCGTAAACTGTCATTAATACCCGAGTTTAAAAAAAATAAAAATAAAAATAATAATTAAAAAAAGAGAAAACAACATTTCCATACAGTCATTTTCAAAATAAGGATTATAGAAGAAAAAAACAAAAAAACGGCAGTTTAAAAAAAATGGATCTGAAAAGCAGTCATAGTACGCGTAAAGTGTCATTGATACCCTAGTTTATAAAAATAATAAGAATAAAAATTATAAATTAAAAAAGGGAAAGCAAAATTTCCATATAGTCATTTTCAAAATCAGGATTGCAGAAGAAAAAAAAACAAAGACGGTATTTTTTTTTAAAAAATAATAAGAATAATTAAAGAAAAAAAAAACGAAAAAGGAAAGCAACCTCAAAGAAAAAAACGACAGTTTAAAAATAATAATAATAAAAATAATAATAAAAATTATTTAAAAAAAAAAGAAAAAAGGAAAGCAACTTTTGCAGGCAGTTGCTTTTCAAATAAAATATAAGAATAATTAAAAAAAAAACGAAAAAGGAAAGCATCCTCAAAGAAAAAAACGACAGTTTTAAAAAAATAATAATAAAAATAATAATAAAAAATATTTAAAAAAAAAAAAGGAAAGCAACTTTTGCAGGCAGTTGCTTTTCAAATAAAATTTGGTGGCCGACAGATTCGAACGCCTGCGCGCTGCATTTTCCAGCGCGCAGCGAACCTCTCGGCCACAGCCACCCATCTTTCTATCTCCACCAAAGAAAATAGAAAAATAAGGCCTGTGTAAAAAAAAAAGGAGCACAAACTCGCGCGAAGCAGGGAGACAAATTGAGAGTCCACAGTATTTTCAGTCTGTGTGAGCAGTTAAATTCCGAGCTGTTTTAGCTCTTTAGTTAATAATTCAAAAAATAAAAAAAATATAATCTGTGTGAGCAGTTAAATTCCGAGCTGTTTTAGCTCTTTAGTTAATAATTCAAAAAAGAAAAAAAATATAATAAGAAAAAAATATTTTATGGGACAATATGAAAAAAATAATTAGAAAAAAAAATTTTAAAAAAAAAGGCATGAAAGAAAAAAAAAATAGAAAAAAATAATAAGAGAAAAAAAAAAAAGGAGCACAAACTCGCGCGAAGCAGAGAGACAAATTGCGAGTCCACAGTATTTTCAGTCTGTGTGAGCAGTTAAATTCCGAGCTGTTTTAGCTCTTTAGTTAATAATTCAAAAAAGAAAAAAAAAATAATCTGTGTGAGCAGTTAAATTCCGAGCTGTTTTAGCTCTTTAGTTAATAATTCAAAAAAGAAAAAAAATATAATAAGAAAAAAATATTTTATGGGACAATATGAAAAAAATAATTAGAAAAAAAAATAATAAAAAAAAGGCATGAAAGAAAAAAAAATAGAAAAAAAAATAATAAGAAAAAAAAGCTAGAAACGAATAAAATGAAGAAAAAAGGTAATCAGGAAGTTAAAAATAAAAAAGAAAAAAGAAATGAAAGTAAAGTAGTAACCTGGAAGTCAAAGGGAAAAAGAAAGAAAGAAGCGCACATGCGCGCGAGAAGCAGGAAGAGAAAATATCCAGTGAATAGTTGTTTGAGTCTTGGTGAACAGTTACTTCCCGAGCTGTTTTAGCTATAAGGTAATTTTAGCTCTTTAGTTAATAATTCAAAAAAGAAAAAAAATATAATAAGAAAAAAATATTTTATGGGACAATATGAAAAAAATAATTAGAAAAAAAAATAATAAAAAAAAGGCATGAAAAAAAAAAATAGAAAAAAAATAATAAGAAAAAAAAGCTAGAAACGAATAAAATGAAGAAAAAAGGTAATCAGGAAGTTAAAAAGAAAAAAGAAAAAAGAAATGAAAGTAAAGTAGTAACCTGGAAGTCAAAGGGAAAAAGAAAGAAAGAAGCGCACATGCGCGCGAGAAGCAGGAAGAGAAAATGTCCAGTGAATAGTTGTTTGAGTCTTGGTGAACAGTTACTTCCCGAGCTGTTTTAGCTATAAGAAAAAAATATTTTATGGGACAATATGAAAAAAATAATTAGAAAAAAAAATAATAAAAAAAAGGCATGAAAGAAAAAAAAAATAGAAAAAAAATAATAAGAAAAAAAAGCTAGAAACGAATAAAATGAAGAAAAAAGGTAATCAGGAAGTTAAAAAGAAAAAAGAAAAAAGAAATGAAAGTAAAGTAGTAACCTGGAAGTCAAAGGGAAAAAGAAAGAAAGAAGCGCACATGCGCGCGAGAAGCAGGAAGAGAAAATGTCCAGTGAATAGTTGTTTGAGTCTTGGTGAACAGTTACTTCCCGAGCTGTTTTAGCTATAAGAAGTTAAAAAGAAAAAAGAAAAAAGAAATGAAAGTAAAGTAGTAACCTGGAAGTCAAAGGGAAAAAGAAAGAAAGAAGCGCACATGCGCGCGAGAAGCAGGAAGAGAAAATGTCCAGTGAATAGTTGTTTGAGTCTTGGTGAACAGTTACTTCCCGAGCTGTTTTAGCTATAAGGTAATTATTATAAAGAAGTTTAAATGTATTTTTTTTCAATTCAAAACGTGTGAAAAAATGATATTTTTTAAGATGGAAAACTATTTTTATTTAAAAGAAAGTATAATCTAAAATACTTTAAAATTAACTAACTTCAATTTTTTTATTATAATTAAACATTATTTAATCTCATAGTTAGGAACCTTAAATATTTTAAATAAAACTAACTTCACTTATTTTATTTTAAAGATATTAGATCTTAACATGTATGAAGTTTAATAAGATCATTTGGTAGTTTTATTTATTAAATTAAGTTATGACCAATAATATAATTTATTTAATAGATGTTTTGAACTATTATTATATATTATATATATATATTAGTAAAAGAGCTAAAAGAGCTGGGCCAGCCACTGTGCACGCACACTCATGTGCACTGTGGACTGGCCATTTATTAGTAAAAGAGCTAAAAGAGCTCGGCCAGCCACTGTGCACGCACACTCATATGCACCGTGGACTGACCATTTTTCAGCCTTGCTTCGCGCGCGTATGTGCACCTGTCTTTGTTTTTTTTTTGCACAGAGATGCTTTTTATAATTTCTATGGTGGAAATGACAAAGGAAAGCCTGTGGCCGAGAGGCTAGCTGCGTGCTTCCAGCGCGCAGGGGTTCGAACCCCTCAGCCAATAAATTTGATTTTGGTTTTTTCTTTTTCTTTTTCTGGAATACGTTTTTTTGTTATTTGGAAAGCAACTGTCCCAGACAGTTGCTTTCCCTTTTTTTTTCCATTGTTTTTTTTTTTTTTTAATTTTTATTATTCTAATGAATGAAAGTGGCAGAAATTAGTAAATCAGTAAAAAAAATCGAGCGAAATCTAAGACCAGGCAAATAGAAAACAAATTCAAAATAAAAATTATTAGGAAAAACGTAGCAATTATTTGATAAACATTAAAATCTGTTTTCGTTTATTTTTCACATTTTTAAAGAACAGAAACAAATAAAAATTCCGGTTAAAATAAAAAAACAGAAAATACATTTTCAAACAGTTTTGAATAGTGAAAATTATTTTTTACTCAGCCTGCAACGTAGAACATATATTTTTTAAAATTTTAAAATTAAATGATTTTTTCAGCTAATAATTTTATTTTTGTTTTATCATCTATTATATTTTTTTATGTGCTCTTTATTTTAATTTTTTTATTGGTTTTATTGTCATTATTTTCAAGTTAGATGAATTTTTTCCCCTGATAATTATGTTTTTTTTTTTAAGTTATTATGATTTTTTTTCTTTTATTTATTTTTGTTCTTTATTCATCATTAACACAATAATAATAATAATAATAATAATAATAATAATAATAATAATAATCATAATAATAATAATAAGATTAATAATAATAATAATAATAATAATAATAATATATTCTTTTTCTTGCTTACTCTTTTGTTAATGTTTTTGATTGTTTTTTCTTTCGGGCTAATTTGATAATTTTAATTGTTTTTGCAATAATAGCAATAGTCATTTTGTATCTAATATTACTGGGGATAAAAGACAATTAAAGAATAAAAAATAGACAAATTTACCTAGGTTATCTACAATTAAAAAATGATACAAGTCACTTTTATCTCGATTACACTGTTCCTTTTAAACGGCAAACAAGTCATTATTATATGTTTTAATATTTATTGCATATTATCGCCTAAAAATATATAAAGAGATAAAAAAAAATGACCTCTGATTTTTTGCAGGAAAAAAATTAATATCAGCATTCTTAAATACATTTAATATAATAATATGATGAATAAATCTTATAAAATAAAATAAAAATTGGCTTCGAATTTTAATTTTGTGCTCTTTTGTTGAAGTGTATTTTTGAAAAAAAAAATTGCATTTTTAATATTTAAGATCTAATATTACCCGGGGAAAAATACAACTCAAAAAAAAAAAGGTTAACAAATTTGCCTAGATTATATACAATTAAAAAATATATTAGACACTTTCTGTTTCGACTACAATGTTCTTTTTAGACAGCAAATAAGTAATTATAGCACGCATAAAATATATATTCCTTTTTTGAAAAATATTGCAATTTTTTATTTATAATGTGTCAGATCTAATATTACTAGGGAAAAGAGACAACTCATATTTTTTTTTTTTTTACAAATTTACCTAGGTTATCTACAATTAAAAAATATAAAAATCACTTCCCATTTCAATCACATTATATAATATGTGAGACTAAGTATATTAATATTTATTTCATATTATCGCCTACAAATATATAAAGAAAGAAAAAAAATGACCTGCAATTTCTGGAAAAAAAAATTAATATCGCCATTCTTAAAAATATTTAATATAATAATATGATGAATAAATCTTATAAAAAAAACTTTGGCTTTGAATTTAAATTTATATTTTAGACCCTTCGTTTGTTTCTTTTAATAAACGGTGACCTTTTTTTCACATGTATTTTTTATTTTTCACTGTCCAACTCAGTTGTTCTTTTTTAACCGGGTTTCTTTTGTTGTTTTGTTTTTTTAACCAGAGTATCCGTGACAACAAATTTCTTATAAATCATTTAACCTTCTTAGCAAGTTTTCTAACAAATTTTATCAAAAGTTTTTTACCAATACCAATATTCAATCACATTTTGGTTGAAAAAAACCATTTTTAGCATATTTTATCAATTACAATTATAATAATTAAATATTAAAATAACAAAATACAACATTTATAAAATCAATTAATTTTCTACATAGATAAAAATGCCCAGCGAAGCGGGCCCGATCGGCTAGTAATTTCTATATCATCTCATTTTAATGGATGAAGTTAGGTCAAATAATATATTATAAATATTACAAATGAGACTTTTTTTTTAATGCATACTAGAAAGTTGGATGAACATGCTGCTAGTCTATGTTAGAGCAGTGGCATAACAGTAATCTCCTCTACTCTTCTTAGTTTAATTTTATTATTTGAATTCTTGTTTTCTTCACAATTTTTTTCATTCATACTTCAACATCTTCTCACTTCCCATTTCCATTGGCTTATAAGCAGCTTGGCGGTGGTGATTGTTGAGAGATCAGTTAGAAAAATGGCTGCAAAAGAAGAAATTAGGATTGGAAGGGAAGGTGAAGAAGAAGAAGAGCACGTGTATAGGATAAGCGCAGACAAAGAGTGGGAAGAGTTGCAGAGAAATGGATCTTGTTTTGGTGGACAACTTGACAAATCTTCTGGCTTCATCCATCTCAGCAAGCTCGACCAGGTCTCCTCCACTTCCGCCCCTTCTCTCTATAGATATTGCTCTTCTGCATCGATTACTTGTCTAAAAATAATTTTGCAACCTCTCCGGATTCTTATTTTCCTCATAGCATTGATCTGGGCAAGAATCGGGAAACAAAAACAGAAATCAGGCTTTTAATTTCTTTTTTATGTGCTTTTACTAGAATTGGTAGAGGTTATGGAACATCTTATGATTTATTTTAATGCGGGATTAGTTGATAAAAAAAATACTCTGTCTATGAAATGAGAAATTTGGTGGTTCTGTTTGTATTCTGTATCCAAACTGTGGCATGCTTCCCAAGATGGCAATTTCTTTTGTCTGATATCTATCCATTTTTAGTGAGGATGAATTAAGGATGCTCAACTATTTATGGGATGTCTTTATCTATATATATTTGCAGGTGATGTCAACATTGAAAAACTTTTTCTTGAATACTAAGGTGGATTTGTATCTGCTTCAAATTGATGCTAAAAAGGTTTGTACTTTATCATTTTAAGTTTATTATGTCTTTCATTGATTCCTCAGAGGGATAATTAAGTTATTAATAGGAAGGGAAAGACTGCATATTTTCCATGTGATCAAAGTATAGCAAACTGAATTTCATGTCAGGGGATGATAAACAATTGTTACTTGGAAGTGTAGAAGTACTTTATGAATGCTAGCATCTAAGGATAAATTCTGATAAAAAGGTTATAGCTTTTCTTCTCAGGCTGCTCCATGTCTAACACATCTAACCCATTTTGAAGTTTTTAAGTTGTACTGTACTCAATTTGGCTGCTGAACTCAATCAACAATATGGTAAGTGGTTTAAATTTCAATTTTGGATAAAGCAAATTTAAGTTTCCCCGTAATAAAAGTGTTAGATGAGGTTATCCCAAGTTTTTTTTTTTAGTTGGCTATGATTGAAAAAATCAACTAGGCAGAAAAAAAAATAAAAAATTAATCAGATATTGGACTTCACTTTCATTATCAGAATTCATGGAATAATGCATGTTAGTTATTGCTCCCGAGGGTTACTTCCAAACTCACCAATGAAGTCTCAGAAGGCTAAAGTTGCTGAGACTTGAAGGTGCTAATGGAAGGACAAGTGGTCATTACAAGAATGTGTAGAATTAGGAGTGGAGGGATTTAAAAGTTCAGACCTCAGGCCACGATTTGAAAGGAATAAGGATTGAATGGTGAGCAAGACTGTGTTTTCAGGTCCTATTTCGGAGTACATGAATCAGGTTACATGTATAGTTTCCTTTGGTTGAATTGATCATGAAGTCTTAAATCAATAATACAAAAAATTGGATTACAAGGTTACAATGTTAATCCCTGGCAGTGATAATGTCTCATGGTTTCAGTTCTACACTGAAATATAGGACATCTAATTTATTTGCATGTTTGTTGCAGCTCGGGGATGGATTGATATACGAAGTCGTGGATGGTACCAACAGCTTCCCTCATTTCTATGGCCCTTCTCAGAGTTTCAGTCCTCTCCCTTTAGACGTAGTTACCAAAGCAGAGAAGCTTGTTCTAACAGATGGCCAGTTCAGTTGTAGTTTGCTGAACTAAGCAGCTCTGCTTCGAGATTTAACATTTTTCTGTGCTGAAAAAGAAGAAGAAGAAAGATATTTGTGACCGAAATGGACCTAATGAAAGAGTTTCAATTTGATAATTCTTACATTGTTTTCAGCATGGCCGTGAAAGTGCATACTCGGTAGGCAATGGACTATAGGTAGAAATCCATGACACAACAGATGATTAAAACTTTCCTACCATGCAGGATCTAGTATAATTATCAGCATAGTAGGGAATTGTCTGCCTGACCACATTCACCTTGGAAAGCCCTTGTGATTGTTCAATGGGATGAACGAAATATTTTCATAATACTCCCACGAAAAAAGGGTGGAGGAATGGAGACTTCCAAGTCCACCTCTTCTCACCCCCAAAAGCTGGGCGTATAACAAACTTTGAATGCATACGAGCTGAAGATATCTGTCATGTTTACACACACACACACACACACACCGTGAAAATAATTTCTCAGAAATCTTGACCTTCAAAAGCAGCTGTATTATCGAGACTAGGAGAGAAAACAAGCCAGAAGATTATATATATATAAAACGTAAGGCTAGGCTTAGAAGTAGCGGGGATAGCTCAGTTGGGAGAGCGTCAGACTGAAGATCTGAAGGTCGCGTGTTCGATCCACGCTCACCGCACATTTTGTTTTGCCCTCTCTATTAAAAAATCGCTGCCCGGATTTCACCGGAGGGTCGGTCTCTTTCCTCATGGATTTAGAGACCCTGTATAGAAGTCGCGATACGACGAAGTGGTAAAGTATATGGCTTGATGAGTTTTGATGATTTTTATGAATGGTTTGCTAGAAATTCCACTATATTAATTGCACTACTTCCTAAAACTATTAAGAAAAATACTAGTTTTAAAATTAAGATTACTTTATCAATATGTGTTGTGTTCACATAATCCCTGAAAACATCTATCTTTGTGATAGAAATAAACTTGTAATTAAAAAAATTAGCATAGTTTAATTATTATTTTTTGTTGAGCAACCGGGAACATCATTAATGATATCCTTATTATTGTTAATATCATCGTATATGATATTATTATTGACATGATCATAGTTACTGTTCAAATGAATTATAATTCACTTGAATAATCATCATCATCAAAATAAACATCATAAATCGACAAAAAATATCAATTTACACTCATCATAAACAAGATCACCAAAACTTCATTGAGACTCATCATGATAATAAAAAAATAAAAAAAAAACTGCCTATTATGTTCATGTTTCTAATTTGGGTTCTCAAAATTGTTCATGGATCCATGATCACTCTCCTCATCATTGTTTATTTTTCTTTTCTTCATCCCCATTAATTGACAAGATAATTCTTCAACTTGCCTTGTTTATTTTTCTTTTCTTCATCCCCATTAATTGACAAGATAATTCTTCAACTTGCCTTCAAAATCTTATCACCACTAACTAATGGGTAAATTTTGCAATCAGTTCTTCCATGTCTTCTATAATTAGTTTCTAAATGTCTCTTTTTTGAGGAGGAAACACTTCATTCCTTTCAAGATGAGCATAATTTGTTCCGTGTCAGCCTCTTTCATTCATGATTATTCAACATCATACATAAACTAAACACTTGTAATCATAAAACTCTACTATCAATGAATGTTAATGAAAACAATACAAGAAAAACAACTAGCACAAGATTACTAAACTTTCAAAAGAAAAGATCACATAGAAACCCTAATATATAATTTTATTACAGAATATTTCTTTCAATTGAGGGCTTACAACTCATTAAATAGATCTAAAATTATTAAACTTATTATTTACTTTTCTAAACTAAATAAAAAATAAAAAATTATTTACCATCACCCACTAGTTGACCAGAGGACAAAAAGGTACAAACAAAAAACACTGATAATGAGGTCATCCCCCTCCCTCGTCTAATTACTGGCTGGTCATCACGGGTTTTCATCACGGGTCTCATGTCAAGTAATGAGAATCACTCATCAAGTAAACCAAAAATATGAATCATGTCCTTGTAATATACTTCACTGTCACTGTCTTTGTCTTGACATGCTTCTGTTTCTACGCAGAATTTAGAAGTTGCGTCCAGATTCTCTCCCATGGCGTAGTTTTCAATGCCTAGATCAACTTCACTTCAGAAAACACATAAATAGGTTGTTTTTTTAGCCATTCTGAACAAACACAGACCAGAATGAGTGCAAAAAATCCACTTCTTTTTTCCTCCACACCCACTATGATCCTGTTTTTCTTCTTTCCCCTTCTGATTAATTGTCAGTGCAACAGAAACCCAGTAATATTCATCTTTGGCGACTCAAATTCGGATACTGGAGCTTATTATTCTGGTCTTGGTTTGATGTTTGGAGTTCCCAATGGACGCACATACTTTAATCAGCCATCAGGTCGATTATGCGATGGACGATTGCTCATTGATCTCTTATGTAAGTCCAACAGAATCCTATGCAGAGTTAGCCATCTTTCCTTGTTATTGAAGAGTTTCTGCTTCTTTCAGAATGTTACGTAGAATAATGCTAATATCCCGCATCAAAATTGCCATCTAACGCACAGATTTCTGACATTTAGCACTCCAAACATTCTATAATCAGGACCAGAGTTCATAAACAGCATGAAGTTTGTGCATTCTGAACTTGCCTCCACAACCTTTAAACAGTACTAATCAGAGAACTACCATCTTCTTGATGGACCAAGTTCATAAACAGCATGAAGTTTCTTTCTTCCAAATCTGCAGAAGCTAGAAACTAGCTTTGCCCCGAGTTTTTGGAGAACTGACCGAACATGCTCCTCTCTCGCAATTGTATTCTGTGTATAATGCAGGCGAAAGTTTGAATACAAGTTACTTGACCCCTTATCTAGAACCAATGGGTCCAGATTTCAGAAATGGAGTTAATTTTGCTTTCAGTGGTGCTGCCACACAACCCAGATATAAGCCTTTCAGTTTAGACGTCCAAATTCTTCAGTTCCTTCGGTTCCGAGCACGCTCCCCTGAGCTATTTTCAAAAGGTACATTGTTAAAGAATAATAAACTACAGTTATATGTTCCTTCCAAGAAGAATATGAACGCCAAATAGAGTTCAGTTCCCTGTTTTTTTTCATTTTAGGCTTCAAAGATTTTGTCGATGAAGATGCCTTCAAGGATGCAATTCATATAATTGACATTGGACAGAACGATCTTGCCGGTTCATTCGAATACCTTTCATACGAACAAGTTATCAAAAACATTTCATCTTTCATAAAAGAAATCAACTACGCTATGCAGGTGATTTTTCACTTTTCAGTAGCAGTATAAACTATGATTTTTTTATCCCTTTGAAGTGTTTTTCATGGAAAATTGATTTCAAGTGTAGAATATATATCAACATGGTGGAAGGAACTTCTGGATACACAATACGGGACCTCTGGGTTGCCTGCCACAGAAACTCGCTACCTTCGACAAAAAGGGCAGTGATTTTGATCAGCATGGATGCCTTAAAGCTCTTAATGATGCAGCAAAACAGTTTAACGACCAGTTACGCTTACTATGCGAAGAACTTAGATCTGAATTGAAGAACAGCACCATCGTGTACGTGGACATGTTTTCCATCAAGTATGACCTCATTGCGAATGCTACTACATATGGTATATAGTCTCGTTCCCAAATTGTATAAAGTTCATCAATCAAATCTAGGATCTTTGTTTTAGTTTCAGTTTCATTGTTGAGGAAATCAAATACATATTTAGGTGTGTGTGCGTGGATCGTGCATGTGTTTGTTGTTAAGGAATCATCAAACTTAAAAACTTAAGTTATTAGGTGAGGTCCCAGAATATCATTTATATTATTCTCTAATACACACTCTCAAGTGAAAGCCCTTTGAGCTTGAAACTTGTACAGGTCCACACTACATTGTGCTTGATTTTTATCAAATAGAATGGAGGTGGTGAGATTTGAACTCATGACCACTAGGTCAACAAGTCTCTGATATCATGTGAACACCTAAAAGCTTAAGCTGTTAGATGAGATCTCAAAATATGATTTAAAAACTTAAGTTTTTAAGTGAGATGATTCTTTAACATGGTATCAGAGTCTTGTTGATCCAGCGGTCACGAGTTCGATTCTCACCACCCTAATTCTATTTGATAAAAAATCAAGCACAAGATAATGTATAATTATACAAATTCCAAATCCAAAAAACTTTCGCTTGAGACAAGCTGAAGCTGACAATCGTTTAAAATCAACAGGTTTTGAGATTTCGTTGATGGCATGTTGCGGCTATGGTGGTCAGCCATACAACTACAACCCTAATATTACCTGCAGCCGAGCTGGCTACAATGTGTGCGAGAAAGGATCAAAGTACATAAGCTGGGATGGAGTTCACTACACAGAAGCCGCCAATGCAGTCGTCGCCTCCAAGATTCTATCGACGAACTACTCTACTCCTCAGATTATGTTCGATTATTTCTGTAATAACTAGCTCGTTGGCAGCTTCATTGGAATTGCTGGTCTGCAATATCCTTGGAAATTTAATACTTGCAGGAACTTTACAAGCAAACCAAGATGAAATTTTCACTATTATATAATTGACATGTGATTCGGCGAACGGTTAGTAGCATTCGCAATAAAATTCCTTTAGTCATCTTGCAGAGAATGTGGTTTACGTAACTGGGGGGAAAAAACATGGTTTAGATAATGTTTGTATCTCACTCCTATCAATTTTTTTTGGTTTTGATTCTTTGGTTTTATGGGATTTATCTTTCTTCGGACATGTGTTTACGATCACAAATTCTAGAGATGAGACCCCTTCTCGATCTTCGGTGGATAAACTTTTCTTGTTTGTTTTTCTCCCCCCTTTCAATCGGGAGCAAGAAACTCGAAAGAAACAATAACTAGTTCGATGTAAATCGATCATGCTTCAAATTTCTCAGCAACGATTGATTCAGAGGTGTCTAATAGGTGCGAGCTTATCTGAATTGTTATCTTACTGATGGCTAACAGTGTTGACTTGGTTGTGGCAGTCAAATAAATATTTGTCTTGCCTCCGGCCGAATATATTCTCGTATGGGTCTCAATGTGGTCCTGCCTCGGTGCCATTTCAAACTTCTAATTTGGGAAAAGTATTTTGAAGTTGGGGAGGAGATTTGGTTAACACTTTTGTCTAGGAGAGAGTGTAGAAACTTTTGGCTTTATTTTATTGTATTTTGTTATTTATTTCCTCACACCATCCCACTTGATATGTGTGTAACCAATTATATATAGTGTAATGATATATTTCTGAGTTATTTTCTAAAATCTGCTTGAAATAAAATAAAAAAACAAAATAAAATTAAAAGAGGTTGGTGTTGGTAGAAAAATTAGGTTGGAAATTTTGTACATCTTTTGTGCCCAAAAAATAAAGAGAAATGCAAATTCAAGTCTAAAGTGAATAATTATTGGCTAAATCTGTTTAAAAACTAAGTCAAAATACATAATTATATTTTTATATGACAATTTGATTTAATCATGGGTCAATTTAAAGTATAATTATGTTTAAGAATTAATTTAGAGTCCAATTGAAGGATTTAATTAAGTGCACAGACTTAATTGTATTTTGAAGTGGTCAAATTAATTTTATGAAATACTTAATTGGTGGGAAATTAGGTTGAGAGTCTAATTTGGATTCAATTGAGAATTTTGAAGATAAAATTTATTTTTTTATATGGTTTGAAGGGGGAGAAATTAGAAGCCAAAATTGAAAAAAAATAAATAATTTCTTCCCCGTTTTTTTACTGTCTAATTTTTAATATTTTTGCTTTTTTTTTTTTTTTTGTATTTTCAATCTTATTTCAAATCTTATTTTACTATCCCTAACGCCAGCGCCACAAATCAACTTGAATGTGATTGAGGTACTGGAGTGTCCAATGCAGCAAGCTCACACCAAGTAATAAAGCCCATTATGCTCTCTACCCAGCCCAATCATCTTCCTGGTCTGCAGGTCCTGAAAATAAAATACCCATAAGAGAAAGAAACGCAACACTTGAGGGTTTTTGTGATCCTACTAATTGAAAGTAAATTAAATTGAAAATTAAGGAGCATAAAGAGAGATTTGGGTCCTGATTGGCAGGCCTCAGGAAGCTTAAGAACATGATTTAATACCTTGCAAGATATTTGGATCATTGGTGGTCAACTTTGAAGGTGGAGGCAGCACATTTTAATAAGTCAACTTTGAACACCCCACCGACGCAGCTCCATCCCACTGGTGTATCAAGAACAGCAGAAACATGATTTTGCTTTGCAAGGACCCTATCTCCTGCCAAGCTACATCATAATGGGGCTAGAAACTATGCATCGAGAGTATATGTTGCTCCTTCAAATCCAGCAATCTGATGAGAATTGCCCAGTTCTAGAGCTCCAATGGAATAATTGCAGCGGAAATGGGACAGCCCAGAACAAAATTGCGGTTCGAATTGGTGGTGTGGATTCTGTGGAAGAAACCTGTGAAAAGCTAGATGCATCATCATATCGACGGGCCTACCACTTAGTCAATGGCTGAGATTGAAAATGATATACCTTCCTTTATGGACAAATGGTTTTGTCTCTGCCTCACAATTCTCAATTATGAGCAGGAATAAAGCTCCTGTGCTAGACAAAATCATTTGAATGCAACTCCAGTCTATTTATTTATTTTATCCCCAAAAGAAAAGGAAAAAAATGTACTGAAACTTGCTTTAAATACTTGTCTGGAGTATTATTGAGGTTGTTTTTGAAAAAAATTATTTTCGATATCAGCATATGAAAATAATTTAAAAATACAAAAGTATTTTTTTAAAATTGTTTTCAAAAACATTTTAAACAACCATGATAAACAGGAACTAAATGTGGAATTTATTCGTAGCCCGTCGTGTTTTTTTTTGTTTTTTTTTATGGCTAGAGATGGGCGGTAGCGAACTGCCAAGATATTCTCTGTATCACACACAGGACACGGATCAGCTTGCCATCATGATTCGTGAAGATGGCTTGCAAGTGTTGAGTTTACCCTAATTCAAAACCAATAAAAAGAGAGAGAGAGAGTAAAAGAATTGAAATAAAGTGTAAATAGTAAAGGAATAAGAATTTGGAAAGGGTCCAAAAGAGAATATATTTAACTTAAAACAGAAGGAAGAAGAAGACACAACACACCAAGGGCACGCACTACTGAGAGGGATGCTCTGGAGTATGATTCAGATTGTTTTTTAAAATGTATTTTATTTGAAATAATATTTTTTATTTTTTAAAAATTATTTTTAATATCATCATATAAAATGATTTAAATTAAAAGTAAAATAAAATTCAAATTATTTATAAAAAAAACATTTTTAAAATAGAGTGAAAAAACATGCACTTAGTTGTAGAGATGAAGATGTGATTACGTCAGGTTCATCCCGACACTAATAATTCAACGGAAAATAAAATGATGTCATTGACCAAAGAGTTGCAAAGCGTCGTGTACGTAATGATACTGATTTTAATGCCACGCGATACGGGATGGAGTTGACGATTTCGACAGCTCAATAATTGTCTACGACTTCTTATTTCTCACGCTATGGTTGCGGCTTGCATCAACTTAAGAGAATAAATTAATTAACAATAAACTAAAACGTGTGGGGAATTAACTGTAGTTCCCACACAAAGCACTGTGGATTTCCACGGTGCTCTTCCTTTTTTTTTTCTTTCTTTTTTTTTTTTCTGATTACTTTTCATTTTTATTTTTTTTCTCTCATTAATTTTTTCGTTTCTTACTTATTTTTTTATTATTTTTTTTCTATTTTTTTTTGTTTTTTTCATGAAATATTTTTTTCATGGTTATTTTTCTTTCCTTTTTCTACTTATATATAATTTTATTTGTTTTTTTATAATCACGGTGTTTGAACTAACTTAAACACAGTGCTCTTCCTTTTTTTTTCTTGCTTTTTCTTTTTTTTTCTTTTCTGATTACTTTTCATTTTTATTTTTTTCTCTCATTACTTTTTTCGTTTCTTACTTCTTCTTTTTTTTCTAATTTTTTTTGTTGTTTTCATGAAATATTTTTTTCATGGTTATTTTTTTTCTTTTTCTACTTATATATAATTTTATTTGTTTTTTTATAATCGGGGTGTTTGAACTAACTTAAGAACACCACAATGAATCATCAAATCTATTTTTTTTATAGTTTTTTATCATTTTTTCCCTGATTTTTTCCCTGATTTTTTTCCATGAAATATTTTTTTTTGTTTTTTATGATCGGTGTGTCCGGACTAGCTTAAGCGCACCATAATTAATACTCGGATCCAATTTTTTTTATAATCATGGTGTCCAGACCAGCTTATATGTATCATGACTAATCCCCGGACTCATTTTTATTTTCTAAAGTGCTTTCCCGCTGATACATTTTTTCTTTTTTTTTCTTATACTTTTGTTTTGTTCACTTTTTTTACAACCGGGGTCTACTGCCAGCTTAAGTACACCACGACTAATTCCCGAACGAATTTGTTTTTAAAACAATATGGATTGCTACAATGCTTTCACGCTTATAATTTTTTTTATAACCATGGTCTCTGAGCCAGCTTAAGTTTTTTTTTTTTTTACTTATATATTCTTTTTATTCTTTTTATAACCAGGATTTATGGGTCACCTTAAGCGCACCACGACTAATCCCCGGATCAAATTGTTTTTTGATAACTAGGGTGTCCAGGCCAGCTTGCGCGCACCACGACTAATCCTTGTACCAATTTATTATTTTTTTTAATTTTTGTTCCTTATACATTTTTTTGTTCACTTATACATTTTTTTTTCCTTATGCCCGGACCAAAAATGTTTTTATAATTGGGGTCTCCAGGTCAGCTTAAGCACATCACAACTAATTCCTGTTTTTATTTTTTTAAAAAAAAAACAATATGGATTGTAAATGGTGTGGGGAAAGCACTGTAGCTCCCCACACATAGCATTGTTGATTGCAACAATGTTTTTCCCGCTACAATGTTTTTTTCCCTGTTTTTTGCTTCTTCTTTTTTGCCTTTTTTTTGTTTTTTTTCTTATTATGTTTTATTTTTATTTTTTTTCTTATTATATTTTTTTTGTTTTTTTCCCCAAAATATTTTTTTTTGCCTGTTATACTTTTTTATATTTTTTCTTTTTCCACTTATATTTATTTTTTTATTTTTTAATTAGGGTGTACAAGATAGCTTAAAAGCACCACAATTAATCCCCAGATCTTTTTTTTTTTATAATCATGGTCTCCAGCCAACTTATGCGTACCATAACAATCCCTAGACCCACTTTTTTTTTCTAAAGTGTTTTCTCTCTGATGCATTTTTTTTCCTTTTTTTTCTTATATTTTTATTTTGTCCACTTATATATTTTTTTATAACCGGGATTTTCGGGTCAGCTTAAACACACCATGACTAATTCCCGATGTGAATTTTTTTAAAAACAATATGGATTGCTACAGTTTTTTCACGCTTATACTTTTTTTTTTTTTTACTTATATTTTTTTTTATAACCACGATCTCCGGGCAAGCTTAAGCGCACCACCACCACTCCCCCGCCCAAAATTGTTTTTTGATAATCAGGGTGTCCAGGCCAGCGTGGACGCACCACGACTAATCCCCGGACCAATTTATTATTTTTTTCTTATACTTTTTTATGTTCACTTATATTTTTTTGTGACCAGGGTCTCCGATCTAGCTTAAGTGCACCACGACTAATTCCCGAATTGATTTTTGTTTTTAAATATGGATTGTTATAGTGCTTTCATGCTTATACTTTTTTTTTCCACTTATATATTTTTTTTTATAACCGGGGTCTCTAGGTGAGCTTAAGCGCACCATAACTAATCCTCGGACTCTTTTTTATAATCGGGGTATACGGGTTAGCTGATGCGCACCACGAGTTGTATAAGTGCTTATATACCCCCTATAAGACAAATCCAAGAGTTGGTTATAGGGGTGCATTGGTAATTTACCAATTTTAATTATATTTTCTGTCAGGTGTTGTGGGCACGACGTCAATTTCAGAGCTCATGCATATTTCGGATGACGCGTGCGGCGTCGTAGAACTTTTAAAAATGTATATAAGTTTTTTATATATTTATTTTTTTATGTAAAATGTTTTTAAAATAATATCATGGTATCAAATGTATTTTTAATTTTTTTCCGTTTCTGTGCATAGTACAATAATCATAATACCTTCAAAAAAGATAAAAACCAAGAATTGTTAGTGGGGTGTCTCGGTAATTTTACTTTTTTAGAAACTAAACTAAAAAATAAAAAAATAAAAACCAAAATACAAAATAAAAAATTATATGTATTAAAACTAGACAAAAAAAAATTTTAATTCCTGCAGCGGAGCGCGGGTTTATGACTCGTAATATTTATAACATGTAAAAGCTTTTAGTATTTTTTATAAAACTTGAGTTAAATTTAAAAACTCATGACTCTTTACTTATCTCGTGTTTTAATTTAAATTATATATAAGTTGTTTTAATATAATCTTATTAGCTTGGTAGCTCTGATACCAAACTAACATAGACAAGGAACTCTGACAGAGCGGCTCAACACGGCCAATTCTATGGGCACTCAATAGCTACTCACTGGAGTCGTGTCTATTGGATGATAAACAAAGCTTCTAGTTATAAGGAAGAGCTTGAAGAACAGAGAATTTGGACAAACAAGATTTTATTGAAGAGGCTTTTCCTTAGAGAATAACTCTCTTCGGGTTCTGCCTTGAAACATTACACCCAGCCTCTATTTATACAAGTTTGGAGGCTTTTGCTTACATCATTGATTACATAACAAAACACATAGAAAAGCACTCACCTAATGACAAGACATCACTTATTACATAATGGAGCACTTACCTAATAATGGAGCACTACATAATAATGCACCACTACATGACAAGACACCACTTGTTACATAATTGAGCACTTACTTATAACACACCCTATATAAGACAAATAATAATTATCAACTGACAATAGGTTCATGGTCTGGAGAAAGGTTCTGGTCTGATAAGTCATCCTGGACTTGTAGGGCCAGATCATAGTCGTCTTCATCAATCATTGCCATCTCATGTGGTTTCAGGAGTGTCGGGATTCCCAGAATTATCTGCTTAATTTTTCTATTTTTGTACTGCATTCTCAGATTATGAAGATGGTCGGAATAGTGAGGGTCATAAAAATCATATCCAGGTTCTTCATCAGGATCTGTGCCTTTAGGCCATAATTCCTCAGGAATAATATTGTTCTTGAGGCACATTGTCTTTTGCATGGTCCTGAGCTCTGGAAGGTTTGACAGGGGTTGTTCATACAGGGAGTATGGATGTGTTGCGTAGAGAGCAGCCTGTGGAAAACTTATAACCAAATTGTCTGCCGAAGCCTTGAAAGGTCTGTGAAATATGAAAATAGAGAACAAATGAGCAAAGGCTTGTTTAACAGACTTGGGTCGGGCCGTGTTTTGATATACTTCAATCCAACAAGGTTGTGGATGAGGCCATTGGGATTTTTCCTGTTGGAGAAGGGAGATCCACTGTGTGGGGTCATGAAACCATGTGAGGAACTTGAAGGTGTAGTACCAAGAGTCCGCTGGCCAAGAAATCCTGTGAAAACTAGCAAGAAAGTAATCAATAGGAAATTCTATAGCAACATGGTACAAGTGACAGAGGTACCATAAGAAAAAGTAAAGTTCTTTGGGGAATAGGCCAGATGGTTTGAAGGTGAATAGGTGGATGAAAGGATATTTGGGATGGATCCCTAAGCTTTGGAAACAAAGGGATGATGCATCATAATTGAGAAGGAGGTGATCTTGGAGGCTAAATAGTTTGTCTTTAGCCTGTTGGTTGAGAGTGTGGTTAAGGATCATTTCTTGAGCAAGAGGAGGTAAATCTTCTGTGGGGAAATCTCGCTCAGGTGGAGGTGAATTGGAAGAGGAAGCCATAAGGATTAAGGGAAGAAGCAGTGTTTGTGGTTTTGGTGGTCTGGTGAGCATGTCTGGTATTAGATTCTTGTTTCCCTTTATATGCTCGACGGTGAAGGTGTACTTTGAAAACCATTCTGCCAGTCTTAGAAGCTGTGGATGAGGAAGCATCTTTCGCTTGAACTGTAGCATTTTGGGAAAAGAGGAACAATCCATGATGACCTTGAAATGGTAGGCTGCCAGGTGGAACTCGAACTTTTGGATGCCATACTTTACAGCTAGGATCTCTTTGAAAGTGGAGTGATAGTGGGTTTCTGACTCCTTAAAAGACCCGCTTTTGTAGCCACATATGTGTCGGTGGCCTTCTTTTTCTTCAAGTAGTACTGCACTCCAATATTTGTCACTAGCATCAGTCTGGAGTATTCGTTGCCCTGTTGATGGAATGACTAAAGCAGGTAGATGTTGTGTGGCCATCTTTAGTTGTTTGACTGCTTGTGTCTGCTTTTCTGTCCAGGGGTCTGCATCCTTCTTTAACATTAGCTGGAGTGGCCTTGTCATCTGTGCAACTCGGGGAATAAAATTTCTGAGATACTGGACAATGCCCAAAAACTGTTGCACTTGTCTTCTAGTGAGGGGGCCATCAGGGAATTTGTGGAGCTCTTCAGCTATATGGGTGCCAGGTGTGTAAGCCCCATCTGTAAATACCATACCGAGAAATTCAATTTCCTTTTGGCAGATATGCATCTTGGTTTCAGAGAGCATGATACCATGATGGCGAACAAGCTCTGCAAATTGCTTTAACAGCATAGCATGTGACTCCTCATCTTTTGAGAAAAGTAACACGTCATCAATGTAGATTAAAGCTGATTGAAGTATAGGTTCAAATACTTTAATCATGGCCTTTTGAAATAAGGAAGGTGCTACTTTGAGACCAAAAGGCATGACTCGCCATTGGTAGTGATGGTCTGGTATGCAGAAACCTGTTTTGTATCTGTCTTCAGGATGAATGCTAAGTTGCTAAAAACCAGCTTTAAGATCAAATTTGGAGAATACTTTGGCATTGTGGAGGTTGGCAAATAATGTCATGGTATTTGGCAAGGGGAACTTATCATCTTGTAAAAAATGATTCAAGGGCTGATAATTAATTATCAACCTGAGCTTGCCTCGTTTTTGTTCAGACCTTTTATTAACATAAAAGGCTTCACAAGACCATGAGGAGTCTGTGGGCTCAATTAATCCTTGGGCCTGTAATTGAGCACATTCTTCTTGAGCTAGCATCTTATGCTCAGGATTCATTCCAGTGTGGCTAGCTTTTGTGGGATTGATGTCTTCATTAAGCTTGAAGGGAAGCTTAATAAAAAACTGTGGATTTTGCCATAAGGGATGAGAACATTTGGTAAGAAACTCCTGATGAGAGTTTGAACACGAGTGTTGAACGATTTGAGCTTTGATGAGGTCAATATGGTCTGAGAGTGAAGGTTGGAGTTCATAGAGTGAAGGGGTAGCTGTATATGGAAGAAAATGGGTTTTATACTGAATACCATGGGGAAGGATTCTGAACTTAGATTTGAAATAAACATCAAATCCAATAACTAAATCCTTTCCAGGTAAAGGAGATCCAAGAACATGGGTTTTGACTGAACATTGTGGAAGGATTTGTATAGTAATGGGTTTTTTGGTTTTGAGTTGGGTGCAGAAGACTTGATTGTCAGCTGCTCGGAAGTATTCTTTATGGGCGACCCAACAATGAGGAGGAAGGACTTTAGGGTTAAGGATGGTTCTGTGGGCTCCTGTATCAAATAAGGCTATGGCTTTGATGGGCTTGGCATATTTGGATGTGAGAATAGTGACAGGGGCTAGAGGTATTGGATGTGAAGGGGGGCTGGTGGTTTGGGCTTGGTAGAGTTCATAGATCTCATCATCAGAACTTTCATCAGCAACAGCAGCTATGGTGTCAGGAGTGAGCTCATCCGTGAGGGAGAATAGGGATTCAACTTCATCATCATCAGGATTGAACTTTGTGTTTTGGGCCAGGAAATCAATTAACTTCAGTGACTGGGCCTGCTTCTTTGGACAGGCTTTTGCAAAGTGTCCCTTACGCTTACAGATGAAGCATCTGTTGGAGCTTGAAGAGAAGTTTTTGGGGCGCCTGGTGTGACGTTTTCTGAGGAACTTCCATTTCTTCTGGCGACCATTAAAAGAAGATCTGTGGATTTTCTTGAAATGCCGTTTCTTTTTCATGGGACAATTGCAATCAGCATTGTCTGAGCATTTAATCATCAGGTCTGGTCGCTTGCAGGCACGGAGCATAGTTTTATCAGGCTGTAATATCTTGGTGAAATACTTGTGCTGGTCACACATTTTGTTGAGAGCTTCCAACACCTGGTGGAAGATCGTGCCAAGAGATTGGTTGTCAATGGCTTCTTTTCTGATTTTGAATAGTCTGAATGTTTCATCTGCCAGATCCCTTGGTATGGAGGCCAAAAAGGCATGCTTGAGACTTGGATCATCAGGACCAGAGAGAATATGGTATCGTCGGCACATTTCTTTAAAGTGTTTTTCAAGATCAGACCTTAGATAGGAACAACACTTCATTTTGAAGTACTCATACCTTGCTATTTCTTTGTCATTTAATGCTTCTCCAAGAAATTCATAATGGAGCCAGCCCAGAGCTTCAGAAAGAGACGCACTATTCACAAATTGTAGTTGCCGATAGTCTCCTAAGGCATGGAACCAATCCCATAAGGTGCCAGAGAACTTTGCCGTGAATTGTTGTAATGCATCTCGAAGTATTACACCATCTTTGAGCATGTAACTAGTCAGCCATGAATGGAATTCGAGCATTCTATCACGCCATTTGACTCTTGGAATGTCATCCAAAGTAAAATATCCTCCGGTATTTGAAGAGTGGATATGAGGTTGATAACGCCGAGGGTTAAGATTTACCTCATCGTCACTGCTGACTGGTTCATCCACACTAACTCTAGTGGTAGAGGTTGGTGGAGGTTCTTGCCTAGTCCTGGAGGATTGAGGATCTGATGAGTGTGCTTGAGGAGGATCAACCATTAGTAATGGTGGCATAGAACAAGTGTCAGAAGAATCATCATCTGAAGTCACAAGAGTACTTTCTTCAGTAGGAGTCTCTTCTTCAGATGTATTGGCAAGAGGTTCATGAGTGAGAATTTTAGGGATAGTTTGGTGGGAATAGGTAGTGAGTAAGGACTGGATAGGGTTGGAAGATTTGTGAGACTGAATCATAAGTTGGTAAGGGTCCTGGGAGTCTTGGAAAGGGTCATCTGGTTCATGTTTTTTAGATTCAAAAGAATCAGAGGATGAGGAGATGATAGGTGCTGGTGATCTGGGTTTTTTGGAGATAAATGGTACTTGGGTTTTCCCTTTATCTCGTTTGGAGAGAGTTTTTCGGAAAAGGTTTTCAGAGTCTGGGTTTCCAAATAATTGAGGTGTAGCAGGTAGAGGTTGTGGGGTGAAAGAAGGGGAATGTTTAGTCCAAAATGGGTCTGGATAATAGGAGGTCATCCTGGCCTGTGAGGGTTCAGGGAATGGTGAAGGCTTTGATTTGGATTTGGCTAATTCAGTCTGGAGAGACTTGAGTTGTATTTTGAGAGACTGAATTTCTTGTTCCTTCTGAGGGTCTATATGGCTGCCAGTAGAAGCTTGAAGAAGTAGATACTCATGGATGGTGGAGATCCTTTGTTGAATTTCAGCACACAACTTTTCAAGATGTAGGATTCGAGAATCAACAGTAACTGTCATCTTTTTCAGATTAGTCTGTACCATGTCAACCTAATTTTAGTCAATCTTTCAAGTCATGACTTGAATGATGGATTCTATTGATTTTTTATTATATTGTATAGTAAAAAAATACAAAAATTATTTTACAATCAACTTATTATTAAAAAATAAAATTTAATAAAAATATATCATTAATTGATATAATGCATAAAACAAGACAAAAACAATTATACAAATAAACAACCAAAGTGCCAAAAAAAACCCAGCGCCGGTGTGCCAATTTTTTTATAAAAAAAATCTGGAGCATGAGCATAAGGCAAGCTTGTGTGCTTGGGCCAGTGTGTGTGTTTGGGTTTATAAAAGGCAATAGTTTGCCCTTTTTTCTTTTTTTCTAATGAAAAGAAAAACAAATGATTTATCATTTTTTTTATTATTAATATAAGTGTCTGGATCAGTTTGTGCGCATCTCGACTAATCTCACGAGCCTGAAGTTAACGACTATATAAGCCTCTAGTAACCATCATATTAACAACCATAAGACTCGAACCTTAGATCACAGGAAAATCAAACACCTCTTAATCTTAAACTCGTATTACTGTACCACCTACTACATGATTAGGATATCTATCATTTTCTTACTAGAATACGATGAACATAAAGTTGGCCAGAAAATCTACAAAGATTTTTGGATGTAAATTTTTATTTTTGAACTAGTTTTTATATGAAAACACCCTAACTACTAAAATAAATCCACATATGGTTGTCAAATAATCAAACATAGGTGGCAACCTGAATTGATAAGTATTCTCAAGCCTAGATTTATGGTTTTTGATAAGGTGAAAAGTAAAAAAATAATCATATTAAATTTTTTATTATTGAATAAAATTATTTGACATAAAAAAACATCTTTATGGTCAAAATTTATGTCAATCAATTAATTTCTCTCTCCATGTTTTTTTAGCAAGTTTCATTCTCCTCTCTCTAGGTAATATTCTGAAAAATAAAAAATTTAACCTTTAAATCAAATATTCAAAACATATTACTATCAAATATTCAATTTTACTTTATCGTTCTCATTTAATTTAATTTTCTATATAATTAAAATGACAACCAAATAGGGTGGCAAAAACATCATGGATTTGCTTAGTATCAAAGCATTTTCTATTCCAATAATTAAATTATTTTTTTCAATTTTATGTTTTTATATTGTATTAATGGGGACTTAAGCTAAATAAATTGTTTCAATTAGCAATCTATAGGATTCTTACAATGTTAAATAAACATATTGACTTTAAACTTAATGTTCAATTTAGAGAGATAGAACTTAATTTTATTGCTTAAAACAAATTGAAATTATGAGACCATATTTGACACTAAAAAAACAACCTTTTACCGTTTTATTGTTTCTAAGGCATTTTTTTGGTTTTGATGTTTCAATCCTACATTTAATTTGTTTTATACTTTGATCCCTGGATTTTGCAAAGAGAGAGAGTCGTTATAAATGGAGGAGAGAGAAAAAAGGTGTTTCTAAGAGTGACTTAATTCCGGGGGGAAAAGGCAACGTTGTTATCATTTGGTTCATTTTAATGAGAGAAGTGGTATAGAGGTGTTTTTAAGCTTCTATATCACTAGAAAAAGGTTAGTCGGGATTGAGAAAGAATTCTTTATATTTAATCTTGTATTTTTTGATTGATTTATGGATGTTTTAATTTGAGAAATTGGTTTATTAAGTTTCTTAGGATATTTATTAGGTGTGTTTGGTGAAAAATAATAAAAATAGATTTTTGGATTAAACAAACATGGGACATGATTTTCTAGCTACCTCTTTTGTGGCAAAAGGGTAAAAGTTTTTTCTTTTAACCATGTATTCTTGAAGCTTTTTTTAATAATCAGCATGAAGGAAAATGAATAAGTTTCTTTAAATGGAAACAAAATGATTTTCCTAAGGGAGACATTTTGTACAACACATGAGGCTAAATGACCAATAAGTGAAAGTTATTAAAATAATGACGGGTGTAACGAGAAAAGAAACTAGTTCTTATCTTACAACCCTAAATTATGGTTATTAAGCTCTAAGTTTACAACTTGGTATATTCAGAAAAGTTTGTATCGATTCATTTCATTTTAAAAAGATAGTATACAAGCTTGTTTATATATAAAAAAAAAAACATTATAAATAAAAAAATTGTAAATAAAAAAAATAAAAAAGGAAAATAAAAAAATCTTGAATAATAACTTCTAGACTTTATTTGAAAGTTTTCCCAACATTCAATAAGTATAAAATCTTAGCCCTACAAGGAATAAAGTTTTTAGAATCTTCTAGAAAAATATCGGCATGATTCAATAGTTAAATAAAAAAATATATTCATTTTATTAAAATTAACTCTTTTAAAACTTCTCCAAACCTAGAAAAATTTTAAAATTCACAAAAATAATAATTATGTCAAAAATAATATATATATTTTTTTATCTAATGTCCATATAGTCATTCAAAGTTCAAACCATTAAACCATTTTTACTTTTTTTTATTGATTCAACAAAAATATTATATATATAGAGAGAGAGAACAGCATCACAGAAAAAAAAACTCACTCATGACATGTCAATGTTATCATTTTTTTTGACATAATTCGACAAGACAGTCGATTATAAAAACAAAAAACTGAAACACTCAAATAAAAAAAAGAAAAGAAGAGAGAATGGGGTAAGAAGTAAGAACTAATGAAGTTGCGTAACCTCAATCGAAGCGAAAGAGAAGGGGGGAAACGAGGTTAATGAAACATCACTCCCTTTAGCTTTACTAATAATTAATTAATGCAGAATCTAGCTGCATAATTAATGATCATAGAATAATATAATTCCGCTGCTTTAGGGTGCGAAAGTTTTCATAGGATTTAAAGAAATATGAGGTGGTGGATACTCATGAATCTGATAGCGATGCTCCTTTGCCAGCCCTTTTAATTAAAGCTGATGATTCGATGGGATCCCTTTCATTGCTCTTTCCTTTAGTTTCACACCATAATTATTATTATTAATTATTATTTTTCAAAGATGATAATGGACAGGAAGGAACTACCAACGCATGAAAACAAAGGCCTCTTCTAGCGAGGAAGTTGGTGCACTGATTTCCTTTCCCAACAGTGTAAAGCAAACGGTGAGGAGCATTGTTGGAAGAGAAGATCATGACTATCGAATGTCAGATTCTTTTCTTTAGGTATATTAACTCCATTGCTAATTAAAATAATAATAATAATAATAATAATAATAATGCAGCAACTGTCTCATCAACTCCATCGATGTTATTATCATGGTTGCAAAATTTTCACTTGCGATTCTATCTTCTCATATTAGATATCTCTTTTTGAAAAGTATACCATGATTATTCTTTCTTTATAGTTTTTTGTTTCATTTATTTTGTTCTTTTTCCTCGTGTAGAGCACAACAAATTATCCTATCAATCTTCTATTTGTATTTTTTTTTTGTTATAGTGAAGGTAAGAAAAGGGTATAATTGTTTTGATCCTGTAGCTCGGAAACTTTATATATCTCATCATGTTGTTTTTCTCGAGTATATATTTTTCTTTTCTATTTTATCCACTCCTCATAGTTTGACCAGATATGATTTTATTCATATAGATTTTTTTTAAGGGTTCTGATAGTTTATCATCTTAGATTTTTAGTACTTAAATTACCCCTTTTAATGCTTGATCAATTCATATTAATCATTATGCAGGTACTAACACTTTACTCTTTTGACACACCTGAAGCATCGTTCTCCTCTATGATCCCCTCCTGCTCCATCTAAGATTATAGATCCATCTCTATGTTAATCCATACACATACGTAAGTCCATAAAGTTACTTGTTCTTATTATCATTCACAATTTACTTTCTTTTTAACTTTTATTCAATGTCTCTCTTAACGCTCTTCTTATAAAAAGACAATTATTAATCCTCTTTGACAGCAAGCTATGGATGATGAATTTTCTATTTGTATAAAATAGATACTTGGGATTTGGTTCCTATATCTCTTGGTGAAAGTGTTGTTGGTTGTTGTTAGGTATATAAGATTAATTTTGATAGATCTATTAAGCGATACAAGGTTATGTTAGTTGCAAAAAAATAATCTCAATAGTATGGTATAAATTATGAGGAGATATATGCTCTTGATACTAAAATTATTGTTATTCATACTTGTATTGCAATAGCTTTAGTTTGTCAGTGATATATCTCTCAACTTGATGTTAAAATTGCTTTCTTGAATGAAGATCTTCAAGAAAAAGGTTTATATGGTTTTCGCTCCTGATGTCACATGATCCTGGGCATGTTTGCAATCTTAAAAAAATATTATATGGTCTCAAATAAGCATCCCATAGTTGGTTTGAGAAATTTTATATTGAGATCTCTTCCTTTGGATTTGTTTCTAATAGTCATGATTCTACTATTTTAGTTAAGATCATTGATACAAGTCATATCATTTTATCTTTATACATGTTAAGAATATAGGGTTATATTGTTTTGTTATTTATTAAGAGTAGAATAATCTTTTTGTTTTAGAACATATATAGTCATTTTGTATTTATATTAAGTTAATCATGTATTAAAGTTATTTATTATGAAACCCTAGTCTCTTTTTCTTATATTTATGTTTTCTTTACATTTATTTGTTTAACAATATTAAATATTTTTTTCATTGAATTAAAAACAAACAAACACCATGGCCAACTACTTATTCTCCCTTTTCTTTTCAATACTTAACAAGCACAGAGGAAGCAATTGAAGCCATTATATTTCAATGGACAAATAATCTTCACCACCTGCTTTCCTTTTTCTTTCTCTGCATCGACCACCATTGTTTAGCCATCACAACCACCTCACACATCCACCATCTCCCTCATCTCCCCCTCATTTGAGATGGGGCTCAACTTTGCAGAATATGGTACTCACCTCAAGCATGGCTAGAGCACAACAAATAGTTTTTTCTTTTGACCTAGTTTTTTCCAGTAACTTCAGAAGAAATTGAAGCTCTGGTACAAAATTAGAAGGAACAAAATCGAAAGGGATCAGATTCAGATGGACATTTCTTGTCAAATCAATCAAAAGATAGGTCAGGGACCTACCTTTCTTGTTCAACCAACCTGTGGGGAGTGCTTCAATTGGCACGCCATCATCATAGAATTGTTTATCTCACCCAGATGGACCTTCACCATCTCCATTTTTTTTGGAGGTGTTTTTTTTTTTGGTTCACGGGTTGCAAGATCAAACCCATGGAGCAGCTTAGCCATTGTTGATTTCGTGACTTGAGGGCAAAAGAGCCAAAAGGCAATGATTCAAAGCTTTGTC
The DNA here is from genome assembly GCA_009078335.1 of Salix brachista. Lineage (NCBI taxonomy): Eukaryota > Viridiplantae > Streptophyta > Magnoliopsida > Malpighiales > Salicaceae > Salix > Salix brachista. Next base: position 16,128,967 of record CM018573.1, read on the forward strand.
TTGTGAGTGCCTGGGAATTCTTCTGGTCAAACTCAATTAAGAGAAATTACCATTTCAACCTGAGAAATTTTACTTCTGGAGTTGCTGTGACTGATAGGGGAGAGATCAATAAATAACCGATTTTATTTCATGATAATAAATATGTAATTTAGTTATTTAATTCGATTTTAAAATTTAACTCTACCCACAGTACAAAGTGTAATTTTTAAAATAATAAATAAATAAAAAAACAATTATAGAAAGGCTTGGTGTAATTAGAAAAAAAATCTAGAGTTTCTCTCGAACTTTTATCTTTGTATTAAAAAAATAGAAAAAAATCATTGATCTATGCAGTATAAAGGCGGGTGTTTGGGAGGGTAATTGTGATTATTTTTTAAAATATTTTTCACTTAAATATATTAAAATAATATATATTTTTAATTTTTTAAATATCAAAATAATCTAAGAATATTAAAAAAAATATAAAATAATTTTTTTTTTTTTAAAAAAAATACTTTTCAGTGCTTCCCCAATAGCCCGGAGCCAGAGATGAGTGTTCCAGTACTTTCAACGCCACCAGTATTTAAACAGTAATTAACCAGTTCTATGGTTATGTGCCTAACAATTTTGATGGATAGATTAACAATGAGCAGCAAAATGAGTGCATGTGTCAATTTTTTAAAATTTACGATATATATATATATATATGTTAATAAATAGAAGTTGTTTTTATCTATTTATATAACATCAATTCATACATGTTATTTACAGGCATGGTGATCTCATATAAATATTGCGTAAATTACAGGTCCAAAAGAAAATGCAACCATCTACCATCTATAATAACATTTCTGGGGTATTTGACACTGTATTTTAAAAATATTTTTTAAAAAAATGAAATTTTTATTTTTATTTTTTACTTTAAATTATTTTTTTGTGTTTTTTTTACTATTTTCATATGTTAATATCAAAAATAAAAAATAAAAAATATTATTTTTATATATTTCTAAATAAAAAATATTTTCAAAAACAACAACAACTATATTATCTATCAAACAGTCACGAAGTATATACTATCTATCAAATAGTCACGAAGTATTTAATGTGTTGTCGTTTTTGATAAAAACAAAAAATTAAAAAGCCTTTGACCACTGCACTTTCGTAAAGGCAAGCAATACTAAAAGAAGGGTAATAAATTTTAGTACCTGATTATGCTCAGCAACTAATGGGTGTTTGAGATTAAAACCGTAAAAAGTGCTTTTGAAAAATATTAAAAAATATATATTTTTGATTTTTTAATCATAGTACTAATATCAAAAATAATATTTAAAAATAAAAAAAAATTATTTTTATATAATTCTGAATGAAAAGCATTTTCTTCAATCATACTTTCAAAACAATACTAAGATTTGATTGTATTTTTTCTTAAGAAAAGATAAACTTATTTCAGTTTTAAATTATTTTTTTATTTTTGAATTATTTTGATGAGTTTATATTAAGAATAAATTTTAAAAAATATAAAATATTTTAAAATAAATAAAATATCTAAAGCAATTTTAAAGGGGTAAGAGATTTCTATCGTTGGTTTTTCTTTGTAGTCTTACATCAAGAGAAACGAAAGTGGAAAGCCTTTATGTGGCTTACAAGAAAATGAACGGTTTAGAAACGAGGATAAGCAGGACAAGTCTCTTTCTGATTTGACTTTGAAATTTGTTACCGTAATAATTAAATCTAAACGCACTTGGCATGGCTTTTGGCAGCCATTGCCTAACTCTGCGAGGTTCCGATGTTAGTAGATAGATAGATAGATGTCTTTCGCCACTCTTTAATCATTCATAAATGCCACGAATTGGTGTAACCACCACACCTTTGCTTCAGTTCGGTCCCCGAAAACAAAATTGAGTTCCCCCACTTCAGTTCTGTCCCACATCACCTTTAAGTTTAGTGCTTTTACAGATAATTCAATACATATACTTTGATATGTCTGAGACATATCCATCACGAAAACATATACTAAGTCATATGTACACTAGTAACTGTAAATTCATGTCTAGAGTGAAATTGACCTTGGGCTTCACAACCCGTGACTCATTATAAACCAATTCTATATTTTTACCATGACAAAACAACGTTATATCCATTATAGCTTTGATGTTGTCATTGGTCTTCCCTTTCATGTCCATGATCGTATTGAAAATGTTTTCAAACATTTTCTTTTCTATATGGATGACATCAAGGTTACAACAGAGAAGATTAGTCTTTCAATAAGAAAACTCCTAGAAAATACTTCGATTTACTTAATTATAAATCAAACCAAAATCAGGAAACTTCTACTTACCAAATTGAAAATCATGCGCAATGTCACCCTACTCTAAAACCATGTGATGTAGTTCTTCACTCGACAGTAGCGGTAGTGTAAAATTCTTCTCAATTATTCCAGTAAAATAGATTTTTTTGTGCCTTTTGTACTTGTGATAAGTTGGCAAAAACCTCAGTAACAATAAAAAAAAATATTTTGTCGTCGTTCATCAATGTGAATGCTTTGTTATTTTCCATATAGTATGAACATGCTAGTTTTCAATGCATGCCCCGCCCATAAAGCATTATATAAGCAGGAAAGTCATTGACAGTCCATATAAAAGTTGTCCTCATCTACAAAATATATCTCCTCGATACATCATAAGTCAAGGCCCTAAATGACCACAATTGTTTCAACTCACCAATCAATGGTCGAAGACAAACATAAATGTTTTGGCCCGGACAACAAAAACCGAGTATGATCATTGATAAAAACATGAACTTCAGCCTCTTACACATCTCTAGTGGAAAGTTATATATCGTGAGTACCACAAACCAATAGGAATAAAGTGCGACAAATGAACCAAATGGATTGAATTTGTTTGTGTATAAACCAAGACACATAGTTTTCACTGAAAATTAAGGATACACATGGTGAAAGTGTTTCCAGACTTCACCATTAGAAGAGTGCATCATCATCACTCTATTAGTTGCATTACGTGAATGGTGTCATATCATGTGCCCAACATTATATGGTGACATGAATAACCTTTGTAGTCTATGTGTGATTGAAAAGTTCATCCCCTGCTAGTTCTGAGTTTATAACGAGGATGCCTAGATATTCTGCACTCAGTCAACTCTATATTTTTAAAGTAGTACAACATGCAGAAGTTTGGACACATGTTGATTTTCTAGTATACTTGCCTAAGAGGTTTTATCATGGATTTGACAGCATAAAAATTCTCTTTCAGCCTATTCCATTTAGATAAAATGTTTTTAGCCCATTTGACACTTATATCATAATTGATCTCACTTAAACCATAATCTGCCTTTATGTTGAACACTTGTATCATGTCTGATAATTTCTTGTGATTTGTGCAACCATTCCATAATGGTTCATCATATTTTTAAAAGATAAAAAAACTAGTCGTGTTTGCATTAGATTATTCATCTATGATTGGACATTCACCTACACTACTTTGATTCATTCTCATCATATTTATAACCATATTCCTATAAAGATTATTGTTGGCATCTACAACTCCATGCATGTTGCTAGAACTAGAAGTTGACTCAACCATCCTTTCTACCATTATTTTTTGAGGAGCGAATTCTTCTTTGTGTGCATACCAACACGATCCATTAACTCTTTTTATAGAAGATGCACCACAACAACATTTGGATCAATACTTTTTTGTTTTTGCAACTTTTTATATGGACATCTAATATAGTCCCTGTTAATATTTCTTGGATTGGATATTGCGTAGTTAATAAAACCCTAAACTTCATTGCAATAATCCATCCTACATAACTCTTGAGGTGATTCACGATACATTCATTAATGATCTTTCATTACTTATATCAAACCTATATACAATAATCATGTATTAATTAATTAAATTAATTAAACAAATACAATTTCATTAATGATCTTTCATTGACTATCAGCATTTACCAACAGAACCATTCTGTGATAATGATGCGCGCTAAAGACTTGCATAAATACCCGTCGGTAAATACCGACGAAAATATCAACAAAAACTTGTCTTCAGTAATGTTCACACCCAAATACTGAAAGAAAGATTGTTTTAATTATTGCATTCTCGGTATAAATTGGTCAATTTTCTAGTAGTGTCTTAAGTATTGCATTCTCTTGTTAAGAGTCATTGATTTTTTTATCGGAAAGTTTCTAGCCTCCACCAAAAAGGGTTGATTAGCTGGTATTAGGCTTTCTATTCCTAACCATCAACTTTGTGAGCTATGTAAAAAAGAATATCGATATGAACATGTGATTACATACTGTATAACACTCAAAAAAATCTCATTTTCTAGCCTATAAAATTTTGAAACATCGGTAATTTTTTATAATAAAAAAACTAAAAAAAAAAAAGGAAAAGAAAAGCATGGAAGGTTGATTGTTGACGAGAAAGCGCACTCGAAACATAATACGAGTGCTTAGGAAGATGAGTTGTTTCAGTTTCAAAGCACATGGACAGCAATAGAATATAACACAAATTCTCAGATCATTCCTGGTAGTGTTCAGTCTGCCCTCAACGACGCATGGAAATGAATCAATTTTAAATATTTGGATGGCCAAGTAAAGGCCAACAGGTTTTATTATCGTTGACGAAAGGCATACACGAACATGTTTTCAAGATCATTTAATCGGGTGATTCTGTGTAATTCCTGGAGAACAAACGATTGCAGGGATTTCCCATCTTTCAACAGTAATAATTCTCACGATATTCTTTAAAATATAATAATTGGATGAGATAACATGTAGTGTTCTTACGATGGACTAAACATGTACAGAAAGTAGAACTTTTCTTTTCTGCTGTTTTTTTTTCTTTATTCAGATTTAGAAAAAGATGCGATCGTTGTGCGTGTGTGATGGATAAAGCAATACTGAGCACGAATCCTCACTTCCGAGATTAAAGAAGAAGAGAAAAGACAGATTAGTATTGTACTAAATCCCCATCAAAGTGAAGGCACCAAAGCTTGCCTTCTGATCTTGCCACGTCAAATTATGCAGATATGGCAGTATCATATGGTCATGATCTCTCTACTGAATAATGAACTTAGGCACTATGATTTCTAACCTAAATAAATTCAATGGAAGTCAACTATTGCTCACAATGTGGCCAAGACGTGCTTCAAAAAATACTACTACGGTACTGCCTGTATCCGACACTTCTCGGCTAATAAAGTCCATGAAATGTAGCTGAACCTTCCTGGTTGATCCATCTACCTCAGTGAACATGACGTGGCCCAGTTAAAGGGGAGAGTGCATGCACGTGGAAAAGATCAGGGATGCAGAGGATGACAGCCCCCCACCCAGCTAATGACTCTTCATTTGACTCACCACTCCCTCTTGACCCGTATTGCTGTCTGCTCAAGAAACTTTTGTTGCTATATATATTTGGAGGTTTCTTCTCTTCCAAGTGCCAACACATTGAATCCGAGAGGAGTTTCAAGAAGTCTGGTGCTCTTGTTTGTGGTGACCAGCCCACCAAATTCTGTCCTGAGCTGAAAGCTTTCCCCGTTGGCACTCTTTTGTCGTACACACTTTGCTAGCCATCGGATCATGAACTTACTTCGTTGTGTTTGTAGAGCCAGGTAGCATAAGAGCAAGCCCGCCTGTAGATTTATCTTTCTTTTAGTTTTTACTCCAACCCTTCTAAAAGTTGACCTGACTGAATATTTTCAAGTTATGTAACTTCTATCACCAATCAGTTTCTCAATGGCAAATCCATCCCTCCCTCTGAAATCCCAACATTGTCGCTAGATAGAGGGTATTCCTTGTAAACGTCTGAGTATTCTAGTCGTCTGTTACAAGATTTCAAACAAGGAAGAAATCAAGTGCAGTACTTTTCACCACTAAGCTTCTTGTCGGATACATCATGGAGGAGACATTTGTGCCTTTCCGTGGAATCAAGAATGATCTTCGGGGAAGATTGATGTGTTACAAGCAAGACTGGACAGGTGGATTCAGAGCAGGGTTCAGGTAAAATCTCATCTCTTTAGTGATCACACAAAACTTTGTTGTGCATGGTTTGCAGTAATTGCCTTTTTGCTGACATATACATTCTTTTCATTTTAGGCCTCCGTTATTGATAAATTTCATTATGATTGTTGGTTACATATATTAATGTTATTTTCAGGATTTTGGCTCCCACCACATATATATTCTTTGCTTCCGCGATTCCGGTAATTTCATTTGGGGAACAACTGGAGAGAAATACTGGTATCGACATGAACTCAGCAAAAGAACTATTTTTTTTCTTCTGTTGAATATTCTTTTGCTTGAAAAGATTGTGATATTAGTTTGCTGAAATCATGCACATTCTTTTTTCCCTTACGCCAACTTTTTATCAAACCATGATAATCTTAAGGTGAAAAGAAGAGAAAGAAAAGACATGATCTTCTGTGAAATTTTAGCACTTCATGAGATCCACCTTCACTTGCAGATGGAGTTCTAACAGCAGTTCAGACACTGGCATCCACCGCAGTTTGTGGGATCATACACTCAATTATTGGAGGTCAACCTTTGCTGATATTGGGAGTTGCAGAGCCGACAGTCATTATGTACACATTTATGTTCAACTTTGCCAAAGAGAGAGCTGATTTAGGAAGGGACTTATTTCTAGCATGGACTGGATGGTGAGGAGATCATTGATCCCTTTTTATTGGTCTTAGATGATCTCTTTTTTGAAAAAACTTATCTGGTTATATGATCTTGCAGGGTATGTGTTTGGACTTCACTCTTGCTGTTCTTACTGTCTGTCTTAGGAGCATGCTCAATTATCAATCGGTTCACTCGTGTAGCTGGAGAGTTGTTTGGTCTGCTTATTGCAATGCTCTTCATGCAGCAGGCTATCAAAGTAAGATTAGTTAAAGACTTCACCTGTCATTTTTGTTTAATTTCTAGTTAAACTGAGTAACTGACTTGATTTTTAAGGGTCTCGTGGATGAATTCCGCGTTCCAAAACGAGAAGATCTAAGATCAATGGAGTTTATACCTTCATGGAGGTTCGCAAATGGAATGTTTGCTTTGGTTCTGTCATTTGGCCTCCTGCTCACTGCATTAAGAAGCCGAAAGGCAAGATCATGGCGCTATGGGAGTGGTATGTAGATCAAAATTCAGATTTTCAGATAGAATACCGAGGGCTTTTGCTAATTACGATCAGTCGGGAATCTTGGTCACTTTAAAGATCACCATATTCTTCTGTTTTAAAGCTTAAAATCATTTTGCTGACAGGTTGGGTTAGAAGTTTAATAGCAGACTACGGTGTACCCCTCATGGTTCTAGTATGGACAGCTGTTTCTTATATTCCGACAGGAAATGTTCCCAAAGGAATCCCCCGGCGTCTTTTCAGCCCAGATCCCTGGTCCCCTGGTGCATATGAGAATTGGACTGTAGTCAAGGCAAGTTCTTCACATTTTTCTGTCATCCGGAAAACAAAGAACTTCATCTCCACATATTAAACTAGACTAGACTATTGATTTCATTCTTCACATATCAGGAGATGTTAGATGTTCCCATTTCCTATATTATTGGAGCTTTCATTCCTGCTACGATGATCGCGGTGCTGTACTATTTTGACCATAGTGTAGCATCTCAACTTTCTCAGCAGAAGGAGTTCAATCTGAGAAAGCCATCTTCTTACCATTATGACTTGCTTCTTTTGGGATTTCTGGTATGCATCTTCTCCCTTCTTACTAGAATTGTCCCATCCTACTGGATTTTCTTTTTCCGAACATTCATAATATTTTCTTTGATGATGACAGACCTTAATGTGTGGTCTTATTGGAATCCCACCATCGAATGGAGTCATTCCCCAATCTCCAATGCATACAAAAAGTCTGGCTACTCTGAAGTACCAGGTAATCTACCCTGAAGTCCAAGGTTCTTTCAATAGTCAGTATCGAAGAAATAAATTGTCTGGTTCTGTCGTCGTGGTAACTCTGTTCATTAAATCATTGGTTATTATGCAGTTGCTTCGAAATAGACTTGTCGCAGCGGCACGTAGAAGTCTGAGAAAGAATGCCAGCTTGGGACAATTGTATGGAAATATGCAAGAAGCCTATCAACAAATTCAGACTCCTTTGATCTACCAACAGCCCTCTCAAGTATGTTTTTTGCAACTTATGTTGCTGTTGACCATCTTGCTTTGTCCTGAAAAAAGTAAACATGATCGTAATTTCGGAATTCGTAGATGAAATCAAATAATCTAGTTTTGCAGAAATAATTGAGAATTGCTGAATATCTTGTGCAGGGTCTAAAGGAATTCAAAGAATCAACCATCCAAGCAGCTACATGCACAGGCCATATAAACGCCCCAGTCGATGAGACAGTATTCGACATTGAGAAGGAAATTGACGATCTATTGCCTGTTGAGGTCAAAGAACAACGTCTAAGTAATTTGCTTCAAGCCACAATGGTTGGAGGTTGTGTTGCCGCCATGCCCTTTCTCAAAATGATCCCAACCTCGGTCCTTTGGGGCTATTTTGCGTTTATGGCGATTGAAAGTTTGCCTGGAAACCAGTTTTGGGAAAGAATATTACTGCTCTTCACTGCACCAAGCAGAAGATACAAGTAACAACTTCAAATCCCTCATCTTCCACAGTTCCACTTGTCTTTCATGTTTAAATTAACTTATTTTTCTTGCAGGGTTCTGGAAGATTACCATGCCACATTCGTAGAAACAGTTCCTTTCAAGACAATTGCCATGTTTACAATTTTCCAGACAGCTTATTTGCTGATATGTTTTGGTCTCACTTGGATACCGATTGCGGGCCTTATGTTTCCTCTGATGATCATGCTTTTGGTTCCAGTAAGACAATACTGCCTTCCCAAGTTTTTCAAAGGAGCACACCTTCAAGACTTGGATGCAGCGGAGTATGAAGAAGCACCAGCTTTGACATTTGATATCGCTACAGTGAGATCCCTTTCCCAACATAATTAAAAGGAAAATCCATCCTGCATCACTTTCACTTCACATTTACAATTTCTTCACCTTGTCTGTAGGAGGCAGAGCTGGGAGAAGGAGCTGCTTATGGGGGAGATGGAGAGATTTTGGATCAGGTTATCACCCGAAGCCGTGGAGAGTTCAGGCACACGAGTAGTCCCAAAATCACAAGCTCCACTGCAACACCAGCAAATAATACTAAAAGCCATCAAAGCCCACGTCTCGCGTACACATATAGTCCCCGAGTAAGTGAATTAAGAGGGATGAAAAGTCCCAAATCCGGTGGAATAGGGCTTACAAGTCCAAGGACTGGAGATCAAAAGTTATCTAAACTGGGGAAGAGTCCTTCAAGTTCAGAACAAAACTAGTGGCAAAAACATTTTGGCTTATCTACCAGTAAGTAGCTTTAGATTTGCTTGTGCTTGCACCCTTTCCCTTTCAAGTGTGTTCTTTTGGTTGTAATTAGTGTAAAATATTCCTTCTCTCTGATCTTCTTCTTTAGAGAAAAAAAACCGTGACTTACGATGGATTAGTTGCTTTTGCTGTAATAAGTGTGCTAGTATATATCGGTTCCGGCAATAGTAGCTCAATGCAACTGCCTTTCTGATGAAATTTCTTGATATTACTTCCAACCATATTACCTGATGCTTTCCTAAGCAACTGCAGGCAAGGCATGCCAAAAAAAGGAATCATTGCAAATTTGTCAATGAGATTCACCTAATCTTGATTAAAACTATTTTTGAGTAGCAAGCTGCCAATGCCGTTGCTCTGTTACTATCGTATATATCAGTTTAATAATCAAAACTGAAAAACAAAAGTTAGAGACTGGTGTATTTAACAGTTGGAAGAACTTGATCCTCTTAGAAAGAAATTCTGAAACGCAAGGATTTGTTCACAACTCGACCATGATTTTGGAGGGACACCCCCCCCCTCCAAGCTGATGTGGGTGACGCCTGCTCTCCTGTAGTTATGCTTGCAACCCTAGGGTCAACGCTTCAGTGAAAAATGAATCATGTAGAGAGGACTGGTCTGGAACACAAACTTGATTTGAAAAAATGGGACTTTTAGAATAGCTGTGACAGAGAAGATGTGGTCAGAATTTATCCCATCAGGAATTCCAAAGGAGAAAGCTGGTTGGCTAGAACCTACTAGGTCCTACACTATGAGTGCGTGAACACTGCTGAACAGGATTTGAGTGCTTTCCATAACATGGATTTTGGGTGGCTATTGCTCTTCACGTCTGCCATTATGAAATACAGTGGAGCTCGGGTCTCTTTCTAATGATTTCAGTATCTCTGTCGGTGCGCAATTCAGAGAAACGTTCCAAGAGAATAGCCTGGTTTATATATGTGTGTTCAACTTTCAATTCCTTGCAAAAAGAAAGTTGCTTGAGATCAGATGATTCGAGTTTCGATTGGACGAAGGAGTTGACCATCAAGAAGTTTTGATTTACTTTATTGTTTTGAAGGAAACCATATGATGAGAAACAGCTGCCATGCATATGCACCACAATAAATACTACGGGGAAATCATGAAATATTAGGTGTGTAAAAATATGTGGCGGTGAAAATTTGCTATCGTTCTCCACCTCTTTCAGATTAGAACAAAAACTTTATTTCTCCACACTCGAATCAATCGACCATATAACCATACATAGTATTTAAGAACTTCCAGTACTTTAGTTCTTGGAATTAAAGTTACAGAAAGAGAAGAACAGTAGCAGCGATAATATTGTAAGTTGACAAAATGATCAAGAACATGAAATAAGCTGTCTAGCATGGTTGAATGATCAATAATTACCTCAATATTGTTGGAATTTGGGGTTGAATTCTGGAAAAAAAATAGAGAGAACAGCTATTGTAACGATTTGTGCGAAAAAGAACACAAACACGCACTGTAGCAATCGAATTCTGGGAATGGTTAAATTTCCAGAATTTGATGAACATTTTCCAGAAAAGAAAGAACAAAAGAACTTCAACCCCTTCGAGAATTAAGAGAACATGACCATGGGCAGAATTTCGTCATGGTTACTGCCATCCCATTAGCTTTATTTATATAGGAAAAAATTACAACGGCTATAAAATTACAACGGCTATAAAATTCAACATTCGGTTACAATTTCCTATTTTGACAATTGTTGACTATAAACTGAAATTAACTAAGAATGCTGACTCAGAACACTTAAACACACTTACTACAATGTAAACTCAATCACAACGATTGATTCTTCAACCTTCAATTCTTCATTCTTCGATTCTTCTACGCACCTGCACTCTGTTCAACTTAAAAAAAAACCAGGCGGTCGACCGGTGGAGTTTCTTCTTCCAAGTGGTCGACCGGTTCACTTGGGCAGTTCTGGAATCAACCTTGGATTTCAACACTCCCCCTTGATTCCTGAGCTGCACATTCTCCACCATTCTTGTCTTCATTGTTGCTTCATCTCCTCCACCACTGTCTCCTTATTACTAAATGCGGTCTTGATAACTTCCAGCTTACTTGCATTGAACAAATATCACTCCTTGGCAAGTTTCACTTCTTCAATCTCATTCTTTTGTTTCTGCTAACCAAGCTAGGATCCTGGTTCTTGGATAACACCCTTGGAACAGGCTCAATCACAGGAGTCTCAGCCACCCTCTTCACTACTCTTTCATTGACATCTCTCCTAGGCCATCCCCTTTTGCCTTAACATGGTAGGCTTCAAATCACCCTGAGTCTCTATAGCAGGGTCAACATTTCCTCCCTCAGTCAATTGCTGCATCCTCTGCTCTGGCAGGATGCATTTTCCAAAGATTACCTAGCAGCCAATCCAAGTGCTAACCCAATACAAATCTTCCTGACAACACCTCTTTCATTTAAGGTCACATGAGCAACCCTTCCACCAGCCATTTCACTTTCCTGGTAACCTGTAAAACAAATCTCAAGTTTAAACAATTCATAATCATCATCAACACAGCCAGCAAACACGAGCCCATCAATGCCAGCTCCGGATTGGTATCCAACACCTTATGGTGCAGTGCCAATATACTCATTTCCATACATACTGGAACCAACATCTTGTGGCTCATTCTGGGCAACGATTGCCCTGCTATCACCCACATTCATCACATACACATCTTTAAGCCTTCGAATTGTCTGTCAAGAACAGTCTTGCTCGAAAAATTTCTTTTCCTTGTATTTTACTTCCAAGACTTCACAATACTGGAGAACAGGGATATCAATTGATCGTTACTATCAATTGATTATCCTCTTAAAGAACAAATCAAGTTAAATTTCTTGATTTCAAAAATCTACCCATTCACGAACAAGTTCCCTTTTACTTGCTTCTTGCACTCTTTTCCTTCCAAGAATTCCACAGAACAAAGAACAGGAGTAATATACTCACAAAGAACACGAACTATAATTGATCAATTCTTCAATTACTAGTCCTTTAAAAGAACAAATCAAGACTGATTTCTTGATTGCGAATTCTGGAATTTCTGGAGAAGGTGCAATCTTTTTCTTTCAAGGTTTGATCAATCCTTGAATTCTTTTTCTCTCATGTATTTCTCTCAAAAAAAAATCCCTTCTCAAAGATCTAATCGCTCTGATACCATGTTGGAATTTGGGGTTGAATTCTGGAAAAAAAATAGAGAGAACAGCTACTGTAACGATTTGTGCGAAAAAGAACACAAACACGCACTGTAGCAATCGAATTCTGGGAATGGTTAAATTTCCAGAATTTGATGAACATTTTCCAGAAAAGAAAGAACAAAAGAACTTCAACCCCTTCGAGAATTAAGAGAACATGACCATGGGCAGAATTTCGTCATGGTTACTGCCATCCCATTAGCTTTATTTATATAGGAAAAAATTACAACGGCTATAAAATTACAACGGCTATAAAATTCAACATTCGGTTACAATTTCCTATTTTGACAATTGTTGACTATAAACTGAAATTAACTAAGAATGCTGACTCAGAACACTTAAACACACTTACTACAATGTAAACTCAATCACAACGATTGATTCTTCAACCTTCAATTCTTCATTCTTCGATTCTTCTACGCACCTGCACTCTGTTCAACTTAAAAAAAAACCAGGCGGTCGACCGGTGGAGTTTCTTCTTCCAAGTGGTCGACCGGTTCACTTGGGCAGTTCTGGAATCAACCTTGGATTTCAACAAATATATCAAGAAAATATATTAATAGAGAGACAAAACCCATCAAAGTGAAAGATTGAGATCTAAATCTTGCCCTTTCTGATCTGTTTTGGGCTGTTGTTCTTCATCAATATTCTTAGAAGGAGGAGGAGGAGGGAGCGGGAGCATTACAAAATTGCCTCTGAATTGCTCATGCTCATCCTTCTCATCAAAATCTTCCCAAGTGAAAGATGGGATCCAAGTAGGTTTCATTTCTTTTTCCTCCACTCTCCCTTTCCCTTTGGAGCCATTCAACATCTGATTACGGGCATCTGTTATATTTCTAACCAAACTGTAAAAAGTTTTGATCTTCTCTTCTTCTTCTTCTTCATCGTCAACCACTATATATTCCTCTTTTCTTTCTCCTTCCATGGTGTACTTTCTCTTCATGAACAAGGTGATGGTATATTTATTTACTATTAATTAACAAGCAGGAGGGAGTGAATATATTTCCTTTCATGGAGATGGCGACATAATTTAAGAAACATTTATGGACCGTGGCTGGTAGGAGAAGTTTCTGAGAAACACGAGGAGCTCCTGAGATGACCAAATTAGCTTTTCAGACTAGATGACACAACAACCTCAATCTTGGAAGTATATGGTCATTTCGGTAAACTAAGTGGCTTATATCACAGAATCTCATGATGACTTCAGGGAGAAGTTGCACCGGCGGGACGGGCCGGCTGTGTAAACTTAGGGCCTGTTTGGCACAGCTGTTGTTGTTGTGGTTGAGGTTGAAAAAAAGTTGGTTTCTGAAAAGCGCTTTTAGCTGCGGTTCATAACTGAAATTTGTGTTTGGTTAAAACAGTGGTTGATGTTGAGTTTAATGAAAAGCAGTTTTGTGTGTTTGGTTACCATGCTTTTCAAATTGCTGTCAACTTATGAAATTAATTAAAAATAAACACACATATATTTTTTAAATATTGTAGATTTAATTATCATAATAATGAAATGTAATTAATAATTAAAGTAAATTAGACACTCATTTTTATTCTCCCATCAAATTTCCTAAAATGGCAAAAATGATGATTTCGGGGCCTAAACAATGGAATTCGGCCAAAAAAAGGCATGTATCAACAGCAAAGCTGCTGTCTTCCTCCGAAAACACCGAGACACATCAACTGAGTGACTTTTTGCGTCATTCCGACTTCAGCGCCCGAACTGCGGAAATTCAGTTGCCTTTGAATTTTGGATACTCTCTTGAGCATATACATCTCCGCCACTTGTTCTAAATCACTTTCATCAGAAGATCTCTATATACACAATTTTTAATTTTTTAAAAACATGATTTTTATATTTTTAAAAAAAAATTGGACTGGGCTTGTCCCGGTACAACCAAGTTGGGCCAAAAGGGCCCACCTATGTTGGACTTGGGCTGGGCCGAGAGCAGCCCAGCCCAGCCCAAGAGTTAAAAACAGGCGCAGGCAAAAACGCACAAAACGGTGCGTTTTTGCATGAATTACTCAGGGTCATGTTACTGTTCATGAAATGGTCGACTGTGACTAGAGGGTGAACGGACGGTACCGACGGGTAGAGGAGGCCGAGGTGGTTCTCCCTGTCGTGGTGGCGTCGAAAATGGAGACCTGTGGTGGCCGGACAGGGCGTTGGAAGTTGTCGGGCACAACTGTCGTTCGCCTCTGCTGCTTCGTTGCTGCTTCCCGGAGCTGGAGAAGAAGGCTTGGGTGGTGGCGTGATCTCACGGTGGAGCTGGTGCTGCTTTTGACCGGGAGCTGTTGCAGGAGTTGGCAAGGAGAGAGAGCTGGAGGAGAGAGAGAGCTTGTTGTGCTGCAATGGCGAAGGAAGGAAGAGAGAGAGAGAGAGAGAGAGAGCGAGAGAGAGAGAGAGAGAGAGAGAGAGAGAGCGGCTTCTGTTGGGGGAGAGACAAGGATGAGTTGGCGCTGTCAACCTTGGTGGCCGGTGTTGCTGTCGCCGGAGTTGGGGAAGACGATGGGTTCTCCCTGTCTGCATGTTATTTTTCATTTATTATTTTTCTTTGTTATTGTTTTTGTTTTGTAACGCATAACGCGTTCTCAGTGGGTGTATGTGTCGCGGCTGCAAAAGCAGCTCTCAGTAGCTTTTGCAGTCGCGGCGTGTTTTCAATAAAACTGGTGGGACCCCAGCTAAACGTCGCCCGAATGTGGGCGACTGTTTGGTAGTATCCAATGTTGGGGCCGCGGTCCAACGCAACAACGGGTTGGAACGCGGTCCCAAACACCCACTTACTGGTAGCACGTAATGCCACTTTACTCTAGCGGTCAGCAGGGATCCTGTGCAAGTGATACTTGATATCACTGCTGCAGTTGAAAGGCTCTTCACAAGTTAGACATTGACACGTCGACCTCAGTAAGACGTGACACTTCGTGAATGGCCACCGTCATATGACGATGACTGGCGAGGCGAAAATGGGCTTCAGTTGATCAGAGAAAAAGGTAGTGGAGACTGGAGACAGGGATCTGGAGGTCTCCATGGAAAGGTCTTCTAGTGATGCCTCTTGGTTTTGTTGTCTACGAATGCCTTTCACTTTCTAATTATTATTATTATTATTATTATTATTATGAAGTTTTTTTTAAAAAAAACTTGAATTACAATAATATTTTTAATATCATTAAAAGAATCCAAAAAAACACTTAAAAATATTTTAAATATTTTTTTCTTGAAAAATATATTAAATATTTTTTTCTTGAAAAATATATTTTTAAAACACAAAAAACAAGCAAGTTATTAATAGAAGTAAATTGATAATATAGTTTTTTTAATATTATAAATATGATATTTTTTTTCATCTATTTGATATTAGTACAACTATTTATAAGTTGTAATGAAATGATATAATTTCAATTAAAATTATATTTTTTTATAAAATTATATTAAATATATTTTTGTTTTTATTAATATATAAAAATAGTATTTCAACTTCTCAATATAGCTGAAAGCTATAAAATGAAAAAAAAAAAAAAAAAAAGAGAACCCACAACTATTGACGTTTCCTTTCGTCGAAGTTGCCTTGGGAATGGCCGAACGTTAAGCATCAAAGATGACATTAGCTAAGATCCTTCGTGCCTTCCTCCTTTGCTTTGTTTCCTTTTAATTATTTCTTTTTCTCTTTTCCTCTTTTTTGTTCTTTCGACTCAGACTTTGTGTTGGTAGTGTGATTAGTTTGGGTTGTTTTTAAAAGTTTTTTTATTTTAAAAGTTTTTTTTATTTAAAGATACATTAAAATAATGTTTTTTTAATATTATGACATGAAAATGATGTAAAAACACTAAAAAATTAATTTAAAGTAAAAAAAATTATAAAAAAACAATTTTTTTTCAAAAATGCTTTTGAAACGTAGTGTCAAACATAGCCTTTATCAAACTATATATTTCTTGGCCTAAGAACCAAAATAATGGGCTATAGAATAAGATATGTGTGTTTTTAAAATAAAAAAAAAATGAAAATTATTTTTTAAGAAAAACATCTATTATATTCACAAATAGTAACTAAAATATTAAAAAAATTGAACAAGTTCAATTTGTTATTTATTTTTGTTAGAGAAGTCATTTGAGGAACTTAAAAAAAATATAAATTTAACTTTTTTTCTAAGAAAATTAGATTTTCTAAAAACATAAAAACCCGAATATTATATAATTAACAATATATTTTCTTTGTTACATATTAATACCACATGATTTTTCTTCAAGTTAACAATACCATATGGTCCCTATTTTTGTTATAATCATGGCCATTAAGGGTCAACACTGCCACACATTTATTTACAATTAAATAATAATTGGATCAAATTTATTGATTAAAGATAAAATTGAAAGATGGTGATCAAAGTGTAAGAAACACCACAGCTAGATTATGTTTTCAAAGATATTACAAAAAGGTTTAAAAGGCCTTCGAGTGGGCCTTTTATAAATGATGTCTGATCTTTTTGTTTTTGTTTTAATTTATTTCTTTTGGAAAAGTCATGTTTTTCTTAAAAAACAAAATAAAGTTTATATTGAAATTAACTCACCTTCTCTTTTATTTTATTTTTTTGTATTTAGGCTTTTTAAAAATAGTAGTTGTTTATTAAATTATTTTTGTATATATTTATTTATTAAAGAAATTATTTTAATTCATTTATAATATTTTTATGATTTATATAATTTAACAATATTTTTACAATAAAAATATTTATTTTTAACATAATTTTTAATAAGTGCAACCTTGCAAGATATTCTTTTTTGTTTATTTTATTCAATCAGTTTTATATATGAATCTATTTCTACCATTAAATAAATAAATAATTTTTTTGAATAT
Source organism: Salix brachista (assembly GCA_009078335.1). Lineage (NCBI taxonomy): Eukaryota > Viridiplantae > Streptophyta > Magnoliopsida > Malpighiales > Salicaceae > Salix > Salix brachista. Next base: position 16,146,403 of record CM018573.1, read on the forward strand.
AATATGGTGAATGAACTGTACTGTGGGATCAAACATCTTAATCTACATCCTCCCTCTTCTTGACCTTTTCAAATACCTATTTAGTTATCATTAATAACTTTATTTTTCATTTATTAACATTTCTCGGTTTATTTATGTATATTTATTTCAATTACATTTAATATTATTTATATAAAAAAACAATGTGTGAAAATACTTACATGTTTGATTTTTTAATTGAGAAAAAATTATATGGCTAGTAGAGGAACAATTATCAAATAGCTAGTGAATAGCTTAAACCTCGTGGACAAAGGTCTAGAATAGTGAAGGATGAGTTACAATGGGCTCAGATACCCACTGTTCAGAATATGGAGAGAGAAACCAAATTAAAGCCCACTTTGGATAATGAAACACAAGTCCAATTATTCCAAGGCTGACCGGCCCATTAAATCCAAAATGTCATGTTCTAGTATATGTTGAAAAAAAATCCACAACTCAACTAACACACACAAAAAAAAGAAAAAAAAAGTAGAATATACTAAAACAATGGTATTTCTTCAGTACTTCAAATATATTAAATTATAATTGGATTTTCTAAATAGTTTTACACTATGACTCAGTGTACATAAGCTAAGAAAATACAAATTTATAGTATACAAAAAATCATATTATGTTCTTCTTAGTTATCTTAAATCATATATATATATATATATATATATATATATATATATATATATATATATATATATATATATATTACCAAATATAGTTATTATTTTTTAAAGTATTTATTATTTGAAAATATATTAAAATAATATTATATAAAATTTTATTTTTGAAATCAATGTACAATTCAAAAAAAAATCAATCCATTATTACCATGAATCCCATATATAATTATATTTTAAATTTAGTTTTATTGAATAAAAGTAACTTGCTTTTCCTTTATTTTATTATTTATTTTACAAGTACAAACTCATTTATTTATTTATTTTAATCAAAAGTATATGTTTTCAATTACAATTAAAGTATATGTCCCCTTCTCGATTCCTGTCCACAAAAGAAAGAACCACCCTTTTGATTTTTCAAGCATCTAACCATCAGTTGACCAAGCTCGTTCAGCCTCCATGCTTTTCCGAGGCAGAGACGTGAGATTTTTTTCGACACGAAGTTTCTCAACTTTTTTTTTTTTATCATCATTAATACTATAATCAACCACCTTCAACAAGTTAACTAAAATAAACCTTACACCAATTTGCAAAGGAAATTCCATGGTTACAGATGTTTTTTAAAATAATTTTTATTTAAAAATAATATTTTTTTTATTTTTTAAAAAATATTTTTAATATAACTCGATAAAAATATCTTAAAACATTAAAAATAATAATTAAAAATATAAAAAAATAATTAATTTAGTGTCAAGTTATTAATACATGATATGATATTAACGTCTGATTAATTTAATAATTACGAGTTTAAATTTTACAATTTTTTAATAAAAAAATTGCCATTTTTTTTTTATAAAAATTAACATAAAATATTTACAAAATATTTACGGTCTGATGGTTATTTACAAAATATTTTTCAGTCCAAGATATAATTCTAACACCATAATCCCAGAAGAAAGTAAAATAAGAACCAGATGATACATGAAAGAAGAAGAAAAGGGACAGCGTTAGAAACCATGAAATGATTAAATTGAGCAACGATGTAGAGCATTACAGGGTGAGTCTGAGTTCTAAATCGTCGTCTTCTTTAGGTTTCTTGCCATCTAATTTCTTCTTGTTATTACAAGGACTAGGGAAGATGAGAGGAGGCCCTGTAAACTTAATATCCTCTGTGAAATCTTCCCATTCAAAAGATGGCACCCAGCTTGACTGCGGTTCTTCATCCTTTGACCTTCTCACCTTCTTCTTCTTCCTTGGCTTCTCCGCCAGTTCATCTTTCCATCTGCTACGTGCTTCATGAAAACTTCTAATCAACGCGAAAAACTGCTCCATCTTCTGGTCTTCTTGCTCGTCGAGTTCGCCCTTGCTGGAAGCACTTGCCTCGCCTTTCTCTTTTTCCATTCTAGGTTACAGTGCACCAGTGGTTGCAGAAAGAAGCTAATTGAGAAGAAAATGGGCTCCAAGGCAAGAGAATCTGCGAATTTTCTAGGTGGTGATGGAGTTTCTTGTTTTTGAAATTTCTTCGAAGTTAGGCAATTTATAGTGGGGGGGTTTTGTCGTCGACGAGGACGAAAGGATGAAAATGCCACCACGGCCGAGTTTGGTGGGCATCTAGATTGAGGACATAAAAGTAATAAAGTGGGTGACGCTACAGGGAGTGCGTCAGCAAAGACACGTAGGCGTGGAATGATTCCAGTCTTCCGAGGCAAGGAAACGGCACGCGCCTCCCCAGCTGACGGGTTTGCTGAGGTCTATGCATGACATCATTCATTGACGTGTGGCCTACGTTTCTTCTGGCTTTTCTAACGTGATCCGCGGAGAACTATCACTGATCATTGATTTTGAACGCTCAACACGCGTCCCCTTTCAGGCAGTTTCTACGGAATGATGTCATACCGCGTGAGGAAACAGCAGCGGAGAAATAATTGGAGCAATTTTAAAAACCACAGTTTTTGAGGTCAAAAAATCTCATTTAACAAGATAAGTTTTTGGTGGGGGGAGTTGATATTCTACATTACCTTATACCGAAAAGAAGTCGGGCATTTACTGTTCACCAAGACTGAAATTACTATTCACGGACATTTGTCTCCCTGATTCACGCGTTCAAGCGCGCTCTTTTTTTTTTTTTTTTTTTTGCTTTTTGTTTTTAACTTCCGGGTTACATTTTTCTTCCTCTTTTTTTTCATTTTATTCGTTTCTTGCTTCTTTTTTTTCTTATTACTTTTTTCTAATTTTTTTTCTTTCTTGCATTTTTTTGTTATTATGTTTTTTTCTAAATTTTTTTTTCATATTTTCCCATGAATTTTTTTTTCTGGTTATATTTTTTTTCTTTTTCCACTTATATATATTTATTTGTTATTTATTACAATTATATAAGTTTTGATATGTTTCAATTTCGTCCTTTAATTCAAAGTAATTAGATAATATAAATTCAGTTCGGTCCCTGTGCTTTTAATTTTGTGTTTTGGCCTGAAATCCTTAATATTTTTTATATCAAAGTTTTGATTTAAGTCAATTTTATCCTTCCAGATAAATTTATCATAAATCCTTAATAATTTCGGTGTTAAAGTTTGATTTCTTTCAAATTTATCCTTCCATGCAAATAAATTACGTATTTGAGTTCCATTTCGGTCCCAATTCTTTTAATTTCTGGTTTTAGTTCGGATTATGGAATTTCAATATAAGGATTTATTTCAATTTTGTCCTTTAAATTAAATTTATTACATATGTTTTTTTTATTTTATCCCTTATACTTTTAATGTGGTATTTTATTTTGGTTCATTTATTTCTTATACATATTTCGTGCATAGTTCCTATTTCTGTTCATATTTATATATATATATATATATATATATATGCTTTTCGTTTTTCTTTCCAATTTTACTTTATTTCCAATATCATTAAATTTTTCTATTTAATTTCTAAATTTTCACATTTACTGTTTGTTCACTATAGGCTAGGTATATATTTTTATATTTGTTTAATATTAACGTCCTTATATATATAAATTTTCACATTTACTGTTTGTTCACTATAGGCTAGGTATATATTTTTATATTTGTTTAATATTAACGTCCTTATATATATTATTTGCATATAAAATCGTAGTTGATGATAATTTTTTTCAAATGCTTCTAATATAATAATATGACAAATAAATCTTATAAATGAAAAAAATGAATCTTTTTAGCAATAGTCATGGTGTAATCGATATTATAACCAATAATGATTAAAATATTAATTATGTATATAATATTTATGATGACATATTCAAATAATTTCTTAACATCAAATAATATTTATTTTAAAAAAAATTTATGTTGTTTTGAAATTTATTTATTTATATTGATCATTTCTTCTTTTTTTCTTTTAGGTATGTCAAATTATTTTTATTTTTGTATATTTATGTAATATAAACATTTTAATATATATATATATATATATATATATATATATATATATATATATATATATAGTGTGTGTGGGGGTGGGTGACCTTGATTTTTTTTAAAATAAAATATCTTTAGTCCATATCATCGATTATAATTTTGTTATCTACCAATTAAATTATTGTCAAATTAGTTAAAAAAAAACACCAATCAAATTGTTTGGAGCATGTATATATGTGTGTGTATGCGTGTTTGACCTGAATTTTTTTAAAAAACAAAATTGTCTGATTAGTGAAAAAAAAAAACACCAATCAAATTGTTTTTAGCCTGTATATATGTGTGTGTGTGTGTGTGTTTTTGACCTGGATTTTTTTGAAAAACAAAATATCTTTAATCCATATCATCAATTGTGGTTTTGCTATCTACCAATTAAATTATTGTCAAATTTGTTAAAACAAACACCAATCAAATTGTTTGAGGCATAAAATAAATCACTCATCTGCGCTTAAATTCAATAACTGTAATTTAACTATTTGCTAACGAAAAAATTCATAAAACAAATAAAACATATATAACAATCAATCAGTATGTTACACGGAGCCCATGACTCATTTGAAAAGAATTTTTTCAATTCCAACTGTATAATCTACCGATACAATAATTATCAAAATAGTTTTAACGGCAACAACATTCAATCACTTTTAGGTAGAAAAACAACATTTCTAACATATTCCAATAATTATAATTTTACTAACTAAATAGTAAATTAACCAGTTACAACGCGTATAAAATCATTTCATTTCCTACATAGAGGAAAGCCTACATAAAGTATTCAAAATAATGATAATAATTATTTTTACATTTTTTCCTTATACATATGTGAGACTTATTATATATTTTAATATTTATTTCAAATTATCGCCTAAAAATATATATAACAAGAAACAAAATGGCCTAGGATTTTTTCAGATAAACATATTCATATCAATATTCTAAAATATATTTAATATAATAATATGATAAATAAATCTGATAAAATAAAAAATATTTTTATGTATAATATTTTAGATCTAATGTTACTGGAAAAAAACACTAAAAAATAAACAGGTAGACTAATTTACCTAGGTTATCTGCAATTAAAAAACTATACAAACCACTTCCCGTTTCGATAATAATGTTCCTGTTAGGGAAAAAATTCTTTTCTAACATATTTTATCTGATACAATTTTGTTAATTAAATATTAAAATAACTAATCATAGCACGCAAAAAATTTCAGTTTATTTCTTCAAAAAATTACAATAATTTTTATTTATAATATGTATATATATATATATATAACCTATTTCTTATTATTCTAAAATATTTTTAATATAAGAATATGACCAATAAATTTTACAATTAGTTTCTGTCATATAAAAAAAAAATCAATTCTAACAGTTTTTATCAAAAGAATTTTAGCAGCAACAACAGTCAATCGCTTTATAGTGGAAAAAAAAACGTTTCTAATAGATTTTATCAACTATAATTTTACTCATTAAATATTAAATTAACAAAATACAATATATATAAAATCAATCAAATTTCTTAAAAAAATAAAAAAGCCTAGCGCATCGCGCAGGCTAATCCGCTCGTGCTACCTAAAAAACATCGATTGAGCTTGATTGGGGGACAGAGAGATAGTTTTTTTTTTTTTTTTTTTGTCTTGAATGGATTTAGATTTGTTTTAAATTGAGAGATTGATTTATTAAGGCTTTTATAATGTTTTTTGGTAAAAATTAATTTAAAATATTTTTTCGTTATAATTTTTATAAATGATGTTTTTTTACAAGGAGAATTGATGATTGCAGATTTTTCTCTCAACATCCATGGAAAAAAAATAATTAAGTTCGGTGAAGTTTTTTTATTCAATCGATTTTGATTTATTTTTTTTAGAGATTTTGGGGGTGTTGGATGATTTATAAAAGATTTTACTGTGTTTTTTTTACTGATTTTTAGATTGAAAAGAGTTTTTTTTTGCCAAAAAGAAAATACTTCATGATTTCTAACCACTATAGTGATGACAAAAATCCAGTTTTCATCACACAATATATTATCTATTTTTTAAAATAAAGGTCTTTTAAAAAAAACATAAATGATTAGTGATTTTCTATGTATCCACATGGTTAAAGAGGAGTTAAACATGATAATTTTTTTATGATGTTGTTTGATGTTCATCTGGATAGTATAAAAATAAATCTTTATCTTGTTCAATATTGTTCCAATGAAAAAAATTTAGTCCCACTAAAAAAGGTAGAATAGACTTATTCAATTCTGTATACAAGGGTTAACTCAAATTGTTATGAGTCAATATAAAAATAAAAATAATAATTATTATAATTTTAAAATCTAATTAAGGAAGCGACCCAATGCAAGGTCCGGGTTTAACCATTGACCTGAATTAACATAAAAATAAAAATGATTATTATCATAATTTCAAAACTCGACTCATGAGTCAGCATGAGGTCAAGCCCGAGTCATGGTTTAAATTGACCATTGACCCGTATCAATGTAATGATAAACCTAACTTGGAGGTTGAGTCGAGACCAAACTCAGGTCATAGGTTAGCCATTGACCTGATCAATATAAAAATAAAAAAGTTATTAACATGTTTTTAAAACTTAACTATGGTGTTGACCTAAGACAAGGTCTAAATCACAAGTCATGGTAGTCAATGTGGGTGTCACTTAAAACAATATAAAAATAAAAATAATTGTTATCATTGTTTTACCTGCAATATAAAAATAAAAATGATTGTTATCATAAAACCTAAATAAGAGATTGACATGGGAAACGGCCTATGTCATGAGCCGAGAAGGCCGATTCGAGTTGATTCGAGTTGATTTTAGAATAAAAAATTTATTATTTTATTTTTAAAACTCAATTTGAGATTGAACGCGGGTAAGGTCTAAGTTAGAGGCTGAGATGGTCAATCTAACTTGACTCGGACCATTGTATAAATATTTTTTTATTATTATTATAGTCATAAAACTTAATTCAATGATTGACCTTGGGCAAAGCTTAAGTTTCAGAGACCCAAAAAAAAAAACCTTTTTGTATAAAAAAAAAACTTAAAAAAATCAACAAAAATTGTTCAACCGAATCCGAAGTATACAAACACAAAGCAAAACGTGTATTTGTCTCGTACGATCCTATAGAGTCAAGTTTAGTCATGGCCACTCTGCTTCAATAAATATTTTATTTGACATACCAAGTACAACTTAAAATTATTTGTCTTCCATGATGTTAATGTTTTTAGTATTACCATACAAAATGGTAATAAAAGTGGCACAATTTATAATTATGTCCATTCATTTTCCCTAGAAACAAATTTCTAGAGTTTAAATTTAATTTAAAATTGAATTTGTAGGGCTTAAAGTAATTTCAAAGATAAAATTTCATTTAAAATTTAAATTAGAGATTTCAAACCTGTTGTTAAATTCAATCAAGAGATTCCGATCATATTGTTAAGCATTTTGTTGAAAAACAATTCTACGCTTTCATAATTTGTAAGAGAATAAAAAAGTATAATAAATGGAATCCCGTGACTGCTGAAATCACGCTCCTTAAAGGGAGCTCAATTAAAGATTTCTAATGGTGGTAAGAGTTTTCAAATAGAATCGATGCTTCTTCTTCTTCGTCTTCTTCTTTTTTAATTTTTTATTTCAGGATGCTATTCAGTCTTGACATGGTGGTTTCCCACAAAATAGGTGAGAGAAGGATTTCTTATATTAAAAAAAACTCGATGGCCTGATATAAATTAAACAGCAACAGGCTTGTAAATGACCACTGGGTCAAAAGCAATCATTCATAGAGGGAATGTGTTCTTAGAATGTTTCCCTTTTACCTTCATGCCAGCCATTTTTGACCTGCAAATGTTCAGGCACACTGCTAGTGGAAACCAGATGAACAACCAAAATGTTACAGTAGAACACTCCATATGAACACAAAGACTTCATACAAATGGAGAACAACCTTAATATTTTTGTTTTCAGTGCTCATGTTTATTGTTGGAACTTGATTCTCTTGTGAAGTTCCCATCAAACCGTGAACTGAAAAGAAGACATGATAAGGACAACAGGGAATCAATTAGATACATACATACATACATACATATATATATCAAGCAACAGTTTTATAACTCTCGATCATGGTTTTCAAGATTTGGATTTTCTCGAGCATGACCGATCAAGATTGCAAATCTCACGATTAATTTTGAGTTTTATAATTTAGATCTGAAGCCAATATGTTTATGTCACATATTCCACAGCTGATGATTCAAATTTAAGAAAAACAATCAATATGACAAAGGGAACAATTTGATAATCAGAATTCGTTTTACAATCCATTAATTGTTTGCTGGAATTAGTGAACAGTCACTGCAGGCGTATTACAATCTAAAATTAGAAAGTTAAAACACAATAAGAAAGTGCTGCTGATCAGCACAAAGTAACGAGCCTGATCAGGACCTCGCAAAACTGCTGCTAAAATCAGCACCCAAGTGAAAGATTCAGGTCCAAGCTTGCTTTATTATCATCGTTCTTCACAGCTTCCTTTCTCTGAGAAGAATCCACCAAGCTGGACGACACAGCTGCAGCCGGGATCAGTTCTTTTAACTTCTCAGTCTCTTCCATGAAATCTTCACGTTGAAACAAGGGTTTCCAAGCCGTAACCTGCTTCTTCTCTTCCTCAAGTTTTCTCTTCTGGTTCTTGCCATCTATCTCCGGTTTCAAAGCGGGATCTGGGACGTTCATTAGTCGATCACGAGCCTCGCGGATGCCTTTGATGAGCGCAAAGAATCTCTCTATTTTTTCTTCTTCATCTTCTTCATCAAGATCGTCATTGAAAAGCTTTCTCTTCTTGCCTGCACCATCCATGATGAGTTTGGTTGTTGGATGCAGGGGCAAGCCAGGAAGTCACGAACAGAAGAAATGCACTCTCGAGGTTGCTTCTCCGATTCTTCTCGGAGACCCTTATTTGTACACAAGGTCAGGGTCAAGCATGCACAGTGATTTCTCACTTTCGTTGGACCTAAACGCCCCTCGTTCACCATGTCAGTGCCCATGTGGATTGGTGCTAGTGCTGTCCCTATTTTTTAAAAAAAAAAAACAGAAGAAAAGAAAAAATGTCGTTTAGCAAGATATTTGACAGAAGATTCAAATATGTTTTTGAAAAAAATATATTTTAATATATTTTTAAATAAAAAATATTTTAAAAAACAATTCAAATAGCAGACTGCTGCATAATCTCTTACTGTTAAATTCTATATAGCGAAATGCCGCCCTCGTTTGAGTATATGAGAGTTAATTATTTAACCTGTGGGTGTTGTTTCTATTTCATCTCTTCCTTAATCCCGTTTCTAAGGGTTTTTTTTTAGTTTATTAGTAAAAATGGGTGACGAAATTCTATCTAAAGAGTAGATACATGTAATAAATAAAGGAATTCTACAAATTCGAGCCGAAGACATTCATCTAATCCTACTGTTCTTACAATCATCTTGAACGCCAAAGACATTTCAGAAGAAGGAACCTTATTGTGCTTCAGTTATCTTGAGGTACAAAACAATCCTGCTTCCAATCCAGATCGAACATAATGGCGTCAGGTATTTTCTACTAATTAGCATCTAATTAGCTTTGGAATTCAACGTCAGCTATTTAATCTGGTGTTTGCGCGTCGACAGGAAGATACCTGGGCAGAATATTCCGATCGTACAAACAAATTCCCCGTCTAATCAACCGACGATTCTGGTAGTAGCCTTATCCCTCTTCTAATCAACCACCAATTCATCATACTTTTTACTTTTTCTTGAAATTCTTTGTAATAATCAATGTCAAGAAGAAAGCAAATGCTATGTAACCCCATAAAACTTCAGATTTTTCCAACCTTTCAATCATTTCTCATGTCTAGTTTGATTTTTTTTATCCAGTTGATGTGAATTGTAACATAATTATGTATTTTACAATAAATATACAACAGATATTAAAGAGTTTATTGTTTAATAAATATGAGGAAAATATCAAAACTATAGACATATATGAAAGCATGCATGTTGTCAAACAAAATAAATAATTTAATTTAATGATTTCATATATAAGATAAGAACATAACTAAATGTCCTTTTTCAAAACAAAAAAAAACTAAGATCCAATTTAAAAATATTTTAAATTTTAACGTAATTTATTAGTTTGGAATTATAAATATATGTTGAAGGATAGAAAATAAAAATATTGGCAACAATAGAAATGGTAAAAATAGTTTAGTTTTAATGAGTTTTTTTTGTAAATATTTAATAACTATTGTGAAAAATAATTTTTTAAATTTTTATAATTGTGGAGTTAAAGCTAATTCGAAATATCAAAAGTCGCAAACTCAATCATATTACGTTAAAGCTAATTTGATCTGATTTTTCCAATCTACTTCAACAGCAGATCATCCAGTGATGAAAACTGCTAGCTTCCCCAGTTTGTGCTTCTGGACAGTTGTTTCCGAGATTCCGGTGCTACTTCAACAGCAGATTCGGCGGTGAAAACCGCTAGCTTCCTGAGTTTGTGCTCCGAGACAGTTGTTACCGAGATTCCGATGCTACTTCAGCAGCAGATGCGGTGGTGAAAACGGCACAGAATCTCTCGACGTCATTGCACATGCAGAGTTGACGCATGCTTCTTCACACCAGTCCATATGCCCTTTTCTTTTTGTTTCTTTACTGACTTTATAAATTCCTCAAAAAAAAGATTCTGCAGCTGAAGAAAAGGCAAACACTAGAGTAAAGGAGTGTTTGTTAATGCATATCAAAACAGCATTTATATTTATTTTCTTAAAACAAAAAATTTATTTTAATGTCGTGATTTAGGAGCCGGTGTATAATTTAACACTGGTTTTGTCAATGTTTTCGTGTAATTTGACTTTGAGATAGTAAGTGATTGTTTGAGAGATTGTTTTAAAGTGTGGTTGAAATTGCTTTTTAAAGTTATTTTTGTTTTTAATTACATTAAAATTATGTTTCTTTAATTATTTTTGATATTAGCACATGAAAATGATTTAAGAACACTAATGTTTTTTAATTTAAAATAAAATAAAAATTAATTTTTTTTAAAAAAATATTTTTGAAACGCAGTGACAAACACCCATACTACTCTCCTTGGTATTGTGATAAAATCTTTAATCCATCATTTTTGGGAAGTAATAAGTAATTTCCTAATATACATCAATTTATATATTATTATTATTATTTATATTTTATTTTTCTTAATTCTCTTTTATTTATACTTTACATATTATTTTACATCCTGCATAAATCCCTAAAAATATCGTTTTATTTTAAGAAAATATAATCATATTACCAAATACACAATGCCAAGTGTTTTTCATTATAAAGGAAAAAAAACAAAAACAAATTGACGGGGGACGTTAAAGTCTAATAAAAAGTCTAGACATATTAAACACGTTTTCTAACAAAAATAAATAGAATTTCTCACCTAACCTTTGAATACACTAAAGTTTAGCCTACATGTTCTATATGTCGTTTTTATCTGTAGTTGGTCAGCTCGCTATAACTAATTGGGGTCGTTTTTATATACAATTAGGTTAAAAAAATTATTCTACATTTTTTAGGTATTTTCTATTTAAACTCATTAAAATAGCTATATTCTACATTTATGGCTTCAAGATAAGCTCATCCAATCAAACTCATTAAAATTCTCAGTTCTAACTTTTCCATTTAACGAGATTAGATTCTGAAAAAGAAAAGAAGAAGAAAAAGAGAGAGGCTAGATTGGTAATCCTATTGAGAGCATAATAAATATTCTTGAAGGTGATTCTTTTGGACTTTTCAGAACTCTTATTGATCACAACAGCCGAAGACTCGGCAAAGACTTCGTTAGATGTACCAAACAATTGGTAAATATAAACGTGAATATTAAGGAGAAGAAAAATATATTTTTTTAATTATTAATTCAATATTAATTGTAAAATACTATTAATTGTAAAATATATATTTTCTAATTTCAATTCAATATTTTAATATTAGATTTATTAAGGATTGAAATTGCTTTCTTTTTTTAATTTACTTTTTTTTAGGTTATTCTGAATTTATGGCCTCAATAATGAGTTTGATGAGTTGACTTGGTTGACTCTAGTTTATATATATATATATATATATATATATATATATATATATATATATATATATATATAGTTTCATAACTTTTAATTATAAGTTTAACGAGTTAACTCGAGTAATTTTTTATGTCTTTCTTTAACTATATATTTTTTTTATTTTATCTTTCAATACTAGATTGATTAATAATTGGGTTTTCATAAAAAACATTTATCGGGTTATCATGATCTCGTGATTTGTATTACGAGTTTGACAAGTTAACCCATGTTGACTCAGATTATTTTTTCTCAATTTTATCCTTTAACATTAAGTGTATTAAAATAGTCTCATGACTCAATATACAAATTGATAGGTTCACTCGAATTGATTAAGGTCATTTTCTTGTTCTTCTTTTTAAAAAATTATTTTATTTTCAATCATATATTTTTTAATACCGAGTTTATTGAAATTGAACTTCATAATTTATTTTGATTTATTTTATATAAGGTTATTATAGCTTTATAATCCAGCATATAGATTAGCGGGTTAACCCAAACTAGCCTAAATTGACTCAATATTCTTCCATATATATATATATATATATATATAGGCCAATTATATTTATTTAGAATCAAATTATATTTTTACTAATCATTTAAATATTTCTGGTCTATAAAGTTGACCTAATCACACCAAATCCATCTTCACTTGTGGTTTTTTTCAAATAAAAGAATTAACGATCGGCAACACAGTGGATACAAATAATCTATTATATATATAACCAAAAAAATGAAGAAGGAGAAGCACAGCTCATGGAGGCCGACAGAAGGTGCACAGCTCATGGAGGCCGACAGAAGGTGTTGGTGGGCTACTACATTAAAGTGAGTACAAGACACGAAGATTCAAACAGTAGGTTAGGGAAGTTTTCAAGAGAACATATCTGATTACAAGCAAATAATGTCACTCGTAAAGACTTTGAATCACCGGGGCCGGCGAAAAAACAAGAAGACGACGGCCATGGCAGTGAGAGCCCACAGCGAGGTGATTGGCATGCAGTTGATCTGCCGGAGCTTGTTCACACCGGGACGATGGGATTGAATGGATCAGCTGGTTGCTTTTCTTCCGGCTGTATACTCGTTTTTTATCACTAAAAAATAAATAAACAAAGCATCGAATACTTCTTTTCTCGACGACTAGAGGTATAAAACTACCCCAGTCCAGGTATCCATCAGCTTGCCGGCCCCTACCAAGTGAGCCTGACAATATCATATGGAGTATGAAAGTTTTATTTATTTATTTATTTATTCTATGATTAGAAAAGGTAAGGTAACCTGTTCATTAAGAAATAAAAGAAAAGCAAACATACGAAAGATATAACAACACTTCAAAGGTACTTTGGTTGGTGGCCTATCACGTTAGATCTCTTTAATTTGTACTTTGATTCTTCAAAAATAATTTATCAACTTGTATAACTCAGTGCATTACCTAAAGAGCTAAAAGAGCTCGGATTTCCACTGTACACACACACACATTTCACTGTGGACTCGCAATTTTCTCCGGTGCGCCGCGCGAGTTCGTCCACCTTAATTTTTTTTGTTTTTAGCGGCTGTGAACAGTGTTATACCGTTTTTAACGCGATTAATAGGATAAAAAAGAGTTCCGGGGTCAGGGTTACCGAAGTCATTTCACGCGTACAGACCGGTCCGGTTCGGTCCGGTTCGCCGCAACTTTTTCCGTTTAATATTTTTTAAAAATGACTAACTACGGATATAGCCCCTAATAAGACAAAATTGATGAGTTAAGAACAGGGGTAGACCGGTAATTGACAAGTATTTTTTATTATTTATTTCTTTATACTGTCGGCGCGTGTGTATCACGCGACCGACAGTATTACGCCTCACGCCCTCTTCAGGAGGCGCGTGAGACCTCATATGGTGGCCGGAAATAGGCTCCAGGCGTCTATTTCGATGCGCCTCCACCTGGTATTCCTCCAGGTGCGGCGCGTTTTCTATCACGGTGGCTGTGGACGCGGCGGTGGCCGGGTAAAGCCGGTTCACCTTTCTCTCTCTCTCCTGCACGTAAAACTGCAGGAGAGTCCCCCTATTGTTTGTCTTCTACACTTCGGTCCCTGCAGTTCTAATTTCATTTATAGTATTGATTTCTGGTATATAAGGTTTTTATTTAGTTCGATTGGCTCCTTCGATTGAAATTAATTGAATGTTAATGTTTCACTTCGGTCCTCCTTCTTTTAATTTCCGGATTGAGTTTAGAAAGATGAATTTATTCGGTACTGAAGTTTCAATTGTTTTAATTTTATCCTTTGATTGAAATTGATAATATAGTTGATTTTCATTTCGGCCCTTATACTTTTAATTTTTTATTTCAATCCCCTGATATTTAATTTTCATTTTAGTCCTTATACTTTTAATTTTTAATTTTAATTCTTTTATTTCTTAATATAAATTATTATTAATTCATATTATTAATTATTATTATTATTATTATTTAATTATTTTTCCTACTTACTCTTTTGTTAATGTTTTTTAGAGTTTTTTTTTCGGGATAATTTGATAATTTTTATTGTTTTGACTGTAATAATAATGATAATTTTTATTTTTATTTGATTTTTTGGTTTGAACTTTTGTTCAAGTTTTTAGCATTTTTTTAGCCTTTATTGTTTTTTTTATTATTAATACGCTAATAATAATAATAATAATAATAATAATAATATAATTATTTTTCTTCCTTACTCTTTTGTTAATGTTTTTTAGGTTTTCTTTCTCGGGATAATTTGATAATTTTTATTGTTTTGACAGTAATAACAATGATAATTTTTATTTTATTTTATATTTTTTTACCATTTTTTGTTAAAGTTTATAATATTTGTTTAGTCTTTCATTTATTTTTGTTTCTTTCATAATAATAATAATAATAATAATAAGAATAAGAATAGTGATAGTAGTAGTAGTAATAATAGTAATAGTAATAGTAATAGTAATAATAAGAGTAATAATAATAATTTAATTGTTTCTCTTTCTTATTCTTTTGTCAATGCTTTTGAGTTTTTTTTTAAGGGTAATTTCATAATTTTAATTGTTTTAATAATAAGAGCAATAATAATTTTAGATTTTAAAACTTGAATTTTGCTATTTTTATAATAGGGTGTGTTGAGCTATTTTATTATATAAAAATTCACATATATAAATATTATATTTTAATTTTCATCCAACAAATCCTATAAAAATTGTTTGCTCAGCCTGCAACGTAAAACATATATTTTTAAAAATTTTAAAATTAAATAATTTTTTTCAGCTAATAATTTTTATTTTGGTTTTATCATCTATTATATTTTAAAATCAATTTTGTTTTCTTGCCCTTAATGCTATTATATAGGTTTTGATTTGATTCAATTTTGTCCTTCAATTTAAATTGATTATATATTGGACTTTCAATTCGGTCCTCATTCTTTTAATTTATCGGATTGGGCTGGAATTTTTAATATTTTTGGTATCAAAGTTTTGATGGATTTCAATTTCATCCTTCCATCCAAATTTATTATAAATCCTTAATATTTTCGGTCCCAAAGTTTGATTTCTTTCAATTTTATCCTTCTATGCAAGTTAATTATGGATTTTAGTTTCATTTCGGTCCCATTTCTTTTAATTTCAGGTTATGTTTTCAATTATTTAATTTGAATGTTTGGATTTGCTTCAATTTTGTTCTTAAAATTACGTGTATTATTTAAAGTATGTCAAATTCATTATATATTTGTATATTTATGTCAAATTAAAGTATGTGAAACTAATTATATATTTTAATATTTATTGAATATTATCGCCTAAGAATGTATATAGAGAGAAAAAAATTATCTAGGATTTTTTTAAGAAATAAATTTAATATCAGTATTCTTAAATACATTTAATAGAATAATACAAGGAATAAATCTTATAAAAAATAAAAAATAAATTGTCTTCGAATTTTAATTTTGTGCTCTGTTTTTTAAAGTTTATTTCTTAAAAAATATTTATAATATTTTGGTTTTTAATATTTCATGTCTAATATTACTGGGCAAAAAATACAACTAAAAAAAAATGATAAATTTACCTAGATTATCTACAATTAAAAAATATTCGAGTCACTTCCCGTTTCGATTACACTGTTTTTTTTAGACAGCAGATAAATAATTATAGCATGCAAAAAATTTAGGTTTATTTATAAAAACAAATTACAATATTTTTATTTATAATGTGTCAGATCTAATATTACAAGAGGAAAAAGGCAACTCATAAATTTTTTTTGATAAATTTACCTGAATTATCTACAATTAAAAAATGTACGACCCAGTTCCTATTCCGATTACACTATAAAGTATGTGAGAATAATTATATGTTTTCATATTTATTGAATATTATCGCCTAAAAATATATAGAGAGAGAAAAAAATGACCTACGATTTCTTGCGAAAAAAATTAATATCGGTATTCTTGAATACATTTAATATAATAATATAATTAATAAATCTTATAAATATAACTTTGGCTTTGAATTTAAATTTCTATTTTATACTCATTTTTTTGTTCTTTTAATAAACAGTAACCTTTTTTTATTTTTTAATAACCGTCGTGTCCAAGTCTTTTTTTTTTTTTAACCAAGTTTCTTTTTTTGTGTTTTTTTTAACCAGAGTATCCGTGACAACAAATTTCTAACAAATCATTTCACCTTCTTAGCAAATTTTCTAACAAATTTTATCAAAAGTTTTTTAGCAATAGCAATATTCAATTACTTTTTGGTTAAAAAAAACCATTTTTAACAGATTTTATCAATTAAAATTTTACTAATTAAATATTAAAATAACAAAATACAGCATTTATAAAATCAATCAATTTTTTACATAGATAAAAAAGCCCAGCAAAGCGGGCAAATTTGCTCGTGACTACTAAAAAGCATTGAAACTTCAAAAGTTTTCAATATTTAAGGCCCAACATCATGCATAATATTTGTACAAGTGTAAAGCAAATTGCTTTTCAAACTGGTAACTTAAATTATAAGATCAGGATAGCCTCATGGAAATTAAATCAAAATAAGTTAAGAAGTTAAATTTTAAATTAACTAATATTGAATTTTAAAATTGAAAACAAAATTCAAATAAAAAGGCCACACAAAGAAATATCTCAAGTCAATGCAAATTAACCTGCCAAAAATATTCATACCCAATTTATGAGATTGTGATAATTCTATAATAAATAAATAAAAAAAACATGAATCTCAATTTTCAATTAACCTAATATTAAATGATAAAATTAAAAATAAATAAATTAAAAAAACTTAAAAAAACAACCTGGACTTAAATAAATTAACTTTCAAACTCACGACCAAGGTTATAAAACCAAAATTACGTCACAAAAAACAAATAATTTTTTTTTATGAAAACTACTTCTTAATTAACCAAACTCTGAAAAATAAAATTAAAAAAAAATTCATAAAAAAAAACACAAATGCTGAAGGATGTTTTTAAAACTTTTTTTACTTAATTATACGATAACAAAAATTATACTCTAGTAAAATTTAGTACAAATCAAATATTATGATGTTTATTTGAGACTCTAACAACCTTATTGAAAGCTAACTAAAATAAATTATGAAAATCAATTTAGAATCAAAAAAATACTAAATAACATAATTTAAAGAAAATAAACTTAATACATATCAAGTATTGAGAGTTGAAATTAAAAAATCAAATGAAAAAGTTGAAAAAAAATAAAAACAAAAAAATATAAGGCTAAGCATTCAGCCCAAGTGGCCCAGCATGCCTAGGCCTTAAAAAAGCCTAGGCATGTGGGTCAGCCAGACCTGCACACCTAAGGTCATCTTTCATTTTTTAAAGAAAAAATATCCTGTGTTTTTTTTTAAAAAAAAGTAAAAAACAAATACTGTAATGACTGTTGTGAAAAATAACACGTCATCAATATCTACGATCAGCAGGAAAATTAAAGGGATGTTTTTTTCGATGAACTTCTCACAGGCTAAAAAATAAATAAAATAAACTCTTAGAAGAGACTCAGATGAATTTACCTTCTATTTCTTTTCTTATTCTTTTTTTTTATTTTTTTTTAATTTTGAAGAGACTCAGATAGATTGCTGTTGACTCTTTAAACAGCTTTCTATGCTGACCCATTTAGTGAAATATTCCTGCCTCCATTATCTGCAGACAAGAGAATCGACTCGAACCATGAATCTTGACATCTGCTTTTCTTTTTCTTGTCCGCCATAGATTGTCTTTGCCTATTTGAAGTGGAGCAAAGGTATAGTCTGTGTCCAAAAAAATGAGTAAACACACGTTCAAGCCGGCTTGCGTGCACCTCGACTAATCTCACGGGGCCTGAAGATAACGACCATGTAAGTCTTTGGTGACCATCATATTAACAACTACATGGCTCAAACTTGAGATCACATAGGAGCAAACTCTTACTACTAGATCACCTCTAAATAATTATGATCATGATTTTCTATTTCATTATCTGAATGAGGTTTAATTTGAAACTCGACACTGTGGTTTGTAGCCACATGCTATAATTCTCTGGGCTACAGGCCACTGGATTTGTTCATGAGTATACCCTGAAAAATACCATTAATTATCATTACTATTGATGGCATGCAATTAATACATTTTTTCCTCAATTAAAACAATAATAATGTATAATATTATCATGAAACTGAGAAAACATTTTTTTATTTTATTAAATCATTTAAACTAACTTTTTTATTTTGAGCCAAATAGCATGAGGAATTAAATTAAATTCTATATATAATTTGAATTCAATAATTAATCTACTATAATTTTTATGTTTAAAATAAAGTATTAGACTATATAATTAAATTCAATTATATTATTTGGAATACATGTGGAATCGAATTGAATTAGTTTATGATAAATCATGATGTATGGCATGATAAAGACAATAGACAATATTAACGTGAATGACATGGAAGCGCATTACGAATAAATGATTATTATTACTGACAACATCATATTATATTTTAGTAATAAAGATATTCCCATACCAATTTTCATATAATTTGCACACAGTAAAACTATTTCATATACTTTAAAATCAGCTATTCACTATTATATATATATATATATATATAAATAATATATATATATATATATATATATATATATAAATAAAAACTATTATGTTGGTATTTTCAAAGAAACACAATTTATAAATCCATGATAATAAACTAACTATACACTTTCCCTAAAGAGCAATTTTTATTTATTAATAATTAAAAAAAAAGGCATTCATTCTACTCCACTGAATAAAACCCAATAATAGTTTCTATTTTTATATATCTTTATTATCTTGACACCATAACAACACCAATCAAGAAACTGACTTTTATATTTTGTATGGCTTCGCTTCTCTTTTTTTATTTTCTTTCCTCTGTTTTTTTTTCTCCACCACCACATAGAGAAAAATTGGGAACACCACCACAAAACACTTTTACGATGAAGGCAATTTTCTTGAGGTAAAAAAAAAAACCAAATCTTTTATGAATAAAAAAAAGAAACAATAAAAAGAAGTTATAGGGTTTTTTAGAGAAAAGAAAGAGAGGTATTTTTGAAATCGCATTTTTTTTATTTGGAATTACAGTAGAAAATAAAATAGTCTCCTTATGATTTTTTTTTTGTTTATTTTTTAAAATTTATTTGGAATCAAAACAATGGAATCAATTCCACTCTTTGTACTCAATTCAATTTCAAGAGTACTTATGAAGAGATTGTAAATAAATTGGTCTCATAAATTGTTAGCAAATAAGATAGATCATTGTTATTAATTAACTCATAATAAAATGATAAAAAAAAAATATCCCAACACAAGGTAGATCCTGTATCATCTCCCCCACACACCAACTCACATGTCATGTGGAGACTTGGAATATTCTGCTCGATAATAAGTTTATTGGTGCCGTACATCACTGATAAATGAATGCTTTATCAACATGAAATCCCTGAACCACGCACTGTTAGGCTTTTTGTCTTGCTGCTATTCGCTGGAACAGAAATGTTAGACCTGCTGGAAAAATATTGGTGGGTGTTTGGCATTCTACGTATGCATGCCAAGAAATTTTGAGCAAAAAGTTGAAACTAAACTTGTTATATGTTGTAGTTACCATAATACCACAGTCATGGTTTCTCTTTTTTGTTTTTTTTTACTCCTCGGAAAATATACTTTGTGAATCAAGTGAACGAGTAAAATCTGTAAACAACTAAAATCTTGGTTGTCTCAGACTCTTATAAGAGATACACGTCCTAACTCAAACTCCATACATGAAGTCAACAATAATGCATGTCATTATTCAAGATTGATCCGGGAATGCCCTCAATCAAGCAAGAAACTGGAGGAATAGTTAGAGTTTGCGAAACCCCATAGGCATTCCAACAATATGGATCCCGTACTAAATCTCCTTTATCAGGAAGAAGCTCGACATCTGAGAGTGTTATGTTGGTGCATGGGAGCGAGTCGCTGCACGCAAAATGCATCGGCGGGCTTCGAATATTGTAAGTTCCCCTAATGTTTTCGTAGAGGACTTCTGATACTGAAACAGCAGATGTTTGGTTGCTGCACCTCTTGGTGAGGCAGTAGAATTGGTCGATTATGATCGGATTCCTGACGCTGTCCATGTGAATATTACTGAAAGTTATTCCTGATACTGCTCCTGATCCACCCTGCCATGTCTTGATCCTGACTCCATTATCTGAGACTCTAATCACCGAGTCCCGGACTGTGATGTTGGAAACACAGGCTCGTGAATTGTGATTTCCTAGACTCCCGATGCTGATTTTGACACGATCAAAGGGGAAATTTGCAGAAAGATTAGCCAATGAGTCCAAGAAAACTGTGACAGAACATTCTGTAATACCTGATTCCATGACCCGGCCCACATGTGATGTTCTTTATGTCCACATCAAAACAACCTGAACCTATTGATATACAATCATCGCCTACGAACAGGTAAATATTGAAAAACAAGGTGTTAATTAGTGAGCTTTTGAGGGAAGCTGTTAATGGAGATGAGAAGGATTTTTTAAATGTTCTGATCACTAACCGTTAGAGATCACTGAATTATATATCCCAACACCATTGGTGTTCTCTATGTGAATTCCATCGGTGTTGGGACTCAGGGCAGGAGCGGTGATCCGAATTGATTCTACATGAACATTCCTGCAGTTGTCAAATCTGAAGTTGAACTGCGGGCTGTTCTTGATTTTAAGTCCCTGGATAGTTAGGTTTGAGCTCATGAAGAACCTTATGGCCTGCATTTCAAATGTTAGGTTTACTGGAAAAACCCAAAAATATTTTTAATCGGGAGTGAAAATTGAAGATGACTTACAGTTGGACTATCACAAGGTCCAGGCATTGTTGTTCCATTTATTCCCTGTGCCATGAATGTAAAGAATCAGGCTTGTGAGTGATGCTAAGAAATTTTATCATATATTAACAAAATAAATGTGTCCCATTTATTCCTGACATGAATCACCAACACGAATTCAACTCAAATTTTTCAGGTTGGAAGAATTATTTCAGCAGTACCTTGTGGGGTTTACAAGGAAGATCCCACCATTTCTCTCCTCTTCCATTTATTACACCACCTCCTTGAAGTGACATTTCATTTATTCTGTAAAATACAAGCCATTGACGTCTACTGTTCTTCTTTGGCCAGGAATCAGGTCCATCAGGTGGCATAAGAGTCCCATCAACCTTCACAGTGAACAGAATGTAACCAATCAATTTCCAGAGCTCGTAAGTCTTTTCAAATTAACGTTAAAAGGCACAAAGAACAATCATAATAGTACCTGAAACACTAGACCATCATGGCAAGGACCAGTGAAAATTGTAGATTGGATAATGAAATCAAAACCAGAAGGAACAAGGATGACAGCAGAATCAACTTGGTTGCAGGCCGCATCCCATGCCATCTTGAACGCGTCCGTATCATCTATTATACCATCACCTATAGCCCCAAAATCGCGCACATCAAAAACAGCACTAGAGTTATAGCCACTCCCATCTGAAGGATTAGCGGGCTCAGGTGGAGGAGCGGGAGGTTCGGAAATCGTGGGTGATTTGTGATCATCATTGTGTTTGTGGTGTTTTGTATGGTTATGCCATCTAGCCTGGGTGCAGAGGAAGAAGCAAACGAAAGAAATGCCAAATACCAGTACAGAGAAACGAGAATGCTCCATTTTAAGCTCGACCTGGTTCAAGTTTTAATGGTGGAAACAAAAGAGAACTCTTCTAGAGTCTTTACACTTGCCGGAACCACAGAAAAAACTGTTTGAATCGCTTTTGCTGTACGAACTATCAGAAACTAGATCAAAAGACTGCCTGACAGTTAATGCACCCTGAGTTATTTGAAGTCGAAACAAGCAAGTGGCTTGTTCAAGTGACCACTGCGAGCACTAGAGCAACTTGCTAATTAATGACTAGGTTTGGCTTTGGAAAGTATGCGGAACCAGAAACGCATGCTTCCATATTTATAATAAGAGTGGATAGTGGAGGTGGCTTTGAAAAACATTTGCGGCGGGAACCGACCGAATTCCTTATATGCGGTGGCTTTTCTTTTCTGTTTTTTCTCTGAGAATGTGGAGTCTGCAGATGACAGTTCGGGAAAAAGGTAAGAGCAAGTTTGTTCGATTCCCTTTTTTTTTCATTTGTAACGAAATGTTTCGGTTTTTGAAGTGTTTTTAACGTTTTATTTTGAGATTGTACTTTTTATGTTTATGTTTATGTAATTAAATATATTAATTTAATAAAAAAAAATTAATTTAAATTCAAAAATAAAAATATTAGAATTATACAATTTAAATTTCAAAAATAAGTAAGAGAAAAAAGAAGAAGTTAAACTGATATAATTCAATCGACTTGATGAATTTAAAGATAACATGGATAATTTGATTGATGAGTTTACAGATAACATGGAAAATTGATAAAAAATATAGTTTAAATAAAAAAATCAAGTTGAAAATTTAAAAAAATATTGATACGACAATATATTGGATTAACTCGGGTCAATCTAGGTTAACCTTTCAAATATGTAACCTGCGTTATAAGACCATGATAACCTTAAATAAAACAAATTATAAAGTTCAATTCATAATAAAAAAAAATAATAATAAAATTGGGAAAATTTTAATCTAGAAAGAGAGCCAATAAAATAATTTTTCTACACAAAATTATGAATCTTGATAGTATTATGAGAATGTCATAATCAATCTCGCAAGGTCATTATATTCTCTGATTGCTCTGAAATTTTAACATAATATATATAAATATATCAAGAGACTCCTCGTAAAATTTCATCTCAATCTAACAGTCGAATTAAGAGATATAATTAATATTGTAAAACTATTCCTTATTTAAAAAAAATAAAAATATAGGTAAGTTTCATTGCTCATTAAGTAACCATCAGGTTTTGATTGAAATAGCTTAAACAATTCACAATCACTTCAACCGCTTGATTTGCAGACACATCGCTCGTCTATGACTCGACAAATACAGATAGGCAAACATCAAACTTTATCTGTGTTAAAGAATAATATAAATTATATATTAATATCTCATCTTACAATTTAGGTTTTTAGGTGAGATGATTTTTTAGCATGATATTTGTCTTGTTGACTCTCGACGATCACAAGTTTAAATCTCACTACCTTCATTCTATTTGATGAAAAAACAAACACAAGGTAGTGTGAGTCTGTGCAAGTTTCAAGTTCAAAGAGTTTTCACTTGAGGAGGTGTGTTAAAAAATAATATAAATTATATTAAGAGGTCTAACCTAACAACTTAAAATTTTAAGTGAGATGGTTCCTTAACAATCCGTTTTAGGAACCGGACAGTGAATGTCCTGCTAAAATTAAGTTATCTTTCCTTGTAGTGGAAACTTCACTTAGAGCTCTGTAAGGTTTTTGCTGAAAGCTTATTTTGTAACCGACCAGATCAATGCAAACATGTCGGATCATGGTTTCACCATCGCCCCTTTCGGTGATGTTCCTATATTCTGCAAATGGGATCTGATTGCTTTCAATGGATGATTGGATACCACTTGAGGGATTTCAATTCTTCTCATAAAAGAATTCAAGATAATCCAAATTTAGTGCTTGTCATCTGTAGCCATGAACAATCTTTAGAAGCATGTCTGCTAGCAATATGGTTTTAGTAGTCAACGAAGTAGCATTTTCTGCAAGTTAGTCAAAGCAGAACAGAGCAGCACACTAATTCAAAGTTAGTCCATTTCCAGTGCTCAAATGCTTGACGGGAAGATTGGTTTGGATCACCTTGCTCAGCATTTCACTAAGTTTCCTATTATTTTATTACAACATGCTGCATGGATTCCATCTTCTGTAGTATAATTTTATCTTCTAATTAACCTATATATATGTTTTTAATCGTTCTGGATCGAATTTACAACATGACGCGAAGATTGGTTTGGATCATTTCTTTGAAAATCATACTGTGACTGGATTTCTGATTCATATCAATGCTATGGACACCATGAAAGAAACAGCTCTGCTCTAAGAATAGATCGAATTTAACCCCAGAAAGATTTCTGAAGCCTGCTGAAGATTATGTTCTTAAAAAACCATAGCTGTCCGTTTCGCTTTGGTTGGCGTTTCGTTTTTTCTATTGGTACGGGGCGTTTTGGTTTCGGAGCGTTTCGGTGCGCCGTTTCGGAGTTGTACTGTTTATAGTTAATTAATTATAAAAAAATTAAAAAGCAAAAAAATTAAATATAATTTTTAATTTTTATAAAATTAAAGTTGATGCAATAATTTTATTTTTTTATAATATATATATATATATATAATTCCCCCCCTCTAAATCAAAACAATTATATATATATATAGGGAGAGGGGGGCGGGAATTTTATTTATATATATATATATATATATATAATAGGTATAGAGTTAGAGGGGGGCGGGGACAGGTATAGGCCATAGAGGGGCGCAATAAATATATTCAACATTTCAACTTGAGAGACAGAGATTCAGAGAGAGAGAAGTGGGAGACCGGAACGGCACACCCGGTACAATTCCGGTGCATTCCGGCCGAAATTTGACCGGATTTTCCGATACAGGCTGGAATAAAAAATAAAGTAAAAACTACGTTATTTTGTTTTGTTTTTTTGACTGGTACGAGGGTTCCGGCTGGAACGGATTGGACAACTATGTAAAAAACAGAGACTATCTCCACTGCTATGCTATGTGGGGTTTATTTAATCATTTTTCAGATCAGGATGGAGAAGAGGCAAAGTCCATATTGATGCCCCATTATTCTTTAACTATTCTTTATCAACAGAATATGGGACGGCGGTTCCATCATTACTTCCAGTCCACGCATGTCTTAAAGCGCTGTAGCTACGAACAAAAGTAAAACTTTGATGCTGCTCGCCTCTGAGATTTGTGGCCCAAAAAATCCGCTGCATAGCGTGCCTTGCCGACTTATAAAGCATAAAAATTTTCAACCCCGCATTGAGCGTACTGATTTGATTCACTTTCTCATGTAAAACGCCATTTATTCTTAACCCTTCCCGTTGCATTTCATTGAATAAATCATGTACGGACAAGCATATTTGGCATCCATGAATCGTGCAAGGAGGAGGATGGATCAAGCAGAGAATCAAGGGTTGCATTCAACAGAAATCTTCTTTCAATGTAACCCTCGTCACAAGGGATCGAATTGTAGCCAAGAAAATTATAAAAGTTGCAGTTTGTCTTTCACTTAAGATTAAGGGTCAGTAATGCCAGGGAGGTTTTTAATAACATACTACGCAGAACCTTACCTGCTCTCTACACAAAGATAGAAGATGAACATGAACTAAAAAATAGTTATAAAAATTGAAATAAATGAGCTGGGGATGCATAACGAATAACTCAGCTTGAACATGGTTTTCACATTAACAGACCACTAGCTACTTCTCTACAGTGGAGCACGCACCATTTTCTGCGAGGAGCATCCCGCTTGAAAGAACATCATCACAACCCAAGGAAGGCACACTGCTTTCTTGCATGCTCTGGGATCAGCTTGACAAGCATCTCAACTGGCACTCCTTTCAGCTCTGACAAGAGTTGAGAGAAATCAACAACAATCATAAACAGCAACTTCAGAGGAATTAATGAATGAATATCGAGAACAGGGTCATACCATGAGGCTTAAAGTTGAACAGCGGTGGAAGAAAGCGTCCGTTTGGTAAACGGGTGGTGGGATCTCGCAGCTCATCAAAGAAGGGATGGATCAAAGCCTCCAGCTGCATTACAAAATAAATTATAAGAATAAATAAATAAACCAAAAGGATTGCCACAAAACAAAAGCTTACAGCTAAAACCTAAAGAACTCGTTCGTTCAATCAATCCTACACCGCATGTACAATAGAATGCTCAACTACAGGTCAAGAAGGTGAATGCCTAATTGGGGTTCCCTATTTCCCTAATATCTGCAGAAAAGCAGCACAACCAAAGCAGGGATTCCTGATATCTGTCTCATATCCTAAATGGTACGGCTGAGTCAATGACAAAAAGATGCATTATTTGACTGGAATGACTTCAGGAAAGAAAATACAAAGAGTCACGGGCATGAACTTGGAGGTATCTTTGACATGGACACAACACCTTTACAAACAGAAAAATACAACAGTAGGTATTGAGGGAAGAAAAGGTCATTCAAAGAATAATTTTTCATTTGATCTAGCTGGAATTTTATACTCACAGCTGTGCTTCGGAGATTTGGAGAGTACTGTAATAGTCTTGAGACAAGGTCCACAGCTTCAGGGGGCATGCGCTTGTGGAATATCTGGCAATCACATGTAGGCAAATAAGTGAAAAATTCTTACAAAGCTTATTTTGTAGAGACAAGGTAGAAGCACTATTTTCAGGTACCTTGTGCCATGGGTGAGCTTTAATTTGAGGAAATTTGAACTCTGTGTAATTAGGATTCATGCACTTAATTTCCTCCCTTGTTGGGGTACCCAAAACCTGCAAGAGAATCACATAAATTGTAAGGAAGAAAAGAGCTTACAGCACAGGCAGTTAAGGAAATCTAGAAATTTCAAATCTCAACATGTCAAGGACTGCTCCCTCCAAGTTTATTATAATTAAAACTTCACCTCTTGACCATTTGTGCCCGATGGGAATTGTCATAAAATAGGCTCATAGGATTAGAAATTGCAAGGATGACAAACTGAAAATGGGTTTTTCTTATACAGACCAATCTAGCACTTTTTTAAGTATCAGAAACAATTATTTACCTTTATAATTTCAACCAGCTGGTCTACTCCGCTCTCACCCGGAAAGAGAGGCTGTCACCCATAAAAATATTTGTGTCACTTGATAATTTGCTAACCCCAAAAAAATACAGCTAAACAAACTTGTAAAATAAACAGTCACCTACCTGTCCGAGCAGCAATTCAGCCAGAACACATCCCGCAGACCAGATGTCAATGGCAGTGGTGTACTCAGTGGCACCAAAAATAAGTTCAGGTGCTCGATAGTACCTAGAACATATGTAAGATATGTTTGGCTCGCCTTTAACCTGTCAAAAGTAATCAGAATTGGAATAATATATCTTATATACATATCATAACTCAAAGAATGATAATTATTCCAGGATAGAAAAATTCATACCAAAACTTTTGCACTTCCAAAGTCACATAGTTTCACTTGGTGCGTATGTGGGTTCACCTATTACAAATTAAAAAAAAAAAAGGAGATTCACAATAGAGAAAGTAATAATACAAACAATGAAATAAGATTGACATATTACAAGAATACAACAATGCGATCTTGAAAGCACATTTAGTAGTTTGCTTCACAAATGTTCTACATTGCAGGTGCTACTCCAAGTAAAAGAAAAACCAGGTAACCTTGTCAACGTACCAATAAATTTTGAGGCTTTATGTCTCTATGGCACACTCCAATACTATTGTGAATGTAAGCAAGAGCTCTACAAATCTGTTAATGAGCAAGGAAAAAAAGGGTTGGATAAGATCCATAAGCTAATAAACTCCACTTGTTAAACCACTTATCATACAACCTATATCTAGTGTGTAACAAACACAATTCAAATAGGAAAGAAAGCACATATACAGCTCATACCTGATAAAAGTAAAGTTTGACATATATCAAAGGCATCCTTTGATTCATCTTATAGTAGTGTTTGATTACACGATGGATGGTCTCAGGAACATACTCAAGTACCAGGTTAAGATATAGTTCATCTTTTTCAGTTGTTGAGAAGAAACAGTGTTTCAAAGACACTACATTAGGGTGGTCTAGTAGACGCATGGTTTGCAGCTCCCGGTTCTTGTACCTTTTATCTTGCAGAACCTTTTTAATAGCAACAGTTTCACCAGTCTCTAAACATTTTGCCTGAATACCCATACCACAGAGAAAAAAGAAAGAAAAGAAAGTTTAGTGCTTCATCCAAATGATATGAAAATCATACAGCTAAAAAAATGAAAATCAAAATTATATCTAGATAACAACTTACCTGGAACACTAGTCCAAAAGATCCATGCCCAACAACACGCTCAGCCATATAGCTTATTGTCTGCATTCATCAGAGATTAAATTGTGTCGTCACAAAATGAAAACAACACCAGAATCCCTTAGACCAAGAGGCTAGCATTTAAAGATAATAACCTGCTTTGGCTGGCCATTTTTGCCACCAATGGTCGTGACAATTATATGACCTGTCTCAGTTCCATTACCATCGACCATAGCTGCTTCCATTTCCTGTCCAACATTAAACATTATCCTTCCAAGTAAATAATATTGAAACCAAGCAATCAACACAAGTGATGGGTAATGAAAAGGATGATAATAGCAAGTTGGAGGAGATGGCAGCTTGCATACCTTGTCATCACTAATTTTCATGTCATTCATCTCACCAGGCAGCTTATCAACACCAGTTGTGTTTCCACTTGTATCTCGCAGTCCAGAGGCAGGGATAACACTTACAGAAGCCATTTGCTCAAAAAAGAAAGCAATCAAGAAGATCCTCTTACAAATTCACCTTGCCAGCACCATAAAATTCAGTAACTCACCTGTGTAAAAGATTAATCAAGGTTAGTTGTTTCATGTAAATGAAACAGAGTAAATCATCAATGAATAAGCAGAATGAGTTACCCTTCAATATTAAATACAGTTTGCAAGCTGATAAAAGATGATTTTCGCACAACAACAATCTTCACAAGGAAGAACAACAAAAACAAGATGCATAAGGAGCCATCCATGCAAACTACCAGCATTACAGCACGTAGAGTGCATTCTACTTAAATCCATGAAATGCGTCGTTATTAAGACCTTAGTAAGATCTCAAAGAGTTAAGTAACAAAATTCCATGTTGAGAAAGTACTCTGATTATGAAAATCAAAATGTCATAAAAAATTACTTTGTAGTAACAAAATAATTTTTCAACCAAATCATCTGCTTCTTACAGACCCTAAATAGATAGATTTGAAGATCAATTAATCTTGGGATAATAGATTCTGTCAAAATTCAAGAAATTAATCAACTTAAAATAGAAATTAATAGCCAGGCTCCATTGGACACAAAGTCGCAAGCCAAGCTCCTTCAGCACTCAAGTAACAGTCAAACACTAAAATCCATGCGGTATTTTGACACTGAAAAGGGCAAGGAAAGGTGAAAGATGTTTAATTTCTTTCACCATACACAAAAATCATTAATCTCAAACAAGTTTGGCGTGGCTAAACCACGTCCTTAGTTTAGTCAGTTCTTTCTCATCTCTCTGATAATCCCTGCCACTAAAAGGCATAAGAGATAGCAAAATAAGTTTAACTGAGATGGTTTTTTGTCAGGGCAGCCAAAACCGCAGTTTGCTTGAGATGGTATTTATTAAATTTTAATTTTTTTTCCTCTTAAACAAAAATGCAAGTAAGATCTTTTAATTAAAAATGTAAATGTGTTTTTGAAAAGCCAAATAGTGCCAAAAATAGAAGAAGAAAAAACCCACTAAAACACATTTTGAGTAGAGAGAAGAGGCCAAGCAAAGCCAAGAAAAAATAATTGAGAAGATAATGAAGATCCACAAGACTCATAAATTCTGTGCAAAACCCACAAGAAGAAAAGGATAAAACAGCATAAACTACCAAGTAGTAAAAGAAATAAAAGTAATGATCCTTCCTGGTGCACACACAGATCAAAGCATAACAATGTAAATAGCCTGATCCAGAAACTAAAAACAAAAGGACTCGACTTAAAAAAAAAAAACACTTGTAAAAAATCCATCAAAAAGAAAAAAAGAGGAACTTACTTAGACTTGCAGATCAGGTCAGGAAATTGAGGAAATGAAGGGACGGTATTGCAGGGAGAGGCCAATTCATGACCGGATTTCAACAAGCATAATGCTTTACGGAATCGAGTACGGTTCTTGAGAGAGAGAAGGGGAGGGATAGAGAGAAAGGGTTAGAAAAAGCAGTTTGATGTAGCTTTCTTTGGTTTGGATTTTGGAAAGTTTTTAGCAAGTACTCCTCTATTTTGTTCAGCACAGATAGAGATAGATAGAAGACATAAATATGAGTGTTGTTCTTGTATTTTTCACTTTCCTTCTTTTTGACCGTTCAACCCTAGCTGGGCCCCACTCTTCCACTTTCAAACTTTCCCTGTCCCCTCTCTGTTTTCTTTTTTTAACTATTATTATTGAAAGGAGAGAAGCGCTATGGAAACTCCAAAGTCCAAACGCATGATTGGCAAGGCAATCTGCAAAATTCTATAAGCTCCGTGATAAGCCCGGCCATGGGCGTTGAAAAAGAAGACAGCTGCCATAATCACCCTGTAAAGAAGTCGAAGAAGATGAGCACAGTACCAGGCTCCACCAAAGCTTTCCTGTATCCTTCCCTTCATTCCAGCCTATCTCCAATCCTAACAAAATACCAATCTGATGAGAGAAGCCCCGATCCAAGTCCCTGAATCATCCCGCGAAAGGCTTCCCGCAGTGGCAGTGACCAAGCTCTTATCAGAAGCCCATCGGTGTTCAACTTAACCCAACTTTTGGATCGCTAGCTGGATCCATCCAGTGACTTGTTCATGGCGGACAGCAGCGGATTAGAAGCAGCAGCAGCAGCACTATTCACCACTCGTATGGGATAAGCAAGAATGCAATGCATGGGATTATTTGGAAAGGAAAAAATAGCTTCAAATAAACTTTTATTTCTCCAATACCATAGAAGCTCTCAAGAGTTTCATGCAGCAGAAGCATCAATGCCATAACGAAGAAGATGGGGCGGCGGTTTCCGAACCAAAATCGCATCTCAGGCGGCAAGGGTCGTCTGTTAGCCTTCTCTTCATACGATTTGTTAACAGCACATCGTGTAACACTAGCCCTATTTAAGATCTAATCCTTTGAGGACAATTCCAATTCCATACAAGCCTCCATATTCTATCCATGGATAGAGAATTTGTATCGGGAAGAGCATGATAAGCCAATTTCCTACAATTACTATATATATGGCTTCCAACAAATTCGATCACACCCACAATTCAAATTAGGACAAATGGCCGCGATTTTTAAGCAAATGCCACCACAAGAAAGTGAACTAAAAAGTAGCATTTTTAAAAAATATTGAGAATGAGGTATATTGCATTGACACGAATTTTTAAATATTATTATTATTATTATTATTATTATTATTAAATAATAATAATAATAATAATAATAATAATAATAATAATAATAATAATTGTCAGGACAGTTACATCTCTGCCAAGTTTAAGATTTGATCAGTAAGTTTCCGACTGTTAAGGTTTCTTGTTGATTACAAGAAAATATTGTGATGTAATAATTTACAGCAAGAAGGCTTGACATGGAGAGGAGTTTTGCTGTAAAAGCAAAAGCCCACGGCCAGCACTATTTTATTGGGCTGGATCGATAGTGGGCTTTTATGAAGGTCAAGGGAAATTTATTTAGCACAATTAATTTAGGACGCCTTAAAGGTTAAATGCATCCCTACAAGAAAATATTTCACTTGAATGTTTTTGTTATTTCATACCCATTAAGGATAATTTGGTTTTTTATATTTGTTAAGTAATATAAAAACTCAAAAAGCTACTGGTGGTGGGCTTTTTATTCTTGCTTTTATTTTATTTTATCCCTCCTCCTTAAAAAACTATTGGTTGATCATCGTGGAAAAAATAAAAACAGTTATCATGAGATTAAAATTGTAATTATAATTTTGGGTAATTATACTTGTAATTGATAAAATTTAGTATTTTGTTGACATGTAAAGATATTCATCAAGAAGAATGTAAAGTAATGTCAACTACATTAATATACATAATATTATATATGTGAAAGTTTATCATTTATACTTATATCATGCATATATGTAAGTCTTTTATTTAATTACATGTGCTAGATTGTAGAATAATTAAAGATATATGATATGAGGAATTTAGTCTAATGGATTCCATTAAGAGGTCGAGTATACTTGATGACAACACTTAGAAAATCATAAAAATAGAGTACACTCTATTGATATATTTATTTTATAAGTAATAATTAATAATATACTAAATTTACTTAGATGAATCCATGATTTCACCCCAATTGATTGACTAATTGACATGATTGACCACTTAATGAAATGAGCAGTTAAAATCATTACTATCTCAATTAATTGATGGAATAGGTGGTCAATTGATAAGAGAAACTTATCTCTCTAATTAATGAAAAGCCAATTTATTAAACTCATTTGAGGCTATGACCCGTGTTGGATTTCTTTTTAAAAGGTGTCTGTGACTACTAGACCATCGTTGATTTTTTATATACCTTTTATTGTAATTTTAGTTTATATTATAATTGATACTTCTTTTAATATCTTTTTTTTTTTCATTTAATATCCATTTTGTATGGTTTTTCTATTTAGCCTTTTTTTTAGAATAGGCATTTTAAAAAAATATTTTGTATGTAGTGAATTTTTAAAGATATTATTCTTATTCATCTATATTTTTTATATAGATAATGTGTTTAATAAAACAAAAAAATATTTATTTCTAGATAATACTTCTTCTATGTGCAATATTGCACCATATTTTTGTTCTTTTTTCTAGTTCAATCAATTTTACATGTCTATTTAATTATGTTATCTTTTGATTGAATAAACAAGTTAATTTTAATAAAAAGTTATATGAACACAAATGGATAAATGTTGCATGTTGCTAGATCAAATATATTGATCTGCATTCATTTATTGACTTTTCTCATATTTATTTATAGTTGTCATGAATGACTTTTTATTTATTTATTTATTTATTAGTATAGATGATTCTTAGTCCTAAGGAGCGTGACGTGATGACAAAAGATTGACGATCTACATAACAGGTCTCGAGTTAGAGTCAGAATGTGCACCCTTTCTAAGAATCTAGGACAATCGAAATTTTACTCACTCATATGGGCCTACAAAATACGTTTTCCGGGGAGTGAAGTTTCCTCACATAAAAAAAAAGATGGTTCTTGATTTATTTAATTAAATACTTGTATAAGCTTTTTATTTGCACATTGAATTTTTTTTTTTATGTAAAACAAAACATCAAAAACTTTTATATCTAATATTTTTATTGAGAAAAATAATACAAGTGAAACATGGGTCAAATAGCTAATCGCAGCTAAATTTTTTCATGATTTAAATAACTTGTCAAGATTTGATTCCACGAGAGTTACATGAAATATTTAATCAATCAATTTGTGTCTTTTTCTCTTGAAAGTGCGTTCTTTTGTGGAAAGATGTCATGAAAAGAGATTAAAAATAATTAATGTTCAAGTTAGCGTGTTAAAAGACTAAATATTCTCCCTGTACGATTTATCCTTAAACTAATCCAAGCATGCTGTGGTAATTAACAAGTCTTTAAACTTGCACAGATCCACATTATCTTGTACTTGATTTTTATCAAATAAAATGAGGGTGGTGAGATTTGAACCCATGACTGTTGGGTCAACAAGACTCTAATACCATATTAAAAAATCATTTTATCTAAAAATTTAAACTGATAAGTAAGATTCTAAAAAAATATAGTTTATATTATTTTATAACAGCTTCTGGTCATGGGAGGCAAGTTCTGGGATTTACAAGTTCAGTAAGAAAGAAGTAAGTGGATGCTGACTTCTTTGGATACATCAGGATATGACCTAATTAGTGCATGATTTGGCGAATATTGCAAGTTAAATATTTCAGTGGCATTATATTTCTAACGAGTGAGAATTAAAAATAGTTTAAGAATGGACGATGGCCACCATGTCTGACATGGAAAGCTTTTTAGGTAAAGAAGACCCTATCAGAACATCAAGAGATTGTTGATTAATAAAGAACGAAAATAACTTTCACATTATCGGTAGTGGAAACCCTAATCAGGAAGATCACGAGTGAAATTTTGTAAAAACTTGAGAATCTATGGATTCTGATGACTCCTGGGGCCTTTTTTTATTGCTTGGTGCAGGTTTACTGTTCATATATAAGACACCGGGCATCGAGGGTCATCATTTTAGTTAACCAATCTCGAGAACTGGTTTGGCTAGCTGGATCGACTAACCCGCTTACGCCTACCTTATGGTAAGCTGTGGGCTGTGGTGTGGGATCGACCTTCTCAGTGGGGCACACAAAACTTAAGGTTTGTTTGTGAATATGTTTTTAAAAACAAATATTTTTTTTTACTTTAAATAAAAAAAATATTTATAGATTATTTTGATATATCGATGTCAAAAATAATTTTTAAAAAATAAAAAAAATTATTTTAATATATTTTTAAAAATAACTTTAATTGCAGTTCAAACAATCTTGTATTCTTTAAAACAGTGCCCCGATTATTATCTTATAACTAACCTAAGATTTTCAATTCTCAAAAAATAAAATACTTGAAAAAATTAGAGGCGATTAGATGTTTGGAGCTGGCGTTGAATATTCCATGCATTTATGTTACAGAAAATAAATAAATAAATCATACACTTGTCATGTGGCTAGTCAATCAACTTGCTTTTTTTTTTAGTGATAGTCAATGAACTTTTTAATTTTATCATATTAAACCATATGTTTCTCATTAGTTTTGAAGTTGACTACCAAACAATGGCTTGAACCCTTATATTTGCACATTAATTGACGGGAGTATTTGTTTTCACGGTTTAAAGTGTTTATTTATTTATTTTGATAAATAAAAATAAAAATAAAAAATATTTTTTTTAAATATTTTTTAATTAAAAATACTTTTATAAAAATATTACTACATTAGCAAACACGCACGATTTAATAAATGTACGTCATATGGTACAAATTGAAACCTTGATGATAATGATAATTATCGACCGTGAACGTGCATGCTCGGCCAATTAATGAGCAGAAGCTGCCATTCCCCGCACGACTTTCTCCGTTTCAACATGAAAATGAAAGGAGCTACGTTTTTTATCATTAAATATAAATGATTTTTTTCTTACATTTTTTAATTTATCTTAGAGGCTAATTTTGATAATTAAATATAACTGATTTTTATTTTTACAGATACATGATTCAAATATAATTTATCTATATAAAAATAAATATCTTACAGGTAAACTAAAATAATATCTTAAGAAATATGAGATTATAAAAATAATTTTAAAGATCAATTATTCTTAAGAAATTAAAAATAAGATGTTAATTGAAATTAAAATTAAAAAAAAAATCCCCACTCCTCTACTGTGTTTCTTGGTATTGCTGTTATTTTTCACATCGCCATGGCATATTATTTAGGCGTCATAAAGTTTATCAATCCCCAGAAGAGTCCAGATGCATCTTAACCGTCCAGAATTATGAATCCCTACTCCTATAAACGGCGACGAAACTTGCTGCCGCATGTATGAATTAATTTCCCTCGCCGGCTAGGCGTATTTAATTTTTATTTTAAAATAATTATTTATTTATTTTTTTATTTATTTTTTTATATCAATACATAAAAATAATTTAAAAACATTATTTTAAAAAAAAAAATTATAATTTTTTTTCCAAAGTGATTTTAATTTAGTAGATAGGTTGTTTGTTTTTATGTTTTAAAAATATTTTTGATAAAAAGTTTATATTTTATATTTTAATTAATTTTTTATGTATTTTTAAGTTATTCTATGTGTTGGTATCAAAAATATTATTTTAATAATTTATAAATAAAAAATATTTTAAAAAATAATTACTGCTATATTTATAATCTCTCCAATTTATTAGAGAAATTTAAGATTCTAAGTATGACTAGATCGGATTGCCAATTGAGACGATTAAAAATTAATTAATTTTTTTAATAATTTAAATAATCAAACTAAACTAAGTTTAAATCAATTGGACCGTAAAAAAATATTTCCCCATCAAATACACAAAAACTCAATATATTCAGATTCTAATAACAAAACTATGGATTCCAGTTGTTATAATATGGAATTATGGATATTTGAAACTTTAAGTTTAATTTGAATTTTGGATATTTGCTAATTCAAACTTTAAAGCCTTTAAATTATATTTTTTTTATTAATTAAAATATATATTAAGATTGAGGTTGATAGTTGTGCTGCTAAATTATTTTTAATATATTATATCATTGATTTGATTCCATTATTCGGTGATTGATATTCTTTTCTAAATTGACCTTCAAATCATGTATTATAACTATGACTTATACCGTATTTGTACAGCTCTTACTATCCATTAAATATAATTATAAAATTCAAATCGAGGATTCAATTTCTATAATCAAATTATTAATCCTAGAGTTTTCAAATTCCCTACTATTCAACATATTAAAAAGATAAAAAACCAGTAAAATATATTAATTTAAAATTAAAAATAATAATTTAGAAAAAGCACAATCCAATTATATTTCCAATCGAAGATCTTATGAGATGTTTGAGAGTGCGCTTTAAAAATATTTTACAAAAATACTTTAAAAGCATAATTTTTTATTTTTTATATTTTTTGATGCGATGATATTAAAAATAAATTTTAAACAATAATAAAATAATTATTTTAATATATTTTTGAAAAAAAAACTTTGAAAAACAATATATATCATATTCTCAATCATGCCATTAGTCAAATAGTTCCTGTTTTCTATACTAAACCCTTCACATAATTGCATTTCAAACTAATTTTATAATTTTTTTTTTTTTTTCATGCATGAAAATCTATTTTATTAATTTATTTTACATATATAATTTTTTTATCTTAAATAGATTTGTTTTTAATACCGCCATACCAAACGCTTTCTCCCAAATGACCCCTCTACACGCTCCAAATCCAACCAACAACCCCCAACCCGCGGCAAGCTCAAAAAACAAAAAGTCAACGGGGACAGACAACTCATTACATAGAAGGACGATACAGTCCTGGCAATGGCACGCGTCAACCCAAGAGCAGTCACGTGTCAATGAAGCAACTCGATTAGCGTGTGAAAACAACGGTCTCTCAAGATCCCATGGTTTCAAAACCCACACGTGTCCAGTTACCGTACTGACTTTACCTGTAGCCACCGGTCATCTCTCTTACAAAAATTATTTAAAAAAATACTGAATCCGTTATTATAACATACTATAGCTGAAACCAATAAGTTTCAAAATTTGATCACTCAGAAAATCAAAAATCAAAATCATTATTACCAGCGAAAGAGAAGAGAAGAGAAGAGAGTTTGAAGTCGGAATCTTTTAAAAAGAGAAAATTGATTGATTTTATTTTTTTCGGTGAATGAAAGATGGTAGTTGAAGCAGAGGTAGTAAGCGTGCCGGTGTTGGATGTTCAATATTTTGCTGCTAAAGGAAACAGTCCTTCTCATGAGATTGAAGGTGTTGTTGCTGTTTCTTCTTCCCCAAGAAGGTTAAGTCAAGTTCGCGTCTCGGATTCTATCTCCGCCGAGTTATCCGCCTCTCAATTGGTCAGTCTTCTTCACCATCCTTTTCTTTTTTGCTAGGGTTTGCTTCGTTTGAGAATCTTGAATATTTATTAGTTATAAAAGAAATTGAGAATTTGCTACTGGTTGTGTGCTGAATTACTTTTTTTTTTTAAATAAAAAAATAAATATATATTCATAATGGGTTGTTTAGATCGGGTTTTGTTTATGTCCCAGCTGAATCTGAATGAAAATTTCGACCTTTTTATTAATTTATTTGTAGGGGGCAGAAAATAAAAATAGAAATTCACTTCTGGGTGTTTCCAATGAATTGCTTTGTTCCTTCTATTATTTACTAGTATGCTATGTTGCAACTGTAATTATGAATTCGATGTGTGATCTGTGAGATAAAATTTTTGTCAATGATGATTGAAAGATGTTTAGATTTTGATTAGTTGTGCTGTAGGTGAAAAACTCAATGGTAAATCATCTCCTTTTGCAGGATATTACATGTTCAGAAAAAGTTTCAGATGCAGAAACTATGGAGTCCGCCATCCTGGAGTTTGTTCCCAGTATTCGTTCTGGTAGCTTTGCTGACATTGGGCCTCGGAGATACATGGAAGATGAGCATATACGCATAGATGATCTATCTGCGCAATTGGGCTCGGTCTTTAAGTTTCCCAAGCCCAGTGCTTTCTACGGGGTAATTGTTGATCAAACCTATGGTTGTTGAATTGTATTTATTTGATAGGTTGAAGGAGTTTTCAACTGACTGAGAATGAATTTATTTGCAGGTTTTTGATGGTCATGGAGGACCTGAAGCAGCAGCTTATATCAGGAAAAATGCAATGAGAATATTTTTTGAAGATGTAAATTTCCCTCAGACATCTGAAGTTGACAATATATTCTTGAAGGAGGTTGAGGACTCCCTCCGGAAAGCATTTCATCAGGCTGATCTGGCTTTGGCAGATGACCGCGGCGTGAACACTTCTTCAGGGACAACTGCACTTACTGCTTTTGTATTTGGAAGGTATATATGTGCTATTGAACATGATAATATAACCATGTGTATGTGAAAGCTTTGTTTTACCTCACCAAAGTTTTGTTTTTAGGTATATTTGTGGATGTGATGTTGGTCAATCACCACCTAGTTTATCTACAATAAATGTTTTATGAAATCCACTATTATATATCAATCTTCACATCTAATCTATGAAGTTATGCTAACTAAGGCTGTCTTGTTTTTGTCTCACACATGATGATGCTTTACCTGAACCTGCAAACATTTGAGTTAACTTCCACTAATGGTTAAGATGGGTCAATACCAGCCTTCCCACATCATCTTTCAGTGCATTGCTCTAGTTGACTTTGAAAAACTAGAAACTTCCAAGTGCCTTTTTATTTTGTGCTTCCCATTGATAGATTTGCAGTATTTCCTGGAAATGATTTTTTCTCCCCTCACAAGCATCCTGATCATGCTTTCATAATCCAGGCTATTGATGGTTGCTAATGCTGGTGATTGCCGAGCAGTTCTATGTCGTAAAGGAGAGGCAATAGACATGTCCCAAGACCATAGGCCTATTTATCCATCAGAGCGAAGGCGGGTTGAAGAACTGGGTGGGTATATTGATGATGGGTATCTTAATGGTGTACTGTCAGTTTCCCGAGCCCTTGGTGACTGGGACATGAAACTCCCTCGGGGTTCTCCTTCACCTCTCATTGCTGATCCAGAATTCCAGCAGATTGTTCTAACAGAGGATGATGAATTTCTCATAATTGGTTGTGATGGGATTTGGGATGTCATGTCAAGTCAGCATGCAGTCAGCCTTGTCCGCCATGGGCTGCAGCGGCATGATGACCCTGAGCAGAGTGCTAGGGACCTTGTCATGGAAGCCTTCCGTCGTAACACATTTGACAATCTTACTGTACTTATTGTGTGCTTCTCTTCTATTGACTATAGGGAGCCATCGCCACCTACACCTAAGCAACGGAAACAAAGGTGTTGTAGCCTCTCTGCCGAGGCATTATGTAGCTTGAGGAACCTGTTGGAAGGCAGTGCGAACCGCTGAATGTTAAAGAATAATTTGGTAATTTCTCTTGTTGATTAAACAAACTGTTTTTGGCTGCTTCAGTTTGATGATAGAAAAAGCAGCTTGCAGTTTTGCAGATGATGATTTTCAAACAGTAAGCATTGAGTATTGGGCTGATGTACATACCGGGGGGGTGGATGTGGATGCTGGTGGTGTAGAGATCGATTCAGATCTATGTTTTATTATTGATGGATGGATTGTTTTGGCTTAGCAGCCAAATTTGATATATTCCATTTTTCATCTTCATATGTACCTGTACAGTTCGAATAATAATTTCTTATTATGTTCTATTTCCACCCCCTCCTTTTCAGCTAGTGAATGTGCTCGTGAGACCCCTGTTGCATTGGAATTGGCTATCATGCCTAATTCAAGTTGCTTTGGAATTTCAATATTCCAACTTTCCCACCAGGGATCTTTGACTGGGGAGTATATATTCTCGTCAAATATGATGCCTCTGTATGTGGACTTTACTATTTCCAGGAAACGACTGATTCTCGAGCTGCTGTTTGGGAGGGTGCTTTCTAAGAAAGATGTAGACAGTGAAGCAAGTTAAAAAAAAAGGCTGATATAACGACTCCTTCAGCGATAAGACTTTTAAAAGATGTTTCACACGTTCGTTGACTTAACCTGACGCAAAACTCTCAAACAGGGCATGATATTCATATCAAAAACCTTTTTTCTCGAAGCCAAACAGCAAAATCAAAATGGAAGTGGTTCATAAACATGGAAAGCTACCAGTGCTGGGGGGGGGGGGGGGGCATGAATACCTGAACCCGAAAGCTCCTCAGAAGAATTTCGGAATTTTGGTTAGAGAAATGTTAGAGCTGCATGAGAAACTAGGAAGAACTTGTTTATTGATACTATCAAAATCAACCGAAGCAAAAAATGAAGAGTTACTGTAGAGTTCTTAGGTTAGCCACCTTTCCTTGATGCCCTCAAGGCTTCAAGGTCAGGCTAGCTCGAGATAAAATCATTAATTTTTTTAGTTCTGACAATGTAAACCCATTTCTTCAATTATAAAATAAACTAAAAGATATCAGACTTTCATTGTAGATTGTGAAACAAAACATTGTAGATTATAATAGTGTGTTTTTGGATCAGATCGATTCGGTTTTCGGGTCAGTTCACTAGTTTATTGATTTTTTATATTTATTTACACAATAAAATAATTATTTTATCCCTCAAAAAAGATAAAAAAAAAAAACCATTGCTACCAGGAGAGGTTCCACTAGAATTTCATATTTTTTGAAAATGATTAAATACTAATTTGTCTCCAATAAGACAAAACAATTATGATCGGGAGGGGTGCCACGGGAATTTCACATTTTTTTTAAAATGACTAAATACTAATTTCCCCTCTATAAAACAAAATTAAAGATTTGGCTGTAGAGATGTTCCAATAATTTACTTATTTTTTTTATTATTATCTCTTTTTACGTCATTTATAACCATTCATGTACTTCTCTTCCTTGCACGAAAAAAGCTGACCAGGTTGCAAATTATTTTTATTCTATTAGAATAAAATATTTCTGATTCATCTAGATAAAATATCTTTAATATATAGTTCTATTAAAATAAAATATTTTTAATTCATCAAGGGATGTTTGGGCTCGGCGCTTGGCTATGCCCAGGAAAAATGAGTCATAACCCCATCATGATCAAACTTTTGAAGAACAACTTTAAACAAATAAAGAAAAAACAATAAATAATGATTCATCATCATTGAACCCTAACAAATCTTAAATCCTAATGCAGGTGTGTTAAAACTATTCTCGAGCAGTAAATTTAGCAACATGGGTAAGAAGAAACAGCAGACTCTCACTGAAATCAGGGAGTGCAGGCAGCCGAAGGAAAACTCATGCTTATAACACGAACTCTTCATTATCTGTGGAATTGATCAATCATCCAAAGTAAGGCTGTGAATACATCTAATGGAAAATTAATAAGAAATTCTTCCCTTGTAAGGTTTTGAATACAACTCATGCTTCTACAGGGAACTAAGCTGCCAGTGAGAAAGAATCATATTGATCCTGAAAAAATTCCAGCTGAAAACCTTGTCGATGATCATTAAACACGAGTTGCATTGAGAGCATAGGTTTCAGTCAGCCAAAGTGGTCTCTGCAAGTTTCGCAAACCTTTCCAAGCCCCTCTTAGTAAGTTCTCCAGAATAGGTTGCACTGCCTGCAAAAATCACAATAAAATAAAATAGAATGATCCCTCGCTGCATTGC
The DNA here is from genome assembly GCA_009078335.1 of Salix brachista. Lineage (NCBI taxonomy): Eukaryota > Viridiplantae > Streptophyta > Magnoliopsida > Malpighiales > Salicaceae > Salix > Salix brachista. The sequence goes on from CM018573.1 coordinate 16,188,799, forward strand.
AAGATTGGGAAAAATTTCCATCTTCTTCTCCGCAGATTACCGTTCATTGTATGCTTTTTTACAGGCTAATTATGTGGTGCTTATTTCAAAGTAATAAAACGGCATCGAAATGGAAGTGAGAATGGTTACCGTTGCCACAGGAACCAAAACTTCAGGAACTTCATATGAAACCGTTAGCTGAGAAGGAAAAATACAATTATAAGGGACTGGGCTAGGTTTTAATTGCAAGAAAAATGAAACATCATGTTCTTTTCCTTGTCATAGACTCACAGGGCCGCATATTCCTATCACAAGCCTGGGAACATATGAAGTGTCAGAGACTAGAAGGAGAAAATCTTATGAGATTTATTTTTCTTTCAATACTTGGAAGTGAAATTACATAAGCCTAGTTTGGCAAGTTGTAGAAACCATGCAGAAATGGCAATCTTATCAGAATTATCTAGTAGATCTCTTAAGCAAACTGAAAATCCAGTTGATCCACTAAACTGAGGGCGATGAACTATTGAACTGGTGCAGTATATGGGAGCTCACTTCTAGAAGACATGATGAAGGACCTTTACGGAAAAATCGAATGGCGCCTCTGTAATGTAAGAAAAACGTTAATTAACATTCTGCTATGCTAAGGAAAACGAAATAGTATGATAACTCTTTCATGAAATGAATCCTAAGTTATACGGGCATGGATTAGTTCAACAGTGTCAACAATCACACAAGTTCCTTACAAGCAATCTGACACTCAAATAGTCAATGCACATGAGATATTCTTCCCAGCTGCATTCATGAAAACCCCACCGAGATCTGTGTTTTCTAACATCATCGGGCACAACAAGATTACTTAAACTACAGGCAGCAAATACAGTAGGCGAGATTTTCCATAATCTTGTGATGGTAGTATATTTCTGTGGAATGAATTCTTGGACATCTTGAGCTGAAAATTTATCAAAGGAAATCTCATATTTTCATTAACTAATCATACGATGGCTAAAAGGTGTGTTCTTGGTTTTCGAGATTGTGAGGTAATCGTCAACTTTTGCTACCTTCTCTTTCCAGTTACCTGTTAGGAACACCTTCCAGAGATCTCCAATGAATTTTCTGATTGGGAGTTGGCTGCAACAAGTTGAACAGAGAATAATAATGAAAGGGAAAACAGCAAGGAGATCTAATTACTGAAAATGTTCCCATAAAATTCAAAGGATCATTACCTGCATATTTCTAGCAAGCCAAGAGTATTCGATTTTCCGACCAAGTCCTTCATACTTCAGCGACCACCGTGATAGGTCGGGCTTGTCTTTGAGTACCTATATTAAATAGAATCAAACATAAACTTATCCTCCATGTACGCGTTCATGGCTGTAATACGTTCTAGACAGATTAAGTTTTTCCAGATCATCACACAGTAAAATGAAAGTTCTTGATTCACGATGAAATAATGAAGCATCAAAATTGCTGCGCACCTTTACAGATGAAATGATGGGCATCCAGCGAGGAATTGATTCACGATCTGAATAAAGATTATAGGCCACCCCAACAGGCACGTCAATTTCCATCTTGACCCTGTATTTAAACTACAGCGTGGTCACACAAACAACAATCATTGAAGAACCACTTCAAGTTTGAACAACAAACTCCAGTTCCCGATTATTCCTACAGTTTCACAGCCAAGCGAAACTGGAAACGATTAGGTAAAAGCAAAGTAGAATGAAATACTGATGGTATATTACGAGCAATCTTGCCACACCATGACTGGAGAAGAAAAGGGCTTGAACCCAGTAAGAACTGAGTTTCTCTTCGAGTAACCATATCCATACTGGACTTTACTGATCGATGATGGTGGTGGGGATGCGAATTTGCAAGTGGGTGTGGAGTTTGATAAGATTGCCGTGTTCTTGTTTTTAGCGGCTGAGAATTGGCTGCGGCCGAGAGAGGTTGGGGTTGACCAATGTGCAATGGCCGTTGCAGCAGCAGCAGGCATGGTCAACGGCTGATCAACTGAATTTATTTATTTATATTTTATATTTTATTTTGCTGCTGTTTTTATTATTACCAGAAAACAGACTCTGAAGGATAGAAGAAGTGCACTTGCCTGTCCGAACACCATGTCCACAGAGTATATTATAGGATGAATTATTCTTTAGTCCCTTGATGCTGGCCTTAATTACAATGTAGTCCTTCATTTTATAAACCTCATTGCGTCATCCCATGGTTCTTGCTATTCTGATAGTAGCTTTATTAACAGACTAGCCAGTGCCCCCCCGTCGCCGGCGGCACTGTATTTTTTTAATGCATTTTTTTTTAATTGTGTGTTTTTTTTGTAATAATTTAAATTTAGTCAAAATAATAAATTCATGCAGAATTACTGTGAAGTGAAAGTTTTTTATAAAATATATGAAATTTAAATTGATATAAATTTATCTATTTAATAGGTTTTAACGAAATAACCAACATAAAATTATCATCATCATTAAAAAAACAAGAAGATTCGGATATTTTAATTATTAAATTCATAGTATTAAGATTAGTTCATTTTATAATTCAATTTAAATCACATTTAAAAATAAAATATAAATTGTGAGAAGACCTGCAATAATCAAATAAAAAATAAGTAGTTAGTTTTCTATCCATAAAAAGATGAAAACATAAATTGAAAATTCATCCCTATGTTATCGTCATTTTCATTACTATAACAGTTAAAATTATTATTAACATTACTGCTCAAATAATTGAAATCATTAAATCACCTCAAAAAATCAAAACATTTTAACAAAAAAACAATAAAAAAAATAATTACTAAAATTATCATTATTATTGCGCAAACAATAAAATCATAAAATTATATGATACAAAAAATAGATAAAATAACAGAAAACACACACAAAAAAGAGCAAAGGGGAAAAAAGAGCAATATTAATTTTAAAATTATCACCAACATAAATTAAAATTTCATAACGGAACCTAATAAAAATAAAACTCTGACAAAAAATGAATAAAAAAATAATAATCTAAAAGCATAAATGTATAAATACGGACAGAAAACAAATATTGTCCAAACATTGTATTTTTTAATGTTTTTAGATTATTTTCATGTGTTGATGTTAAAAATAATTAAAAAAACAATTATCATTTTAATATATTTCATAACAGAAAATATATTTTTTTTAAAAATCAATCACATTTCGAAGAAAAACAAAAAAAATATTTCATGGAAAAAAAAGAAAAAAAAAACATAATCAGGAAAAAAAAAAGCTATAAAAAAAATTGAATTCAAGGATTAATCATGGTGCGCTTAAGTTAGTCAAGACACCCCAATTAGAAAAAAATAAATAAAAAATATTTATATATAAGTGGGGAAAAAAAAGAAGAAAATATAGCCAAAAAAAGAAAAAAAAAACGTAATGAAAAAGAAAAAAAAAGGCAAGAAACGAAAAAAATTACGCTGAAAGCGGGATTAGAACTCGCTCCCTCTTCCATAATGGAGCGCGTTGTAGACCATCACGGCTACCTCAACATTTCGCTCATAATTCACAACAATAGATATAATTATAAATAGCTATTGTGGGAAAAATAAAAACATACTGAGGGTGGGATTCGAACCCACGCCCTCTCGGCAGAGGACCATTATGCCGCTCTTCTTGGACCAACTCAGCTACCTCAACATCTCGCTCATGGTTCACAACAATATTTATTAATAGTAAGTGTTTCTATGGATCCGCACAGCAATTCAATAAGGGCACAACGGTCTTCACACTGCCACAATCCACAGTAACAATAGAAAAAATAAAATGTCAATCGAAACAGTATTGACAAACTTACTTAATCAGGTCAACTTCCACTTGAATTTATTTTAAATCTAAACCAGGTCAACAAGTCACCAAGTTAACTTCTTAGATTAGATTTAATAACATTTTCAAAATGTTGCTTATTGGAATGTGCGACCAACTAACTAGTGATTTCTAAACATAAAAGAAAGATTGAATGATTTAATCGTAGGCAACCATGCATGTTGATCACTAACGATGTATTACTTATTATTATAGATAACTAATAAACTTAATGACATGATTAATTTTATATGGAAAAATCATCCTTATCCTCCTATAGTTTAGTTGTCATTATATTTTGCCACCATAGTTTTGAAAATTATAGTTTTTTTTTTTGGTATAACCAGGGTATCCCAGGCTTTGCCTGGACTAATCCCTTCGCTCCGGGTGGCAAGAGCTCCCCAAGAGATCGGTTGCAAACGAAGAGAGGGGTCGAACCCCAGACCTCGTAAGCGACGAGTTTTGAAAATTATAGTTTATAAGTTGTATAACATTTATATCATCAATGACACACTAAAAAAAATCAATAAAAACATTTAAATATTTACATGATTACAATTTTATTCCAAATAATAACCAAAAAACACGTGTTGCATTAAAATAATGAAATTGTCACTCCAATTACATACCTTAAAAAAGAGAAAAACTATAATCTTAATTATAACTTCTCCAGGGTTAGTTTTAAATTCATGACCAGAATCACTAATTTCAAAGTTTAATGCAATGCAATTTTAATTTTTTTAAACCCTGATAATTAGTCACATCAACTACCTCCTCTTTTCTCTTTTCTCTTTTTTTCTTTTTTGTTGGAACCAGTAGCACAAAGCATGATATCCAAAGTTTCCAAACCGAACAGTCAAACCTAACACTCCTTCATCGAACCTTCCAGCACTTCCAGCTAACCAGGGTTTCAGATACCATCAATGGTGCCGATACTCAGCCTTCACTTCAGACATTTCGATTTCTAAGGTCTCCATCGGAGGGAAGATCCAGGTGGGGCGAGGCTATGGCTCTGGTCATCTACTGGTATGATATCGTGTGTTTTGGCATGGTTGCTGCGTCTCTTGGGGTGTCCTTTTGGGTGCTATGGAGAAGAGAACTTGCCTCAAAATGTGACGATAACATCATATATCAGAGCCTCCTTGTGGCTCGACCGGATATTAATGACCGGACCGTGGTTGCTGCAATGCCAGGAAACCATGTTGGTTCTTCCCAGCTATGGACCAGTTGCTGGAAACAGGTGCACCCAGGGTGGCTCCTCGCTACTCGCTCCATCTCCTTCCTGGTCATGGCTGGACTCTTGTGGAGGGATATCGTGGAGTGGGACGCTACCATATTCATTTACTACACCGAGTAAGTTGCCGTTCTTCATTTTAAATCCCATATAACTCCATATATATATATACACCAGTTGATTTCTTCGATCGTAACAAGTCTCGGTAAAGTATATTGGTTACTTTTCTATGTAGATTCAATCTTGCAATATCCATTTCATAGATTGTCAAGTCTATCGAAAAACTCGAGTTCTTAGTTAATCATCTGTGTCTAAATTAGCAACTAACAAATATTAATATTAGAAGCTACTCTTCACAGCTTTATAAATATAATTTATTTTCTTTTTTTCGAAGAAAGGAAAAAAAAGTGCAGTAGGGTTTTTAAAAATTTTCCGGTGATGAAAGATCCGTTACCACAACTATTTATGTTATATCGAAATAAGTCTAGATAATATATATAGATATAGATATAAAAATATTAATATTGGTCTTAATAATAATATTAAGAGGTGGGCCTGAAGGGGCCTTGCCAGCAGAAGTGGGGAATTCCGTTACCTACTTCTCAATTCTAATCTCAAGTGGTCAACTCTCAAGACAAGAACCAGTTTAGGTGGGATCCTGTATGCATCCATGTCTAATACTTCGGAAGGACTTGGGTACTGGCTCCGATGGCAAGTCCCAGTTTGTGCTTTAGCTATCATTTGCCCGTCTCTTCTTTCCTTTTATGTAATCAAGAAAGCAAAGACACAGCCACTGTACATCCATGATCTTTGGAAGTCACGCTGGAGATGTCTAAATCCTCTCTGGCTTCTCTTTTATAGATTTTTCGCTCTTCTTTGCTTGTCTCCCATGCTTTATCGGATAGTCGAATTAGATGGTGCTTTTGCCTTCTATTTCTACACTCAGTAAGATCAATACCCAAAAAACTTTGCCAAAACTTTTCCTCCTCTACAGTTCTTGATTCTGAAATTACTGTACAGAAATGTCAATTTCATTGTGAGCTGGTTTCTGATTTTAGCTTCTAATTTATCTGCGCAGATGGACATTTATGTTGATTATGATATATTTCGCGGTATGTCGAACATTGTAGCACTATTTTTCTCCGTTTTATCAACTGTTTCGGGTTAGGACTAATGCTTGTTCATTCGCTCGGCAACCATTTTCTTTTGTAGCTGGGCACTGTGATGTCTGCATATGGATGTTGGGTGTCCTTTAAGCAACCAGCTGTGTCTGAACATGGCGAAAAATCTGTTTTCTTGAAAAGGGATGTGGAAGAAGATGGAACTGCAACCTCTATAACTTACAAGGAGAAAAAAAGTGAGGGTACCATAAAGTTAGGAATTCACTGTGCTGAGGAGGCAATTCGAGAAAGAGCTGGATTTTGGGGATACCTTATGCAAATTATATACCAGGTTAGTCATCAAGATTAGTTTGCATCTTTTGCGTGTATGCCATGTATATTATTTATATGTTGGTATTTCGGCTTTCTTTCCATGTAATAATTCCTTAGCACTTATGCCTTGATTTACACCCAAACAAGTTTCTACATGCGGCATTTCAGTAGGGTTTCATCGATTTAGAATTGCCTTTCTTCTGGTTGAAGTGAGCTAATTTATATTTCTCTTCTATTTTAACAGACTTGTGCAGGTGCTGTCATCCTGACGGACATTATATTTTGGTGTGTTATAGTCCCTTTTTTATCAAATTCGCACCTTGGCCTCAATGCGGTGAGAGTCCTCCGATGAACTGGTTTTAGCTCATTTTGGTGATTGAAATCTTTAATTTATTGGAAGTTTTGTTGGGTTTAGTTCTCTATATGTTAAGCTTCCAGTTTTCTAAGATCAATGAACTAAATCATTGATCATACAATCCCTTGGAAATACATGGAGCAAAATCATTACGTGCTTCAATCCTCTGGTGGAATTATTACTTACTTTTTGATGTTCTCGTGCTTTGCAGTTGATGGGCTGCATGCATTCTCTGAATGCTGTTTTTCTACTGATAGATACCGCTCTCAATAGCCTTGTAAGTATTGCACTGCTAGAAGTGGAATTCCTTTTGTGTGACTTTACATGGATTCTATGGCATCAATTTACATCAAAGCCATCACTGTATTTTCTTTTACATTGGAAGAAATTTCATAATAGTCTATGAATATCTAGATACAATAGATAACACAGTTCCCTTGGAGAAAAATGAATCCGTTCAGGAGAACCAAAAAGAGAGCATGGCATTGTTAACAAACCAGTCTACAAATCCGGTAGCATTTCTACTAATGAGCCTAAAACACAGTTAGAAAGCCTGGAAATCATTTGCTTGGTGTCATCAGCCTAGAACCCATTTGTTTGATATCATCCACAATTGAAGCAAACTTCCCAATCTGGAATCATATTGATCTCTGAGACTGCATTGACAGCTTGTGAGGAGTCCGATTCTTTGTCAAAAGAGGCCTCTAGATATCTATGAGATAATTTCACTGCTTATTTGATTGCTAAAACCTTCTTCAGCATAATAGAACTGCAGAGACACTTGTAAGCACTTGCATAGCTCATAATTCATAGAAAATCCTACTAATTATCGCAATGCCTGAATTCCCTAGAAAGGAAATAACACAGTTCAATTTGAAACCTTAAATCACAGAGGAATCTGTCTTGGAGGAGCGTACGAGTTTCTGTGTACAAAAGTGCTTTAAGTTTGAACAATTCCTCTCCATCCATCTGCTGACCTTGAGCTTAATCGGTTTTTCCTTCAAGAGCCAAGCTGTTTATTGCTTTCCACATGTCTGTGCAGAAATGGCACATGGGAGCAACGAATCCCTTTGTATGTCCAGCGCTTAGATTGCTTTGAATCTTCCACCATCAGTGTTTGAAACTAGTGAAATCAATTCTGTTTAGGCAGTGCCTGAGATTACTAGAGAACCAGGTGTGAGTACAAAAGACTCTTATTCCTTGTGACATTTGACAGAGAGAGGAGGAGCCTCCACCAAACTTGTCCGTGTAAATTTATTGACTAGCGAACAATATGCAATCCTTCACCGCCTTCACGTGAAATTCCCAGTTTTTGCAAGCAAAAAATATAGCTGCTTTGATAGATAGGAGAGGGTAATGACTTGATGGCTTGGTGCCGTTGCCACCCAATATGTTTATCTTTTGCTGTAAAGTAAACATGTTTTGATCTCCCCTATTCACCTTTTGTCTCGGTTTTTCTTTCAGCCATTTCCTTGGTTCCGCCTCGCATATTTTGTTCAGTGGAGCTGCCTCTATGTCATTTTCCAGTGGGTTATTCACGCTTGTGGTTTTACATGGTAAGCATTATGTTTTGTTTTTGTCTTCTTTTCCAATCACTAGACAAGAAGACATGCTCTCTCTTCTTTTTTATTCTGGTTCGAGTACTGGTAACATTTCTGTGCATCTTTCTTAGGTGGCCATATCCATTCCTCGAGCTTAACACACCGTGGGCTCCTTTATGGTATATTGTTCATCTCACTTTTATTTTTTTTTACTTTGAATTTTATCATATTTAATTCAAAAAACTAATGATTTTACACATTGTACAGGTATTTTGCGATGGCTGCAATTCACATTCCTTGTTATGGAATATATGCACTGATTTTTAAAGCAAAAAATTCATTCTTTCCACGACTGTTCCCTCGTGCTTTTGTGAGATCATACTAGCTGTTTTTTCACAACCGACTGCTGTTAAAGGTGATCTCAATTTTGGTGGTATGTTTGTGTATGAGGAGGGAACACTCGTCCATTCCCTCAAAAAATTGTGTTCAATTTACAATTGGATGAATATTTGTGTCCTGAAATGAAGCTCTACCTGCCACCGTTCGCAGGTCTCTATCTCTCTTCTTTTTTACTCGGAAGGAATTCCCTGCTGGTAACTCTGTAAATGAGCTCCAATATGAAAAATAAAAAATGCCAAGATTTCCCAAGCTTTTGCCCCAGAAACAGATCTGCTAGACTATCGAAGCCTTGATATGAGGTGGAGCAATGAAGATGAGCTGACTCTGATTATTATTATCATTGCCTGACGTTTTAATCAAACCAGGCTGCCGGTATAAGTAAGTATATGGAGATCAAAGAGTGAAAATGAAGAACGTTTGGCTTGCAAAGAAACATGGAGGGCAATTTTGCAAAGCCATAGGGATTATCAAGCCAACTTTCATGAACATAAGCTAAATCTCAATATGGATAATGATTTGTAAATCTCAAGAAAAAATGATGAGGTTGCTGGAAACTGTTATTGTAAATGGTCTTTCAAGGTTGATGAGATTGAGAGGTCGGCAATGTTTGGGTCTTAGCAACTTCAAAACCTGCATAAAGTAATTATGAGCTTGGAGATCTTTCAATTTCCAAGTTCAGGTAGGAGGGGATGTTTACTAAGGCCGTTAGTGTACGTGTTTATTTACCGAGTAGAATTTAGGGTTTCAATATGTGGAAGAAGATGGTGTTTTTAATGAAGGCACTGCTTGGTGTAGTGATTGTATCATCGTTTCGTAACTTTCAGCCTGTTGCAGATTAACCAAGAGGTATACAAGGATTCGGACGGTGGTTGTTCTATCCGGAAAGTTTCTTGTTCGGTCATGGTTTCTAACATACAGGTTGCAACGCATCTCGGGCCCGAATCGATGGTGGCAGACTCTGGAGAGAGCATTTTTTGTTCGGTTCGGATCAAATTGAAAAAAAAAAAAAAAAAAAAGAGAATTGAGCCGAACCCGGTTTAAACAGACCGGTTTTGTTTTGGTTTGGTTTAGTTTTTTAACAAAAAAAACAAAAATATTTTTGGGTTTTTTTTCTTATCTTTAACCAAGTTTTTCCTTCTTACATTTAATCAAAATGGAAGCAAACAAAAAAAATTAAACTGAATCGGAAAAATAAAAAAAATTATAGCATATTTTTGTTTAATTTGAACCGGTTCGGTTACCAATTTTTTACTTAAAAAAACCGAGAACCAAACCGGAAGTTTTAAAAAAATCTAATCAGTTTAATGGAGTTTTTTTTTCCGGTTTGATTTTCTTGGTTTAATCAGTTTTTTAGGTTTTTTTTTTATCATCTCTATGCTGAGCCATTGAGATAACCACGTCGAGGGCATATTTCATCGACAGTATGGAGTTACAGAGGCAACCTCGGACCCAACTCGAGGTTCATTATCATACAAGCCATGTTTCTCTGCTTTTGGTAGAGTAAATCTCGAGATGCATAAAGATTCTGGGCCTAAATCAATGATCTATATATGCTCATCACAAAAATTTATTTGTTAGACTTTTTATTTGTCTTTATAAAATATCATTTCTTCCTTGCTATAAAATGTTTTTTTAAGCATTGTTTGTGTTATTCAAATAATGCATATATTGTATAAGTTAAATAAAAAGTTTTTTTACTAAAATTGAATGCTGCCCCTCATATTTAAATCTAAAAAACCAAGAAAGAAAATATACTTTTCTACAACTATAATTGTGCAATGGTAAGAAATAAAAAAAATAACTATCCATAATTTTATAATTTATCACTTATTTGACCTTGCTAATTAAAAAAAATGGTAATTAAAAATACGAGGATGGTTGTCTCCAAATTATGACAAAGTTAAAAATGAATTAAAATAATCATAAAATTGAAATGAGAGGCAACTTGCATTATTTGTCCTCTATGTGTGTATGAAAGTTTTGTAGTGTGATTGGGTTGTTTTTTAAAATATTTTTAATTAATAAATTTATTAGAATAATATTTTTTAAAAAAATATTATTTTTGATATTATAATATTAAAATGATTTTAAAGTATCAAAAAAAAATTTAAAATAAAAAAATTAATTTTTTTTTGAAATACAGCGACAAATAATTTCTATATATATAAGATAAATAAAGAAAAAAGCTCCGTTCGTATAAAGAATTTAAAGAAAAAAAGGCTCTTTAATAGTTTATCTTCGGAGATAAAGTTATTTAAGATAAAAAAAAATAGTTGTGGTTATAAATTTATAATAAATGAATAATGATAATAATATTAATAATAAGAAGAAGAGGCAACACCTTCCACTCTATCCGCATGGATTGCGATTCTTGCCTATTACAATTCAACCCCCCCTTCCAAAAGAAAAAAGAGAAAAGCCACCATCCATGTCCCTGCAAAAAACAAATAGCTATGTGGCTAAAAACGTACTTTCACGCCATTAAACCAAAAACCCTAATATTACCAGCCTCCTCCTCAAATACCCCTCCGTCATACACGCCGCCAGCAGAAACCATCTCTTCCCATTCTCTGCTCTGCATCTACAAGCGAAGATGCAGATCTTCGTGAAAACCTTGACGGGTAAGACAATAACCCTCGAGGTTGAGTCCTCAGACACGATCGACAATGTCAAAGCCAAGATTCAAGACAAGGAGGGCATCCCGCCAGACCAACAGCGTCTCATTTTCGCTGGAAAACAGCTCGAAGATGGCCGCACGCTCGCTGACTACAACATCCAGAAGGAGTCCACTCTCCACTTGGTGCTTCGGTTGAGGGGTGGTGCCAAGAAGAGAAAGAAGAAGACCTACACCAAGCCCAAGAAGATCAAGCACAAGAAGAAGAAGGTCAAGCTCGCTGTCCTCCAGTTCTACAAGGTTGATGATAGCGGCAAAGTCCAGAGATTGAGGAAGGAGTGCCCTAATGCTGAGTGCGGTGCTGGGACTTTCATGGCTAATCATTTTGATAGGCACTACTGCGGTAAGTGTGGGCTTACCTATGTTTACCAGAAGGCTGGTGGTGATTAAACTTATTCGAATGGTTCCTTAGCTTCTTTATTTTTGCTTTGAAGTATTGAAGAAGAGTTTTGGCCATTTTCTCTATTTAGAACATGTATGATGTTGAACTCAACAGTTATGTTTTTCTGGCTTTGTTAACTTGGAGCTTAATTAATGGTTAACTACATGTTTGTGTTCTGTGGGTTTTGTTAGTCATACTCCTGGTTGTTTGATCTGGTTATTTATGTGATTCGTTTGAGAAAAGGGAGAATCCCATGAGAGGTGCCGATTTGTTAGGTTAAATCGAATGGAAGTCCATGTTTTTGAGTTCTTCAAAATTTTAAGGTTTTCCAATGGGTTAGTTCTATCATTTACAGTCTGATTCTTCTTTTCCCCCCCTGTTGTTCATGGGATGAATTAGGTTAATTGAATAGAACAAGAAAATGTTGCCCAATAGCGATGTTCTCCAGCCATGGAAGCATAAATGGCAAAACTTTCTTTAATGCTTGTTCTATGTAAGAGCATCTCCTGAAAGTTGTTTTGGAAAGCTAAAATTTTAAAATGATTTTTTGAATAGTGTAAATATTTTTTATTTATTTATGTTTACTTCAGGTAAAAATTATTTAGAAGAGTTATTTTTTTATATATTATTTTAAATATAGTTTAATTATTTTGTATATAATTTAATTATGCAATTAATTATAAAATTAATAGGAGTAAGATATATAATTAAAAAATTATTTTTAAAAAATTTTCCAACAATATAATTATTAATTTTTTAATTATATTTTAAATATAGTGTAATTATTTTGTATTTGAATTATTAATTGTTAGAAGAACTTTAAGAAACAAACTGAATTGTTGCCAATTTTATAACACAATACAATATTTTTTCTTAAGATATTGTTTGTCTATATGAAACAAATACGCTCTTATGAAAATAATTATATAAAAAAATTTACTCTTGATTCTTCGGTGTCTATTTTATTGCCGGTTTTTAATTTGGATAACAAAACTAACAAATTTTTCAATTTTTCTATTTATTTCTTGTCATCTATTTGAGATATTTATTTGAGAACGATTATTTAAGGAAACAAATTTGAGTTCATCTAACAAAAAAAATTATATTAATTAATATATATATATATATATATATATATATATATATATATATATATATAAAGAAACAGATTCATAATAAAAAAAAAAATCATGTGCCAAATTCCTAATTTATATTAGTCCTCTCGATTATTATATATATATTCACTCATTGAAATTGAGGTTTAGGTTTATACTAGTCCAAAAAAAAAATACTTGTTGCTATCTAATAAAACAAAAACGATAGCTTTTTGTTGTTTAATGGGAATGGGAGAAGCAAAGCAATTAGAATAATAACTAAGTCTAATCGCGTTGTTTTATAGTAAAAGAAGGCACGAGGCGAGACAAAAATGTATGTAGGAAAAAGAGTTATTAGCTGCTTTTCGTGAAATGAAATTTTAGTGATTTTATTATGTGGGATCCACATAATTTTTTTAGTTTTTTTTGCCTTAATCAAACACTATTATACTATTTTTTTTGTAAATTCAGTCTAGAACACCATATCAAAGTTCAAACACCCACTACACCGACGGGTAGATTTTGATTGGTCAAGAAGATTAGTTGTTTACCTTCCAAATTTAGAGTGCAAATAACAATTTGTTTTTGAGAATTCTTATATATTATTGATTGTTAATATTTGAATAAAAAAATTTCAAAACGGGTCAATATTTAAAACATTAATAGGAATAATTTGTTATTATTTATTTTTAATACTTGGAAGTTGGATAAAAAAAACTCCAAGTAATAATTATTGATTTAATTACATATCTTTGAAAAAAGTGCCTATTTTATTTGTGCATTTGCAATTTTGGTTTCAACGGCACACAATGCAACTATATATAGGATATAAGAAATCGATTACTATCAGAAGCAATAATATTAATATAGTAGCAAACATATATAAACCATTGATAAACCCATTACCAAAACAAACAGCGCCTCCAGTAGAGAAAAAAACATAGGGTTTTGATAGCCACAAACATGATTTTATTGATAAAATTGTAAAGCGTTCCTTATAGATTGTAGCTTGTATGAAAACTTGCTTACATGTTCTCAGATTCTAATCATAAGCATAAAAGGATCACTACACCGAAGAGATCTCTATATATATATGCTCAGCTTCCTGACATTTTACCAGCCATAGGGGTACTCCATAGGAAGAGAATTGCAGATCATCTCAACTTCATTTTCTTGAACCAGACATGATGGATTTGCATCAGCCTCAGGTGTTGTTTGAATGGATGGGACCCCATCTGTAATATCCCACATCGGCGGGTGAGGGAGTGGTGGATGGCCTTATTAAGAGTGCTGGTTGCTAACTTGTCATACGCGTTTTGGGGCGTCAGGCTCAGAAGTGGGCTCGCGTCACCAGGAACAAAACCGTGAGGGCGGTAAGGCCCAAAGCGGAAAATATTCTGCAAGGGGGAGTGGGCCGGGCCTTACATATGGTATCAGAGCCGAGGACGGCTCGTTCTTAAGGTGGGGGGATTGTAACATCCCACATCGAAAGAAGAGTGTCCAGAGCCAGGGCATATTAAGGCACTTGGTACCTAACCTTGTGGGACGCGTTTTGGGGCCTGTGGGCTGCCAAGAACAAAACCGTGAGGGCGGTAAGGCCCAAAGCGGACAATATTCTGCAAGGGGGAGTGGGCCGGGCCTTACATATGGTATCAGAGCCGAGGACGGCTCGTTCTTAAGGTGGGGGGATTGTAACATCCCACATCGAAAGAAGAGTGTCCAGAGCCAGGGCATATTAAGGCACTTGGTACCTAACCTTGTAGGACGCGTTTTGGGGCCTGTGGGCTGCCAAGAACAAAACCGTGAGGGCGGTAAGGCCCAAAGCGGACAATATTCTGCAAGGGGGAGTGGGCCGGGCCTTACATGCAGAGTCCCGTACCATGCAGTCAACACGATTGCGAGGAAAGCATGGGGCTCTCATGGCCTAGAGCAGGTCCTCACCATGGGGGATGGCTTTCTGATCTTTCGTTTTAATAAGGAGGCCAGTGTCACAGAAGTGATAGAGAAATGGTCTTGGATGTTCGGGGCAAGAATATTATCTTGCAAAAATGGACGCCGAAGTTTCAGTTTGATCGCAGCAAAATATCCACCCTGTCTGTGTGGATAAGATTGAAGGGGCTACCTCTTCCCCTGTGGACAAAGCAAGGGCTGAGCATGGCAGCCAGTATGGTCGGCAAGCCTCAGTCCTGTGATGACCAAACCATAAATTGCAGGAGGCTGGACTATGCTAGGCTTTGTGTGGAGCTGGATGCCAGTTTTCCCTTTATTCACCATTTTGAAGTTGAGAGTCCTTTGACTGAAGAACCAGTGAGGGTCACGGTGGAATATGAATGGAAACCTGCCAGGTGTGAAACTTGCCGGAGCTTTGGGCATAACTGCCGCCATCAAGAGCTGGAAACAGCCCGAGAAGAGAAGAGGGAAACGGAAGACAAACATCGGAGGGAGGAACGTACCATGCAAAGGGAGGGCAAACAACTTGCCCGTGACGTCAGCCCTGGGAGGTGTGCCCCTCCAATAGAGCCGTGCCCCATCAGGCAACAGGATAGTACCATAAAGCACCCTATCCCAACCAAGCCAATGTCAGAGAGCAGTAAACAAAGTGGAGCGGGAACATCAGGTTTAATCCGTGATTCAAAATTCAGCCATGACACGCTGGATAATACCAATCCTCCTCAACCACCTGATGGTGAAGAGGTCACCTCTACTCAGGGGGAAAGCAGCTCAACTTCAAGGAAGGATGAAGATGACCGAATGCCTCCAGTGGACAGGAAAAAGAAAGGGGGACGAAAGAGGAGGGAGGCCAGGGGCCTCTGATTTTGACGGATCCCTTTTCAAACCTTAATAAATGGTTATGACCATAGGATCTTGGAACATTAGGGGCCTAAATAGTCCCCACAAGCAAAATTTGATCCAGCAGTGGGTCTCAAAAAACAGTCTTGATATCATTGGAATCTTGGAGCCCCACATCTTGCCATCAAATATGGATGCAGTAGTGGCGGGCATGGGGATTTCAAATTGGAATTTCCTATCCAATATCCAGCATCACCACCTTTGCAGAATATTGGTAGGTTGGAACTCTAAGAAGGTCACTGTGACCGTAGTTCACACAGCCACCCAGTGAATCTCTTGTGACGTCAAGAGTCTTGAAGATGGCAGCGTTTTCAGGGCATCATTTGTGTATGGACTGAACACTCCTGCTGAGCGTGCAACCATTTGGAGATATTTGATCACCGAGAAGACCCATAACACCTTTGTCCCTTGGGGGATCATAGGTGATTTCAATGCTATAATGAGCTCTCGGGACCGCCAGGGAGGGGATTCCAATTGGTACAATCACATGGAGGATTACCCCAACTGTGTTAGTCAGGCGGAGCTCATCCATCTCCCAGCAACGGGCATGCACTTCACTTGGCACAATGGCAGGAAGGGAGATGCCACCATCTTGAAGAAACTTGATTGGGCATGAGGGAATCAGCAACTACTCACCCAATGGCTGTTGGCCAAAGCTTCCTTCCAGACAAGACTCTCCTCCGACCACAGCCCTATAGTTTTATCCCTCTCTCCTCCCCCCCCCCCCCCCCGTAGAAAGCCAAGGTTTAAATTCCTGAACCTATGGACGGAGAAGGAGGGGTATGAAGCAGCAGTGACAGCAGCTTGGAATGGGGAGGCGTATGGAAATCCCATTAGCAGGCTTACCCCAAAGCTTTGATCTTTAAAAGGGTTCTTGGACCAGCTTCATCGAAGCCACACCCATCACATTTCAGCTAGAGTAAGCCGAGCTAAATATGATTGGGAAGAAGCCCAGCTTGCTTTGGACAAGCACCCAGATGACAGGGATACTAGCATAAGGGAAAGAGAGGCATGCTATCGATACAACACCCTAAGTGCAGATGAGGAGGCCTTTTTTAAACAGAGGTCGAGGGTGCAATGGCTAAGGCTAGGAGACAAAAATACTGCTTTTTTCCATCGTTCTCTCTTGCACCGTAGGTCAAGAAAACAAATTCATAGTTTGAGGAATGAGGCTGGAGAAGAGGTTAGGGATCCGGTGGATATGGGGGAATTAGCAGTGGATTATTTTAGGGGTCTATTGAATACTCCCAACACCACAGATATTGCTAGTGTAGGCACGTATTTCTCTAAATCTATCAGCCGGGAAGATAGGGCAGCGATGGTGGCCCCTATCACCAGGGAAGAGATCAAAGATGCCTTGTTTTCCATTCCTGATGATAAGGCGCCAGGTCCCGATGGTTACAACAGCTGCTTCTTTAAAAGGAGTTGGGCCACGGTGGGTGATGATTTCACTGCAACAGTTGCCTATTTTTTCAGAACTAGCCACATGCCCAGGTGCATTAATACCACCAGAATTGCCTTGATCCCCAAGGTGGGAAACCCAGATCACCTCCATGATTACAGGCCCATTTCTTGTTGCATTGTCATTTACAAGTGCATTTCCAAGATCATTGCAAAGCGTACCAGAGCAGCTTAGCAAGTGTTATCAGCCGATCCCAATTAGTTTTTCTCCTAGGAAGGAACATATCAGAGGCCATTTTTCTTGTGCAGGAACTCATGCATAATTATCATAGGCCACATGGCAGCCCCCGCTGTGCAATCAAAGTTGATCTTAGGAAGGCTTTTGACACGATCCAGTGGAACTTCATTTTGCAAGCCCTAAACAACATAGAAATCCCCCCTCCTGTGATCAATTGGATAAGGGTTTGCATCACCTCTCCATTCTTCACGGTCAGCTTGAATGGAACAGACCATGGTTTTTCCCCTGCTTCCAGGGGCCTCAGGCAAGGGGACCCTCTCTCCCCCTTTTTGTTTGTCCTGGCCATGGAAGGGCTCAATGGCATTATTCAACAAGCAACTCTTTTCTCGGATTTTAAGTACCACTGGCGGTGCAAAGATCCCGTGATTACCCACTAAGGATTTGCTGATGACTTAATTCTCTTCTGTCGGGCAGACCCTAATTAAGTTCAGATTCTAAAAGGGGCTCTTGATAAGTTCATGCATCTGTCGGGCTTAAGTATTAATCTCACAAAAAGCTCAGTTTTTGCTGCAGGAGTTGACAATCAAATGAGGGCCACGATTGTGGCCATTTTGGGTATCAAGGAGAATGATTGTCCCCTTTCCTATCTCGGGGTCCCTCTCATATACACGAAGCTTTCTCAAGAGGACTGCCTTCCCTTGCTTGAGCGCATCAAATCAAAGATCAAGCTGTGGACGACGGCAACCCTCTCATACGATGGGAGGCTTCAGCTTATTACCTCGGTCCTTTTTTCTATGCAGGTTTACTGGGATACGAAGTTTATCTTACCAGCCCTAACCATCGCGAAAATGGAGAGCTTCCTATCTGCTTTTCTTTGGAAGGGCGTGTCTTTATCCACTAAAGGGGCCAAAGTAGCTTGGAAGCAGCTTTGTTTTCCTAAGTCTGAAGGTGGTCTGGGGATTAAGAGGCTGAAGACGTGGAACCAGGCAGCAGCAATAAATCACATCTTGACTCTTCTAACGGACAAGGACTCTTTATGGGTAGCTTGGGTTCACAAACATCTTTTCAAGGGTCGTCCTTTTTGGCAGGTCACGATCCCCTCTAATCCCTCATGGATATGGCGGAAGATTCTCCAAGCTAGGGAGCAGTGTCGGGGTGGTTTCAGGGTGAAGATGGACAATGGCCAGAACACATTCCTTTGGTATGACTATTGGCTTCCTAATGGCATTCGCCCGATTGATATTCTTCCCCAAAGGACTCTTTTCTCCTCGACTCTGCCATGGACAGCAAAGGTGGCAGATATAATTGATAATGATCAGTGGAATTTCCCTCAGGAGACTCGCCTATCTCAGTCTCTATGGTCTAGGATCAACTTTCAGCCACGGGTCTCAGTGCCTGATTTGGTTACTTGGCATGGTAGTAGCTCTGGTCGGTTCACAATTGCCTCGGCTTGGAACTTCATTCAATCCAGAAAGCTTGTTAATATTCTCCACAAAGTCTTATGGCACCCTCTTCACATTCCCAGGCATTCCTTTATGTTGTGGCTTGCGGGTCAGGGACGGCTGAGAACCTCAGACAGACTGCCAGTCACCTCCATAGATGATCAGAATTGCAAGCTGTGCACCAACCTTCCAGAATCTCATGACCATCTTTTTTTCAGTTGCAGCTTCTCTTCGCAGGTTTGGCAGCTTATCTAGGATAGATCCCACAAGCAGTGGCCTGCGCTCCCTTGGCATGGTCTCTTGGATTGGACTGCTCGCAGATACAAGGATGCTAGGTCAATTGATGACTTCATAGGATCTCTCATTTTCGCTGCCACTGTCTACCATGTTTGGCAAGAGCGCAATAGTCGAATCTTCCAAAGCAATGCAAAGTCAGTTTGCAACGTGGTGGATGGAATTTTTCAGCAGATTAGGGACCTTTTAATGAACAATGGGGGTCCTGCCATCTCGGAGCAGATTCAGGCCATTTGGAATCTCAGTCAAATTGCATAGCCATGTGGGCTAGGCGCTTCTCTTAAGGCTCTTGCTAGGGCCCAGCTCAGTTTTTGTCTTCGCAGGTCGGCCCTCTGTTTTGGGACTAGTTAGCAGCTGTTTTTTTTTTTTTTCAAAGCCTCTTGCCCCTTGTTTTTAGGGCTTAGTTTTTGGGATACCTTGCTTTCCCTTTCTCTCTTTTGGTTGTTCTCAGTCGTCTCTGTAAATCCGTTTTTTTTCTATATATACCAATTTGTTCAAAAAAAGGTTATGAGCTCGGGCCGGAGTCAGAAAGAGCAAGTTGGGCAGAGCATATCCAATTCAAACGAGGACACTAACTGACTCCTTTCATTCTGTTAATTTAGTTAACGTGATACTTGAAAGCACCACCGCCTCAACCAAAAAGAATCCTAAAAATACATTATAAAACCATTTTCATTCACCTTACTAATCTTTCAGGAGTTTCTGATTGGTCAGATCTCTCTCTTCCCCGATCATTGCTTGTTCTTTCTCTTGTTCATCCGTTCTTTAATTTCTTCTGTGTTTTATAACTAAATCACACAAGAATAGAATTTTCATCACTAACCCTACTCCCTGGTGACCGCTTCCGTCCCTACGATAAAGAATTGGTCAAATATTATCTCTACCCAAAGGTCACCAACCCTCTCTTCACCACCTCTGCTCCTGTTAGAGATTGTGACATCTACGCCTATCAACCTCTCCAGATTTGGAACGCGTTCCACAGGATCCATGGAGAAGATGTCTTCTTCTTCACTAATCTAAAAAAGAAAAGCCCCGACTCCTATGTCACCCGCCAAATTGCCGGTGGCCCCACAACATGGCGCAGAGAAGACAGGGACAAAGACTTCAGTGTCACTATTGACGACCATTGCTCCGTCACTGCCACCAGGAAAGGCTTCAGTTATAAAAGCCGTGAACCTGGCCACCATGGCTGCCGCTTGACAATGTACGAGTATAGCTTGCCATCCCTTTCTGAAGTCACCGTCTTGTGTCAATTGAGAAGGAAAGGCGACAGCAAGAGCCGCCCGCAAAAGACCAGAAAGCGGAGAAGGCACGCTGGAGGTGTTGATGATGCCACAAACACCACGTCTCAGAAGGCCAAGGTTGGTGATCAAGGCTATGACCAGCAGCAGATCACGGCGGCGCCAGCCAAAAGTACTGAATCTGGGATCGTGTATAACGGGGTGAGATTTGACAATTTGGAGTCGTTTTCTCATGCGTTTCTTCAGGACTTTGACAACGATCAGATGGCTGCTGCCAGTATCGAGCAGGAGGATTACTGTCGAGAGATTCTTGGACTGCTGCATGGGTCTGACTTGGCAGATGGTGTAACAGCCCGGCCCAACCTGCCATATATTGTCCGCTTTGGGCCTTACCGCCCTCACGGTTTTGTTCCTGGTGACGCGAGCCCACTTCTGAGCCTGACGCCCCAAAACGCGTATGACAAGTTAGCAACCAGCACTCTTAATAAGGCCATCCACCACTCCCTCACCCGCCGATGTGGGATATTACAATCCACCCCCCTTAAGGAGCCCGATGACCCCGTCGGCACAACCAGACAGCCAGTGAGGTCGGCTCTGATACCAAATGTAACAGCCCACATCGAAAGAAGAGTGTACAGAGCAAGGGCATATTAAGGCACTTGATACCTAACCTTGTGGGACGCGTTTTGGGGCCTGTGGGCTGCCAAGAACAAAACCGTGAGGGCGGTAAGGCCCAAAGCGAACAATATTCTGCAAGGGGGAGTGGGCCGCCCTCACGGTTTTGTTCTTGGCAGCCCACAGGCCCCAAAACGCGTCCCACAAGGTTAGGTATCAAGTGCCTTAATATGCCCTGGCTCTGGACACTCTTCTTTCGATATGGGATGTTACAATCCCCCCATCTTAAGAACGAGCCATCCTCGGCTCTGATACCATATGTAAGGCCCGGCCCACTCCCCCTTGTAGAATATTGTCCGCTTTGGGTCTTACCGCCCTCACGGTTTTGTTCTTGGCAGCCCACAGGCCCCAAAACACGTCCCACAAGGTTAGGTACCAAGTGCCTTAATATGCCCTGGCTCTGGACACTCTTCTTTCGATGTGGGATGTTACAATCCCCCCACCTTAAGAACGAGCCGTCCTCGACTTTGATACCATATGTAAGGCCCGGCCCACTCCCCCTTGCAGAATATTGTCCGCTTTGGGCCTTACCGCCCTCACGGTTTTGTTCTTGGCAGCCCACAGGCCCCAAAACGCGTCCCATAAGGTTAGGTACCAAGTGCCTTAATATGCCCTGGCTCTGGATACTCTTCTTTCAATGTGGGATGTTACACTGCATCCCGTGAAAAAAACCAATCATACAGCGAGACCAGTGGTTTGTGTCAAGCATTTGCATTTCTGCTGGGATCTTGAGACGATGTCCTGCTGGTTTCTGAGGGAGAGGTTCTAAGGTGTGCCTTGTGGTGGAGTCAGTGACCCTGACTCTGTCTGCCCATGAGGTAGGCGAGGCTGTTCTTGCACCAGGCGGGGCCGTCGATTCATGGCCCTTTTCATGCGAGCCCTCTCCATGCTCATGCAAGCTTAGATGGGTTTTGTTGGAGTTTAGAAAGTGCTGGTTTGTCATTTTGAGTGGGGTTAATAGGTGGGGTAGATAGGTTGAAAAAGACGGAATAAAAATGGTGGATGGGGACTGGTGGGGTAGGCCGTTGAGGTGGACGGAAAAAGAAAATGGCTGTTGGGGCTGGTGGGGTAGTCCGGTTGGGAAAGTTTGAACGAAGATGGGTGTTGGGAACTGGTGAAGGGTGGGGAGCACTTCTTTCTACATTCTCTCTCCAAGTAAAACTTATTAACGAAAAAATAGAGGGTAGTAGCTACTTACTCGACTTCGTGTTTCCTAGCAAGACGGGTATGCTTGTCAGCCCGGGGCTCATAACCTGTCCTAGTGCAAATCAGTCCTTCACCTTCGCCTTCACCACTTTCTTCCATTCTCTTCCACGCCGAGAACAATCTCCTTCCCTTCCTCATCATCCACCTCCTGATTCCTGATTTTACCTACCTTCTTCACCCTCTTCCTTTTCCCTTTCTCTTCCCTTTTCCCATCTAATTTACCCTTTTATCCACTATCTCTTCTTCCTCCTCAGTACCCACCTCCTGTTTTTCCTTCCATGCAACTTCTCTCTCTTCCTTCTTCACTACTTTCAACTAAACCCCTACTTCCCTTCGCTTCCTCCTCAGACCCACCATTCTCCGCAGGTTCCTCCATCATCCCGACACTTGTCATCACAAAATATCCAAGCTTTTAGCAGGAAAAAAACCCAGAGAAACAAAAGGAGAGACTGGAGTTTCTCGTTTTGGAAAGGGTGAAGCTTTACTGGGAGTGGCACACGGAGTTGTTTTTAAAGGTTTTAAAAAGGGTGGCAAGGTGTCTCTCTTTTAAGAAAATGCTGGAAAAATTGGGTTTATTAATTTTATTTATGTGTTCGTGTGTGGAATAAAAATAAAAAGGGAATGGGGCTATTATGACTTTCGTTTGATTTGATTGGTGGGCAAATTAATTATTAATTTACTGTTTTTGAAATTCTTGGCACCAAAGTAACCCTAGTTCGCTCAAATCCAACTATCTCTCTCCTCTCTTTTAACTTACACACACACACACACACACACACACACACACACACACACATATATATATATATATATATATATATATTATTAAAATGGAGTTGCAAAAATATTGAAAGACCGAATAGGAATAGTTTGAAAAAATTGACTAAACTCAAAAATTTGTGAGGACTTTGAAACCATCACCCGTTTGAGGTGCTTAGTTTTAGTTTGGTACTAGTTTGATGGCCCTCACTTCGTTGCGGGCTGGAAAAATAATTTTTATAACTGTTCAGATTAAAATGTAATATTTTTACATGTAAAATTTGATATAATAAAATAAATCAAAATATATTATCATAATAACAGTAACATCGAAGTGTTTACTTTTAAAATTATTATCACTATTACTGTCAAATCAATAAAAATTATTAAACCAACACACAAAAAAAAGCAAGTAAGAACACAAACTAAAATTATTATTATTATTCTTAATATTAATATTATTATTGTGTCAATAACAAACAAAACAAAATGAAATCAAAGACTAAAAGAAGTCTAAAAACATCAACAAAAGAGAAAATTAAAAAAATAAAATAAATGATAAAACGAAAATAAAAATTATTACATGAAAAAAAAATCGTTTGGAAAATTACAAAAATTGACAGCACCACGTTGCGGGCTGAACAAACAATTTTTATGATTGTTGGGATTAAAGAAATTAATAGGATTTGTTGGTCCAAAATTACAATATAATATCTATATATGCGAAATTTAATATAATAAAACAGATTATCACATCCAATTATAAAATAGCAACATCGAAGTTTTAACATCTAAAATTACTATTTCTATTACTGCCAAAACAATTAAAATTATCAAATTATCTTGAGAGAAAAAACACTTAAGAACATCAACAAAAGAGTAAGCAAGAAAATATAATTAATTATTATTATTATTATTATTATTATTATTATTATTATTATTATTATTATTATTATTATTATTATTATTATTATTATTATTATTATTATTATTATTATTGTGTTAATAATGAATAAAGAACAGAAATAAAAGAAAGACTAAAAAAATCCTAATAACCTTTAACAAAAGATCAAATAAAAAAATAAAATCAAAATTATCAGGCAAAAAAAATTCATCTAACTTGAAAATAATAATAATAAAACCAATAAAAAAAACTAAAAGAAAGAGCACATAAAAAAATATAATAGATGATAAAACAAAAATAAAAAATTATTAGCTGAAAAAATCATTTAATTTAAAAATTAAAAAAATATGTGTTCTACGTTGCGGGCTGAGCAAAATTTTTTTATAGGATTTGCTGGATCAAAATTAAAATATAATATTTATATATGTAAAATTTAATATAATAAAATAGTTCAACACACCCTATTATAACAATAGCAACATCGAAGCCTTAAAATCTAAAATTATCATTGCTATTACTATTAAAACAATAAAAATTATCAAATTATCATGAAAAAACAAACAGTCAAAGACATTAAGAAAAGAGTAAGCAAGAAAAAAAATTAAATTAAATTAAATTAAATTAAATTAAATTAAATTATTATTATTATTATTATGTTAATAATGAAAGAAACAAAAATAAATGAAAGACTAAAAAAATCCTAGAAACTTTAACAAAAGATAGAACAAAAAAATAAAATAAAAATAAAAATTATCATTGCTATTACTGTCAAAACAATAAAAATTATCAAATTATCCGAAGAAAGAAAAATAAAAAACATTAACAAAAGAGTAAGCAAGAAAAAAAATTAAATTATTATTATTATTATTATTATTATTATTATTATTATTATTATTATTATTATTATTATTGTTGTTGTTGTGTTAAGCACACTTATATATACATGGACAAAAGTAGGGATTATTCTAGAAATATAAAAAAATAAAAGTATAAGGGCTGAAATGAAAATCAATTATAACGGGATTAAAACAAAAATTAAAAGTTTAAGGGCTGAAATGAAATCACATTTATTATCAATTTCAATTAAAGGACGAAGGTGCAAAAATTGAAACTTCTGTACCGAATATATTAAGTCATTTAAAGCCAATCCAGAAATTAAAAGAAGGAGGACCGCAATGAAACTTTCACATTTAATTAATTTAAATTAGGAGGACCCAATCAAACTAAATCAAAACTTATATAACAGAAATCAAGACCATAAACAAAATTGAAAGTTGAGGGACCGAAGTGAAAAGGGCAAAAACACGGGGGAGTGCAGGAGAGAGAGAAACGTGGCCAACGGCTTTAACCGGCCGCCGCCGCGTCCACGCACATCTGTTGGTGAAACGCGCCACATCGGGAGGAAGCCCACGCGGAGGCGCAGCGAGGGAGACGCTGGTATCCTATCTCCGATCACCTTATGACGCCACACGCGTCATCTCAACAGGGCGTGAGGGGGAACAATGTCTGGCGCGTGCGCCTCACGTTCTGACAGTTACCAAAAGAAAAAAAATAGGGCCAATTACCGGCCTGCCCCTGTATCCAAGCCACCATTTTTGTTTTATTAGGAGCTATAACCGTATTTAGCCAATTTCGGAAAGAAAAAAAAGCAGAAGGCTGGCAGGCCGGACCGACCGGGCCGGTCTGAAATGTGTAATGACCGAGAAGCCCCTCATTCCGGCGGTGTTTTTTGTCGTTTTTGAAGGGCAGAATCGTGAATACACTGTTCATTCACGAAAAAAACAATAAAAAAAGGCGGACAAACTCGCGCGACGAATGAATGGAAAATGTCCAGTCCGCAGTGCACATTAGTCTGGTGCTACAGGGAAATGTTGATCTCTTTTAGATTCTCTCTCGGCTCATCTCTGAAATCGTCCTCTCCCTGTCGATTTGTAAGCTCGTCATCGTCGATCTTTAAGCTCATCTCCTCTCCTCTCCTCTCATCTCTCTCTCGGTTTGGATTTGGGGTATTGTTAAAGGAGAAGATTGTGAGGACTGGCTTCGTGGTTGGTTTTATTTTTGGGTTTTGCAAGGTTTTTCCAGTGTTATTTTTGGGTTCTACTTGAAAAATTGTAAAGATAAATTGACAGAAATTGTGCTGGTTTCGGTTTCAATTGTGAATGAAGATGTATGCTTTGCGTGTTTTGGGTGTTTTAATTGCACAGAAAAAAATATTGCAACGGTAACGTTTAATTGCATTTTGCCATTTTGCTCAGCTATATTTAACTGCTTAAGGGCAAATCCAACGCTGGAAATTTTCTCTTTTTGAGTCAAATTTTTCATCTCCAATGCAGGAGGCATTTGAATAGCCAAAATGTCTATTTTCACGGTTCTACATGTTCCAACCAAAAAGCCAAAAAATAAAATAATGTTTTGCTTCCTATCTCACGATCTTTCTCTCTTATTTCCGCGTGAAAAATGAATTAAAGGAAACAAAATAAAAAAATAAAATTGCAGAAATTAAAAGATTAAATAGAAATTAAGAGATATAGAATTAGCAATGAAAAAATAGAAAAGGATATAAGCCATTATTGTTGCTGCTGAGAAGAGACTTAAGGGCTGTTTGGCATTGCGATCCGAAAGTGCTAATGAAATTTTTTTTAATTTTTTAATTTT
Source organism: Salix brachista (assembly GCA_009078335.1). NCBI lineage: Eukaryota > Viridiplantae > Streptophyta > Magnoliopsida > Malpighiales > Salicaceae > Salix > Salix brachista. Next base: position 16,215,394 of record CM018573.1, read on the forward strand.
TATTCTTTATTTTAAATTAAAAAAATAGTGTTTTTAGATTATTTTGATGTGCTGATGTTAAAAAATAAAAAAACATCATTTTAATGCATTTCTAAACGAAAAACACTTTAAAAAACAACCGCAATTGCACTCCCAAACAGGCGCTTAGAGAATCTGTTTTGCGATTTGCTGGAGAGGGAGAAAGAGGGAGACTTAATTCATTTTTCTAGGGAGTGCTTGGGGTGTGGGGTGGGGAGAAGGGAATGAATGTGTGTGTATAAGGGAACGGGTATGTGTGTATATATTAAAAAATAATGTAATTATATCAAAAATATTTATTTTTGTTTTTATTTAAAAATATCTCAACAAGAGAGTAAAACATTATATATATTTAAAATAATATAAAAAAATTCAAAAATATCTCAATAAAAAAATAAAAAATTATATACAAAATTAATAATTATATTCAAAAAAAAGTATTAGAGCACATATCAATAAAAAAAATTGTATACATACTATTCAAATATTCAAGAGCCTAGGAATTCAAGCTTTGATTTTGTCAACTATCGATCTGTGTAGCTGAAGCGTGTAAAACTGAATTAACAGTCCACGTCATGCCTTGATGTAGAAGTCAAATCGAAAAAGTTGAACAAGGAAAGATGGGGTATAAAATGTCTGGAGCTCCAGCTCACCTTTTTCTTAAATAAATATCTCACTGCACGGAAGGTCAAAGAATATGAGAGCTCCGCTCTCCTGTGCCATTACCTCATTTTGAGGGGGGGGGGGAATACTTTGCATTGCAGACAAACAATTTCGATTTGGGTCAACATTGCTTTTTATTAAAATTATAATATATATATATAAACTAGTTTGGGACCTCGGGTTTTTGGTTGCTAATATAATCATAACTACAGGTTTATATGATTCTGGACTTATCCGGACTCGTGAAATTAGTTGTAAATGTAAATTGGTCTGTATATTTATATTAATAAAAATAATAATAATACTATATATATTAATAAAATAGTAACCTTGCTAGGTTCAATGAATGCATCTAGAATAGTGAAAGAGTAGACCAGTTGAAGAAATCAACGTGGAGGAATCGTATGATGTCCTTTCATAGACCCACACACTCGAAACTTTCTCGTGCTCCTCGGCAGGCTGGACTCAATAATTGCATGTAATTAAAAATTTAAATTGTTTATAATGCTAGCCAGATATTATGTTGTAAACTAACACAAGGATGCATATCTGGGAGCTCTACAAATATTTTTGTATTTAATTATATATATAGTAAGATATTTCTTGTAAGAAAATCTTTTGGAAAAAAAACTTAGGAAAAAAAGGAGCAAGAATCTGTCCAAAATTGATTGATATCTAATGAAATAATATATATATATATATATATATATGAATATTGTTTTTCTATACTTGAATGAGAATGGTTGAAGTTGATTTTAAAAGTGTTTTTTGTTCAAAAATATATTAAAATAATATTTTGTTTTTTTAAAAAAAATATTTTTTATGTTAGCATGTCAAAATAATCTAAAAATATTAAAAAATTTAATTTAAAATAAAAATATTTTTTTCAAAAATATTTTTGAAATACAGTGACAAACATGATAACATTAAATTTGAGAGTTGAAAGGTACCTCACACCTTTTTATTCACTTTTCCATTATATAGTAAATTATCATTTTACCCTAAAAAATCATATTCTAAATGAAAACATTTCTTTTAACATTTGAAATTTTGTTTTGACCTATGTTTGGAATTGTTTTTATTATATTCAAGTGTTAAAATATATTATCATGAGTGAACCTAAGACGGGTCAAGTGACCCCATAAAACCTTAATTAGGGTGTGAATCAAGAACTTTTGACCAATTTTAAACATAATTTAATAAGTGAGTTTATAATCTAATTTTTTCATTCATCATTTTTTATTCAGAAATTGAGAAATGAGTTTTATTGTCAAACCCGATCCAAAATCAATGCCATTGATTTTGGTAGTTTTTTTTCTTTGATAAAAACATGCATGGAGTTGTTTGGGCAAATTTTTCACATGAACAAACTATCTATTATGTGGTTCGGTGATAAGAGTTTGAGATTAAAAATTTGTTTCCTCTATAGTCTCATGTTGGAGTCATATAGTTACTAATGTAATAGACACTAGAAGCTTACATGGTTGTTAACTTCAGAACTCGTGAGACCATTAAAGGTGTGCACAAGCTGACCCAGACATCTATGTTAAAAACAAACACATTAAAACATTTTTATCATATTTTAAGATGATATTTATCTTTTCTTTAGTATAATAACTCCTCACCTAGAGCTCTAAATACTAATTAAGATTCTTTATTATCATAAAATTAAGTAACAACTCTTCATCTACTTTTATCTTAAGTTTGTTGAGCTATCACTAGCAACAATTGATATTTAAATAAAAATATAATGTTTATCTCATTGTTTTTCTATGAGTTTCTTGTATTTTTTTATTATCAGATTTATTCATTCAAGTGCGTAAAAATAATCAATTCATGATTTATTTATTTTTATTTAAACTTACTTTCATGATCATAATAAGTTTTTATTTTAAAAAAACAATATTTCTTATTAAATAAACATGTTTTTTTCAAAACATAAACAAAAATACATGGATAAGAAAATGGTGTTTTCTATTAGAAAAATTAGTTTGTTGCTCTTTGATTCGCGTCATTAGAATTTTAACAGATTTTTTTAATTTTCATTATTTGCTCTTTAATAAACCATGCTACTAATTAAAAAGATATGTTATTTTCAAAAAAATAAAAAAGGAACGAGAGAATACAGTTTTGAATAAATTTGTTTCAATAGAATTTAAATCATTGCATTTTTTATGAATATCTATTTTTATTTTTATATAATTAAATAAAATTAGTTTTTGAAAAAAAATACCATGTGTCACAAGACAATCCTACGAAACCCACGAGATCGGGATAATATTTTAAAAAAATAAATTAAAATCAGCTTTCAAATAAAAATGGTATATAACCCAATAAAAAATGATAAAAATTAGAAACTATAATTCTCATAACAACCTACTACTAAGAGATAAATAAATAAAATTAACCTTTTAAATGTTTAAAATTAGAAACTATAATTCTCATTAATTAAACGTTCATGCAACATGTCTAACTATAATTCCCTTGTTGTTTTTTTAGAGAAATTTAAAAGATTAAAAAAAAATGAGATCAAGGAAATTATCTATATCCAAAATTAATACTTTCTTTAATTAGTAAATATTTCAAAATAAATGAATAAAAAATATTTTTATTAGAAATTAAGTTTTTTAAAATTATTTTGATTTATTAATGTTAGAATTAAATTATTATTATTTTAATATATTAAAAAATAAAGAAAATATTTTAAAAAATAGTTATTACTGTACTTTAATAACACTATGTTTTAAGTTATCGGTGATTTATCGGTTGGAGTGGGTTCCTGTTTGGGAGTGCGATTGCGGTTGTTTTTGAAAGTGCTTTTTGTTTAGAAATGCATCAAAATAATATTTTTTTAAAATCATTTTTGACATCAGTACATCAAAATAATCTAAAAACACTATTTTTTTTTAATTTAAAATAATAAAAATAAAAATAAAAAAATTTCAAATTTTTTCATAATCACTTTCCGATCACAATGCCAAACAGCCCTTTGATGTGTTTTGGAGGGTGCTAATTGAATTGTAGAGTGAAGTGATTGATTTAGTTGCCCTTTAATCATTGGAAACGAAAGGTTTAATCCTTATGTCAAGGGCGGTAAGTTTGGTTTAGAATAACGGGGTCTTCTGTTTTTGTTTTAACTTTTGAGACCTGTTCATAACATTAAAATTCAAAAAATAAAATAAGAGTTATTTTATTTTTTTTAAATAAAATACAATTAACAAGAATAATTTTTTTTTTGTTAATTAAAGTATAAAAGGTGTTACCAAAACACCATGCACTTGTTTATCATTTTATATTTGAATGTGGATATATTGTTCAGTTTTTGTTTTTTCAATATGGTACATAAACCTTTTTTATATGATTGTATTTTTTTTGGGGTCAAATTCTAGAAAAAAATGGAATTAAATTTGTTGACTAAAAATAAAATTAAAAGATGGGGAATAGAGTAAAATAAAATGTCACACGTGAGTAATGATTTCAAAGTTCACGCACAAAAATTAATTCCAACCCCTCGATATTTTTTCCAATTTAATTTTGAAATAAAAAAATATTTTTATTATTTTTTATTCTTTGCTTTAAGAGATGAGAGAAAGAGGTAGTTTTTACAAAGATGTCTAGGCTATTTTTTAGATGTTTTTGTGTTAAAAACAATTGGGGACTGGGTTTTCAGTAAAACAAAACCTTCAATAATGATTTTCAACCACCATATTTACTAAAATTTGGGCAAGATCATACTACAAGTTATTTGATTTGATTTTTTTCAAAAATAAATGGGGGCAGATGACATGTTTTCTATCCCATTTGCAATAAAAAAAATAAATAATAAAAGTCAAAGCGTGCGAGCCCTTACATAATGTATTAGGAAACACCTAGCTTTTTTGTATGTATTTTTTTAAAGCTTTTTATTGATTTATTTTTAAATTAGCATTAATTCTCTCTTTTATTTTGTTTATATAGCTTCTTTTAAAATGTTGATTGTTTTTAGTTATTTTGTATGTATTTGATTCTAAAAAATATATAATTTTTTTATATAAATAAAAGATAATTATTTTTTAGTAATACTTATAATATGTGTAGCCTTGTATAATATATATATATATATTTTTATTAAAGTGTATGTATTTTTTATTATCATTTGATTAATAAAAAAATAAAATTTAGTAGACAAAGTCATTCAACATAGATAGGTCAAAGACCAATGTTACAATATCAAATATTTTAACCCATTAATTTTCATTAGTTTTTATATTTTTGTCTTCGTTTGTCATCTGTGACTATTAATTTATTTAATTATATATATGAATAAACTTTTCAATCTATACTTATAATATTTTTATATACAAATACACATTAGAATAACCTACATGTATATTTTTTCTTAAGAAAAAATATGCTTGAGTCGCTTCATAAAAAGAAAAAACTTCAACACGCAATCATTTCACATCATTAACTTTACTTCCATAACGTAACCTTGTTGAAAGTAGCACAATTCAAATGGTCGTAAGAATCTTGAAATAAATAAATAAATAAAAGGGTTGCGTTGTTGATTACGTGTTTATTATTTTGTTTTAAAAATATTTTTATTTTTAAAAAAAATATCATTATAATATTTTTATAAATAAAAAATACTTTGAAAGACAGTCTTAACAACATTTTCAAACCACTCTTAAAGTAGGGCAACCTTGAAAAAAAATAAAATAGGACCACTATGTTTTTGTGACTAAATACAAGTGGAAAAGGATGTTACGACAAACAACCATTCAAACAAAACTGTTCAAAATGTAACTATGTAGTAGGTGGTTTAATGGTATAGATTTAAAATTTTTATAATTACTAATATGATGACAACTGAAAACTTACATGGTTATTAATTTTAAAGTACAGAAAATTAATCAAGACACGCGCAAGCTGATCGAATAATATCTATGTTGATCTAATAAATGTTGAAAATGTATATCGTGCACGTGTCTAGCTAGCACTTATAATGACATAAATATCCCTGGGGGTGGTCGTGCTGTGATCGTTCTCTCCCGGTAATTTGGAATTTTGCAAAATTTATTATATGATATCCCATGCATCGATCGATGACCGTATTTTATTGACTATCTCTCCTCTCGTTGGATGAAAATCACCCCCTCCCCCACCGTCAACCTTATATATTTTTGGAAAATAATAATAATAATAATAATAATATCCCTTCGCCCCACCCTTACCATTATATATTTTTGGGAAAATAAATAAATAAATAAAAAATATCCCTTTACTTTCACGCCGGTTGTGTTTTTGTATTTTTCTAGTCAGTTTGCTGCAGAGCAGAGTAGGTATCTCATGGGTGGGTGGCGGCAGCTCATACGATAAAGCCATTTTCTATATAAGAGGCATTTCTTGCATTTTATTATAAAAATATTAAATTTGAAAAACATGAACCAAAAAGGAAATTAAAAAATAAAATATTTTATTAAAGAAAATGAAATTGGAAAATGCATCGGTGTGTTTTCCTTGCATCATTATCGGATCGAGGAATTTAGAGGATAACTTCGAGAAATAGACAGCCACCTCAGTTTCAACTTTCATGAAAAGAACATCATTCTTTACTGAATATACAACAAAATTCGTTCGATTCGTATTTCCTGTTTCTCTATAAAGTTATAAACAGCTCCAAAGCACTGATTGCTCTCCCTCCCTGTTGACTCTATCCATGGCTGCCAAGAAGATATCAACTTTGCTCTCTCGCTCTTTCTCTTCTGCTGCTCCTTGTTTCTTTTCAAGAGGTGGATTGATCGCGATCTAAAGACTCTTCCCTTTTTTTTTTGTTTTTTTTCTCCTTCTTTACTGTACCAAACAAACAGGAATAGTTTTTGACATTAGTTCTGGTTGCGCTAAATTATTTCAGGGAGGAGTGTTGCTGGTCAGAGCAGATTAATCTGTAGATATAATAGTACTTTGGTTGCTGTTGAGGAGCCAATTACTCCACCAGTTTCTGTTAAACACACTCAGCTCTTGATCAATGGCCAATTCGTGGATGCAGCATCAGGTGTGTACTTTTCTTCCATCATTTATTTCCTAGGATTTATAGTGAAAGATCAGTTGCTCTACATTCTTTTTCTGTAGTAGAAATTGTTCACTTGTTGCTAGGAGTACGGTGATTCCTTTTTTAGATCACTTGTTGTCGCTGTACACCTTTTCTCCTTTCTCATTTTTTTCTTTGGGTGTGGACCACCGGGTTTAGGATGCACACTGAGGTATAGGAAGCCTCATATTAAGGGTGACCCAGTTTTTGTTTCCTTCCAGCTACGTTATTAGCACCCATTTTGTTGATGGACACATTGATGTAGAAATTTTAGAGGGATCCGTGGAATAGATTTCTGAGAGCATGATTTATTATTTTTCCAAGGGGATCCAACGATTCTTGGATTTGACAGCGGAGGTAGTCCTCCCTGAATTACAACATTTGTGACCGCCGACAGGAAATTCCAAGTTTTAACTGTTGGGGTGTCCTTGAGGACTTTGTAGTTTATTTTTCCATAAATTTAGATGCCGCAAGGTACGGCCAAGCTCTTCACTCTTTTTATTTTATTTTATATATATATGAATATATATTTGTCCTGAGAGCATCTATTGAACCTTCTACACGGGATATTCTTTGCCTACAGGGAAGACGTTTCCGACTCTGGATCCGAGGACAGGGGAAGTGATTGCTCATGTTGCTGAAGGTGATGTTGAAGATGTGAACAGAGCGGTCTCTGCTGCCCGCAAGGCTTTTGATGAAGGACCGTGGCCAAGGATGACAGCTTATGTAACTACTGCTCCTCTTACCTTTGAACTTTTACTGGATTAGTTGTTTTGCTGTTTAGGGGAAAAAAGATCTTTGGGTTGAGAATTTTCCTTGTTGTGTTTCAGGAAAGGTCAAGGATCATTTTGCGTTTTGCTGATTTGCTTGAACAGCATACTGATGAAATTGCAGCTCTTGAAACGTGGGATAATGGCAAACCATATGAGCAAGCTGCTAACACTGAAATACCAATGACTGTGCGTCTATTTAGATACTATGCTGGTGGGTGAAGTTGAAATGAAGAGATTCTGTTTTAGTACTATTGTATGCTTTAAACTTTTCTCACATTCTGCGCACATTCATTTTCTTTCTTTCTTTCCTTTTGGAATTCCTGATTAAATATTTTTCTCCTCCAAATTTACCAGGCTGGGCAGATAAAATCCATGGTCTCACAGTTCCTGCTGATGGGCCATATCATGTACAAACCTTGCACGAACCAATAGGTGTAGCAGGTCAGATTATTCCATGGAATTTTCCAATGCTCATGTTTTCTTGGAAGGTTGGGCCAGCATTAGCATGTGGCAACACTGTTGTTATAAAGACAGCAGAGCAGACCCCATTGTCTGCTGTATATGCAGCCAAGCTATTTCATGAGGTAGTTTTGAACATAATATATGTTCACATCTTGCATTCACTAAATTTCTGCACAATTCTTGATAAATAGTTTTCTTAGTGCTGACATTATTCCAAATGATTGAGAGTTTTACTACAAGTCATGTCAACCATCTATGCCACATATGCGCTTTCTCACTTGTGCATTATGTAAAATCTGGGCAGCAATTGTTTAGGCACATGTATTTTCTGTCCGTGTTTCTGATCAGTTAATCCTTCTGATAGGCTGGACTTCCAGATGGTGTTCTGAATGTGGTTTCTGGTTTTGGTCCAACCGCTGGTGCTGCTCTTGCTAGCCATATGGAAGTGGATAAGGTATATGCAGCCTTAAACATCTTTACCTTTTCCTTTATTGTGATAAGCATCCTCACTGTAGACATGTATTGAACTTGCAGAACTTGAACCTCAAGGTTTAAAATTTGTTGTGTGTTAGTTCTCTAAGCGGTCATGACTTGAGATCAAGGGCAGGCACCGATCAATGATTTTAGAACTGTATGGTGAATGCACGCTAATATTTGGTTCAGCTGGTCCTTGTACGTAATGCTTCAGGGGTTTTGGTTTCCCAAAAAACTTTTGAATTCTAGCTGTGGAAATAGTTGCGATTCTGATATTACTGCCCAGGGTTGCTTACAAGGGAGTTTGAGAGCAGTTGTTCCTGTCTGGTAGTTCTTTTTTCATTAGTAGAAATCTTATAAATCACAGTAGTTATTCGAATTGGTCCGCTAAGGTGGTAAATCACTTCAAAAGATATATAGCTTAAAGCATGCTTGATGTTTAAAATTTGCTCTTAGAAATTTGAAATATAGTGGCTGTTATTATCGTTGATGGACACGCCTCTGAAGATAGAGGATGTAACTTTTGCATAGTTTGTAAAAGGATACTAGTGCGCTGCCCTATTTGAAGTATCAATAGTAGGAGGCACTTATTTAGAAGCTTATGTTTGAAACATGATTTCCATTTTCCCCTAATCTGCAATCTCTTTCCAGCTTGCATTTACAGGATCAACTGATACCGGGAAAATTGTACTTGAGTTAGCATCAAAAAGCAATCTTAAACCAGTAACTTTGGAGCTTGGAGGGAAATCAGCGTTCATTGTCTGTGAGGATGCTGACGTTGATCAGGCTGTAGAGCTTTCTCACTCTGCTGTATTCTTTAATCAGGTATACTCCAGAAAGTTTTTTCTTAAAACAGCATGGCTTCTAAAAATAGCTAAATCAAATCGAATTAATTAAAATTATATTAAAGAGAAAAAAAACACCCGGTGGTTTCCATGTAGTTCAATTACTTTATTAATCACACTTTTGTGCACTTTGCAGGGCCAATGCTGCTGTGCTGGTTCTCGTACATTTGTGCATGAGCATGTGTACAATGAGTTTGTGGAGAAAGCAAGGGCACGAGCCATGAATCGTTCTGTTGGTGATCCATTCAAAGTGGGAATTGAGCAAGGCCCTCAGGTAAATTAGCAACTCATCATTTAAGAATCCACACACGAGGTGGTTTTCATACTGTGATTAATCCACTAACTTTACTGTTGAAACTCTTCGAATCCATTATATGCCCTAGCATCCCCTGGTATAGTTTTGCAAGTATGTCATGTCAATAAAATTTCCTTAATTTTACAAGGAACAAATCAAAATGCATGAAAATGAAATTTTGGCATTCACCTTAACAACTTTCCAATGGTTCTCTGTCAAGTGCTTCTGGTGCCACTACCTTCTATGGTTGCGCTGAAAGTGATCTACTTGAATGCTACAGGTTGATTCAGACCAATTTGAGAAGATTTTGAGGTGCATAAGATCTGGTGTCGAGAGTGGAGCGATCCTTGAAACGGGAGGCGACAGATTTGGCTCAAATGGATATTATATCCAGCCCACTGTTTTCTCCAACGTGCAGGTATATTTCTTCTCTAGCAACCATTTTACGTCCTGGATTGGAAATTGACTGTGAAGCTAATACGATCACTAAATATATCAGGATGACATGTCGATAGCGAAGGAGGAGATATTTGGGCCAGTTCAGTCCATCTTGAAATTCAAGTGAGCAGCCATCCTCTTGTTTAGGTAGCTATAAGGGTGCTATCCTTTAGCAGAACTAATATTTAAAACAATTTCAGGGACCTGGATGAAGTCATAAAAAGGGCCAACAACAGTCGCTACGGACTTGCTGCAGGGATTTTCACACATAACTTAGACACTGCCAACACCCTGTCACGTGCATTGAAGGTTGGAACAGTATGGATAAATTGCTATGACGTCTTCGATGCTGCAGTTCCTTTTGGTGGATACAAGATGAGTGGGAATGGTAGAGAAAAGGGCATTTACAGTCTCAACAACTACTTGCAAGTGAAGGCCGTCGTAACCGCACTCAAGAATCCATCCTGGCTATAGAGGTCCTTTTAACTCTATTCAAGTACTTCTTTTGCCTGGTTCTTTCTATATAATAAATCCGAGGTTGCGTAGCGCTGTTGTGAGATGATCATGATTATGGTGACAAATTATATGATGATGATAAAATGGTCGCTTGTTTGTGGAGAATTTAGGACAGTTTTCTCTGTCGTGTTTCATTTGCTTCTTTTAGATGAAAACCTTCGAGTTTCAAGTTTAAGGAACATTTTGCATTCTTGATGGGGCGGTGTTTAAAAAATGCTGAGATTCGACTCAGCTATATCGGAAGTCGCTGGGCAAAAGACAGATGACAGTTGATACAACGCATATTAACAAAAATAAATTAAAAAACAATTGTAAGGCATGGTTGTTTCACTGTACATCTAGACATAGATTATTGTGGATTCCAACAGAAAATTAACCCTTGAAATCAGGAGTATTTTAGATACTTTAAGGGGAAATGTGTGGTATTTTCAAATTGTTTGGGGTTTTATGGTATTTTCTGTTTTAAATTGCACAATGAAACTACCATTTTCCTCTTGGGAGCTGACAAAAAGACACGGAACAGTGAGGGGTGTTTTTGTTTTTTCACATATTCATGCACAATAAAACTACACAAATACCCCCAGAAAAGGCAAAAATAAAGGTCTAGATCAAGGGGCATTGTGGTACTTCCATTTCTGGTTTTTTCATTGTTATCGCTGGGTTGAGGGGTATTGATGCAAATCTCGTGATCACGTGGTCATGCAACTCACAATCAAAACTGAGATCTGATCCCGGAAAGGACTGATAGGAGTGTGACACAATGGAAATCTGTCTCAAGGCACCAACACTATTGGAATTAGTATAATGACGTCTCGAAGTCAACTAATCTTCGATAAGTCAGATTCAGTTCGTTCAAGAACTAAAGAATACAAGAATCACTCACACGTAAAACTAAAAAATTCAGAAGTAATATTCATCAATGACTACTGAAATTGAGCTTACATGAGTTTATATAGTTCTTGAAAAATTTACCCTAATAAACCTCTTATGTGGATTTATATGAGGTCCACTCAAAACTGACCAAAAACCTTAAACTGATAAGCTGATAACTTAATCCAAACAAGCCTTGCATCCTAACTGAAAATAAAATATTAATTAAGCCCAAACAAGCTTTGAGCTGTAGCTAACAAAATAAAATAAAGTCCATAATATTAAATCCATGTTCTGCCTTCCATGCAACTTTTTAATCCTAGAAACAAAAAGAATAGGTAGTCACCCATGTTGTTTCCAAGTTGTTCTGCCTTGGAAACAAAAAAGAATAGGTAGTCACCCATGTTGTTCTGCCTTCCATGCAACCTTTTAATCCTAGAAACAAAAAGAATAGGTAGTCACCTATGTTGTTTCCAAGTTGTAGTAGGATTCTTTTATTTTCTTTGTTGTCATCACTTCATGGCCTAAATAAAATCGTATTGGACCCCTCTTGCACATGGATAAGATGTATTGGAGTCTCCTCTTGATACCCAATGGACCTTGCAATTTTGACTTGGTTGAAACCTTTAAAACTTTTGGATGCAACAAAACCCCACCCTCCGGAAGACTCACTTTATGGGCTCAGGTGAGCGAGTAAAATCCCGGCTGTCTCAAACTCTTATAAGAGGTGCACGTCTTGACTCGAACTCGAGACCTGTTGTGCAGATTACAAGCTCTTTGCCATCACACCACACCCTTTGGGACTTCAAAACCAATGCATTTAATGACTCTTTCGATGTTTTTATCTTAGACCAGGTCATTAGATCATTTAGAACATGTAATGGGTCATTGCTGATATTTCTGGGTTGGTTTACATTAGGTGTATAGTTAATTTTACATTTTTTTATTTCTATTCGGAAACACTGCAGGCGCGTCGTACGGACCTGCCTGCAGTGTTTCACACGCATGCGCCTTTCAAGCGGCGCATGCAGTCTTTTTGCCATGGAAACTGTCCGTTCACCGTGTCACTGGGTGTGTTGCCCTGTCCTTGGCTCCCGTTACAACGCGTGTTGTGTGAAAGTGGTTGATGAATCGCTGGTGGATGATTTTTAGTTTTTTCTCTATTTTCTCTCCTACGCCGAAAAATACATGATAGTCCTTCATGTTTGTAATTGTTTTATTTTAGTCCATTTTCTTTTGATTTTATCATAAGTCCTTTTATAGAAGTTTTTCTTCTTCATTTAATTGCAATTTATCATATGTTTTGTTTTTCATTTTATTTCTCATTCTTTTAATTTTTAATTTTAGTTTTAGTTTTAATTTTAGTTTTAGTTTTAATTTTAATTTTGACTTCTATTTTTTATTAGTGTTTTTGAATCTACTCTCTTAGTTTTTGTTTTTGATTTTTTGAGTTTAGTCATTTTCTTTTTATTAGAGTTTTATTTGTTTTTAATTTAGTCCTTCAATTTTAATGTGTATAATATTTTTTTAATTGATACTTCTTCTTTTAATTTCTTAATTTTTTCCTTTGACTTTTTTTTATCAAAGTTTTTATGGTTTTAGTTTTTTCTGCTTCAAATAAAATGTTTTCTTAACAATAATAATATTTATTTTAATTTTATCCTTTTCTTTTCATTTTTTTCCCTTGCTCTTTTGTTAAAGTTCTTTTATTTTTAATTTTACCCTCCAAGATAAAAACTTTAAAGATTTATTATGTTACACAAGTTTATAAATTGCACAACAATTTTTATATTCTTAATAAAATTCCTTATATATATATATTAAAAAATATGACAAATCGTAGAGAAATAATCTAGTGTATCCTATTTTCAAAAGCTATGTAAGAGCATCTCCAGTGGGGAGTGCCATTTTGGAGAGGCAAATCTCTAAAATGACACTTTGAATAGTGTAAAAATAGCATTTTTGTTGATGTGTGCTCCAGTGGTAAAAGCCATTTTGGAGAGCCATTTATTTTTATATTATTTTAAATATAGTGCAATTATTTTGTATGTAGTTTAATCATGCAATTAATTATACAATTAATAAGAGTAAATTATATAATTAAATAATTGCTTTTAAAAAACCCTCCAACAATATAATTATTAATTTTATATATTTCTTGTTAAGGTATTTGTAAATAAAAATAAATATTTTTGATATAATTATATTATTTTTTAATATATATATTACATTGATTATACGATTAATAGGAGTAAGTTATATAATTAAATAATTATTTTTAAAAAACCCTCCAACACTATAATTATTAATTTTATATATAAATTTTTACTCTCTTGTTAAGGTATTTGTAAATAAAAATAAATATTTTTGATATAATTATATTATTTTCTAATATATATATATATATATATATATATATATATATATATATATATTATAATATATATAAAAGGTGGCCCCAAGGTGGGGCCACCTTTTTTAACAGCATGTCCCGAGCTGCTATTTGTAGCAGCTCGGGAAGGGGGAGGTATTTTTACCTCTCCTTTTGGCACTCCCGCTGGAGTGCCTAAAAGAACTGAAAATTGCCAAAATATCAATTTTTTATTTTTGCCTCTTCAATATGGCATGCCCGCTGGAGATGCCCTAAAGGAGACCACCTAGTGCAGAGGCTACTTCGTAGTAGTCACTTGTCCGAGTGGTCATTTAAAATATATTTGTTAATATTAGAGACATACAAGAACTTCTACATTGATTATTGTCAAAACACAAATTCATACCATTTTCTTTCACAAATCAAAAAGAAAAAATTAAAAATAAGCAGAGATTATTAGTATTTTTTTAAAAAAATCTTCATTACTATTCATGTGAATAGTAGTTTTGATTATAAATATATAACAGGTTATTTTTAACTTTTATTTAAAATAAGTTTAGGTTGATTATAAATGAAAATAAATATAATTAGTAAAATACTAAAATACAAATATGTCCAAACCTTTTTCAATGTGAATAATATTCAAATGATGATAATTTGAATCAACTCAAGATAATTTGATTAATTTGTGATTCTAGATATGAGATAGTAAAACCCCTGCAAGATAAAAAAACACAAAAAATAAAATAAAACTCAAGGTCTAATATAAAAACTTAATGTAAATGATTTTTTAAGAAAAAAATATCAAAAATTGTTTTAAATCAACTCAGATTAATTTAACTAACTCGTTACATGAAAAATAAGATTGGAAAACAAATTAAAATGAAAAATAAATTAAAGTCAAATCAATATAAGAAAAATAAAAAAATAAAAATTTGTGTCTACCCGAATTAACTTGATTAACTCAAAACCGTGATAACCTTATATAAAAACAAAGTGAAAAAACCACAAAACTCAAGGGTTTGTAACTTAATACCAAGGGTGAAGGTGAATAATAATAATTAATATGGTGAATAATAATAATTAATATGTTTAATCTTGCATCATATATTTTTTCTTTTATTATATTGAATCAATTTTATTTGTATTTTTATTATATTTTATTGATTTAAATAAAAAAATTCAGTAAACACAACCAAATAAATATCTTATTTTATATAATTAAATTTCTTAATATACCTCTACCTTTTATTTTTTTTAATTGATCTTTTAGTTATCAACAATAATTCTTTTATTTATTTACTTGAATAATAATTAATAATTTATTTAATTAAATGTTTACATATATTTTTTAACTACATTTTAATTTCTTTATAATAACAAACAAATCTAAATATTCTACATATTTGAAAAAAAATAAAATTATTATCCGAATTCAAATATATAAAACCCAAATCCAAATTCTCTAAAAAGCGAAGTCTGAACTCTGAACTCGGAGGCGTGGCAGCAGCAACAATGGAAGAGAACCGCTGCAAGTTCTGGCTTCCCAAAAAGAATCGATTTTGTGCTAACTCCACTCTAAACGACTCCCAGTAAGTTCGCTCTCATCCTCCTGTCTCCTGTTTATTTTTTCTCCCGTTCTTTGTCTAATTTTTTAACGCGTAATATTCATTGAACTGTTTGTAAGGTTCTGCGGCAACCACAAACCGAGGTCTATTGAACAGTGGATCCCATGCCCCATCGACCCTTCTCAGTAATTTCCCATCTTTGATTTTTGCGTTTTCAATTATTTATTTATTTCGGGATTACATATTTTTTTATGGTTTTTTTTTGTTTTTGATAGTTCTGTTCTAAAAGAAAATCTTGGAGGCCATGTTAAGAGATGCCCTTTATTGAAACAAGCTCAATCCTTGTCTCTTCAACCATTTTATCAAAAGGGCATTAATGCTGGCAATGAAGAAGAAGAAGATAATGTTAGCTCTGAGATGAAGAGGAGTGCGGTTTATAGCATGACTGTGACTCAATTGTGCAAACTTATTAACAAGATTGAATCTGTTCATGCTTCGACATGTAAGGATATCTTGGAATCATATAAAGTGCCAGAAGCTTGTAATATGTGGATTAAAAGAGAAGTAGATAGGTAAATATGTGATGTTAAGATGAAGATTGTTGTTTGATTTGATGATAATTGGTTGGTTTTGTAAATGAGTTGCTTGTTGAGCAGGAAATTACCATTTCAAGAAAAACATGTAGCTCAACAAGCGTCGATTCTTGGGAATTTGGAGGACTTTGGGGTGATAAAGAGTTCAGTAGGAAGTAAAGAGGGTGATAATCAGGGGTTTTGTAGTGATAATAGCAACTCTGTTCACGCAGTCGTTGAATTTGGAGCAGGGAGAGGGTACTTGACACAGATGCTTGCAGATTGTTATGGATTTGACACGGTGTTTCTGGTTGAGCGCAAGTCATACAAACTTAAGGTTAGTTGTGTTGAATTCTGCGTTGTATTGTTTATGAGAAGGAATATCTATTGGAATAGAATGAAACTCAATTTGGAGATGTTATGTGCTCTTTCCACCTTAATTGATCTGTAATTTATGCATTGTTCGTGTTTACATGCTGTGGTTACTTCTAGGCTGATCGATCTTTGCGACAGAAGGAGAGCTTGATATTAGAGCGTTTGAGGATTGATAGTAAGGTTTTTCAAAATCCTTTTCTTTGGAATGATATTTACATTTCCATATTTATATCTTTAGTTTTATCTCTCCCCCTTTCTCCAACTTAAGTCTGGAGTTGGTGCTAAACATAACCTCAATTACTCTCTCTTGTTGGAGCATTCAGTTAGCCTCTTAAAAGCATTTGGCATAGTTTTCATGCCTTTTTTTCCTCCCCAAGTCCTTCAAAGTTAAGATTAGATGCTGGCAGGTGGCTCAATTTCAGAGCTCTCTTGAGTGCATTGTTTTTCCTTGACATTGCCTTCATAGTATGCTTATGAGAGGTGATTTTAAGGGGGGCATAACCTAACAAATTGTTGTTGCCTTTAATTGCTCTGTTTCTGTACTCTTCCAAGTTGCAGTTAAACAAGGTCTTGCAGTTTTCGGCATTATTTTATTGTGCATATTATATTGAGCCATAACTTCTGACATTCCATGCCACAGCATTAATTTTCTACAACTTTATAGTAAGCTCATATCTCTCAACTAAGTGCATAAACAGGTTTGTCCCAACTTCAAATACAGGGCCCCGCTTATAAATTTAACCATGTATTTCCTCTTATTTTTGGAAGATATCAACGGTAGTCTCAAGCATTAACAACAGAATATTTATATTCATACACGATGCCTGTTCTTGTTTGTCCTTTATTTTTCAATTCGTTGGCATGCTTGCCCCCTGTAAGGTATATGTGAAAAATGCAAACTCATGAGTTCTGACACTACCAAATTCCACCTTTTCAGTTGAGGACTTAAACTTGAATGCTGTTGAGTCTTTAAGGGGAATCCCTTATTTGGCTATTGGTAAACATCTCTGCGGGCCAGCAACTGGTGAGCAATATGTTTTAAAATACCTTTTTTCCTGAACATTAGTGAGGATTGTGAAGCAATTTTTAGGCATTTTAGATCATTATTTCTCAGTTCTGGCAGATTGTTCCATTGAATATCTTCCTCTGTTCTTTTGTTTTAATACTTGCGCTGCAGATTTGACACTGAGATGCTGCCTGTCTGAGCAATGTAATCAAGGTAGTGTGCAAGATTGCAGGAGCAATGCTAACCTTAAAGGCCTTGCTATAGCAACATGCTGCCATCATCTTTGTCAGTGGAAACATTACACAAGTAATCAACACATCTTGCCCTGCACATTCTTATATGCACTACTAGAACACATATACTCTTCTATTTACGAGCTTTCAATGTAACTTTCACTTCCTTGCAGACAGAAAGTTCATGTCCGATTTGGGGATCACCAAGGAACAATTTCATGCAATCACATGGTTTACCTCCTGGGCAGTAGACGCTGACCATGGTTCAGATCTTTCTGATATTACTGATTGCAGTTTGCATTCACAATCCATGTAATCATTTGAACTTTTTATGTTATATTTCTCCTTTCCCCCCCTATCTTTTGACACCTGAATAAGGTGCATTTATAATCGTGATTTCCAATTCTCTTCACACAAATGGTGTGGTTATTCATCTCTTCTGTTCACATATTTTAGTATTTTGGATCTTAATTTTTCTCAGTTATTACAGTGAAGAGAAACAACGCTCTGGGGACGTACATGGGGTTGAAGATGTTGTGAGGAATATGAAACCAGTTGAAAGGGCTATGTTGGGTTTTAAGTGCAAGCAGATCATCGACGTGGGAAGGATGATGTGGGCAAAAGAACATGGATTAGACTCACAGTTTGTGAAGTATGTCCCTTCAAGCATCTCTCCAGAAAACCATTTATTGCTTGCCAGACATGCCAAGTGCTTGTAAGATGCACATCATTTACTTCAGGTTTGGGTTGTAACCATTAAAATCTCTTGCCCATTATATATAAACCATCTCTATTTCCATCTCGATGGACATGGAAAGGAATATTAAACAATTTTTTAACTAGGGCGACTAGAAGTTTACTGGGCTTTTATTGGCATCTGTGGCTCGAAGGGGCAGATACCTTTTGCCCATGTTATCTCCAGACTGAATCCATGTGTTTGGGGATTGGAAAATGTTCATGCACTTGATTTGCAAACAATTTGAAGAGGTGGAAATTTGCTTGCTTTCTTGACATTTATTTTTAAAAATATAAGTGATGGTCGTAAAACAATTTATTTTTATAAACAATTTATTTGCTTATAATTACGATGTTAAAAATAAATTAGATAGGCGTGACTCGTGCGCATGCAAAATAGGAATGGAGATGCGGGGGATCGAACCCCGTGCCTCTCGCATGCAAAGCGAGCGCTCTACCATTTGAGCTACATCCCCTTTTGAAAATTCTTCTTCTTTGTTATATATAACACCTATGGAATCGGAGTTACCCGATGCAGGCTATGAACTTTTTGTAGTGGCCGACGTATTTGGAATTTTCGTATAAATTATTTTGTTTTCTACGAATAATTTGTTTTCCTCCATTCCGTTCCGTATAGTACACAACAGATAAATACAATACAGCCGACCGCCATGTCACCTCTTACGCACGCATATTCATATATTTAACTGCCCCTCCTCCCCGTATTCTCCTTCCACCTCACTCCACTCGACTCCTCCCATCTCAAGGAAAAAAAAAAATGGACCCCAAAGGCACCGTCATCTTCACCACCATTGGCAGACCCCACTACGGCTTCGACATTTTCTCCCTCGAACTACACCGTCATCACTCCGGCGAACTCTTAATAACTTCAGAATACGAACATGGCCTCACTGATAGCACTGGTATCAACTTCAACGCCCAATTCATCAACCACCACCCGCATCATTCCATTGTTTTCATCTCCGAACGATCTGGTTCACCCGCAATTTACCAAACCCGCCCCGACCAACTCCCACTCCCACTCCCATCCATACCCCATTCCCTTTTCCATGACCGCCCCATTCTCAAAAACAACCGCCTCTATTTCATTTCTGCTCATGAAAAACCCGACCAACCTTTCAAAAGCTGGTCCGCTCTTTACTCAACCAATATCGATCACAACAGCACCAGCAGTTTTATACGTTTGACCCCACATGGTGCTGTTGACTACAGTCCTGCAATTTCTCTCTCTGGCAATTTCATAGCTGTTGCATCTTATGGGTCTCGCTCTTGGGGTGGCGAGTTCCAAGACCTGCACACAGATATTGTTGTTTTTAAGGAATCCGACCCGAGTACTCGGATAGTTGTGTCTGACCATGGTGGATGGCCCACTTGGTGTGGCGAATCCACAATTTACTTTCACCGCCAAGCTGATGATGGCTGGTGGAGCGTTTTCCAAGTCACTTTACCAGAAAATTTCCAAGACTCTGAGCTTCCAAAAGCTGCACCTGTTCGGGTCACTCCACCAGGTGTCCACTGCTTCACTCCAGCTGCCTTTCAGGACGGCAAAAGAATCGCTGTCGCTACACGGCGGAAGGGTAATAGTTACAGGCACGTTGAGATTTTTGATGTCGAGTCAAAGACGTTTTATCCTGCCACTGCGCTGGTGAACCCGAGTTTGCATCATTATAATCCGTTTGTCTCTTTGGATTCGATGTTTCTTGGGTATCATCGGTTCAGAGGTGAGTCTACTCGGGGTGGGTCGAGGATTCCACATCTCGACCCCGTCTTGTCTCCGGTCAAGGATTTACGGATGCTTAGATTAAACGGATCATTCCCTTCATCGTCTCCAGATGGTGATCTAATAGCATTTAATCAAGATTTTGATGTCAATGGCGGGATAAAAGTAGTTAAATCAGACGGTTCTAAAATATGGACTCTGATCAAGGGCCGTTTATCTTTTTCCACCTCATGGGGACCTACGGAGAGACACGTTATTTACACATCCATCGGCCCGATTTTCGAGTCAGTGAAAGCGACGGTGCAGATTGCGCGTGTATCTTTTCACCCTGGAAATCTAGACGGTGATAGCGAAGAGATCGCGTGTGATGTAAAGATTTTAACTCGAGAGGAAACAGGGAATAACGCCTTCCCGTCATGCTCACCGGATGGCAAGTCTGTAGTTTTCAGGTCTGGGCGGTCTGGTTATAAAAATCTGTACATAACTGACGCCGTTAGTGGCGAGTTTGACGGTGGTAGAATTCATCAATTAACAGAGGGGCCTTGGATTGATACGATGCCCAGCTGGTCACCTAAAGGAGACCTTATTGCGTTTTCTTCAAATAGACACAATCCCGGCAACGTCGATGCGTTTAGCATTTATCTGGTGAAACCGGACGGCTCCGATTTGAAGAGGTTGTGCGTGGCGGGACCGGAGGGATCGAGTGACGTGGATAGGGAGAGGATTAACCACGTGTGTTTTAGTCCGGATGGGGAGTGGCTCTTGTTCGCGGCCAATTTTGGTGGCGTGACGGCTGAGCCGGTGTCCTGGCCCAACCAGTTTCAACCTTACGGGGACCTGTATGTGGCGAGATTAGATGGGACTGGGCTGAGAAGGCTGACGTGGAATGGGTATGAGAATGGTACGCCAGCGTGGCACACAGGAAGTGAGCTGGACTTGGGACGCTTATCCCTGGGTCACGAGGCCGGGGATAAGCTTAGAGGTCAATTTGTGGATCCATTGTGGATATCTTGTGATGTTTAGAATTTAGAATTCACATTTTACTTTTTCTTTCTTTCTGGATATGTATCGGAATAATCTCTCCTCGATTTTGAGACCGGATGACGTAAGAGATATTAGTATAATCCTTGTTTAGTGTGAGAGGAATATCTTTCTCTACGAATTTTTTATTTATTTAATTTTTGTTTTAAATTAATTTTTTAATGTTTTTATATTGTTTTGATCTTTTCTAATTAAAAATAATATTTTAAAAAATAAAATATTTGAAATGCAAGATGCACGATGCCATGGAAGTTTTCAATCATGGAAGAGTGGGTTTATTTCCGCAATTCAATACTTGATTTTTTTATTAAATTATTTTGTTTTGTTGTGGTAATATCAAAATAAATTTTAAAAAATAAAATAAAATAAAATTATTTTAATGCATTTACAAACAAAAATAATTTTAAAAAACAATCTTTATTATAATATGCAACACTATATAAGAAGAGGAGAAATGTATGAAACGGTCATTATTCCACGCGGGTCGAGTCAAGTTTTTCTTCTACATAAAAAAAAAATATATTCAGATATTATTAATATTTTTTTCTATTGAAAAAAATTAAATCATGTGACAGTATGACTGAATTGATTAGATGAGTGCACTCGCGACTAAGTTGAGTCAATATAAACTGAGGTGTTTGTTTTTTATATAAAAAAACACAATAAAAAAACAATGTCAATTTAATATTTTTTATATAAAAATATTGAAATGATAATATTTTGAATATACATAAGTCAAATTTGGATAACTCACCCCACTTATGACACAAGTCAGGACTTTTAATGAGTTTAATAACCTTGTTTTTTAGAATTCATTATTTATTTAATTAAATAATAGTAAAAAGAGATATTTTCAAGGAGGATAACAGGTAAGTTTATTAAAGAGATATGCTTTTTTTTTCTTCTCAATCTAAACTCTATTTCCTTGTATTAGTGTATCGATTTTGATTATAAATATTATTTTTAAATAAAAACTTATCATGATCTCAGCAATTTTTTAAAAAATATATCAAAATAATATCTCAATATTTTATATGTGATTAAAGAAAGAAAGAAATAATAAATGTGAAGAAGTCAAGTGAAACTATATATATAAAAAATAAATTTATAAATTTTAGCAGAATAATATTAAAGTAAACTAAACAAACGAAGCTTATAAAAGATTTCAGTCACCAAATAGGTTCCTAGAAAATCAAGGTGATGTTTTCTGGATTTAAAAAACCATTTTTCAATTTATTTTAATTTTAATAAATTAATTTCTCAACTAAAAAAATTCTCTAAATCGGTTCAAAAATATAAAATTAAACACAAAATAAACCCTCAATTCTCATCTATTTTTTTAAGCAATATAAAAGATCAACACTTTCATAGCCATGCGACAATGGACAACCCCATCATCTCAATTACACATTAACAGTACAAAAACGACATCGAATAGCATTCATCACCTAAATGGTGAACTAAACTCAAAAGGAATTTGATGGAATCTCTCTATTGTGCGCTTGTTTAATAATTGGCACATTTCTTTACTCTGATGAAATATTTGTTCATGGAAAGAGTTTCTGTCCCCCACCTTTTCTCCAGACTCCACGCACAGGTAACCCTCCTACTGAGTTACTGCTATCATCTATCCTGTTCCCCACTGCTTCCAGAGGATCAGGATCAGAGTTTTGGAGATCCAATAGGGCCGCCATTGAGCCATCACCAAGCCTTGCTCTATGAAACTTGGAGGCTTTCTTCCGTTGCTTCTCACCACCCCCATCTTTTAAGTTTTTACTCGATCCATCACCACCGGCAGACACGGAACCATTTTGGATTCGTGGTTCCACTGGCCGCTCATCTAGCATGACATTTGACTTACCTTTCGCAGCCCGATACCCATCCTTCGACAGAAGCTGCACCTCTTCTTCCACAGGCTTGTAATTTGACTGCAGCGCTCGAACAGTATTAATAAAGCTATCTGC
Source organism: Salix brachista (assembly GCA_009078335.1). Lineage (NCBI taxonomy): Eukaryota > Viridiplantae > Streptophyta > Magnoliopsida > Malpighiales > Salicaceae > Salix > Salix brachista. The sequence goes on from CM018573.1 coordinate 16,238,424, forward strand.
CAGTCTATCCTTTGAACTGCTGTCTTCATCAGCTATTCCCTTGCCTGCCTTGGATCCGTTAGTGCCTTTTAACTGGGCACTACCACGGCCACGGCCATTCTCTTTCTTCCCACTGCTTCTCAAACTAGCATTGTATGTTTCAACGAGCTCTTTCTGTTTCCGAGCATCAGGACAAAGTCTAGCCAACTCAGGAATCAGACTTGATAAGCCAAATTGCTGGACATAGTCCAGGTACTCTCCGGTGTCAATTGAACCCTGACGATACTGTCCAGATATGTCTTTAAAAAGAGTATATCTATCCTCATCATTTTCAAGAGCAGTGCGTATCTTTTCCACCAAGGACTTGTTTGCAGTTTGAAAATCTTCCACATTCAGCACAGCCTGGCTACTAGTAGGCATCTTGTGCATTGGCACTGCAGAAACTGGAGGAAAATCTGAAATAGAGGGCTTTAATGACCCAGAGTCAGCAAGATTTGAGCCTGATGCAGAGTGTCTTGTCCTACTTGTAGTGCCTGAGCTCCCCACCAATGAACCAGACGAGGGATGCCCATGGACTGCTGCAGGTCGAGCCTGAGCCTGAGTCTGAGATTGAATAGAACTTGCATAACTAGAGAGACCTGGTCCACTAGCAGAACTCCTTGAACTCAAAGGTGATGTATCTACTGTAGGCTTATATAGTGCTGGACTAATTGATACATGCCCACGCCTTGCCACCGGCCACTGCTGAGGAGAGTTGATTACAGTTGCATTTCTGTTTTTCTGGCGCCGAAGATGAGTCGCCATTGTATTATTAGGCAAAATTTCTGATTGATCTTTGGCCTTTTGTTGATCACTGATTGTAGTCATAAGGAGTGGAGGAAAGGAAGATTCTTGCAAAGGTGCACTACTAGAAGAATTCCCCAAGGCTTGAAGATATCTCAATGTTGTTTCAGGATCAGTTGCAGTTAATGATTCAAATGGCTGAACTATTGGATCAATATCACTTAAATCTACATGATCAGAGATCACTTGTGCACTGGATGATCGATCACGAGATGTGCTTTCTGATTGTGCTGTCTCCAAGCTAGCTTGAATGGCTATGGAGAGTTGGTTTTCTGATTGATCCCGACGGAATGTTCGTCCCCTTCCTTGACGATTATCTTGTTCACTACTTCGACGATATCGAAAACTAGTGGGTATCTGAGTCATGGAAATCAGAAAATGAATAACAAGAGAAAAAAAAGCCAAAAAAGGTGGCACATAAATTAGAGAACCATAAAAGAAGCAATACGGTGATCAGATATCTTCAAAGAAAAACCAAATCCATTAAGGAGTAGTTCTGAAAGTATAAAATAATATGTACCTGGAGAGCAGCGTTTCGCTGAGAACGAGACATATGACCAGCATGTTCAATCGTATTATGTCTCTGAAATATAAAAACAAAATTAAATGAGTTGAACTGGCCAACAAGCAATAAGAAAGGAAACTAAACCAACAGAGATCCCCAACCCCAATTCTGCCCCCTTGTGGTGGCTTGTGGGCACACACAAAGAAACTGTAGCTTGAACAGTATTCATAATCAAGAAAGTCAATGGAGCTTTCTCAATCACCTTCAACTCTGCTTCAGTTTGAAAGACAATAAACTTCTTGGCAAGACAACCCTCATCATCACATAGAAAATGGTCTCGACGGAAGTGAATCTGTGACAGACAACTTTCACTTGTTTAGAAAAATATTCTCAGTTAAAGAACACTCATATAGAAGTGTTAGCACCATAACCTCATTAACAGAAAGAAAGAAACAAATGCAGATGAGCAGTCTCACCTCTAGGTCATCATAATTCTTGTAATATTCATATTGTCCTGGATGCTGCCTGCATTGTACATAACAGAAAGTTATTTGAGATTATCTTAAAATGTACTTAACTTATGGTATCATATGTAAATACCATAGCATGTATCACCTCTGGCATAGATGACAGGTGTAGTGTTCGGTTGACATATGTGTATACAACTCATTATCTCCATAGAATGGTGTTTTACAGAATTCACACATGGGATGTCCCATGAAGCCACCTCTTTCACTTTCACTTCCGTCAACCTCAGAATCACCTGTGCTTATATGCTGATTCAATTGTGCTCTAGTGTATAGCTTTTGCTCACAAATAAAAACCTGTCAAATTCAAAAGAATCCAAAAGTTGTTACAAAACTCCCCCAAAAAACAAAAAAGGATAAATTTCTCTAAGATAACATTAGTAATCTACGTAATCATGTAAATCACTTTGATAGTTGCATTAAATAAGATGCCTGAAAAATAAAATAAAGGTTATGAAGAGAAAGATTAGTGCCCAAATTCTATATAATCTCAACTTGATTATACCTAAAAATGACTTTTAATATCCAGTCATTTCAAACAAGAAAACACAAGTCATACAAGATCATGTGCATGAGGATCTTACCTTTCGTCCTTCTAAGCATAAACTACACATGTGCAATTTATGTTGATGAAATAAATGACCCTTCAGCTGATTAATATTTCTAAACTTCCCCCGACGCTTGGATCCATCATTTGATTCCTCCTTGTCACATACACTACATGACAATCTGCACATGGCCTTTATCATTTTATAATGGTCAACATCATCAAAAAATGCTTGCGTGTCCTCATGGTACCAGTAAGATCCCATTCGACCCTCCTTTGGTTCAGGTGGCAAGAGCAAAAAGTCATTAATAATCCTTGTATAATCCCCTAAAGCCTGCAAGAACAGCAAAACATAAAGCTTTTCTGTCATTAAATCCATGTGGTGAACAGTAGAAATCACAAATATGAACAAAAGCAGTGAAGGAAATTGAAAAACTAAGCATGCAACTACATGTATATATCACTTACTTCCCGTGAAATGCATTAGATTTGCAACTACAATAAAAAATAACTTCAAACGGAAACTAAAAAAACAAATACCATTCATATTAAGCGCAAAATACAATTTGGGCTATCTTAACCATTTATTATAGGCTCTAATAAACACTGCCCATAAAAGTCTGAGCGATGAGTCCTCTGTCTTGATTGGATTAGATTTTGATTCCACTGACTCTACGTTCCAGCAGTGATGAGCTCTTTTTCAATAAATAAATGCTGTATCTTCAAAAGGCTTGTTTTCTGCAAAATATCTATGGAAAACTACCTTCAAGGTCCAGTTTCCCAGCAATTACATTTTACCTTTCAAGGTGCATATATGTTCTGGCTTCAATATACCAATTTTCATTTTCTTGCATCGTTATTCTTTACATATAGCATTCGCTGCCGCATAGAAAAAATGCTTCTAACAGTCCTTAAACTAGTCGGTTAAGTTATAAATTATTCTTTGGTAAGGGAAAAGTCTCTTGAGCATTCAAAAAGTAGCTGCTTCACTATCACTACGTCTTAAGAGGGTCTATCAAAAACAAAGAAGCTTCACATGGCATGGTAAATACTCAAAACCAGAAATCTATTTTCGCCAGCAGATGAAAAATAGCCCTTGGAAGATTACGTACTTATTATTGAAAAGCATAAAAACTGCATTACCTAACTTCAAATATGGTTTATCGATAAACAATCAGGCACATCCATCATCATAACAAAAAATCATTAGCAATCTAAACCAAAAATAAAAGTTACAATTTGAAAAAGGCTGGCCTAACCTTGGTGACAAAAACGATAGATGACTCGCTCTTGCAGATACAGCAGCGGCGATCGTCGCATATGCAACGGAGCCGGGCCACGCACGTGGAGCAAACATCACGATGGCCACACGCGCCGTATGCAACCCATTCTAGAGCCTCCGCACACACCGCACAGCTATCGTCCATCTGTCTCTTTCAAAAAATTGATCGGCAATTGAGAAATGGAAGGTAGATTGGCGACGATAGATCTAGGGATTTGGAATAAAAATCACAGAGGATCGTTAGAAATTAGGCACCAATCGTTTTGTGTATTTACGTCCTTACATGCGTTTTATTATATATATATTATTATTTTTTCTATTTAGATTTAGAAGATGAAGCAGTTTGCATTGAAGCTGGGAAAGAATTCGGATTTTTCTAGAATCTTTTGAAACTCAGGGCACCGCACGATTCCTTCTGATTTAATAAGGGTACTTTTGTAAATGGATTTTTGCTTTGGAAAATATGGATTGCTAAAGAGATGGAGGTAGGGCAATACTTATTTGCCAAGTATTTGAATTTGATTGGGTCCCCAAGTATGGGCCCGTTAGCCACCTTTACTTCTTGCTGGCACGTGGCGGGCCGGTTTCGTTCTGCTTTCTATTTGAAAATTATATCGATTTGTTTTTTTTAAAAGAAATCTATTCTCATAAATTTAACACACCCACGCAAAAACTCTATCTCTAATTTGTAAATTCTATGCTAATTGCTAACCCTAGCCCTAACTCTAAACTCCCAAATTTTCTTCTCAGGTTCCTCGCCTCAATCCTGCTTCTTCCCCTCAAATTCTCCGACCACCTGACGGTCGCATGATTGATCACTCATGAAGGCTTAGGGTAGTGTTTATAAATATAGCAGTGGTCACTAAATATTCTACATATACTAATATATATATATATATATATATATATATTAATGATTAAAAAACATAAATATTTTTTAGTGAAACGATGCGTAGAACACAATTTCAAAAAGCTCTTGCCTCGTTAACATTTCATGAACGAGGATGAAGATATAGAATAGTTTCCCAGGTTGCACGATACATTTTTTTTTACCTTGGAAAGATAATACAAGATATAAAAAAAAGTAGTTATCTTGGACATCAGGCGGGGATAGCTCAGTTGGGAGAGCGTCAGACTGAAGATCTGAAGGTCGCGTGTTCGATCCACGCTCACCGCAATTTGTTTATTTATTTTGGACATAATTTTATGCGCTGGTTTAAGTTTAAGCCCGGCCCACAATAGTCCCTCTGCTTCTTTCTTTAAATAAGTGTTGTTCACGAATTTTACACCTCTTCAGCGAATACTACACAGGCAGCAGCCATGGAAGGGCAGCAGCAGAAACAGAGCAAGTGGAAACTAGAGAGAGGACAATACCTTGGCGAAATATCAGCTCTCTGCTTCCTCCATCCTCCCTCTAAAATCTCTTCTACCCCTTTCCTTCTCGCTGGTACCTTTTTTTTCTTTTTCCTCTTTATTAACGCTCGTGCTCGCCTTGTTACTTACAGTTTCAATTCAGTTTACATTTTCTGTGTTCTTAGCATTGCTTCTTCTTTGAATCTAAAACAGGCACGGGATCGCAGATTCTGCTATATAATTTAGAATCAGGAAAAATAACAAAATCCTTTGAAGTTTTTGATGGAATTCGTGTCCATGGAATCACTTGCTGCTCCAGTGAAGAAGAGTCATCGAATACTACTTCTTTAGCTGTTTCTTTCAAAATTGCTGTCTTCGGTGAAAAAAGACTCAAACTTTTCAACTTACACATTCAAACTCCTTCCCAAGTGAATGCATATTTAGTTTTGATTCATTGCTTGCCCAAGTTCACTCATTGGGTCTTGGATGTTTCCTTCTTCAAGGTAACTCACCTCCCTTTTCTTCTGTTTTAGCGTTCAATGTCATTACTTTTATCTTAAAATAGTGTTTTCCTTCTTGAATTGGCAATAGAGCTATGCAGTCCCTTCAAGTCAGGAAGAGAGACAATGTCTTGCAATTGGATGTAGTGATAACTCTGTTCATCTCTGGGATATGTCGGTGTCTAGTGTAGTTCTTCAAGTTCAATCTCCAGGTTAGTTTTTCTAAAATTTATTGCCTGTGTGGTTGCCGTTCTTGTTTCACCTGCCCTTATGTATTTCGATATTTTGTGGACTTGTAGAGAAATGCCTTTTGTATTCCATGCGGTTATGGGGTGACAGTTTGGAAACTTTACGAATTGCTTCCGGTACCATATTCAATGAGGTGCCTAACATTTCCTCCTCTCTTCTTTCATCTTTACCTCATCAATTTTTTTTTTCTGTAATGACACTGGTTATTGATAGTTGAAATTGATATGGTTCTTTCTACTTCATTCATAGATCTATATTTTTTCTTTGATTGGGTTAGGGTAGATCATCGTTTGGAAAGTGGTTCCTGTAGAACCTCAACTTGGTGGACTGCCTTCAACAAGTCTCTTGGAAGATGACATGTATTTGAGCTGTTCATCTCCCGACTCTTTCCAGCTTCGTTTTCAGCAGCATAAATCTGCTCATATGTGCAGACTTGTTGGGCATGAAGGTTCAATTTTTCGCCTAGCATGGTCCTCAGATGGATCCAAACTGGTTTCTGTCTCTGATGATCGCAGGTTAAGAATTAATTCTTACACTCCATATTTCTATTTTATGAAGTGGTTTCAATAATGCAATTTCCTTATTGTTACAGTGCTCGTATCTGGGCTGTCAGTGATGAGCTGAAAGATTCAGATAACGGAGAGGAGGAGGTTGCTGGCCCTGTTCTGTTTGGTCATAATGCTAGAGTTTGGGACTGCTGTATCTGTGATTCTGTGAGTCCTATAAAATCCTGGTTTTCCTGTTTTTTTTTACGATGATCTTTCTGGTTAAAATAATAATTAAATGAAAGGAATGCACATTATGACTTCAATTAAAAATTCCTAAGAATTTCATTATAAGAGATTGCTGATTCTTGTCCCTTTCTTTCTGTCAGAAAACAACTCACTTGTGCTGCGTTTTTAGTATTTATTTTCTTGAATCCATCTTGCTCTGCTTTTCCTGTGTATCCATCAGTTAAAAAAAGGATGCTGTCAGTTAGCTTGTGCATAGAGTTCTATGCCATGCCCAAAGGGTGACTTTGAATGAATAGAGTTGATAAATTATTATGGCTGCAATCAATAATTAAATTTCCTTCGGTGGTCAAGCTCATGATTAGAGCAATTAAGCATGAATGTCAGGGGAATTAAGTATTTTTAATACATCCTTCATTAAATCCCAGTTGATAACTTCTTCCATCGTCATTCATATGCACTTGTGAATGTATCAATAGCATCATCTATCATTGTTTTGAAATTCAATCCTAGTTAGAAATCCAGCCCTTTGATTTTCAGAAAGCAGAATCCTACATGTAGATTTAGATAAATGTTTCTTTTTTGGCCGGTTCATTTCCAATTAACTATAACGTGTCTTTCATTTGTGTCAATCTGAATTGAATGGCATCACAAAAAGGACTGATACTATTCGACCACATCCTTTGTTTACTGATCATGTAAATCAATTTAATGTCTTTGTTTTTCTTCTTCTTGCCTGGAACTTGTACTATGGGATTGGAGCTGACTCTTCCTTCCATTTATTCTCTTAGGTAATTGTCACTGCTGGTGAAGATTGTACATGTCGTGTATGGAGATTGGATGGCAAACAGCTAAAGATGATTAAGGAGCACATGTAAGTCGGGTTTATTTTTAATTCAGACTGGAGCCTATTTGTTGCATAGATTTGAAGTTACAAAATTGTAAGCGGTTATATGGGGGGCCTACTTCCACAGAATTGTGAAGTAGGATCCACCACGGTCATAATTCCAATTTTTTTTCCCATTCTTAACCTCTCAAAGAACAGGTTTTTTACTGGCCTTGTAGAAGTTCACTGTCTAATCAGTGAATTCTTGAGTTTTTTTTATATACAGAGGAAGAGGTATATGGCGTTGTTTGTATGATCCAACCTCTTCACTTCTCATTACTGCTGGATTTGACTCTTCAATCAAAGTGCATCAAGTGTCTGCTTCTATTTCCCAGAGCTTGGAAGGACAAATTGAATCAAAACCATTTATTGACAGAATGGAGATATTTACTTGTCGTATCCCAAATTCATCTGAATATATTGGTCTCATGGACAGGTAATTTATATTTAATATCAGAACTTCTTCAGCTCATACAATAACAATATTAGACTGGAGGAGGCTGTTCACCATAGATCATTATAGCTTAGCTAAGGTGTTTTTGGCACTGTATTAAGACCATGTTTTCTCCATCTGTTTTGCTTATTATGGCTCTTTGTTAATCAGTTGTGGGGTTGATTCAAAAGTTATTTGTCTTTAGCTGGCCTGAGCTGCTGCTGTTCTAATTTGCCAATGAGTGCTCTGGTTCTTTTACCAGTTTTCCACTTGTTTTTCTTATTCATTACATGTTTAGGTAGCAAAATTCTTAATGTACTCTACCTTTGTATGCAAACCATGAGTGATTTAGCTGGCTATGATATTTTGGTTTTGGTGCTGGTTCTGAGCTCCAATTTCTCTGGTTTCTCATTTGCAACTAAACTTCCAACATCTTCATAAACTTTCCATGTCCATTAATTTACCTAATTAATTTGTGTTTCCTTATTTTTTTATTAAGGTACTTGCTCTCCTGTAAAAAAAACTCTTTATGGCTTTATGCTTTTAAACTCCAACTCCTACTCAACATCAGGATTCCTCCTTTTCAGTGTGTTCTTTCAGAATCTGTTGATATGTGATCAAGATTCAGCCGATAGCAGATGCATTAATAAAGTGCCTTAAAACTGTACAAGTATTTTGCTATAATTTTTTCTGTCTCACTACTATGGCTTTTCTTTGAGTAAAAATGTTATTACTTATGGTATTCTAAATTTTAATTTTAATTTATCCTTGACCTTTGTTTCACCTTTCTCTTAGGGTTTTTCTAAGCATGTTCTTTAAGTCATCTAATATTAACTATAAAGATAAGATTTGGATTTATCTGTTTAAATCTCTGACTTGGATTTTTTAATTACAATCCTTTAAATATAACTTAATTATAATAAACCCATGTAGATAAGTATCATCAATTAGATTTACAGTTAAATCACAATATACACCTGCAGCATCTTGTGGGCAGGCCTACTAGTTACCTGTAATTTACAATCTAATGATGGTAACAAGGCTTTTCCTCTTGAGCTGAGAGGTTGTGGAATGGTTTTTACGTTTTGGTATTCTGACATGAGACCTTCCATCTCATTTTGATGTTCTTTTAGGCCTAAAAAAATTGGTTGAATTGCATTGGGATATGTAGATAGTGATGGAAATTAATTTGGGATGTTGCTGGGACATCTCCAATGTCAAACCCATCAAATGTTGGCTCACACACCTTCATACTCCTTTGTGCAATAGATCTTGTCATTGTCTTACTGGTGTCTTCATTATTTGCTATACTTTTCATCCTGTATAATGTTCATATGTGCTTGGATTGTGGCCTCTTTTATTGCAGTAAAAGTGAATATGTACGTTGCTTGCATTTCACATGCAAAGATACTCTTTACGTTGCGACAAACAATGGTTATCTGTACCATGCTAGATTACTTGGAACCGTGGATGTAAAATGGACAAAGCTCGCTCAGCTCAGTGAAGAGGTGCCAATTGTTTGTATGGATTTGCTGTCCAAAAACTTCACCAAACATTCCGATGTAGTTGATGACTGGGTTGCTTTAGGAGACGGTAAAGGAAATGTGACAATTGTGAGAATTATGGGTGATGTTTTCACTCCTGAAGTGGATTTCACCTTCACCTGGTCAGCTGGGAAAGAGAGACAACTCTTAGGAACCTATTGGTGCAAGGCATTGGGATGTAGGTAATGATGCCACTAGTGCTATTGTGCTAAAAATGTCTCATTTGTTTTTTTTTTAATCCTTTCCCTGAGCAGTACATGGATAACATGCAAGAGGGACGGGATTATTTCTATGTTACTATCACTAAAACATCAACCACAGATTTTTTTTCTGTTGTCTTTTCTAATGGTTCAAAAACTTTGTTATTACATAGTATCATTTTTTCATTGATTTGTCTGCCACAAATATATAGGTCATATTTTTAGAAAAAACAGGTGATTCTTAAATTATACCATGCCTTGTATCATATTAAATTATGCTTTGTGCCATGCAATTCTGAAATGCTTGCCAGAATGCCTTTGCATTATCATCTGGAGATCACTCATCTTGCCTAGCTACTTTTGTTTTGGTTGCATATTTCTTTATTATTCAGATCAAGCCATCACCAATCTCTGCTATGCAGGTTCATTTTTACTGCTGATCCTAGAGGAATTTTGAAGCTATGGAGGTTAAGCGATCCTTTACCATCTGGTTCTCTCCCTTATGGAAGAACATTTGATGTATCCCTTATAGCAGAATTCACATCATGTTTTGGAATTCGGATTATGTGTCTAGATGCATCATTCGAGAATGAGGTATCTTCTCTCTCTCTCTCATGTTTCCACTCATGAGTACGTGCATGTCGCTGCATGTATGTTTATTCTCAAATGTTTGGGGCAAGAGAAAATAAGAGATCACTATTCCTTCTTACAAAGAGATAAAGTAAAGCCTTTTTTCCCCTTCTAATTCTATACTTGAGGGGATTTTTGGTTTATTAAATATGAGAGTGAAAGGTATTACAAATCTGGATTCTTTATTGCTTGAAACCAATATGTAATTTCATTTGCTTTGTGAGCTCACAGTGACTTCTAAACATTCATATTGTGTCTCATATGCTCCTTCGTTCATTATGGTTGAATGTAGGTGCTGGTATGTGGGGATTCGCGTGGAAATCTGGTTCTTTTCCCTTTGTCAAAGGACTTGCTGCAGGACAAACCTACTGTACCACAAATAAAAATTTCACCATTGTGTTATTTTAAAGGATCTCATGGAATATCAACTGTATCCAACATTTCTGTTGCTAAATTGAGTTCTGACATGATTGAAATACGCTCGGTATGATACAAATCACTTTTTGAGTGTTCGCTGGTAATGATGGATTGTTATGATGCATTATACGGACTTCTCTTGTGTTCAGTGTGGGAAGTAAGAAAAAAGTTGAGTACTTTAGGGAACAAGTATATACATAATCGAATTGGGTGAATAGTTCATAATACGCTCCTGTTTACATTGCAACAAAAATAGAATTTCATGGCATGAAACATCCAAATTGTTTTAAAGGATGGCTATGGTTCTCTAGTGATTGAGAGAGAATCATGCTTGCATGTTTTCTGTTTCCTAGAGTGCAAGTTTGTATGGAAGAACTTTCATGTATTAAATTTCTGTCATTACAATTATTTTCAGACTGGAGGTGATGGCTGCATATGCTATTTAGAATATGACCCAGACCAGCGGGGTTTGGAATTTATTGGGATGAAACAAGTAAAAGAATTGAGTTTAGTTCAATCTGTCTCTGCCAATAACAACTGCCTTGATGATTCGGCTTATTGTGGATATGCAATTGGTTTTGCATCAACAGATTTTATAATCTGGAACTTAATAAGTGAGGCAAAGGTAGTTTCTCTCTCTGAAGCATTCATCCCATCCTGTGTTCATAACTAAACATTTGTTTTATTTCTACTGATGCTTGGAGCAGGTTGTGCAAATTCCATGTGGTGGATGGCGACGTCCTCATTCTTATTATCTTGGTGATGTACCAGAGGCGATGAGCTGTTTCGCATATGTCAAGGTACCTTTTAGTTTCTATTAGTTTAACAATACATTCCAAGCAAAATTTAGGGTACAGGCTCTTGGTCTTATCAGCAAGTGGTACTGCTATATTTTGGACTTGTGTGTGATGAGATTGGGACTGCTATGTGGTTGGGTAATTATGCATGTAGTTTACCATAAGAACTGGTTTTGTTTAACAGTTAACTCTTTTGGATCATCAGTAAATATGTTGCAAACCATTATAGAATTAGGACTTAGATCACCAATGAGGTTGTGTACTTAGATCACCATTAAGGTTGCGTACTTAGATCACCTGAGCCACTATCCAAAACCATATATTGCATGTACCACTTAAATGAGATTGTACAGAACCCTACTTCCTCATTTTGCTAGAGAAGGTAAATATATTTTAAACATTGATAAACAACTTTAGTAATTAGACTTTTCATTCACCTTTGTGAGTTATATCACCTTTGTTGCAGTCTGTGCTACAAAATGCTGTTATGCTATCCAAACAATTGTTTCCATTTCATTGATTTTGTTTTCTTGACATCTTTCTTCTGTCATTCTGTTTCCTATTGTTTTTCATTGACTACAATACGCTTTTCATCAACTATGCTTTTAAGTCTCCTCCAAATTCTTAGAGTCTCCTAATGCTGTAAACCTGAATCAACTCCATAAAAACTGGCTGTGGAATGACTGCTGAATGATATTATAGTACTCTAGTGTTTCCTTATCCTAGTCCCCTAATGTTGAGGGCTCAATTTTGGAAGCTACTTAGTGTCATTGTAGTCCCCAAACATTTCCTTATGCTTATTGTTTCCTGGTCTCATATTTTCATTTATTTCTCTCTCTCAGGATGAGATAATCTATATTCATCGAAAATGGGTACCAAAAATGGAGAGGAAGATATTTCCCCAGAATTTGCACATCCAGTTTCATGGGAGAGAGATGCACTCCTTATGCTTTGTTTCTAAAAATACACTTGTTGAGGCAAATGGGAAGAACTTTCATTCTGCTAGATCTAGTTGGATTGCTACTGGGTGTGAGGATGGAACTGTGAGGTTGACTAGGTAAGTATGTACGCAAGTAATTAGTTGCCATTTTAAATGAAATCAAGTGAGTTTTTAATGACATTGTTGTTGGTGTGTCCCAAGAACACTGGCATGTCTCTCCTATTATACATATTTAGAGTGCAGGTCTCTACTATTTCTCACAGTACTTCATTCCTCCCCTACCTCAACCCCCACTTTTTTATTCATTTTTTGTCCAAATGGTTTGTCATTTATTGTAACCAAACACGGGCAGCTAATTTTGTGATTGGTGCAGGTATGTTCCTGGAGTTGAGGGTTGGTTTACATCAAAATTGCTTGGGGAGCATGTTGGTGGATCTGCTGTGAGATCAATATGCCCAGTATCAAAGATGCACATAATTGCTTCAGACTTGACCAACTTGTCAGACTGGACAAAGAGACAAAACACTTGTGCAGGGGACATAGATAATCCTTTCTTGTTGATCTCGGTTGGGTCAAAGCGGGTGCTGACTTCTTGGCTACTAAGAGATAGGAATCTAGACAAGGAAAATGTATTTGTTGAACAAGAAAAAACAGAAAACAGAAATGGCTATAATCCTTCATCAGAAGTATCCTCGTCGATGTCTTTCAAATGGCTGTCAACTGACATGCCTCCCAAAAATTCCAGTGCTCGTGGAAAAACTAAAGTAGCTGAGAAGATACAAGGAATAACCAAACTTAATATGAATATTGATGCAACATCAGGACCGCTTTTACTGGAAAAGGGAGAGAGAGAATCAAAAATTTCTTGTGATGATAAGGAGGATGACTGGAGATATCTGGCTGTCACTGCTTTTCTGGTGAAGTGTGCTGGTTCCAGGTGAGATGGGACAGCTTTAATTTTTGTGATGATTTTATCTTGGCATTGACATGTCCAAATACAATGAAATAATACTTCCATCTATTTCCTTCAGGTTGACTGTCTGTTTTGTTGTTGTTGCTTGCTCAGATGCAACACTTGCATTGCGAGCTCTTGTCTTACCACATCGGTTATGGTATTCATGACAACAACTGCAAACCATTAATTGGTGCTCTTATAATGTTTTTAATTAAAATTTTTCTTGTCCCTAGGGGAAATCACTTTTTATTCTTACTTCCTTGCAGGTTCGATGTGGCTTTGTTGGTTCCTCTATCATCACCAGTTTTAACATTGCAGAATGTCATCATTCCTAGCTCTCTGCCCTTTGAAGGTTTATATATATGACTTGCTGATTACTGTTAGAACATGGCAGAAAAAGTTTTATTAAACTCCCTGTCCATCAATTAAATATGTTTTGATATTTTGTGGTATTTTAATGCCAAATTCTTACTTGGAGTTATTTATTTCTCATGATTCACAGAGAACATTCGAATTGGAAATGTTTATATTGTGATCAGTGGAGCTACAGATGGAAGTATTGCCTTTTGGGATCTAACTGACAATATTGAGGCTTTTGTTCAGCGGTTATCAACACTGAACATAGAGAAGTCCATAAATTGTCAGACACGGCCACGCACTGGAAGAGGAAGTCAAGGTGGACGATGGTGGAGAATATTAAGCAGCAGTGTGCCTAAAAATAGACCAGGTGATGGTTTAGTTGCAATAAAAGCTGGAGAGAGGGTTAACTGCAATTTGGCAAATCATCCTATGAATGGAGCGTCAACAGAAGTAAGTGATGCGGAAAGCTGCACAAGAGTTTGTTCTCAAGCTGTAGACAACATGCCTCATGAACCAGAAGTGAATAGTGTCAATTCCTTGCCAGGAATATGTGAAATCAGGCCTTTCCAAGTCTTCAATAATGTTCACCAATCAGGGGTCAACTCTCTTCATATTTCAGACACACAGGATAATCAAAGTTCTGAAAATGGTTTTGTATTCAGTGTAATAAGTGGAGGCGATGATCAGGCACTCCACTGTCTTAAATTTGATTTGTCACCGTTATCAAAAGGGAAGGATTCTTATGTGACATCAAACCTCATCAATCTATTCACTAGCTCTGAAAACATGGAGAATAATTGTTGTAGACAAAGCCAGGCAAACAAGTACAGGATCAGATTTTTATACAATGACCGAATCACCTCAGCTCATAGCTCTGCCATAAAAGGTAAAATAGTAATTACTCCAATTGAGGGAAGTTTGTGTTGCTGTTTCCTTAATGTCTTTGGTCTCATGTTCATGGCTGTCTAAATGTTGTTACTATAGATTTTCTAAGTACTCACCCCCTCTTTAGTTGCTGGTTATTTATTGAACACCATGACTGATAAGTCTGTGTTTACATGGATATAGAAGGCTTCACAGCTTTTTCCCTTTCAAACCCTCCATATAAGGTGGATCTTTTCAATCATGTCCTTCGTAATCTTGATTTTGTATATTTTGGTAGTCTTTTTTCTGGCATTTGCATGACAAATGTGAACCATATGAAAATCTTGATCAAGGTCTTCTCTAGATATGATGTATTGGATGCATTTGTTGTGGCATTGACTGATTGAAATTGGTTTTGTTACATTAAGGTGTTTGGACAGATGGCACGTGGGTGTTTTCTACTGGTCTTGATCAGCGCATCAGATGCTGGCTTCTTCAGGATAACTGTAAATTAACTGAACAAGCTTATTTGATCATCAGTGTTCCAGAGCCAGAAGCACTGCATGCTAGAGCCTGTGGCAGGTGAGCGTAGCCAGTTATGTGCATCTCAGCTGTCAGCATAAGCATTTTGGAGTTATGATTCTGATTGTTCTATGTATCCTTTTGTCTTAATTCAGGAACCACTATGAAATTGCAGTGGCTGGAAGAGGAATGCAAATGGTTGAGTTCTCTGCATCTTAGGCTGTGGATGGGAGAGATGGAAGTGGTTTTGACAATTGGGTTCTCCCACGTTAATTTTTCTGACAATGGTGCTAAATTGTCTTGGTATTACCATGTGCACCTTAAAGTCTCCATGTTAACACTCAATGTTGACATAGCGACGTGCTGAACATGCCAGCCGGGTCTTCAACACCCAAAAGCACAAGCTGGGGAATCGATTTTTGAGAAAATGGTTCCTGGCAAAACGAGGTCTGTAGCCTGTTTACCCTCATTAAGAGAAGGGTGGGCAATTTTCTGAACAAATAAGCGACAAGATCCCGTTGACCATCATAATATCAAAACCAAATATAGGACCGGGGATCAATCTGGGGTTTACATGTAAATCAAACCAGTTTGTTATTTAAGATTTGGTTTCATTTTCTAAGTTTGAAATTTCATTGTATGTGGGTTTTAATAATTGAATTCAGTAAATTCTTGGCATAAATATACTAAAATCTTATGTTACACTTGACAAGTATCAGTTGCCTGATTGAGATGTCCAATACATCACGGTTAAGTTCACTTCCCAGGTACAAAATTGGTGGCATGAGCCCAAACATTGTTGTTCACAGGGTCAGCAAGATGGTCGGGCAGGTTCTCTGGAGGTCCCTTCCCAGTCACAGTGGCCTGCACAAAGAACCCTAACATGAAGAACATGGCTGGTCTACCATCATTGATTTCTTTTACTTTTAAGCTTTGCATTTCTAGTGAGGTTGAAAAAAAGAAACAAGTTATGTTAAAAAATGAGTTACTATAATAATGTTTTGATCGGATAAATGATACATATGTTGCTATAAAATAAAAAGGAAATAATAACTGATTAAAATGCTTATTTTGATTGTTTTGGTGTGATTATTATAAATTGTATCCTTGAATGAGGATAATTTTAGGAGAGACCATGATTGTGGTGCAATAGTAGCAATCAGGGACCACGAGTAGAGCATCTATAAGAGGTAAATTATATGTGCCTATGTTTTTTTATTTAATTTTCATAATTTAATACATGAATTATGCTCAATGTTCTTAGTGAAAGTTTGAAAAGATATGATTTTTCAGTAAAAATGTTTAACACATGTATGTCAAGAAAATCAATCTGCTGTGAATATTTGCCAAGTTGTGAAAATATCGCCAGTGTAGCCACTATCGAATGAATGGAACATGACGATAACTAACATACATTTAGTGTACGTTCAGATCCTAGTCAAGGGAATTGCTAAAAATTACTAACATACATATAATGTATGTATAATGTATGTTAGGATCCCGGATAAGAGGATCATCATAAATGACTAACGTACATTCAGTGTAAGTTAGAATCCTGAGGATGACGATCACTATGCACAGACTAATACACATTTACTGAATATTAGAATCCCAGATAAGGGGATCGTTGTGCATTGTCTAACATACATTAGCGTAAGTTAGGATTCTGAAAATGGAATTGTCGTTCATCCATAAATAAACATGATGAGGTATGTTAAGGACCTTAGAAAAGATCGTCTTGATGACGTCACTTGTAGGGTGATGTGGATACCAACAGTATTTAGTATCAGCAATATATAGGCGAGAAAGTTAGTTTGTATTTCAAATAGCTATACTTATGACTGTGTACAGTTGGTTAAATAATTTTATAGCTATATTTATTTGATTTTTATATGGAATTATCTTATATTTTCTTTCAGGTCCATCATCTGCACGTCAGAAGTAGATTTTGTTGTTTGTTATCTTTTTGTATCTCGCTAGGAGGTCCATTTTAGTATTTTGTATCATTTAAGTGTTTTTTTAAAACTTAATATGTCGATCACCACTCTTTACAAGGGACTGAAATGCAAAAATTTAATCCTGAATTCATAGTATCCTATTAAATGTGACTAAATTTATCTTAATTTCAATTCTAATTGATAAATATTTTTAAATGTATGTGTTTATTTATTATGGTTGTGATAAGAATGATGTTTTTGGAGATGTATACCTAGGACATTTGGGTCGAGATTGAATGTAGAGTTATTGGATTTTTTTAAAAAAGTTATGTTATATGTCGATAACATGGGATATCCTAGAACCAAGGAGATTTTGTTGAAATTACAATGGAACCTTATATAAATTACTAATGAAAAAAAAATGTCTTTTTATGAATTTGTATTTAATATTTTTTTATCTCGGAGAAATGGATGTTACAACCTACATATTAAGGTTCAGGGGCAATTAGGAGGATCATCTACCACCTGTTGAATTCACTTATAATAACAATTATCAGACTACAATAGGAATGGATCTTTACGAGGCCTTGTATGGAGGAAAATATAAAACCCTATTTTGTTGAGGGGGAGTTTGTGATATAAAGATAATTGGACAAGAGTTGGTATATATTTTCTCAAAAAATATGAAAATCAAAATAGATAAAATAAAAACAACTCATGACATACAAAAGAGTTATATAGATGTCAAAAACAAGCCTCTTGATTTAATGAAGAGATAAAATGTATTTAAAAGTTTCTTTTTGGAAACATATGTTGGGGTTTGGCATGAAGAAAAAGTTGGCGCTAAAGTACATCAAGCTCTTTGAAGTGGTGAAGAGAAATGAATAAAAAAGAGTTGAGAAATTAAAAAAAATTCTTAGGATAAAAGTATTGTGAAGGAGTTCTTAAGTTGAAGAGGAAACTTGAGAAAAGAGAATTTGAGACGAGGAGAAACTCTTGAATTTTTTTTTTTAAATAGATAAAATTCAAATTTCGAGATGAAATTATTATAAAGAAACCTTAAAATATTTTTTTTTGAAAATATTGAATAGATAAATGAAAAATAATAATTATTTGAAGGTGTCAAAATGAGTATTCATGACAAAAAGTAGTAAGGATCTTTCATGTCATAAATAAAATCCAAATATGAAATATGCTAATGAAGGAACTACCGATGAATGATGAATACGTGAATTAAATATAAAAATATTTTTTTATAGATGGATTTTTCCATATAAAATTATCCTGAAAGTTAGAATGATTTTCACTTTGATTAATAATTTAGAAATGATACATAAATATACATACATATATTAATAAATCAAGCTTAAAATATAATTCAAGTTGCTTCAGATATTATCTTAATATATAAACTACATAAAGGAGTAGGTAGACATTTTGTCCCTAATATAGTATATGGGTATATAATGGGTCCTTCGATTAAAGTTTTAAAGTATCGTGAACAGTGTTTTGTACTGTTCATTGTTCACCTACACTCAGATACACTGTGAACTGAAACAATTAAATTATATAATAATAATATTATTATGTGTATCCAAGAACTGAACAAAAGAGTCACTTGACCGAGTAATTAGAGCGTGTCCAAGCGGGGTACGAGAGTTCTAATCTCCCTAGCGATGAATTTTTGGAACAGTTAAATTATATAATCATATTATTCTTATTTGTATCCAAGAACTGGACAAAAGAGTCACTTGGCTGAGTGGTTAGAGCACGTCCAAGCGTGGTGCGGGAGTTTGAATCTCCCTAGCGATGAATTTTTGGAACAGTTAAATTATATGATGATATTATTATTATTTGTATCTAAAACACTAAACAAAGAAGTCTCTGGCCGAGTGGTTACAGCTGCGTGTCCAACTGCGGGGGGCGGGATTTTGAATCTCAGCAACGAAAACAATTCGGTTTTTATCTGATCATATTATTTGCAAAGGTTTTTTATTTTTAAGCATAACTGAAAAATCTCTGAAAAAAGCATAACTGATAAAACTTATATGATCATCATGGTGCACAATTTTTTTCTTTTTTCAGAGATTTATCAGCCACAATCTCAGTTAAATTATATGATCATATTATTTGCAAAGGTTTTTTTTTCCAGACTTCTTTTTTTTTTTTTGGTTTTTTCATAACCGAAGTGTCTGGGTTAGCTTACGCGCATCATGATAAATCTCTGAACTTACCTTTTTTTTTACAATTTTCATTGTTCATTACTGTTTGAAAATGTGTTTTCCCCTTTTTTTAATCGGGCTTCTTTTTTTTGTTTGTTTTTTGATAATCGTGGTGTCCGGGCCAATTTACACGCATCACAATTTTGTTCCCACATATATTTTTTTTTTATAACCGGGGTAGCTTACACGCGCCATGAATAATCCTTGGACCCACTTTTTTATATATTTTTTTCTGTTTTTTTTCCCACTTATAATTTTTTTTATAATTGGGGTGTCCGGGCTAGCTTACGTGCACCATGACTATTATTTTATAGATAGCCAAACAAGATCGCAATTCCAAACAGTAATTAACAGTGATTTGAACTGTTGTTTTCGTTGTTCATTACTATTTTAAAAGGTGATTTGAATTGTGGTTCTGGTGGGAGATGGCAGGAGTGTTTGAGAATGCATTTGGAAATCGCTTTTGAACAAATTTGAAAAACAATTATTTTAGTTTTTATTTTAAATTAGAAAATTCGGTGTTTCTAGAAGATTTTTATATGCTGATGTCAAAAATGATTTTTAAAATTTTAAAAAAAAATCATTTTGATGCATTTCTGAACGAAAAGAACTTAAAAAAAACTTCAATCACACTCCCAAACAGGCACGATATGTGAGACTAATTATATGTTTTAATATTTATTTAATATTATCGCCTTAAAATATATATACATAGAGAGAGAGAGAGAGAGAGAGAAATGACCTAGGATTTTTTGAAGAAAAAAAATTAATATCAGTATTCTGAAATACTTTTAATATAATAATATGATGAACAAATCTTATAAAATAAAAATTATTTTGGCTTTTAGTTCTAATTTTGTGCTCTTTTGTTTAAGTTTATTTCTTAAGAAAAAATTACAATATTTTTATTTATAATATTTCAGATCTAATATTACTAGGGAAAAAAGGCAACTAAAAAAAATAGGTTTACAAATTTACCTAGGTTATTTATAATTAAAAAATATACGAACCACTTCCCGTTTTGATCACACTATTCTTTTTAGGCGGAAAAAAAAGCTTATTTCTAACATATTTTATCTATTATAATTTTACTAATTAAATCACACGACCAAATCTACTCGTATAAACTACATAAAGGAGTAGGTAGACATTTTGTCCCTAATATAGTATATGGGTATATAATGGGTCCATCAATTAAAGTTTTAAAGTATCTCAAATAAAAAAAGGGTTAAATATCGATATTATAATTATTAATTTAAAATATTCATCAATTAAATCTATTTATTATTAAATATAAAAGATAAATAATATATATAATCGAATTTGATAATCAATTAGTATATTATGGTCATAAAATATTCTTTTATCATTATTTTTTGCTTTCCACTACTCTTTGATTAATTAGTCTCTTCTATTTTTATTTTTTTGTTCTTTTCCCATCCACCTACCTCCATGAATCCTAACCTGGTTTACATGTCTTTTAAATTCAGGGGTCTGTGTCACTTGACAGGTCAGCACACCAACTTATTAAGCCCAACCTCTTGGGAGCTCCACGTGCAGCTTTTGTCTGGGTGGGGACCGCAGCCCCTACCAAATCCCACCCGCTCCACTTCCCACTTGGCCTAGTTGTTGCCACCTCAGTTTTCAGGCCAAAATTCCATCTTTGGCTGTTTGGTATATATTGTTGTTTGAAAAAAAGACAACTTTTTATTGCTTTTTTTTTATCCTCAATAAATTTATTGTCACTATAGAATTTGTTGTTCGAATAGTTAAATTTTTTGTTAATTTTTTTATAAAAAATATTTTTTAATATTAAAATAATCTAAAACTATGAAAACTTAATTAAAATATAAATGAAAATATTAGAAGGAGATCACAATATAACTTTTGCCTCATAATTCTAATTTTGTTTCAGATGATATTTTACCAGATGTTGTTCCTCGATCAAATAGTCAGGGATCGCAAAGACCTTCACGTATGGATTTAGTTCATGATGGAATTACAAGTAGTTTGATGGGAGAAAAAAACAAATATCTAATTTACTTGAATTATTAATTATATTTTATTATTATGATTATTAAATCTATAATATTTTAAAAACTATATATATATATATATATATATACACTTTAAAGTAATTTTACATGTTGACAGAAATATGAAAAACTTGGTAACCAAACACATGAAACTGTTTTTCATTAACCTTAAACTCAACCACAGTTTTAATCAAATACTTCAATTTCAATTATGAACAGCAGCTAAAAATACTTTTCATGAATTTTTTTTTTAAAACCTCAACTATAAAAGTAACCGCAATACTAAACACACCGTAAAAGCTCCTCCTCTCCTCTCCGTTAGTTTATGATTACACGTAGAAATGCAACTGGGAAGCTATTGGTGGGTGACCAAACTCCATGACATCAGACTTGAAGAAGGAACTCAGGTTCCTGATTTTGACTTCAAACCTCGACTCATAGTTGACGCTCACCAACCCCCACCAATTCAAAACAAATTGGTAGCTTTATAAAAATAGTTATTAAATATTTGTTTGGAAATTTAATTGAAGTTAGTATCTTTTTTAAAATATAATTTTGTTCATAAATATATCAAAATAATATTTTTTTAAAAAAAAAAAAATTATTTCTAATGCTAGCACATCATACTAATAATAATGTAAGATCATTAAAGTATATAATATTTTAATTCTTTTATTGAGTGACATATTTATAACTTAATTTATAATTTTAAAACTACATACATGCAAATGTGATATATATATATATATATATATATATATATTAAAGAACACAAGGTTTTCAACAATTTTCTCCAATTTTCTCATAGATAATATATATTTATTTCAAATTGAGTCTGAATTAAATATGATAATATATATATTATACATTGAATAAACGAGAAGAAATTGATTAAAGTAAAGTAAAATGGGGATATTGGAGTTTGAATTAAAATTCAAGTAGAGGTAAAATACTCACATCATTGTCAATTACCAAATCCGAAGAGGCAGACAAGGAACAATGTGGGACCATTGAATTCACATCGTTGTCAATTACCTAAATCCAAAGAGCCACACCCTTTCTCCCAAGCCGACCCAAGCTCATGACTCTAAGCTACTGAGCCGGCTACCGCTTGAGGTTGGTGAGTAACAAACTATTATTATTAATAATTTTTTATTATTTTAAAAGTGTTTTTTTTTTAAAATATTTATTTATTATTTTTAAATTAAAATCTTTTGATTTTTTACGGATCGTTTTTACCTGCGATCTCAAATTATTTTTTTAAAATTAAACTTTTAAATAAAAGATATTTTAAAAATCAACAACAACCACACTACCAAATAAATTCTAAGATGTGTTTAATGAGATAAAATAAATATATATATATATATATAACATTATTTAATATATTTTTTGAATAATAATAATTCTTTAACCGACTCTAAACTATACCGTAAATACTTTACTTTTTTATTTTTTTATTGTTTTAAAAATAAATAAATAAAAATACACAGGTTTTGAATTAACGGTATCATATTTTTTGCACTTCACTTTTAAATGGATTCCTAAAATCTTTTTAAAGTGTGATATCTTTCTAATGTAAATTATACAATAGGTAATTAAATACAAACATAATATTGATATTACTGAAATTCACCCATAGGCTAGAAATTTAATATTAAACTTCTAAGACCATATTAAATTCGAAAAGAAAAAAAAAAGAAATTGAAGAAAAACATCACTGCATCTATTTAGTTTTACAAGAGTAATAAAGAAAAGTACTCTCATTTTTACCAGTAGTAGGTAGGGTAGTTGGTCTATAAATACTAAGTAACCAAACCGTTTTATAATGCCACCGCCTGATTCATTGGGACACAGTCAGACAAACTCCTTAAACCTTTCCTTCAGATCTGTACCGGTGACTCTAGTCCAAGGTATCTCTTGCCCTTCTCCGCTATATATTACTGTATATTATGCTGCATGCTCTCTTCATGGGTTTTCTTTGTAGACTCTAGAAAATTGAATGTTTAAAGACTGGTCTTTTAGTTTCCTGGTCTTAAGTTTTTGAGTAAACATGGTTCAGACAGTTTCAGATCTGGGTACTTGTTGGTGTTTTAATTTATTGTTTTATCATTTGGTTTACTCTGGAGTCTGGTCTGTTATTGTCGGGTGTGAAGTTACACTATTCGTTTTTACCGTTAGGGGGTGCGGTGCATCATGTCTGAAAGGTTAAACTTGGCATGTGTTTCACTTACATTTTCATTAAAATACACCAGATCTGATTATTTTTATCAATTTGATGGTTTTTAGTGAATAGAGTTTCTAAGAATGTACCGACAGAGTCCAAGAATGTTTTGTATAACTGGAAAGGACCGTGTAGAGTTGCAATCATAATCGTATCTGGGTGCCTCTTGCTTAGATCTAGTGTTTATTCATTTCTATCGTGCAATTGCTAATAAATTATACCAAGAAAAATGTAACTTTGCACTTCTGCAAGTAACGTTTGGTGTCTCAACTTTTAATTTAATCAATGTCAGAAAAGAAACTGTTATAAACTGTGCAAATCATCTTCAATTCATAATGGGGCTTGCGATACTTTGGGGTTCACTCTGTATGTGAAGCTAATATTTTTGTTTGCCGTTTGGTACTTCAACCATAGCATATCATGTTAATACCTGGATTTTCACTATTGGGAGTTGTTTTATTGGGCATTTCATTCTTTTCCCTACTTTTTTTGACAAGTGATTCAATAGAGGCTTATCTCTTCCAGTGCTAAAGGAATCTTACTGTTCTTTGTGCTTTTTTAATAGCTCTCTTTCAGGAGCATAAGCTTTTGAGACTCTTATCATTTCTTGTACTTTGATTCTGCCCTTTTATCACTTGTCTTAGAAAAAGTTTGAGAATCTAATTCCATCACGAGGATATTTTCAGCACTATTTGTTTCTCCATGTTCTCACTTGCTGATGGAATTTTGCTTGCCACACCAATCAATCAAGCTTAGTTTGCTCACATTTGCCACATGTCACCATATTAAAAGGTCTTTTTGTGTGACATGCAGCTCAAGAACATGGAAACCTTTCTATTCACCTCTGAGTCAGTGAATGAGGGCCACCCCGACAAACTATGTGATCAGATCTCTGATGCGGTGCTCGATGCCTGCCTTGAGCAAGACCCAGACAGCAAGGTTGCTTGTGAGACATGTACAAAGACAAACATGGTCATGGTCTTTGGAGAGATCACCACCAAAGGAAAGATAGACTATGAAAAGATTGTTCGTGACACATGCCGTAACATTGGATTTGTTTCCGATGATGTTGGTCTTGATGCTGACAAGTGCAAAGTACTGGTTAACATTGAGCAACAGAGCCCTGATATTGCTCAGGGTGTCCACGGTAACTTTACCAAGCGCCCAGAGGAGATTGGTGCTGGTGACCAGGGCCACATGTTTGGTTATGCCACTGATGAGACCCCCGAGTATATGCCTTTGAGCCATGTTCTTGCCACCAAGCTTGGCGCTCGCCTCACCGAGGTTAGGAAGAATGGCACCTGCTCTTGGCTAAGACCTGACGGCAAGACTCAAGTTACTGTTGAGTACTACAATGACGGTGGTGCAATGGTCCCTGTTCGTGTCCACACTGTTCTCATCTCCACTCAGCATGATGAGACTGTCACAAATGATGAAATTGCCGCTGATCTAAAGGAACATGTCATCAAGCCTGTCATCCCAGAGAAGTACCTTGATGAGAAAACTATCTTTCACCTCAACCCATCTGGCCGTTTTGTTATTGGTGGTCCTCATGGTGATGCAGGTCTCACTGGACGCAAGATCATTATTGACACCTATGGTGGCTGGGGAGCCCATGGTGGTGGTGCTTTCTCAGGGAAGGACCCAACTAAGGTGGATAGGAGTGGTGCTTACATTGTTAGGCAGGCTGCCAAGAGCATTGTAGCAAATGGTCTTGCTCGTAGGTGCATTGTGCAAGTTTCCTATGCTATTGGTGTACCTGAGCCTTTGTCAGTCTTTGTGGACACCTATGGCACTGGAAAAATTCCTGACAAGGAGATCCTTAAGATTGTGAAGGAGAGCTTTGACTTTAGGCCTGGAATGATGACCATCAACCTGGATCTCAAGAGGGGGGGCAATAGGTTCTTGAAGACAGCTGCATACGGACATTTTGGAAGGGATGACCCAGACTTCACCTGGGAAGTTGTCAAGCCCCTCAAATGGGAGAAGCCTCAAGCTTAAGATTGATTTATTCTATCCCTATTGCGCAATGCTTGTTTTATTGGTACTTTATGAATAATTCGGTTTGTCTTTTGCTGCTGGTCTATAATCGTTAGCTATCCACAATGGTCTAATCTCATACATTAAGATACCCTATTCATTTTCATTTCTTTCAGGTTTTTCATATCCTTCTCATCTTGTTCCCAGTGTTGGTGTGAAAATGTGTGGAAGTTTTGTTTGAGTTGAAGGCACTGGAAGCAACAAATGCCTGTTGAAGTTTGCATTATGTAGCTGTAGAACAGCAGCAAAATGTAGTAATGTGTTAATTGGACGAAACAAATTATTGTTCTCTCTCTATCTGCCTTCAGTTAAGACTGCATTGTAATTTGATTGCCATGGCTTTCCTTTTAGTTTCTAGCATGGTATAATATCTGCTGTGATGTTTCTCATTCTGTGTTGGCTCATAATGTATGTCTGCGTGACACGTGTCATCTATCCTTAAATAGGAATCCTTGCATAAGGAACGACCCTTGTTTCATCGGTGGCTTCCCTGATGTCCTAAGCGGATATCTTGGGCTATGCGCACAATGCAGGTTATGTTGGAGGCACATTCCAATCCTCATGGATACTAGGAGGAGATCAACGGTTTGAATTTTATGATCTCCTTGAGAGTTATCAACCGTCATACAACACTGAAACATGCGTTGTTTATGTCGTAGTTTTGCATTTTTCAACGGATGGTTCGACAAATATTTTTTTATTAACCAAGGCTGGTTTTTCTTTGAAGATGTGTTTGAGCAGAACTGCATGTCGTTCTCTTCCAGGGCACTTGATCATCTCTTATCTCCATTTATTTTCTTGTAAGAATTCTCATTCATTCATAAACTGTCAATTGTTTTCTTCTCACCATGGGATGAATTTACTAGTCCCTTGTTTTTTTTTTTTGCAGTATACCAAATCATGAAAGTATAGACTTTTGTAATCAAGGTTGTCAATTTCGTTTTGGTTGGTGTTTTGTTTTTTCAATTAGAATGGAATGTTTCAGTTTTAGAGTGTTTCGGGGTTATACTGTTTATATATATATATATAATTAAATATATTAATTCAAAAAAAATTAGTTCAAATCTAAAAATAAAATTATTTAGAATTGTGCAATTTAATCTAAAAAAAGACAATAAAATGATTTTTCTGAACAAAATTATGAACATGTATAATATTACGAGAATGTCATCATCAATCTCATAAGGTCATTACATTCTCTGATTGTTATGAAAATTTAACATAATATATATAAATATGTCAAGAGACCACTCAATTTCATCTCAATCTAACGATCGGATTAAGAAATATGATTGATATTATAAAATTATTTATTATTTAAAAAAACACTATTTGGCCAAAACAGAACGGGCGGAACGAAACCGGAACATTCCGGCCAAAATTTGGACGAAATTTCCTAAACGGGTCGAATTCTAAACGAGATAAAAACTATACCGTTTTATCTCGTTTTTTTAACTTATACAAAACATTTTGGCCAAAATAAAACAAAATTAGCAACCCTGCTTGTAATCAACTCCCATGAACTAAAAAGTTTAGATAACAATCTGTTATGATATGCTAAGAGTCTAAGACAATAAATGCCATGGGACAGATGTTAGGGTGACCAGAGACCCTCACAACTTTTCCACCCATATCGAATTGGCTACTTCTTACTACTAATATCTAGTAAATCACGATTAGTGTGGTTCAACTCCTCGAACCTTTATATTAACTCGCAAAGATGGGCGCCGACAAGCCCTGCCAACCAATTGAGATACAATCACAAAGTTTTCTAGACTCGTGTCTACCATTTTCGTCATTTTGAAATGTAATGGGTGTGAATTCTGTGCTTCAAGCTTACCAGAAATGTTACCTGCACGATTCTTTAACCTGGGCGTATCCGAGTTGAGTCTATGATTCCATGTTTTTATTTTCCAGTAAGGAGAGAAAAAATTCTACTTCAAAATATAAACAAGAAGATATTCAAAAAGTCAAAGGAGGATGGCGTTGGCACCATTCGTTTTCGTTTCACAAAAAGAGATCGTTTCTCATTCTCCCGTTGCAAGATAGGAAGAAATATGAAAACCCTTATTGTCTCGAGCTCTCTGATTATCATCACAGGGGATGAGTACAGGTACCACAGGCTGCAAACAACATGAAGACACATTAATTTGTTGTTTCTGAAGAAATTAATATGTATTGATATGAAGAAGATGAAATATGTAATAAAGCTTGATTGCTGGAATTACAGTATATGGTATATTCAATCATAAGACTTGAAGAGATTACACTTGAGTTTATATACAGTATATGTTTGATGACTAAGCTGTAGAAGTGACAAAAAACGGGAATAATACCGTTGCTAATTAATGCTGCATATTGAGAAGCACAGTCTACAATATCTAATGCACACCCTACAATATCTAATGCACAGCCTTTAATTAGGCATGTAAGAGCACTGTCTTCAACACTCCCCCTCAAGCTGGATCAAGAGGGTTGATAGATCCAAGCTTGCATAATAGCCGATGAAACTGGGATGATGGCACGACTTTGGTAAACACATCGGCAAGTTGATCACTGGTGCGCACATAATGCGTAGTGATGTTGTTAGATTGAACTTGTTGACGAATAAAATGACAATCAACTTCAATGTGTTTAGTTCTTTCGTGAAACACCGGGTTCTTGGCAATGTGCATGGCAGCCTGATTGTCGCAAAAAAGGCTCATCGGAGTGACCGATGAACAACCCATATCGGTTAGCAGACTTCAAAGCCACACAAGTTCACAAGCGGCAGCCGCCATTGCACGGTATTCAGCTTCGGCACTTGAGCGAGCGACAACATGTTGTTTCTTGCTCTTCCAAGACACAAGATTACCTCCAACAAACATGCAATATCCAGTAGTTGAGCGCCGATCAAGTTGATTTCCAGCCCAATCAGAGTCTGTATAGCCCATTACATTGGTATGGTTGTTTCTGGTCATGACGATTCCGCGACCAATAGTTCCTTTCAAATATCGCAAAATGCGCTTGACCATGCTTAGATGATGGACGGTTGGAGCATGCATGAACTGGCTGACAAGACTAACAGCGTAGGTGATATCCGGACGGGTAATCGTCAGATAAATAAGTTTCCCCACAAGTTGTTGATAATATTTAGGCGAGGGAAGAGCCGCACCTGCAAGAGATAATTTAAGTTTACTATCAACAGGAGTAGCGGAAGGTTTAGTTGAAAGCATACCTGCATCGTGAAGCACATCGAGAGTGTACTTACGTTGATTAAGGAAAAAACCTTTCTTAGATGAGGCCATTTCAATCCCAAGAAAATATTTCAAGGGACCAAGATCTGTAATCGGAAATAATTGTTGAAGAGTTTTCTTCAATTTAGAAATAGATTCAAGATTATTTCCTGAGATAATTAAATCATCGACATAAATGAGAACCATCAATTTATCATCATTTTTAAAACGAATGTATAATGAGGAATCTGCAGAACTTTTCCTAAAATCTATTGAAGCAAGGGCTCCACTAAGTTTTGCATGCCATGCGCGAGGACTTTGCTTTAGCCCATAAATAGATTTATGAAGTTTACATACCAAATTAGGAGTGGAACTTAACGAGTGGCCAGGAGGAAGCTTCATAAACACCTCTTCTTCAAGATCCCCGTGTAAAAAGGCATTTTTTACGTTCATTTACGATAAGAACCATCATTATTGACAGAAACAAATAAAAGAACTCTTACCGTGGTCATTTTTGCAACAGGAGCAAACGTCTCCTTGTAATCAACACCAAATTCTTGGGTATACCCTTGAGCCACAAGGCGCGCTTTATATCGATTAACAGATCCATCTGAGTTGAACTTGGTCTTGTATATCCATCGACTGCCAACTGCGTGTTTACCTTTTGGAAGGGGAACTAGACTCCAAGTATTATTGTCAGCAAGTGCTGTTAGTTCCTCCTCCATAGCTTTCCGCCATACCAGGTGAGATTGGGCTTCAGCAAAATTTCTAGGCTCATGATCATTGGATATGGCTGACAAAAAAGCAGAATACGATGGTGATAATTTTGAATAATCCAAATAATTTGAGACAGGATACCTGACTGCATAAGCGGCATAGTCTTGAAATTTAGAGGGGCACTGTCGAGTTCTTGGAGGATTACGTCTTAGAGCTAGCACTTCATTTGGTGAATTTGGGGACATCAGTTCAAGAGGTATGATAGGAGATGGAGGATCGTCTACTGGAATGACCGTTGAGATAATTGGCCTAGTGGGCCTAGGCAAGTCGATGCTGCAGATCTCTGCTCTGGGAAGAGGGACTAAGTCTTCCAAGGACTCCCCCTAATTAGAATCAGTGAAATAAGGAGTGGTCTCAACAAATCTAACATCCCGGCTGACAGAAAGCTTCTAGCTAATGTTATCATAACATTTGTACCCTTTCTTGGTATGAGAATATCCCAAGAAAATACATTTGGAAGCTCGGGGGTCAAGTTTGTCACGTTGATTTGAGTGGAGGTGAACAAAACATTGACACCCAAAAATCTTCAAGTGTGAGGTATTGGGAATTATACCCTGCAAAATTTCAAGAGGACACTGAAAATCTAGTATTTGACTGGGTAAGCGGTTAATAATATAGGTGGCCGTAAGAATTCCATATGACCAAAAAATTTTCGGAACATTCATTTGAAGCATTAAGGCTCTAGTTTTTTCTAATAAATCCCGATTTTTGCGTTCAACAATTCCATTTTGTTGGGGAGTATTAACACAACTAGTTTGATGAAGAATTCCATTAGAAATTAAAAAAAATTTCATAGCATGAGATGTAAATTCCGAGCCATTGTCAGATCGAAAGATTTTAATATGTGTGGAAAATTGGGTAGAAACTAGTTTGTGAAAATCTTTAAAACAATTAAGAACTTCAGTTTTTGATTTTAACAAATATAACCATGTAACTCTTGAAAAATCATCGATAAATGTAACAAAATATTTAAAATCATCAATTGAAATTGAAACAGGTCCCCATACATCTGAATGAATAAGTTCAAAAGCCTGAGATGCTTTGGACAGAGATACTTTAAATGGAAGTCTACTTGATTTGGAAAAATAGCACGTCTCACAATCATACATTCTTTTTGACAAATTTGGTTTTAATCTTGAGATGACTAAATCGGATGCATGAGCCAGACGAAAATGCCACAATTGATGATCATTGATTGGAGAATAAACAACTTGTAATCCTTTCGAAACTTCGGAATCACAGAAAAAATAGAGACCATTCAAATGAAGTCCTTCACCAATCTTCTGTTTGGTGTGATGGTCCTGAAAAATCACCTTAAATGGAGTAAATATAACATCACAATTAAGGGAAATAGTTAACTTTCGAACAAATAATAACTGAAATGGAAAAGAAGGCACATATAAAATATCAGAATTAATAGTTGTTAACGCAATTTTAATTTTTCCCTTGCCTTTTACTGCTGCCGTAGACCCATTTGCAATTGATACAAGAGATGGTATCGGGAACGGGGTAAAGTCATGAATTTTGTTTAAATTATGTGTCATGTGATCACTAGCACCAGAATCCACAACCCAAATATCATGGAATTTACTCAACTCTAAAGCAGTTAAAAGAGCAATATAAATACCTTCAAATTTTTCCGCATTTTCACGGTTTGAAGTTTCAGAAAAATTACCTTCAAATTTGTCTGCATGCTCACGGTTTGTACTTCAAGAAAAGTTACGCGTGGATGACCCACCAAAATTACCTTCAAATTTGTCCGCATGCTCGCGGTTTGCATTGCCAGAAAAATTACGCGTGGATGACCCACCATAGTTGCTTAAAAACGCAACGTTTCCAGCATGGTTTGACAATTTGCTTAAAAACACAGCGTTTCCGTGAAAGTTGCTCAACAGAGCACTGTCGTCTTCAGCCGACGCTCCTTCTCCTCCCAAATTTCCTTTTTCTTGAAGAAATTTTGCAAATTCGTTTATCAAAGACATGGGGTTAGAGTACCTGGGTTCAGTGGCAGCAACATTGGCTTTGTATTTCACAAATTTCTTGTGATTACCACTGTGGCGATTCTGTTTGAGCTCGGGATGAAAGCTCCAACACCGATCGATTGTATGACCCATTGAATTGCAGAAATTGCATTTGAGGTTAGAACGAGTACCTTTGAAATTGCTCGGGATGGGTTGTTTTTCTGCAAATTTTTGGGTCCCCTGTTCTGCCATTTTCTGGGCAACAAAAGCTCGGTTTTCTGCCATTGTTGATGGGTTTTCTCGGGTCATCACTTTCCTTCTGATTTCTTCTCTTTGGATGGTTGCACATACACTCTTTAATGAGGGAAGCTCGTCATTCATTAATATGTGGCTCCTAAGATCTTCATAGTCCGATCCTAGGCTAGCAAGAAGTTGAAAAATTTGATCCTCTTCCCTGCGAGATCGAAGAACAATTGGGTCTATTGAGTGTGGTCTGTAGGTGTCCAATTCGTTCCACAACCCTTTGAATTTGCTCAACAAGTTTACGAAGGGCTGCCCATTTCGGTGAAGACCTGCAATTTCTTGTTGGATTTGAAACACACGGGCTGAGTTGTTTTGAGTTCCATACATATCCTTCACTGCTTCCCATAATTCCAGTGAGGACTGGTAGTAGCTGAACATCTCAGCAAGCTGGCGTTCCATGGAGTTCAAAATCCAGGACATTATCATTTGGTCTTTGGCCAACCAATTTTCAAAGTCTGGGGAGCTGCTATCGGGAGCTTTGTCTTTCCCGTTGATAAATCCCAACCGAGACCTTCCTCCAAGGGCAATGGTCACTGCTCTTGACCAAGGTAAGTAATTGAATTCATTGAGCAACACTGTGGTCACCCTTTGAGATGAATGTGCATCACTGTCGATGCTTGAAGAAGAAATAATTTTTTGAGGATTATGCCCAGATTCTTGACAGTCCATGTTTGTCAATGGTAGAGAATCGAGAAAAAAACAGATGGGTGTTAAGGAGCTGAATCACAGCTCTGATACCATGAAGAAATTAATATGTATTGATATGAAGAAGATGAAATATGTAATAAAGCTTGATTGCTGGAATTACAGTATATGGTATATTCAATCATAAGGGCATCTCCAGCAGCAGAGGCATCCGGAAAGCCAAAGCCAAAAATTCAAATATTTGGCTTTTTTGGGTTAAATTTCCGTCTCCAGCAGAGGAGCCAAGTGAAGAGCCAAAATGGCTTCTTCATCTTCGGGAGCAATTCCAGAGCCATTCCTACATATCTATTCAGAGGAGGCAAAAAAAATAAGACCGTTGAAATGTTACCGTTGTTGCCATTCTACAACGAACACAAAATATTTTTTAGATTGAAAAAAATATGTATGCGACCTTGAAGCCTTGCTAATGGCAGAAACATACATCTGTTCAATCCCTTCAATTTTCACTTCAAAACCCCCTCTAAAACCTCTCCCTATCTCACATAGACCCATCAAGCTACAACTCTCATACTCTCACTCTTTATCAACTTTCTCTGCAAAACACAAAACCCATTTATCTCTAACAATCCCTTTCGTGGCCCAGACCTCAGGCTGGGCTCAACAAGAAGAAGAAAACAACAACACTACCACTTTAGCTGAGTCAGAACAAGGAGATTCCACTTGGGAAAATGAAGAAAGTAATGATTTTGAAGGTAAAGTATCCAAATGGGAGGCTGAAGGAGAGGATGTAGCTTCTTCCGAAACCGAAGCTGTTAGAGGGGACGAGGAGGGGACGTGGGGCAGCAGCTGGAGGTGGGTGGGGGGCGGCGGCCAGAAGAGAAGAAGATAGGGTTTTTTAGATTGAAATGAAAATGAAGGGGATAAACGGGGTGGGGGTGGGTTTTTATAGTAAGTATTATTATATTATAATAATAATTATATAATAATAGTTATTAATTATAATAATACCTTATAATTAATAATTATAATAATATCTGTTTTTGTTTTTATTTAAAAATACCTTGATGACAAGAGAGTAAAAAATTATATACAAAATTAATAATTATATTGTTGGAAGGTTTTTTAAAAGCAATTATATTACACTCTTATTAATTGTATACTTAATTGTATAATTAAACTACATATAAAATAATTACATTATATTTAAAATAATATAAAAAAATGGCTCTCCAAAATGCCTTTTACCATTAAAGTGCACACCAAAGCCAAAGCTATTTTTACACTATTCAAACATCCATTTTAAATATTTGGCTCTCCAATATGCCTCTGCTGCTGGAGATGCTCTAAGACTTGAAGAGATTACACTTGAGTTTATATACAGTATATGTTTGATGACTAAGCTGTAGAAGTGACAAAAAACGAGAATAATACCGTTGCTAATTAATGCTGCATATTGAGAAGCACAGTCTACAATATCTAATGCACACCCTACAGTATCTAATGCACAGCCTTTAATTAGGCATGTAAAAGCAGTGTCTTCAACAGTTTCTCAATCAAACGGACAAATTAAACATCGTTATTTAAACAATGCCCAGGTACTAGAATTTGAACAGGGAGACTTGCATGGGTCCAGGGTGACAACAATGGCAGTACCATTGACGTGTCAATCCCACGGGTACTTTCCCGCAGCCTCGTAGAAGAGGTTCGTGGCATTCGAGGCATGTGAAAAGACAGTATCTGACAGCAGCAGCTACCACCTGGGAAAATTGCCCCACAGCCCACTCCATTTTTCCCACGGCTATAATCTATGCTGCGCAAAAGCTCAAAATTGCATGCCGATGGTTTAGCAATGCTAAGCACACAGAATTCTATTGATTTGCTTCAAGAGAAGAAAAGAAAAAAGGTCGCTGATGAGGCTGGAAAAAATCATTTGAGAAAGATCGGTGTCAACATGCCATAGAGTTTATACAGAATTACTTACGTAGCACATACTTTTCACACTCTTGAAGTATATAGGAAATTCTAGAAGAGAATTGAATTCTTAAGACGAGTTCTTGTATAAATTATCAGCAACACAATATTCTGGAATAACAACAATTTAAATATCATTTGGTGTATTAGCAAGCTACTGCGTAGACACAAAAGATTTGTGGTCAAAAATGTTTTTCTTGTAGTTTTTCAAACAAGTAAAAAATTATTTATCTTGAATTTGGCTGTTTTCCCTTGATAACCAGGTATCTTGTGCATTAAATTTTTGAATATATTTATTTATTTAATTAATTACTAATCAATGTTTACAAAGTCTTATTAGATAATTTATTAACATAAATAAAAAGGGACTTTCAGTCTTCCATCTTTTTACAATTGAGTTTAAACCAACTAAACAAGAATTTTTTTTATTCTGAATGATGTTTATATTAATATAGTAATGGATTTTCAATCATTTTTTTTCTTTTTTATATATATGATATCGATGTCTCATTTTTATTTACAAATTTCATTAGGAGACGAGTGATTTCATGGCTTCATTTCTTTAGTGTAGTGGCTAAAGAGTGGTGTAGCTTTCACGTTTTGTAAACTTGAACACCAAGTTTGTTCCTTCCCTGTGACCTAGTGTTGAACCATTACAAATATACGAGAGGAGATGAGTGATTTCATGGCGTGAAAAGCACGAGGCCGGCTGAGAGGGTTTTTTAAATGCGAGAAGGGCTTTGGGATTGAGTTTTGGTTATAAAAACCATAATATATCTTGTTGTTGTTCTATCATATTAAAGAAAGAAGGGTTACCCTCGAGTTTATGGAATTTTTTACTGAAATATGTCAGATCTTGTATATCAACTCTATGTTAAGTTAGACTGTTTGTGCTGATTTGCGTTGAATCTCAAGCAAATACGTACCGAGTAATTTGTATTTGGTGAGCTCATTTGACAAGAAAGTGTGCCCGTTAACCTCATCATTTCTGCCATGATTATGTTTAATTGACAGCATTCACGCATGCAAATTCTTATAAACCCATAATTAATATTCATTTCTGAAGGGATTAATAAGATTATGATGCTTGGTGCCCACCAAATTGTATTTCTTACTGTCAGAATTCCCATATATATATATATATATATATATATATATATATATATATATCATTAAATATCAAATGACAACTACAAAAAAATAATAATATTATTATTTGAGAAATATGTAACAAGCTGTAATTCTTGTTTTAGTTTTTTGAAATGATGATAGTGATATATTTAATTAGTCTTCAAAGGGTGTGGTATGATGACAGAGGATTTGTGATCTACATAGCAGTTGTCGAGTGCGAGTCAGGGTGTATACCTCCTGTAAAAACATGTGACAGTCGAGATTTTACTCGCTCACCTGAATCCACAAAATACATTTTCTGAGGATTAAGTTTTCTCGCATCCAAAAAAGATATATATTTATTTAATTTATACCATGGTATTAAAAATCTTATATAATTATAGAAATCAATTAATTTCCAAAATCGATCTTTCTCATTTGAGAAAATTCATCAATCTATCTTTTGAAATATTGAATTAATAATTACTTAATCATGATAATTTTAACTAAAAAATTTCTTAGATAACCTCTACCTAGAATACATGATCACACATGAGCCCACTGGTATAGATCATCCACCTCAACGGTTGACAATTCATTCCTGCGCATCAAATTAGAGTTCATGCAAGGAATTTAGATCATCAGATGTACCTTTTCAGGCAGTTTTTTTTTTATTCTGAAATTAAGGAGTCCTATAATATTTTATATTATCATAATCAATGCAAATAACCGAAATAGCATCTTCCCACCGTCAGATAAGCAGCTGGGAGAGAATGGGGCTTGAATAAACAACCATCTAACTCAACTGAGCCAATCACACGATGTTGACTTAATTCTTTAAGGAAAAGAATCCTTCGTGATAAATAGGGACTTTTCTTTTAATAGCTAATTACCAGATTAATTATACGTAATTAAGCCACGTATACCATTTATCATTTAGATAGTGTTTGGTGCTGCGGTTCAACTTGTAGTTGCGCTTGAACCGCAGAACCAAACACAATAATTACCAAACAGAACCCAGTTTTTTACTATGAATCTCACGTCTAAAATAATGGTTCGGCTGAGAGATGTTTTTGCAGCTGCGGTCTACATCCAAGACGTGACACGCTGCATTTTTCACCTCAACACCCACAAACACGATCTCTGCCTTCTCTCTCACAGCAGCTATCTCCCTCACGGAACTTTCATCTCCCTCACAGACCAGCCACACCCACCTAAGAATTATTTCTGTTGTGTCGACTCAGCATCTGGAAACCGAGACAGAGAAACATAGGCGTGCCACGTGATAGATACTGCAGCTAAGTTGGTCGTTGTTTTCCATCTTTCTTTCTCAAACAAAACCAAGTGTGTTTGAACCATTTATCCATGTTTTGTCCTCACCAATAAGGACTAGATCTGGTTGTCATCATCTTTTTGCTGTAATTGCTACTCTCTCCCACATACCATCTTCACAAAAGCATATCAACATGAATTGCTGTATTTTTCTTTCTGCCTCTAGGAAACTACTTTTGCTAATATTTGCTTGTCAGTTCCATGTTTTTTTTTTTTTTTTTCATTTTGAGGGTTATTTTTAATGTAAAGAAATAATGTTATTTAAAAACAAAAAACATAAACAGGAAAAGTTTTAATTGTGAATTGAAAATTTGACCATCACCCTTTTAATAAAATTTATCAATAGTAATTGTATATGATGATAAATATTAAAGAGAGTTTTTAACCATAACATTATCAACATCAAAAAATGAAATGAATTTTGTCGAAAATGATCGCAATTATAATTTTGTTCTTGAAGATATTTTATCAGATATTGTTCCTCGATCAAATAGTTAAGGATCGCAGATGTATTCACGTATTAATTTAGTTCGTGATGGAATTTCAAGTAGTTTGATGGGAGAATAAAAACAAGTGTCTAATTTACTTGAATTATTTTAAACATTTTGTTATTATAATTATTAAATCTATGAATTTAAAAAAATATATATTTTTTTATATGTATGTATGTATGTATGTATGTATGTATGTATGTATGTATGTGTGTGTGTGTGTACATGTATACTTTAAATTTATTTCACAAGTTGACATCAATATAAAAATCATAGTAACCAAATATACAAAACTGATTTTCATTAAACTCAAATTCAATTACAGTTTTAACCAAATACTTAAATTTCAATTATAAACCATAATCAAAAATGATTTTAATAAAACTATTTTTTTTTAACCTAAACCACATAATGCTAAACAGACTCTTAAGCAAAAGGCTAGGGCTGGGCGTGGTGCTTCATGCTATCTCCACGTTTGATTATGGCTGAGGGATACTCTTTTTCTCTGTTTCCAAGAATTTCAAATCTCCATGAAATCTGAGCATTTCGGCATTCATAGCACGCACACACGCACATATATATATATATATATATATGTGTGTGAGAGAGAGAGAGTTGAGAGCTGTAAATACGCAAAGTTCTAAAAAAAAAATACCTCTTCATCTTGAAATTTATATTAATAGGTGGCCCGAATCTCACAAAAAATGGAAAGTCAAATGCAATTAAATTATAACAATATAT
This sequence comes from Salix brachista, assembly GCA_009078335.1. Classification (NCBI taxonomy): domain Eukaryota; kingdom Viridiplantae; phylum Streptophyta; class Magnoliopsida; order Malpighiales; family Salicaceae; genus Salix; species Salix brachista. The sequence goes on from CM018573.1 coordinate 16,276,493, forward strand.
TGACAGCCCTGTTAAGCATTTTTAAAGTGCAGAGAAAGTCTTTCTTTAGTCAAAATTAATGAAATGCACAAGTCACTATAATCAAAGTATTGAGTGCATTATTTTTTTTTTATTTTATAACCGGGGTGTCCGGGCCAGCTTGCGCGCACCACAACTAAATTCCCCGGCCCACTGAACATCCTGCAAACTCAATGAGCATGTAAGGCACCGCAGGGGTGACAGGCGTGTCTGCCAAGGCTTGAACCTGGGGTGAGAGGAAGGGAGAAGCCTTTCATGACCATCAGGCCAAGACTCTACTGTCAGTATTGAGTGCATTATTAATTTGACATGATTCTGTTTGCTAGCACACCGGTAAAACACACTCCGGAAAATTCTAAATAATCAGGAATTATTTAGAAATATAGTAGTATTTTATTTATTTTATAAATTAAAGTTGGAAAAAGGAAACTAGAAATTATATTCAAATACAATATTTATCCATTTGAAACTATGAAGAAACAAATCAGTTTTTCAAATTTATATAAGTTTAAAAAACATATTTTATAGATTTTTCGCAGTTTTTTTTTTTAAAGGATTTTTCTTACAGGTTTTTTTTATTTTATATATAAGCATGTTTTAGCAATATGAAAAATTATTTTTTTCATATTTATTTAGTCTTATAAATTTATTTTTTATTAAAAATATAGTATAAATCTTTTTTTATTCAAACATACTACTTTTTTCATGATAATTTTTAATTTATACCATGAATAAAATAAATATTTTATTACTATATTATCAGTTACAAAATATTGATTTGAATATTATATATTATATTTTCGACTCGTATGAAAGGTGGTTGTTTGATGTATTGTCTTTAATCTTTATTGGTATTTGTTTTTTTATCTTTATCGTTTTCAATTTCCAATAAAAAAATAAAATCGAAAATAAAGAAGAAGAAAAGGATTCCATTAGTATTTCCCGGGGGTGAAGGGGTGGGGAGGGGGCGGTGGTGGTTGGGGCCTACGTATTTAATCAACACGTGGAGCCTTCCTCCTCAGTTTTAGAGCACACTGAGCATACAAATGGCAGCTCCTGTCACACGAAACAATCATAAAACAGATTCCCTGAGGATGATGGAGTTCGAAGAGTCGACAGAGAAAAACAAAACGACACCATTTCATAAGCATGCAGCAAGCTTCGTGAATAGTTCTGCAACTAATTCTGATGCAACATCCTCATCATGCGTGAAAGAAAACGAAGATGAAATTGAGCTGCAGTGGGCAGCCATTGAAAGACTACCCACTTTCAGACGGCTCAGGCTGTCATTGTTTGACGAAAAGGAAGAAGACGAGGAAGGCAAGAGGGTGGTCGACGTCACAAAGCTTGAAGCTCTCGAACGCCATGTTTTCATCGACAAACTTATAAACAAAATCGAGGAAGATAATTGCAGTCTATTAAGCAAGTTGAAAGAAAGAATAGACAAGTAAGAACCTTGCCTGCCCTGCTACTCTATTCTTGGTTTTGTTATACGTGTACGTATGAACATCGATTACGTCCATTAGGGTTTGAAACAAAGAATCGGAATCATTACACATAGAACTCGCAATGAAATTTCTGTTTTTTTCTTCTTATGATTCCATCTCGAGGTATAACTTGGTTTTCATGAAGGAAAATCTTTAAATAGGGTCTAGAAAAGACAATCTCATGGTCGTTCCCTGAAGCATGTAAGCTAGATAATGAGCTGATTTGTTAATATGTTGCAAAACGAAGGTGAAAGTTGGGTCCTGAAAGGGCAATATATATGATTTCTTTCATATCTACAATAGAAATCTTAAGCTTTTGCCTGCTTGTTTAGTATCAATTCTCTGAAGCGAGCACAATACAAGTTGCCAGGGTTATGCTTCTGCTGTGATGACATATTCTGATGATCATCACTTGCATAAATTGCACTGCGTTTCATTTTTCAATTTGGATGTGTATTAATTAGATCTGTCTTGGAGTTACATGATTGGTTAAAAAGCCTTGTGTGTGTAAGAAGTGACCGAGGTCATCTCATCTAAAAATTTAAATTATTAGATGAATATATATTGAGAAAACAAAATTTATAAACTAATATATATTGAAGAAAGCATATATATTGAGAAAACAAAATTTAAAAATAGTAAACTAATATTCTCGAAGGAAAAAATAGGAATTTACCATATACTGTTCCCGAAGGAGTCATTTAATATATATGGTTAGAAAATAGTATAAATTATATTTTAGGATTTATCTAATAGTTTAATTTTTTAGATGAGATAATTCTTTAAAATAGTATCATATCTGTGTTGACCCAATGATTACGAGTTCGAATTTCACCATTTTCATTCTATTTGATAAAAAATAAACATAAGATAGTGTGGGCATGTACAAGTTTCAAGCCCAGAGAATTTTTATTTGAGTAATGTCAGAGAATAATATAAATTATATTATAAGATCTCAACTAACAGTTTAAGCTTTTAGGTGAGACAGTTCCTATATATATATATATATCAAAATTAAATCATTGTAGTTGAATGATTTCCTGTCTTGGATTCTTGATCTGTTACTCATTCACACAGCAATCTGAACAGTAATGCAATGTTAATTACTTCAAAAATTAAAACCTTACAGCTTGAGAGAACTGCTAGTTATTTATTTATAAACGAAACATCCATGGATGTTTAATTATGAACATGTATCTTTTCTCTGCGCATACATATTCTTATAACACGTCAGCACTGATCGAAGTTTAATCTTCAGGGTGGGACTGGAAGTGCCAACTGTGGAAGTGAGATATCGGAATTTGTCTGTAGAGGTAGAATATGAAGTGGTTCACGGCAAGCCCCTTCCTACTCTCTGGAACACCCTCAAAAATGCTTTCGGGGCAAGTATCTTTCCTTTTCTTTTTTCTTTTTAGCATCAGCTAATCGTTCAGAATTAGAAATTCACTGCTCAAACACTTAATTTTCAAGGAGAAATATAACTTGACTGCTTATAGCATTACACTCGGAATAATATAAATTATATCTTGATGTTTCACTTAATAGCTTAAGTTTTTAGGTGAAATGGTTCTTTAACATTATATCAGAGCTTGGTTGACCCAGCGGTCATGAGTTCGAATCTCACCACTCTCATTCTACTCGATCAAAATCAAGCATAGAGTAATGTGGGTTTGTGCAAGTTTCAGACCCAAAGGACTTTTACTTGAAAAAATATGTTAAATAATAATATAAATTATATCTTGAAACCTGACCTAATAACTTAAATTTTTAAGTAAACTGATTACATTAGTTTATTGAGTTGACTTAGTTTTTTTTTTCTCTCTCTCACTTACATGTTCTGATAATGAAAGATGTATTTTTTTATGGACAGGGTATTGCATATATTACAGGATGCAAGTCTGTACCAAGCAAGATTAAAATTCTCAAAAATGTCAACGGCATCATCAAGCCCTCAAGGTTCTTACATAATAATGCGTCTGTTCGCGATGTGTCCCAACGGTTTTGAGTACTAATTTATGCAACTAACTTATGATTGATATTTATGTGAGTTCATACATAAACTTGTTAAAAAATAATATAAATTATATTATGGAGTTTCATCCATCAGCTTAAGTTTTTAGGTAAGATGATTTCTTAACAAAGTATCAGAATCTTGTTGACCCAGCGGTCATGAGTTCGAATCTCATCACCTTTATTTTATTTGATAAAAAATCAAGCACAAGGTAGTGTGGGTCTATGCAAGTTTCAAGCCCAAAGAATTTTCACTTGAGAGGATGTGTTAAAGAATAAAATAAATCATATTTTTTTGCCTCATTTATCAGCTTAAACTTTTAGATGAAATGGTTACTTGAGAAAACTCACCTTCCATGCAGGATGACTCTCTTACTTGGTCCTCCAGGTTGTGGGAAGACCACTTTATTACAGGCACTTGCAGCGAAGCTTGACAAGTCCTTGAAGGTCTCTTACTTGAGCTTATAAATTCGTGCCATAAAACAACCTGAACCATCTCCGAAAAACTGTCACCTACTATGAGTATGAACTGGGAAATCATGAACGCAAATAATGATGAAATTTCAAATTGTTAACAATATAATATAGATCAATAACTGTGTTTCATTTATAGGTCGAGGGGGAAATTTCTTACAATGGTTACAGACTCAATGAGTTTGTTCCTCAGAAGACATCAGTTTACATCAGCCAATATGACCAGCACGTTTCTGAAATGACTGTGAGGGAAACTCTCGACTTTTCTGCTCGTTGTCAAGGCATCGGAGGCAGAGCAGGTAGGTTGCTGCTGTTTTTTAAAGTGTTTTTTGTTTAAAAATATATCAAAATGATGTTTTTTTTATTTTTAAAAAATTATTTTTTATATCAACACGTGAAAATGACCTAAAAACACAAAAAAACTAATTTAAAATATAAAATTAAGATTAAAAAAAATCATTTTTTTTCAAAAATATTTTTGAAACGTAGTGTCAAGCATCCACTCATACAGCAGCTGTTTACTGTTGAAGATATCATGAAAGAAATCAGTAGAAGGGAGAAGGAAGCTGGTATTGTCCCAGAACCGGATATAGATACCTACATGAAGGTAAACACTACACTGCCATAAGAACAAAAAGTAATTCTTTATCATGATCTCATATTTGATGAGATCATAAAGCTTGCTTCGTACTTTCTGGTAGCAATATCAGCTGACAATCTCTACGAACAGGCAACATCATTTGAAGGATTGAAAAGGACTCTCCAAACGGACTATATTTTGAAGGTGATTCTCTATAACAAAGGAAGTATCAATGTGAAAGCTCCTATCCATTCCATTGACTAAGGATTCTATTCTTCATGGCATTACAGATCCTTGGACTGGACAATTGTGCTGATACAATGGTGGGAGATGCAATGAGGAGAGGAATCTCAGGTGGTCAAAAGAAAAGGCTAACAACAGGTTGTGTGAACTGCAAAGTTTAAATAATTAATACCTGTTGAGGAACCTTACAGCTAAGTGTGTTTAAGAACACTGACGGAGATTTGTAGAGCACTAGAGGTAGGTGTTACAGGAAATCCATTTCTTCTGATATTAGAATCTCTGCTACTCTCTTCTGCCAGGAGAGATGATAATCGGTCCAACAAAAGCGCTCTTTATGGACGAAATATCCAATGGCTTAGACAGCTCGACCACCTTCCAAATTGTTAGCTGTATGCAGCAATTGGCACACATAACAAAATCAACCATGCTGGTTTCACTTCTTCAGCCAGCTCCCGAGACCTTTGATCTCTTCGACGACATTGTTTTGATGGCAGAGGGAGAGATAGTATACCATGGGCCTCGAAACAACGTTCTGGAGTTCTTTGAGCATTGTGGTTTCAGGTGCCCACCACGAAAGGGAATTGCTGACTTCCTCCAAGAAGTATGTAGCCCTGCTTAATTCATTTCAAATTATAAGAACATTTGCCCCAAAATGGTTTTCCACCAGGACATTTTTTCCCTTTTCCGCAGGTGGTCTCTGAAAGGGATCAAGGACAGTACTGGTATCATCAGCAACCTCATAGTCATGTTTCTATCGATACGCTTGTAAGAAATTTCCAGGAATTTCATGTGGGACAGAAGCTAGAAGGGGACCTCTCCAGGCCTTTACAGAAATCTGAATGTCATAAAAATGCTCTGACTTTCAGCATTTACTCCCTGAGAAAATGGGAACTATTCAAAGCTTGTATGGATAGAGAATGGCTGCTTATGAAGCGAAACTTGTCTCTTCATGTATTCAAATCAGTACAGGTAAAGACTAACTGTGACTGAATTATCAGAATATTTTTACCTGACACCCTTAACTAATCAGCAAATGTTGATGATATTTCTTCATGCAGCTCGTGGTCACTGCATTGATTACAATGACATTGTTCATACGCAGTCGAATGAGTGTTGACATGGTCGACGCAAACCTGTTCATGGGTTCCTTGTTTTATGCTCTAATTAGATTAATGTGCAATGGGATTGCCGAATTATCATTGACTGTACAAAGAATAGGAGTTTTCTACAAGCAAAGGGATTTCTACTTTTATCCTGCGTGGGCTTATTCTGTTCCCGCTGCCATTTTAAAGATTCCTTTTTCATTGCTAGATGCTTTTCTTTGGACAGCTCTTACCTATTACGTGATTGGTTTCAGTCCCGAACCAGAAAGGTGTTTTCTTACAGACAAATGCCATTTCTATAATGAAAACTATGTTCTTTCCTAATTCCTGTTATTTTCAATGCTGTCAGGTTTTTCTACCAGTTCTTTCTTCTGTTCCTTTTTCATCAAGTGTCTATATCAATGTTCCGTTTGATTGCTTCCATTGTTCGGAATCCATCTATTGCATCAACATGCGCTCTTTTCATTATATTAATCACATTTCTATTCGGTGGATTTGTAATTCGGAAACGTAAGCCCTTTTTGTGAGTTCTAGCATCAGGTTTGCATAAATTAGCCATTTAATTCAAATGACATTGACGCCTTCTTTGCTGCAGCTTCCTTACCTTCTTGGTTGAGGTGGGGCTTTTGGCTCTCTCCACTGGCATATGCGGAGATCGGTGCATCCTTAAACGAATTCCTTGCTCCAAGGTGGCAAAAGGTGAAACCCGACTTCTACTTTGGTTAAATACTCTGTTAGAGAATAATATAGGTCATATTTTGGAGTTTTACTTAACAGCTTAAGCTTTTAGATGAGATAGTTTCTTGATATGGTATCAGAGTCTTGTTGACTCAGCGGTCACGAGTTCGAATCTTACCATCTCATTTTACTTGATAAAAATCAAGCACAAAATAATGTGGGCCTATGCAAGTTTCAAGCCCAAAAAATTTTCACTTGAAAGGGTGTGTTAGATAATAATATAAATTATATTCTGGGATCTCACCTAACAGCTTAAGCTTTTAGGTGAAGCTTTTAGGTGAAATGGTTCCTTGACGTACTCGATAAATACTTGTTGCTATAGTTGTTCACTGCTGATCATCCTTGCAGGTTTCATCTTCCAATATTACATTAGGTCAGCAAATTCTCGAAAGCCGGGGACTATACTTCAATGAATACTTGTACTGGATACCTTTTGCAGCATTGATCGGGTTTTGGATGGTTTTCAACATTGGATTCACCTGCGCACTGAGTTATTCAAAAGGTAAGTTTCATATTATCATGCGATGGATAGCAATTTGATTCCTCATGCTCATCTATATAAACTCGAGATTACCAGCCCCTGGGAGACCTCGGACCGTGATTTCTCAAGACAGGCTCTCCAATATTCTGAAGAGAAAACAAGACTTGAACGACTTTCCTCGGGAAAAAACATTGCCTTACGCTGAAACACCAATATCATCTAGAGAAAAGGAGAAAATCAGTGAGAGCTCTTTGTTGTTGTCTAATATTTGATATTCCATGAAATTGATGGATATTAATGAACAACAAACAAAACCTAATTTCTGTACGATGCTTCAATATCCATAGAGACTACATCTGGTTTGCAGGAACGGTTTTGCCTTTTGATCCCATAACAATATCCTTTCAGGATGTCCAATATTTTGTTGACACTCCCAAGGTAAGTACACGATTCATCAACTCAGGACTTCCTTTGTCGGTAGTTATAGCTCGACTCATATTGATTTTCATGTGTGTCACTCAGATATTGAGAAAGCAAGGCTTTCCACACAAAAGGCTGCAGCTTCTTCATGATATAACCGGCGCCTTCAGACCTGGGATTCTTACAGCTTTGATGGGTGTTAGTGGAGCTGGGAAAACAACACTGATGGATGTTCTTTCTGGAAGAAAAACTGGTGGCATTATTGAAGGCCAGATAAGAATTGGAGGGTACCCTAAAGTCCAAACGACGTATGCTAGAATATCTGGTTATTGTGAGCAAACAGATATTCATTCTCCACATATTACAGTAGAAGAGTCAGTAATGTACTCAGCTTGGTTGCGGCTGCCGGCTCAGATTGACAAAAGGACAAGATCTGTAAGATGCCTCATTTGAACTGTTACTGTTGTTCAATTGTCAAACAGTAACATTTTCCGTAGCTGAACACAAGATCAATGTTCTCATTAACAGAAAGTGATTTAGATATGAAATTTTTTGTTGTGAGAGCATCTCTGGTGCATATTCAGGAGTTCTTCTCACATAATTAAGCAGTATCATCATTTCTTTCTGCAGGAATTTGTAGCAGAAGTTATTGAGATGATTGAGCTTGATGAAATCAAAGATGAATTAGTCGGCATGCCTGGTGTTAGTGGTATATCGACCGAGCAGCGAAAACGATTAACTATTGCCGTAGAACTTGTTTCCAATCCATCTGTAATATTCATGGATGAGCCCACCTCTGGTCTGGATGCCAGAGCAGCTGCAATCGTCATGCGAGTTGCGAAGAACATTGTTAACACAAACAGGACAGTTGTGTGCACAATTCACCAGCCAAGTATCGATGTTTTTGAGGCATTTGATGAGGTAATTGGCTATTGCGTGCACCTGTAAATAGGCAGTATGCAATACCAAAAACGAAATCTTAACAATATGAAAACTTTAGTGTTTCTTGCAGGGTGATAAAAGCCATTGATTATGGGCCACATGTAAACGATCAAATGGTCAATTAGGAACTGTATGAGCAAGCATTAAGCAAGACTAGATAAATTTCTTGATATTGCTTGTGGTCCTTTTATTTATCAAAAATAGCAATTCTTGCAGCTCATTTTGATGAAACGAGGAGGGCAAATAATATATTCTGGAGAGCTGGGTCAGAATTCAAGTAAGCTTATTGAGTATTTCGAGGTAGGTATCCTTATACATGCATGATTGTCTTCCAGGTTCATTCTAGTTTAGTTTCAACATAGTTTAGTTATTGTTGAAACTAAACTAGATTTTGTTTATTTTTAGAAAAATAGAAGAACTGGTATAGAAAATTAATTTCTGCCAATTGAATTAAAATAACTAATAAACTTTTAGGATAATGGCTTCACTTAATTACTTAATAAGCAAGCATATTAATACAAGATTTCATTACCTACAAGACTGTATTAAAAACAAGGAAATTGAAGCCAAGTATGTAAAAATACACAATAAGAGAACACTTAATATGATAATATGTTTCTTATTTTCTAGTTTTCTATCTTTATTTGGTTGTCATAAACTATTACCACACCTATTTTTCTTCCAATAGTTCTGGAGGTAAATATGTTTCCATGTATGTGCAATGTCTGTCAAATAATTTTGGAGACCAACGTACTTTGTCTGTCATATTCGTTTATTATTTACTCATTTATGTACATATTTGCAGGGCATTCCAGGAGTTCCCAAAATCAAAGAAAATTACAACCCTGCAACATGGATGTTAGAGGTTACTGGTTCTTCTATGGAAGCTCAACTTGGTTTAGATTTTTCAAATCTCTACAAGGACTCCCATCTCTTCCAGTAAGCTTAACTACATACATGTGTGTGTGTGTTTATGAACGAGGGGAACACTTTCTAGATTACAAGAGCTGCATGTTTGACAAAAGTTTCGTTGTCATTTCAAACTGAAACGAAAGAATCATCGGCCAAGTCATGTGTTCTTGCCTGATGTAGGAAAAATGAAGATCTGGTCACCAGACTGGGCCTTCCAGAACAGGGTTCGAAGGAATTGCATTTCTCCACCCGGTTTCCACAAAATGCATGGCAACAATTCAAGGCATGTCTTTGGAAACAAGAATTGTCCTACTGGAGAAGTCCAAAATATAACTTGGTTCGGCTGATATTCATCATCGTGTCTTCTTTGATGTTCGGAGCACTTCTCTGGCAAAAAGGACAGAAAATGTAAGCTCTCTGCAGCAGAATTTATCAGCAATCTTAATGCTTAAATATCCCATAGAAAATGCTGACCCGTGATTACGCTACTTGTTCTGAAGAGATGATGAACAGGACATCTTCAACATACTGGGATCTATTTTCATCTTTATTCAGTTCACCGGAATAGGCAACTGCTCGTCTGTAATGCCATTTGTAGCTCCTGAACGAGCCATTGTATACCGGGAAAGGTTTGCTGGGATGTACTCTCCGTGGGCGTACTCATTTGCACAGGTCCAAAGATAGCACCAGAAAGAATTAGCATTAATATCCATGAAATCAGTCAATTTAAGATTTTACAACCTGCAAACTTTAACATGAACTTGTTATTGTGCAGGTGGTTGTAGAAATCCCATATATATTGCTCCAGGCTGTGCTGTTTCTGGTAATTACATATCCAGCAATAAATTTCTACTGGTCAGCCTACAAAGTATTTTGGTACTTCTACTCAATTTTCTGCACGTTGCTTTATTTCAATTACCTGGGATTGCTGCTTGTCTCATTGACACCAAATTTCCAAACGGCTTCAATAATGGCTAGTTTCTGCTATACCTTGACGAATTTGTTCTCCGGCTACCTTATACCGGAACCGGTAAGGCAACTACATCTTTGCTCATGACCTGCATTTAACTGCCATCTTCAAGCTGCATAATAATAATAATAATAATAATAATAATAATAATAATAATAAAAGGAAGAAACTCATTAACCATTCTGAGTATATACAAAAAATCTAATGCTCCACCGCAGTAGCTACAGATACAAAGCTTTGGTAACTATAAATTAACTTGTATTTTTGTAGCAGCAGATGTTCTTTTTCATCCTAAAAGTAATGTTCAATATTTCTCATGCAAATACATGTATCTTGCAGAAAATCCCTAGATGGTGGGTATGGGGCTACTGGATTTCTCCAGCTTCATGGTCCTTGAAAGGCCTTCTCGCATCACAGTACGGTGATATAGAAGAGGAAATCACTGTATATGGAGAGCGAAAATCTATCAGTTCCTTCTTACGAAGTTATTTTGGGTATAAACATGATGATTTAGGTGTAGCGGGAATTGTTCTTCTTGCTTTCCCAGTTTTCTTTGCACTCTCTTACGCTATGGCCACTGCAAAACTAAACTTCCAGAAAAGGTAAAGATGGTTGTCAGCCACTGATAGCCAACTTCGATGTTCAATTCTAAGAACCTAGCTCTCTCCTGTAACTGTTTCTCTTGTCTATATATATATATATATATATTTCACTTTTTTCCCTTTTTTCTTTCACAAAATTTCCCTGAAATCCTCCAAGTTGTCATGCACGCAGTTTGTTTTGTAGATTGATTGAAAATTTCCCTAAAAGATGCAGTGGAAGTTGAATAATTATGTCTATTAACCTTACTGAATCTGAAGCGTTTGATTGTTATGCGGGAAATCTCAACTTTACAGTCTATAAATAAATGCAAGCAAAACAATACACATCCTATCATATGTCAATACTGCGATCGGCAACGATGGACCTCAGCTTGTTCCGTAGTCCAACATTTCCCACCTGAAGGGTCGGAACACGTACAGAACCTCGGGACAACTCTTGAACAAAAGAGCCACACAGACACAAACTGCAGCAATTGCCACCATTGAGAGCATTGCCGGCCTGTACAGCTGAGACCTGCTGGCTATTCCATAAACCACCTTCTTACTGCAAAGCTTGCAGTTGCGCTGAATGGGTCTCGATGCCGTTTGTCCGATCTCAAGGCTACTGGTCAACCCTTCATTTTGTTTCTCATTAATGTTACTGTTTGAGAGATTGCTAGGGATGTCAAGCACAACATGGCCCCCAACAGCTTGTCTCTTGTTTATTTTCCTTTGTACCAGATGGATGTATGTGTAGTGGCCACGCAAGCGAGCGTAATCTTCAGGTGTGAATCCTGTGCTGTCACGAGCATTCTTCCATGCTTCCATGCCCACCTGAAATGTATCACACAAGTATTTACACAAAATGAAGCCAAATAATAAATCCCTGCCAGAAAGTAACAATGATTGAAAAGCAGTCTTGGATTCAATTTTCCAAGATGTTATTTATTGACTGCAGATATAAAAAAATAATAAGAAGAAAAATCCTTCCTGTCCAGACATTAAATAAAGTAATAGAAACAAAAAATGAAGGCATCATGGGAAATGAAAAACCATCCACTGGCTATGAAAAACGAAAGGTAATATTAAGCTTGAGATGTGGAATGATGATGAAAAGAGGCAGCTAAATTAAAGGCCTGCGTTACACTGCTATTATTAGCTACGAGATCGGAGATGATCATGTAGCTGCAGTGTGACAAAAGCAACCCCCTCAATAAATTTCTTTTCTTTTTAGAATCAAGGTTTTTCAACTAACGATTCAACTATTTTTTGAGAGAAAGCATTGTTGTGACTAGGAGCATTAAATTTACCACACTGGTTCATGCAAAGAGGTAGCGTAAAACAATCAAATGAAGCAAGATTTAACTTCAACACATTGACTATTGTCACTTCACAACACATCGTCACTAAATTGAATTAAAAAGGAAACTCTGGGAACTAAATAAAATGTGGGAGAACATCTAGATAAACTAACAGCTCCTGATTATCTTCTCCATCTAAAGAGATCCTACATATCACATTAGGTTTACAAAATCATGCAATCAAAAAAATTCTGTCATATTCCAATTCCTAGAACTTATTATTGTTGTCAAAGCATAAGTATGAACACAGCGATCTAGATCAAAGAAACAGAGAGTAGAACTGGTGGTAATGAATATTCATGCCATCGAGTATAAATGCAATATTAAGATAATTCTCCCCCTCGGAGTATCCAGAAATTAATTTAACTAGAAAAGGGGTTACCATTCCAGGATCTTCAGTTAATGTGTCAAGTACATCTTCAGAACCATCTTTACCCGCTGCTATGTGAAGAGGTGTCAAACCAGCTGGGCCTGTGACATCTGGCCTAAACAAAATGCTCCCATGGCTTCCACCAACTAGGGCCTCATCTTCGGATCCAAATTTCTCAGGAACATATCTCAGTAGGAGCTCTACAAGAGACCTGGAATTCCTCCTCACAGCTCTATGAAGAAGGCCCATTTCAGCTAATGCTACATTCAGAGATGAGTGCTCTCCAGTGCCAACAATTCCATTATGCAGAACATTCAAGAGTTTCCTCACAACAGCACACCATTCATGGTCCATGGAGAATTCCATAAGCCACTTGAATCTTCTTAGTGGGAAGAGATCCATACTAGGATCCAAGTGGCCCAATCTAGACTTCAACTGAATTCTGTGAAGAAGCCAGCCAATTTCATGAACAAAGTTCATCGCTTGATTTTTGGCTTCCATTTTTTCAATTTCCTCAAAATCTGCATCTGTTTCAGTAAACTCCAACACACCCTCGAGCATGCGGATCTCAGAACATACATCTTCCTCTGCAACTAAGAAAGGAAAGAAGCTGCTGCTAAAACCGTGATCTTCAATCTAGATAGAGAAAAGATTGAACTCAGAATACAGAAGCATATTCAAAAAAAGTAACAGTATTATACGAAAGCACATTAGAGACTGCATAAAAACGCTCGAAAAACTAAAGAATTGTGTTTACTCAACATGGGGGTTAATTTAAGATACAGTTTCAAGATAAGATTTTACTTGAGATAGGAATGAAGTTCGCTCCAAACAAGCCCAGATTCATCTAATTCACAATCTCTTTGAGATAGTAATGAAGTTGGCCCTAAATCAATCCAGATATATCTAATTCACATAATTCACAAAAACAGATGCAAAGCACTTTAATAACCTATCTGTTAACATATTAAGGTCCCACTTTGATAAACACTCATAGCTAATGAGAAGAAAAATCACAGATTCAAATTAAACTAGCACGTATCCAACAAATTTTCAATGAATTATAGTTCAAAACTAGCATTTATCAAAGATAAGAATAAGAAAAGAACAGGATTGAGATGAGACACAGAAGGCAACACCACCTCAATGAATCCTCTTCCAGTCACCGTGGGGATAGAGCAAGAAAACTTGACACATTGGACCTCATCATGACCTTCGAAGCTATCAACACCATCCATCACCTCCTGCTTATTTTCTTGAACCATATAATTCCCTTCTACTGCACAGAGTAATCTGAAAAACAGGAGTGGAGAACACAAAGTGTAGCTAAGTAGCACGTAATACCAACACAACAAAAGAGAGACTACATGAAATTCAGGAAATCAAAACTCTAACAATTATATATCAGGTGAAAACCAACAATCATTACTTTGTGGCAGGCCGGGACAAGTTGATGCCCTTGATTAAAAATTCAGTTCTCTCAGTTGCGGTTATAGCAATTGGCTTGACACTTAAAATTTTGCTGCAGTTGTTGCTTGTGAGAGGCAAAGATGTATCAACAACCACCTGACCTGCAACACAAAATTCACAACATTTCATTCACAGGTCTTGTTACTAGAAGATAAAATTCAAAATACTTCATTCATATAAGTCTTTTTACTACAAATCTATTCTTCAAAGTTTCTGAATTACTCAGAAAATCAAGGGCAACAGACCATTATAAACAAAAGCTATTTGATGTTGCACCCTAATATAGACCCATCCAGTTCTCCAGAAAGTGTCTTCTGATACATCTAGAAGCCTGCTCAAACTGGAGCCAAGGCCGCAGCAAAGCTATGCAAAGGAAAATTTGACTGTAAGGCCACAAATGTTGTCTGGAGAAGTTTAGATCAATAACAATGGTCAGGGTTTATGAAGCTTACTTCCTCCCATGCAGCCTCGGCCTGATGAAGATAAATGGTCAGAATGATACAACCAGGCCTGATGTAGCTTTCAATATCAGTGGGACTATGAGATAGCCAGTCCAGAATCTGAAAACCATAACATTTCAGATATTCATATTTTGTAAGTAAAGAAACATAAAACAGCAGCACAGAACAAAAATTAAATTTTGAGTACCTGCGCTCGCAGGACAAGAGGAAAATCATTCGGTTCTTTCCCAAATAGTTTAAAAACAATTCGATCTGTGCGGCACTGAAATGGTAGAAAAGGATTAGGTAACTGCTGAATCCTATACAGATACAACTCAAAAGTCAAAAGACTGAACAGATGCTCCATCCACAGATTGAAAAGATGATTTTTTCCTCTAAAAAGAAATGCCTTGTTATTTTGGGACAATCGTGCTACTCAGAATAATACGAACATCATGAAAAAATATTAACATCCAAAGGGACTCATGGAATCAACCAGGAAATTCTTCTTGGTACCATGCAAAATGAGTTTAGATGGGAAATGATAAACAATATGCGAGAACAGTATACCTGAGCTTCTCCACCGGAACTAGAAGGTGACTGTGCAGAAGCTGAATCTGAATTTCTGCTGGTCTGAGGAGGACTTGACTGGTGGGAGTCTTGTTGTACCCATGAAGGGCAATCAAGGGAGCTAGTCCTTGCATTCACAGGAGCAGGTGATCTCTCTATATCTTCAGTGCCATCATCTGAGTCAACATAAATGTCATTCAAATCAAAATTGTTCATCTTGACCTGCACCTCTGTACTCTCTCGAACTTCTGAATATGTTGCAAAGTTGTTTGGAATGCTAGGTTTCAAGGAAAATGTGGCCTGTATATTTGCACCATTAGCATCATGCATGCGCATAACTTGCTGGGGCATTCCAGACACAGGTACTGTCAGATGCGGTTTTAAATTTGAGGGGCCTTCACCATTTGAAAGTAAAGTTGAGACTACCTCTGAATTTCCAAATGATGTGCTCAAATCTCGAGGTTCCTGCAATAGTCCAAATATGTTTCTTCCTCCATGTTCAACACTATGGCTTGCAAGACTCCTCAAAAGATGAGTTAACAGATCCTGATCAGTTGTTTCATCTGATCTATTGGCTGCAGTTTCAAAAAGACAGAATCATTATGTAACAAATACAGGTCACTCATACAACAAGATGCTATAAGGTGCCCAATTCTACCAAGTAGCGAATGAAGCCCAAGGCACAAAACAGAAAATCAAGGTAATATCAATGGGCAAACAGGAAATTCTCGATGAATGAATTCTGATAAGTTCAATGGAAAAACCATGGAGTTCCTTACAATGCATGTTTGAGAGTATCCTCAAGAGACGTATCAGCAGATAACCGCTGGTCTGATCATCATTCATTGAACTTCCATTACCAGCAGTATCAGGATTAGTCTTCCTTCTCCTTTTATTGTGACCAGCCAGACGTCGACGACAACTTCTCTTCCCTTCATCAAACTCTTGAAGGACATGAAACCTGCAAAATAAGTGGACAAGGCATCAGTTAAGTACTTTTGGCAGAATATAACCACCTGCACAGCAAGTAACTTTTCCCTAAATATATGAGTAATAATCCATTTAAAAAAGAAACCGGGGTTGGTAAAGGAAAATTGGAATTCTCTGTTCAAACTCATCTCCATCCAAAAAATTGGAAGTTTTCCTATCTTCCAAATCTATATTGAGTTTGGAAACACATTTTAGAGGTTACTTTTTTTACAAGTTTTTCATTATTTTTCAAAAGAAGAAAATACATGTACAATACAATATTTTTATTTTATATACAAGCATTTTCAACAATATAAAAGATTAAAAATATTTTTCTTTACATTGCATATTAGTTATTGTCAATTTTTTATTATAGAACTAATATAAAGATTTTTTTTAGTAAACAATATAACTTTTCATGATAATTTTTAATTTGAGTGAAATAAAATTAAAATTCTACAATTAGATTATCAAGAATACAAAATATTAAGGTGTCTATTACAAATTATGCTTTTGATTAATTTTGAAAAATAGCTGTAATGGCAATGTATTTCTTATTCTTCCAGAGAGAGAGAAATGCGTCTTTATTCTCAATAAATGACCATGTCTTTCAATTTTTTATTGAAAAAAAAAAACTGGAAATGGAAAAGGAAAATAGTTTTAGACCCTTTATTTCTACGGTTGTATTTGATCCATTTCACGCCCCAATTGGGCATCGAAATTATGAATATGATGTTACTATTTATGATCACAATATGTACCTGTTTTACTAGGGCAGTTAAAAACCAATAAAGATCTAAGCAATGAGCTTTTTACACGCATACCTACTGCACTGCTGACAGAAACGCTGCATAACGTTTCCAACGAGAGCTTTGCTAGCCTTGGAATGCATCTCACAAACCTTATGCCGCCTGTGATAGTCCTTGGCATTGCTCAGATCAACACCGCAATCCTCCACCTGACAAACCGCCCGGCTCAAGCCACCCCCAACTAATTTAGTCTTCTTTCCGCTGCTTCCTTCCCAATTCCCCACATCCCTTTCACCACCAAGCTTTAAATTAGGACCACCAGTTTCCTGATCATTCAAATTGTCGTCGTCAATGACAACTACCCTTCTCCTTTTCTCCAATTCCCTTTTTCCTTTCTCAACTCCCAGATTCACTTCATCGGAGAATGAGGATGAACTATACGAATTCCCAGTGGCCGGAACTCCGGTCCCAACCCCAAGAGGGAAAAGTTGCCTACTGACGCTGGTTGATGGTACTGGATTCAATGGACTAGCAATAAAAAGATCACCATCCCATTTCCAATCATTCAAATTCCATTCTAAACCTCTCTTCCCTACTTCCCGCTTATCAGTTGGGCCCATTGCATAGAAATGACGAGCTTCCCCTCCAAATCTAGTTTCCATACCAAATACCCAAAAGGATCCCAAATATTTCACTAATTGACCCAAAACTGATAACCAAAAAGAAAAAACAGCAAAACCCCGATGAACTAAACCAGAAAATATGAAAGCCTTAAATGAAAATTACACCTAATCAGCTTCACTTCTTCCCCAAAAGTACAAAAAAAAAACACCCACACACCCATGATTCCAATTAACCGAAACCCACATACCAGATTACCCTTTAATCAGCTACCTCTCCCTCCAAAAATCCTTTAAACGAAAAACCATTAGCCCCACTTCAAGCTCTATGATTCCTCAATTGGGTCAATCATATACAGGAAAGTAAGAAAAAAATTAAATAAAAACTTTACTTGCCCGAAAGAAATTTAACAATCCTATCTGAAGAGAAGGAGAACAGATCGGGCTTGTTGCCGGCAAGTGAGCGAAAAGTGGAGGTGATGATAGAGGTGGTGGCGGTGCAGAAGAGGTGTGTGGAAATGGTAAGGTGTGGTTTTGTACTAGGAAGATAAAAGTAATCAATTATCTGTGCTACTTTACTTGCAGATACCTGAAGGAAAGGAAAAAAAAGAGATATAGAGGGAAGAAAGACAACAAGTGACAACAACAGTGCCATCCCATAACACCAAAAATGGTGGGTCCCCCCTCACACCTCGGATCTATCTCGCACTCACCATAACCAAGATTCACAAAAAGAAAGGATGCCTTTCTCCTCGTCTCTTTTTACTTTTTCTTCTTTATTTTCATCTCCTCTCATGTTGCCATCGCTTTCGTTGTGCGTACTATTACTGGTGCCCCTTTTGTATGATTTCATAACATTCTGAAATTAAATATATATATATATATATATATATATATATATATATATATATATATAATCGACAGCTTAGATGAATAATTTTTAGTCTTATTCACAAGGTTATGTATGTTTGGGATGAAATGAAATTTTTAAACAAAATGTTAAATGCGTAAATTTTAGGATATAGCTTTCAAAAACAGTTTTCTAAAATGTAAAAAAAAAGTTATATAAATAGGATTTTCATGACATTAAGAGTTTAATTGTTTTTGAGTTTCTAAAGCGTTTATTTATTTTAAATTAAAAAAATCATATTCTTTTCATGGATATCAATAATATTTTTTTTTAAATAAATAAATATATTTTCAAACAAGTAAAACTTTAAAAATAATCATTACTATAATATCAAACAGTTAAATACATTTAATTTGAGATAACGTTAAAGTTTTGAAGAAAATCAATATTCAAAGATTTGATGATGTAAAAAAAAAAATTAATGACATCCTAAGATGATTTGTATAAAATCTAAAAAAAATATGGATAACAATGGGTATTAAAAAAATATAAAATCAATTTTTAAACTATATATAATGGTAAAGAAAAACATGTATATGTGATTTGAGATTAAAAAAATCTCCTACCAAGCAAAAATGTACAAGAGGCATATCTATCATTTAGAGGATGTTTAGAAGTGTGGTTGTTTTTTAAAGTATTTTTCACTTAAAAATGTATTAAAATAAATATTTTTTATTTTTAAAAAATATTTTTGATATTAACACATCAAAATAATCTAAAAATACTAAAAAAATATTTAAAGCAAAAAAAAATCAATTTTTGCAAAAAAAAAAACTTTTAAAGTGCTTTCCAAACACCACTTTTAAAATCGTGTTGAAAAGTATATAGCTAAAAGCCAAAGCCGCTATTAAGGTGATTATAAGGTATTTTTTGCTTATTTTGGTGAGTCAATGTTAGTGAGTGACGAAATGCATTGATGTCTTATGAGGTAACAATGGTTTGTCGTTGAAGTAATTTCAAGCTTAGGTTCCTAAGTTTATCATTTTCTGAGGGAAAAATATTGAAAAATGGACAAAAAGACTTAATCATAGATTGAAAGACCAAATTGAACTAAGCGGCCAAAGTTGGAAGCCCAATTGCAACAATAAAGGGTTTTAATGAAGAAGACAATGAGAATTTAGGATCAATTTAAAGAAAGATATTAAATATTAGAGGAGACTTGGCAAAATAATTAAGTTCATGGACTTAATCGAACTTATGAAGAGCCTAATTGATTAATCAATGGCTTACTCAAAAGTAATGTTAAGTTGATCAAATTGTCTTAAATTAGAAGAGGTAGCTAAGTTCAAAGACTTCATTAATATTTTTATGGGTCTCATTGATTTAATTAAGGGTTTATTTAAATAAAAAATAATTTTTAAGACCTATTGGGGGAGACTTGGCAAAATAATTAAGGTCATGGACTTCATTGAATTTATGATGAGCCTAATTGATTTAATCAAAGGCTTAATCAAAAGTAAAGTCAAGTTGATCAAATTGTCATAAATTAGAAGAGGTAGTTAAGTTCAAAGACTTAATTAATATTTTTATGGGTCTCATTGATTTAATTAAGGGTTAATTTAAAGAAAAAATAAATTTGAAGGCCTAATTTTGATCATTTCATAAAGATTGAAAGATTAAGGGCATAATCGAAACTTGAAAAAGGTTAAATTGGTACAATCAAAGGTTTAATTGAAAGGAGTTTTGAAGGCTAAAGGTTGATCGAGGGTTAGATTAAAGAGTTTCAAAACTACAACTATTTTGTAAAAAACAAAGAAATTTAAGGATCTAATTAAAAAAGGTCTAACGTGAAATTGCAAGGAATCTAAGAGATTAATGACTCCATTAGAAAGTTCCAAAGGTTTAGAGATGAAATTTAAAAATACTATAATTTTATTTATAGGATATATATCTCTTTTTAATGTTTTGTGAAAGATGTTTATTCATCGGTAATGTTATCAGGAGAAAATAATGCTCTAATCTCTCAATTCAATAATAATGCAACAATTTAAATGATAAATATACCCTATAAATTATCTAGGTAAATGGTTTATATTTTTCTTATTCTATATTTATACTTTTATTTATACAGAGCATTTATCATAATACATAACTTAGAACAAACCTCTTATTCTTAAAAATATATAAAAAAGTCTTTTATTTATCGCAATATCTTATTAAAAGTCATTGACTTTATCATAAGAGAATCTCTAAATCCTCTCATCAACTTCTTAAACTTTGGAGAAGAGAGTATTCACATAGACATGTGATAATCCTCTATCCAAACACTAAAAAACCATCGTTAGTGATAATTTCAGATTTTAAAACATCATCAATTATATACTCTAATATTTTTTTATAATGATTTATTTTTATTTCAGTACTTACATTAATTAAAGTAAATGAACTACTTAATGTTTTGGTAAAAATATATGTTTTTATTTTTTAAAAATATTTTTGATATCAACACATTAAAATAATCTAAAAATACTATTAAAAACAATTTATTTAAAAAAAAAACTCGTAAAACGTCAAAACAAACCTTCATTGAATCAATTAATTACTAAAGCCTACCCCGCTACTCTTTTTTACTTCTGTTGATTTTGACTCGTTTGTCTCCAGAGTCCACGTTAGCTCGCATTGCCGGTGTATGGATCAAATCCTACCCGGATCCACT
The DNA here is from genome assembly GCA_009078335.1 of Salix brachista. Classification (NCBI taxonomy): domain Eukaryota; kingdom Viridiplantae; phylum Streptophyta; class Magnoliopsida; order Malpighiales; family Salicaceae; genus Salix; species Salix brachista. The sequence goes on from CM018573.1 coordinate 16,297,567, forward strand.
GAGTTGTCCTGGTTTCTATGGCAACTTGTGTAATTTTATTGAGAGAAAATTATTATTATTATTTTGTAAAAATAAAATAAAATAAGTAATAATCTTAAAAGTAACTGAACCGATTTTTATTTTATTCTTAAATAAATGTCTTAATTAACAATATTTTTAAAGTGAATTTCTCACCGTTATGCCTTGAAGATGAGAAGATTATAATAAAGCTTTATTCATAATAAAATAATCGAGATCAATCATATGATTCAATGGCAGTTTGATAATATGTGATATTATTATACTATGAAATATTTAAAACATTATTTTATAATTTCTCATATTAAAAGGTATTCTAATTTCGATTTATTGAATATTTTTTAACATTTTTAAATTTTTATTTTTTATCTTCCCGACCTGCAGTTGGATGTTTAACAAAAGTCCAATCAGAGGTTGATTATGTCCCTGAGATTTCACCGACATGCCATTATTTTTTTACTCATTCAATTGTTTTAAATTGATTATGTCCCTGGCAAAATCAATTACTGATTGAGTTGATTAAGGTTGTTTTTTAAATTGTTTTTTTATTTAGAAATATTCAAAATAATATATTTTTAAAATTTATTTTTGATATCAACACATGAAAATAATTTTAAAACACACAAATATATTTTTTAATTTAAAGTGAAAAATAATTTTTTTCAAAATTTTCAAAAGAACTATTGAAACGCAATGTCAAACAAGGTCTCAATATAGTTTGTTTCGTGTTGGATTTTTTGCTTCATAATTAGTGCTTTTTTTAGAGTGTGGTTGAACTTTTGAAAGTGATTTTAGTTAAGAAATACATCAAAATTATATATTTTTTTAGTTTTTTAAAATTATTTTTTATATTAGCACATCAAAATGATCTAAAAACACTATTTTTTTAATTTAAAGTAAAAAATAAAAATACTTTTGAAAAAAAATTAAATTTTTTCAAAAGTATTTTTGAAACGCGGTGTCAAACACCCCTTTAATCTCTCTTTTCATTTCAATGGAAACTTGAACATTTTCATCATATTCAACACCATTATCATGCAAAAACTATATGCCATGAGTTCTTAGACACAAATTATCGTGGATTGTTGTAAAAAAAAAATATTATTTTGTCATTCAATGTTAAAAAAAGTCTCTGTTTTTTGGTAGCTTATTGATCAACAAAGAATTATCAGAAAATATATAAAATCAAAATATTTAAATTTTTTATCAGGTATATCAATCTTTTTATTATTTAGAAAGAAATAAAATATATTTTTGCTATTAGAATAAGAAAACAATAATTCATATGTCATTTTCATCCTTTGATAGAATATTCTTTTTAATATCATGATCGACGAGGGTATTATGGTTTTGTTTGATGTTTTCTTTTTTCGTTTTCTTTTCTTTCTCCTCCTCTAAAAAGTATATGTTGACTTTTTTTTTGGTATTTTAATTTTAATTTTAATTTTTTCTTAGACCTTTTATTCCTTTAATTACAATTTGTCATGTATTATGTTCTTACAATTTGTTTCTTGTTCTTTGGGTTTTTTATTATTTTTTTGTTACTTTGCCCTTTTGCTAAAGTCTTAATAGCTTTTAATTTCATTCAATTAAAGTTTGCGGTGTATTATTTTTTCAATTCAATCTTCAGTTTTTTTTTTCCATTTTTGTTAAAGTTATTTCTCTTTTTATTTTATCTCTCCAATTGAAGATTTTTGGCTGGCCTCTACTTTATTTTTTATTTTAATTTTCGATTTTATTCTTTTAATTATAATAATTTGTTTTATAATTTTTATGTAATTACTTTTTTTCCTAGTTTCATCCTTCAACATAAGTTTTATGATTAACATTCAAAGCTACAAAATTCAAGAAATAAATATAGATCAAAATATTTATATTTTTTTATTAACATTTTTAATTGTTATATAAAAAACAAGTTGAAAAAACTTCTGTATCTATTTTTTTTTTTAAAAAAAATAGTAGTTGGAGTAGTAAATAGCATTTTATTTCTGCATCCTCTTTATTCTATCTTAAAATCTTAATGATCTTGGTTTTTTTTATTCATATAGATATTCGGACTAGTTTACGTGTACCTTGATCAATTTCATAAATTCTAAAATTAATAAATAAATAAATTTTGAATAATCATTATACTGTTAACGACACATATGCCCATTTGTTTGCTGGAAAGTAGTTTCCTTTTGGAAAGTGAATTCCTGGAAAGTGAATTCCGATGTTTGGCAGTGTTATGGAAAATGAACTGGAAAACACTTTCCAGTGTTTGTTTGTGTTATGGAAAATAAATTTTTTTTTCAAGTTTATTAAAATAACGAGGAACAAATCTTACAAATTAAAAAGTTGAATAAGAATGAAATTGAAAAAAAATATAAGTTCATAAATTATCTCAAATAAAATAAATAATAATCAAAATAATAGAGATCAAATCTAAAAATTTTAAAAAAATGAAAGGTGAATAAATTAAAATAATAATAATTAACATTTCATAAATTTTTTCAAATAAAATAAGTAACAATAAAAAAAATGAGGACCAAATTTGATAGATAAAAAATTTCAATAAAAAAATGATAAGAAAAAAAGCAAATAGCAATTATAAAAATAAGGACCAAAATTAATATAAAAATTAAATTTTAAGAGATGGAATTGAAAAATAAATATTCAAAACAAATTATATATAGCAATCAAAAGTTTAAGGATCAAATTTGATATAATCAGCAAATAATGACATTTTTAAATTTTTCACAACTTCCGGAAAGTGTTTTCCGCCCAAATTTTCGAGAAAACACTTTCCTGAAAACCAAGCCAATTTTTTTTTTAACTGGAAAGTATTTTCCGTTGACCAACTTTCTGAAAGACAAATAAACTTAAAAAAGTTTGGAAAATAATTTCCCGGAAAGTGAATTCCAGAAAACAAACACAGCCTTAAATCACATGGAAAGAAACCCTTGAGCGGTGCAGGTATCTCTGGCCAATTATATGCCCGCCCTGTCTATTGTTCTCATTCATTACTTCTTTAAACACTCACATGCCATGAACCCACACACCCAACCGACGCATATATTCTCTTCCACTTCCCTATAATTTGCTCTCACCTCTATCCACTCTTTGTTTTTCTTTTGTTTTCTCAGAAAAATAATAAAAACCCAGGATCCATGACATGTGAAAGCAGTAGTGTATGTCGACATGATGTCGTTTTGTTTTCATCTATTATCGTCGTCGTCGTCGTTGTTATCGGCAATAACAAAAGTAATATTGAAATTTTAAAAATTAATTTTGATATCAACATATGAAAATAATTCAAAATTATAAAAAAATAATAATTTTTTTAAGCACAGAAACAATCACACTCAAGATGATTTTATAATAAAACTAATTAATATGAGACTTAATACATAAAATCAAGATAACTTTATAATAAAAAAAATCAACAAAAATCAAGGCAAAAAAAAACTAATATTAAAAGAAAAAAAACACCATTCAAACCACACACACATATATATTTGAAGGTAATCCCGTAACTTCACATTAAAATAATTAAAATACAAAAAAATAATCTATAAACCAAAGTTATGTATTTTTCTGTTTTTAACAGCAACAAAGTCATTTAGCAGTATAAAAAAAGGAAAATAAATTAATTCATCTCTGATCAATCTTAGAATATCTAATAGATCCTCCTTAAAAGATAATCTTACCTCGCAAGCTTTGTTGATTTTAATGAAAATAACAAAAACTCATTACGTTTTTTCAATGAATAGTATAATATATCTCTAATGTTTATTTAGTAGTGTAGTTGAAATTATTTTTAAAAATATTTTTCGTTCAGAAATATATCAAAATATATATTTTTTTATTTTTTAAAAATTATGTTTGACATCAGCAAATAAAAATGATCTAAAATCACCAAAAATATTTAATTTAAAATAAATAAATAAAAATTCAATATAGCTGACAATAAAACATTAATTATTTTTTAATTATTTTTTTTTAAAAAAATTTATATATTAAATTTAAGTTCTACAATGCGATTCCAATTAAGCGTATTTTCCAAGGCATCATGCATGTGTAATTTGCAATCATAACATCCCACAATGACGATAAAAGCAGCAACTTTTCATTTCCAAACATATTATACGGAAATATGAGCTACATTTACGACAAAGCCCTGCCATATCATTGACTTGCAAACAAAGATTATCAAAATCATTTTTTTAATATGAGATATAATATAAAATCAGATTATAAAATTGTAAATATTTTTTTTAATATATATTGATAATTTTGACCAGTAAATTAAATATTAAAATTTGATAAAAAAAATCAACAATATTATAACCAATTAGTGATTTAAATAAAAAAAAGATAAAAAATATAAATCAAGAAATCAATGACATGAAAAAATAAAATATCTCAAAATAAAAATTTTCAATACAAGTAAATCACTAAATGATAGAAAGTATACAAGAACCTGATGGCAACTTAGTTGTTTTCATCATAACAAACTCTATTAAATCTCTTTTGTGTTGCATCTAAACTAGTAATTAACTAATATAAATGTAATAATTAAAATAAAGTATTAACTTTAAGTTTGTGAAATAATATATTTATGAACTCTGTTTAATCTAACAATTTATAAAAATATATTTTCATGTATCAAATAGTTCCCTATAAAATTTCAACTAGATTTCAAGTTCAAAACTAACTTGGTTCATATTACAAATTTAGTAAACTCGTAAAATCGGATCGATTTTACAGATTTTGTACGAATCAAGTTTGATTTTACTAGTTTTTGAGTTTTAATTCAATTTAGCTTATAAACATATATTGACTCATAAAATAATAAGAGTTGAATCATGATTTTGAGAACCTTGTCCAAAGTCAATTCCAAAGTCAAACGTGCTATAATCTCAATCATTCATGAGTGTATTTAAATAATATTTTTTATAATTTATTTTAATATCACCACATTAAAATATCTAACATCACACAAAAAGATAAATTAAAAAAATTTAAAAAAATGATTTTTTTTTCTTTTCAAATAATTTCACAAACTACCCCTTAATTGTATATGGAGCTCAACTTGTAATATTTGGACGTAAGATTATCTAGTGGAATATCTAAAGTAATTAATGGCATGTGCAACATGTTATGTGGGCCCAGACATGTTAGGTTGAAAATGATCCACCATGTTCATGTGATCTTTTTATGTTTGTGAATGATTTATATTAAATATAAAACAAATCTTTTTATGAGGATTTTATTTTTCAAGGTGGCATTGAAAAAACTGTTATAATATTTTCTTCTTCTTCTTTTTTCCCTGATCATTAGATTTGTAGATTTGATAACCATGACCAAAATTACAACACACATGCTTAATTATAATATATTTATTTAATTTGAAAAAAACTAAAGGGAGAGATGGATTCTTTCTTCACCACTTCATAAAAGCACTTTTTACTAAAAAAATTATTTGGTTATTATTTTTTTAAATAATGTTTTTTTTATTATTTCTTTTCTAATTTTATATTTAATTATTTGATATTGGATTTCATAATTTATTTTTTATTGAATTGCTCCATTTTTATGACCCGGTTCATGAGTTTGACAGAGATTCAAATTGACATTTTTTCTTGTATTTTTTAAAATAATTTTATTTTTTTATTTCATGTTTTAATATTAAGTTAATCAAGAATTGAGTTTCATAACTTTTGTTTTTTTTTTAATATAAAATCCATAACACAACGATATGCAATAATTTAGATTTGAAAACTAAAATATCGATAGCAATCATAATCTTGATTTTGGAAATAATTTTGATATAAACTTTAAATTATAAGGAAAACCACATATTTGGTAAGCATATTTTATATACATGTAGGTTGAGTTGTTTAAATACATTGTACAAATCTATATAAACCACCCATGATGCATCGTCATAAGTAATTATAGAAACTAAATGTTGTGCCAAAAACATTATACATTAGTCTAGATTACAACAATGAATTGATAAAATTGCCCTTGAAAAAAAAGATACATAGAAACTATCTTCCACATTGTATAATAGTTTTTTCACTTAACTCACTTGTCATCATAGATTTGTTTAAGGCATGCTTTTTTTTTTTTTAATATAGTATAATTATTTGATTGTCTTGAAACTAAGAAAACATTGAGCTATGGTCAATAGGTTCATTTGATATTTCACATCAAGCTATAGTTTACCTTTCAAATTCGATGTTGAATAGCTTGGTTTCAGGGGTTAATTGGTCATTTCAAATGGTTCTTTTGTAAAAATGCTTTGGTTATAAAGGCAACGATATATTTTTAATATAAAAACAAAAAAGAACGAAAAATAAAGTTGATGATATGTCCATCGCCAAAAAATACTTCAACCTTGTCATTCACTTTTTTTCACTATCCTTTTCTCTCTCTTTTATGAGGTGTGTATATTTATTTGAGATTTGATGAGTCACAAATGATTTTATTTAACTTTTTTTCCCACCTTAAAAAACCGTGTTTGGCCCTTAAATTTCCACATCACCTCTCCAAGTTTATTTTCTTTAACTTTTGCCTCTTTTCTTTTTAGATTTTTATTTCTTTTGTTTTAATCAATTCCTGAATCTCCTACAAATTTTGATCATGTTAGATTTGATTCTTATTCTATAAATTTTGATTTGTTTTTTAATACCCTCTTCATTTTTTTCCTTCTTTCAAATTTGATTCCATTTCTTTTCATTGTTTTACTTTGGTTAGTTTTTTACTTTAAGATTTTTTTTATTTTTTTTATCATTCAATATAAAAATTGTTGAAAATTAAAATTATCAATTGAGTTAATATTTGTGGTCTGACGAGTTGCGAACTAGAAAAATTAACTCAGATTTTGAAATTTCATTTGCATCAATTATTATGGATTGAAACAATTAGTTCACCGCTTTGTCAAATGAAAAACACTCCTTCTCCTTCAATTGTCAAATGAAGTTTCATTTACTTTAATTTTTTATTCTTTCTTTGCAACTTATTTGCAAGGTGAAATTACTTTAATATCTTTAAAACACTTAGCTTGAGCCTATATATATTTTTTAATTTGATTTTTTAATTTTTTATTGGCTTAGAAATTGACATCATTAGTGATTTTCTTTTTATCTTGTAGAAGGCTATCACAATCTCAAATAATATATATTATCAATTATAAATATAATGAACATGCTAAATTAGAAATAAAAAAGTCAATTGTAATTTATATTTTTTAAAAACATCGAAGAAAATTCGATTCAACTCTCAAGAAAATGAGAGCGAATAAACTAAACAAAACATCTAAACTCGCACATATTTTAAAAGCACTTAATTGGATCTTTAACATTTTTATGAATATAAATAACTCAATTCAGGCGTCAATTTATAAAAGTTATAACAGAAAAATTCAAATGCAAGCCCACAATTTGAATGAGTTTTCTCATTCAAAGGAATAGAAGAAAAATTCCATGTCGATAAATAAAATTAAATCTTTATTTGTAATAAGAATGGTGATGTTATTTGCTAGTCTATAGCTATCTCTATATAATATTTTTCAGAGGTTTTTTATGTCTATTCTATGATTTATTTTTAAAATATGGAATACCATAAATGTAATATTTATTATTTTATATTTTTTGTCCTTGCTGTTTTACTTTTAAAATTTAAATGATTCAATTAAATAAGTATATCCATAAATACCAAATATGAGAAATTTGCCGGGGGAAAAAAAACCAGGCTGAATGAATTAATCTACCGTAGACGACCAGTCAGCTTTGAGTCTTTGACCCAACAGCCAATCAGAAAAATTGTAGACAGAGTCCAATAAGTTTCAGACACGTAATATAAAACTCTTCGTACTAAGACATTCCAACCGGAGTGAAAGCGATAGCTTGAAACGGTGAAGTCAATTCTGGCAAGCTGAGCGCGTATCTACCAATCTAATAATAATAATAATAATAAAAAAACAAATAGTATTTAAATTTGCAATTTTCCTGTATTAACTTCAAAACTCAATCTAAAGATGTCGTAAAAGAAACCCCTTCCTTTCCTTCTTCAGTCAATCTCTCCCTCCCTAGACCGAGCGCACTTGGCCGCCTTCCACCTCTCAGATCCTCCTGCTCCCTCACACATTGACTGATCAAGCATAGTGATTGTCAGCTCTTTGTATGGATCCATCTCTTCTTCCTTCCTCTCTCTCTTTTTTTTTTCACTTCTTTTCGCCGTGCTTAATTGCTAAAGGTTGCAGCATGCGTTTAATTTACAGTTTTTGTTTGTTTGTAAATTTTAGTAATTTCAATGAGACATACCAAGTCGTTGTCTTGAATACTCTTCTAATCGTGTCTTGATTGTTATTGCCTTTTTGTCGGTACTATATTGTAAATATCAGTTTTATGCATTTTTGGAGTGAGGGTCAGTTACCTCTGCTTTATATGCCAGTTTTTTTATGAGATGATTTCAAAAGAAAGGTGTGGGAACTGGGAATTGTGGGATTCTGCTAATTTCATGGTAGCCTTGCTTTTAAATCCAAATTGATTTCTTTTGTGGGGGAATACCTGGCCAATTTCTGTGGAGTGTGGAAGACAATCTGTTGCTTGTGTATATTCGTGCCTTTGGTATCTAAACTGGCTTTTATCTTGAATAAATTCATTTCTGATGGCATGTTTAAAAAACGTGTGGAATTCTTGTTTTGGGCGTATCATTTTGTGCTGATAACATGCACATGTCAGCTCTTCTGATCTATTTAGTGTTTGTTTTTGAATGCTTTTAATGGTCATGTTAAATGTTTTGCGTTGCAGAGTTGGATTTATAAAGGTTTTGAATCATGAGTTGCTTCTGCTGTTGTGAAGAAGCTGACATCCATAAAGCTGCTGACTATGGAGGCCAACATACAGTTAAAAGCTCAGCTGGTAATATCTCTTGGCTGAGCTGTTAGAATGGTTGTAGCGAGAGTAATATATTCCTGTTCTCCATTAAATGTGTACACCTGTATGAATCTAGTTTCGAATTTGCTGGAAGAACTTTGAACAATTTATATGGTGTAAAGCACACTGCACTGTTTCAATCAATAAATGCAAATTTATATGGTGCACTCAATTCCTTTTTTTTCTAAAATGTGTTAGTGAAGTTTACTATCTTCTTTTTTTGTCTGAATTCAGGTTTAGTTATTAATTCTATTTGCTGATTTGCATTTGACCAAGCAGGCAATGTCAGAAACTATCACGCATCAGACACAGCTCCCAAGGGCGCTCAGGCTTTTAAAATCCAGCCTATTGAAGTCCCTGAAATATCAGGGGATGAACTTAAGGAAGTTACAGCTAACTTTGGGACAAATTCATTGATAGGAGAAGGATCGTATGGAAGAGTATATTATGGTGTTCTTAAAAGCGGGCAGGATGCATCGATAAAAAAATTAGATGCCAGCAAACAACCTGATGATGAGTTCTTGGCTCAGGTTTCTTCGAAACCCTAAATTGTTGTGTATTCCATTTCATTTGTAATTTTGAGTGGCATATCAAGTGCTTGGATGACTTCAACAGGTCTCCATGGTATCAAGGTTGAAGCATGAAAATTTTGTCCAGTTGCTTGGGTATTGTGTAGATGGGGGTTCCCGTGTACTCATCTATGAATTTGCTTCTAATGGATCTCTTCATGATATTCTTCATGGTAAGCCTCGTTGTACCAATTGTCCTGTCATGAAATCGTAATAAATTCATCTCATTTGTCTAGCTACTTTATGTTGTTTCTGATACGGACATGCTTGGAGCTAGAGAATCTTTTATTCCTTTTAGATACCATAATTGATCACAGCTCCTATCCTTTTCCGAGTGCTGTTCCATGTAGTCAGGGAAAAGAGCTTCCACCATTAAAATGATATGGTATTGCATCTTTATTTGATTTCGATGAACATTCTAGCCACAAGAACTTGTTTTCTCAGCATTCATTTAATTTAACTTGCCTAACAAACCTTTTGGTGGTAATTCAAAAAAGGACACAGTGGAAATTTGCTTCTTATGGATCAGCATTTAACATATTACACAGCAAATGTTCCTGGTTTCAAACCCATCAATAAAAACCTTGCTATTCAAAAAAGGATACAGTGGAAATTCATCAGGCATTTTCTTGTATGAAATCTTAATAGATGTCAAAACACCAGCACTAAAAGATTCTTAACGAAATTGGTGTTACTGTTTTGGCGTTGAGAGTTTACGATGCTTCTATAAAATTGCAAATGCTCTCGTGTTCTTTGGTCTTACAATGAAATATTGGTTCTTGTTATCTGCATGATTGATGCTTTAGCTGTCAATGTCTTGTTAATTTAGGGAGGAAAGGTGTTAAAGGAGCACAGCCTGGTCCTGTCCTTACATGGCCTCAGCGTGTAAAGATTGCTGTTGGTGCTGCAAAAGGGCTTGAATACTTGCATGAAAGGGCTGATCCTCGCATCATTCATCGTGACATTAAGTCCAGCAATGTTCTTATTTTCGATGAATATGTTGCAAAAATTGCTGACTTTGATTTGTCAAATCAAGCTCCTGATATGGCAGCACGTCTTCATTCCACTCGAGTTTTGGGAACATTTGGTTATCATGCTCCCGAGTAAGCCATTTGTTCGATTATTTATGGCTACATTTTTTCACATCTATGTTTCACTGTGTCAAAATCTGTTTTGGTTTTCTAATATGTGGTTTTGAAGAAGCTAAAGGATGGAGCCGCCTATTGGATCCACTATCTGAGACTCTTAACTTGATAATTTAGTTTCCCTTTTGGAATTTAAAATCCAGCACTGCTCTATTGCTTGCTAGAAAACTTTCAGAGAAGAAAAGGAAACCTTCATGTTTCTGATAATTATTCTTGGTTGAAAGCTTGTAAACTGTAGTTATAATTTTATTTTCTTGTGTTCCTCCCTGATATCAACTTAAGTTTAATTGCCAAGACACCCTGCTTTCAAAATCTTGTTGTGAGAGTGCGTGCCTTGATTGCCGCTCGTTGACCATCTTCGGGATTGACAGGTATGCAATGACTGGACAATTGAATTCAAAGAGTGACGTGTACAGTTTTGGTGTTGTCCTGCTTGAGCTTCTTACTGGGAGGAAACCTGTTGATCACACTTTACCCCGTGGACAGCAGAGTCTAGTGACATGGGTACTGATCACTACTTGTTCTCTCTTTCTAAGCTTTTGAAACTTATGTTTTCCTTTTTCTCTCCGTCCTGGCTGACCATTGAGTGTTTGCATGCACCAGGCTACGCCAAAACTTAGCGAGGACAAGGTTAAGCAGTGTGTTGATGCAAGGTTACAAGGAGAGTACCCACCCAAGGCAGTTGCAAAGGTATTTGCGTCACGCTTCTACAATCATGTAAAAGGAAACCTGTATTATTGAAAAATTGGCTCATCAATTTGTTCGGCTGTATCGTAAACTGCCATGAGAGATCAATCCATTGCATCCAATTTGAATGAGGCATTGCATTGCATTGCTAGATGATTTATGTGGCCTTCATGGGATGGAAACTTTAACAAACAGCATGGATAGGATACTGGATTGCAAATGTCTAAAGCGCTGCTGCTGAACTCATTTTGTCCTCATTCATTGCAGATGGCCGCCGTTGCTGCCTTGTGTGTGCAATATGAGGCCGATTTCCGGCCAAACATGAGCATTGTGGTCAAAGCCCTCCAGCCCCTGTTAAATGCCCGGCCGGGACCTGCAGGAGAAGCACCGAGTATATAATTCTTTCTCCCGGCTCAGTGTATGTTCGTGCAGGTGAAAGTGGGCATCCATGTGCAGGCATAATATAACAAGGTTTTCTTGCTGACGGATGTAGCAAAACTTTCGGTCAACGTTTCCTGAGCTCCTATCATTGGATGCGGATTTGTTTTTTCTCTTAATGTGTGAAGCGGTCCATATGTCATATGATTTTTTTCTTTTTTGCCAGAAGGATTTTTTATATTTTTTTGTATACCATCTCTCCCAGATGTGAATAAAAGCTGATATTTTGTGAATTTATTCATTTATTTCCTTTTCTCTCTTTTTTCTCCTGAACCGTAGAGAAATTGCATCCCCTTTTGTGACGGGTCTGTCCCGGTGGTAGAGCCGTAGAAAGGAGTAGGATAGGTCGAAATACACAGAAATATTAACAAAAACCCTAAAATATATGTGGGCAAAATACTGTTTGGGTACTGTGAATCAAGATTGCTTTTACAGTGGACTTGTGCAGGTCTTCTTCGTTATTCTTCTTCCCGTGAGTTGTGGGGTCATTTTGATTTATATTATTAAAAAAAGCATTAGTGTTTTGACATGTGAGTGCTCTTACTATGTCCTTCAATAGTTTTAGTTTGATTACTTTTTTTCTTCCTCTTATTCATGCGAGAAGGTTCCGCTGTTTTGGGTTTTTTCACACGGGGCTCATTTTTTTATTCTTCTTGCTCTTAATGCCTTGTATTTATCGAATATGTATGGTATCATGATGATTATTTTTTTAAGTTAAAATGATTGGAATAAATGTAAGTGAAACATAAAAAAATCTTGTTTTTTATCAATAAAAAATAAAAATCACCACCACCTAGTATTATGATCAATGCAAAATATAAGGGTTCGCGAGGATCTGGATAGAGACCTGTGTAAGAAGCGTATCACCTTTAATGCATTATACCTATGATTAATTATTTTGATATTTACTTCAAATCGTGTTTATATTCATTAACCTGTCTAAGGTTCAAGAAAAGTCCTCATCAATAACAAGATTCTATCTCTTCAAGTAAAAACCTAGTCATTCCAAAATCTTAAATTACAAGACTTATTTGAAATTTTTTGCCAAACCGTAGTGGGTAATTCGTGAACTTGTTGTGACATCCATTAACTGTTTTTTTTTTTTTTTTAATTTTCAAAGTGATGATGGAAACATAATGTTTTTTTTTTTTTTTTATGAAATATGCATGAAAATTATAGAATTTTGGTTGTATGCACACAAAATAAAATATATTTTTAGTATTTTTGAAATGTAGAATTTTGAAGAATGTTTTAGGATTTTTAGAGAAAAATTATATATTTTTTAATATTGAGTTTCATCTTCCAGTATAAGCCCCTATGAATCAATAGTACATAAAATTACTAAAACAAACCTGGGCGAGACCCATAAACAGTTCTAAAATGTCTCTTAAATGTTTTTTAAAATTTGTGAAAATTTTAAGAACTTTTGTTTGGCTAAACATTAAAGTAAAAATAAAATAAAAACTAAAAGAAAGATACAAGAATGTGTTTGCCAAACACATTCTTAATCCAAGGGCTAGGTTGGTAGGGTTTGAGGCCCAAGCACGACAGAGTTCGGAAGTTTACGGTCTTGCATGCAATAAGACTTAGCGAAGGAAGAAGAAATGAAGAGAAGGTTACCTCACTAAATGGAGGTGTTCGCTGTCGTTGCTGACTTACCGCGAGGGTGGCAGAGATGCTAGCGGAGCTCGCTGCTACTCATGGTGCCGGTCCAGGAAAGAAATCCAACTTCATTATTAAAGTCTCTGCTCAAACTGTCAAATATTATCCCTTGGTGGGTGAGTGGGAGTCAAGGTTCGTGTAGACTGGCAAATGTAATGAATTCTTTTGTAAAGTTCAAAAGGCAATACGACAACATTTCAGGGTCCCCCTTTTGCACAATGAAAAATAGGGGAGCAAAAGGAAGAAGGGAAGTGCTTTACATCGCCATGTAAGTGAAAAAGGTCGGTACATATTTGACCAATCAGCTACTGTGTTTGTGCTTTCGTATTTGACCAATCAGATTTGTGTGATTCATACCAGTTGTGCCCTTGACCGGGGGCATTTGAAGCCAGAATTGAATCCGATGATGCCGTCGCAGACCATTCTTTCGGAAGTAACCTGACGGTTTTGATTTTTATAAATCATACGCTAGAGGGGTAGGATTTTTTCATGGTTCTTATGTTATAATTAATATATAACAAATACTGGGAGTACATACGTGGAGGGGAGCGCCAGGCCTGAGCAGCAGTGCAACGCACAGGCGACGCGTGAAGACCACGGCAGCAAGCTACAGTTGTAGGCCCCCCCCTAGAAAAATAAATTTAATATCGTGTGGGCCATTGGCCCACGTATCAGATATTAAACTGATAAGAACAGATACTACACTTGATCTTAGCCAAAAGGCCGAGAAAGGTATGCCTTTCACTTCATCGCGCTTCTCCTTTTATAGACTACGGCCACACGATAATTTTCATTTCTTTTCCATGTGGGATAAAAAACCCTGGAAACGCAACAGAAGCTATGGACAGGAGCGGCCACCTGCCAACCTGTCATAGAGATGCGAGAGAGAGCACGCAGCGGTGAAAAGCAAGGTGGTGTAGCCCAGATTCTGTCTCATCATCTCCTGGTAGAACTGGATGTTAGACAATAACACCATTCTCTGGGAATCGAATGCTGTCACTCATGGTGTTTGACAGTGGTATTTTTGAAAAAAATTGAAATTTTTTTATTTTTATTTTAAATTAAAAAAATTTGGTGTTTTTAGATTATTTTAATGTGCTAATGTCAAAAATATTTTTTTTAAAAATAAAAAATATTATTTTAATATATTTATAAACGAAAATCACTTAAAAAAAATACATCCAATCATTTTTTTTGGCGTTGAAATCATATTTATGTAGAAAATTTAATTTCTCCAAAATTAAGATTTTGGATTTATTAACAGTAGCAAGTAAAAAACTAAAACACAGCCTTTTCTAGGTAGTAAAATACATTATTTATCATCCCATATTTTATTGTGGACATGCTATTTAAAATTTATATTTTCTTCTATTTAATCCTTTTTTTTATGTGCCACATTCACAGGCAATGAAATGCATTTTTTTCTTAAATATTTGTTTCTGTCAATTTCAAGGGAATCAAATTTATCGATCAAGAATAAAATTGGAAGATAAGACATCAAAGTAGAAAATACACCACAAATAGATGTTGATTTCACATGAAAAGTGTTATTTAGTTCCTATACTTCAAAAAGTATAAATATTAGATACCTTAATATTTTTTTTTAAATTAATTTGATATAAAAATTTATTTTTGTTATTTTTTAATTATTAGTTTGAGATGAGACATAAAGAGGTCGTCAAATTCTTATGTAAAGAGAGAAAATGCCGTTGGTGCTTATTTTGGCTACCAAAATGATCAATCTTTGATGCCTTTTGGTTTCATTTAAAAAAAAAAAAAATTAAATCTATTTTTTTAATGCTTTTTTCGAGACTATTTTTTATTTTTATTTTTATTAATAGTTATTCTCTCTTTTATTTTGTTTACAAAAGCTCTTTTAAATGTTTTTTTTAATGCATTATCTTCTTAAAAGGTTTTTTTTTATTCATCTATATTTTTTTTTATCTTTGTACAGATAAATTTTATTTTCAAAAATAAAAAATACTTATTTTCAAATAATATTTTTTATATATGCAACTTTGTGTAATATTTTTTTATTTTATTCATTCAATTTAATACATGTTTGTTTCTATTATCATTTAATTGAATAAAAAACTGTTTTAATAAACAAATTTGAAAACCACAATCAAGTAAATATGTCACATGGTAAAATTAAATACCTTAATCTACACACACCTCAACTTTTATTAAATTATTGTTTATGATTTATTTTTATTAATAATCCATATAGTTTTAAAATATTTTGTTTTTCAAGTGGTTCACATGTTTGCGATTTTTTATCCGAACTGTCTGCGATGCCCTATATACAGACAAGTCTTGAAGCTAATTGGAAATACAAGGAATGAAAACAATTAACCTGAGGAAAGCTTAACACTGTCCTTAAGGATATTTCCCCAGCAATAAAGTATCTTCTAGAATTCTCTAGAATTCAACAAGTTCTTCCTCAAACAAAGAGAGAAACACAATAACAGCTAAGAAAATAAAATAAGAGTCTAGCAAATGAGAAGAGGAAGAAAAAAAGTATTTTTAAGATGTATTTTGTTTGAAAAATCTGCATGATATTTATAGCTAGTATAATGTAACAGCTATGCTATACACGCAGGGGGGTGAATGGGGATTTTCCTCTTACTCGACTCATCCTTACGTGCACGAACTCACTATACTTCCTTTGTTGATTACTATCCCATCTCAAGTTTTAGTATATAAACACTTAATAAAAGTCTTCTTTTTCCAACATGGAATAGTAAGTCCTATATATACTCTTTGCACTCAAGGGGGCTTTTGTGTTTTTGAAATATCTATTTATAATTTTTACAACAGGTTTCAGACATCATATCAATACATTCCATAAGCTACACTTGAACCCAAGAGTTCAAGCTATGGAAATTATCAAGTTCATCTCACAACTGCAGTTTTTACATTTCCTAGTAACTGCCCACAAAATTATAGAGACGGCGACACCTCAGATGTAAATTCTGTTTGTAATTAATTTGTATCTGCAGTAAACATGATAATAATAATAATAACCTCAAACCACATTGATGCGATGCATCATAATCACAACCACAGCCTGAGGCTGAAATTAACCATAACCTCTACAAAATACCAAATGGATTCTGCTGAGGATATCACATCACGGAAGAAAAGGGTTGTGAGAAGGATGCGCCTCTTTCTGCTTTTTGTAAGCCCTGAGAAGCAAAACAATCAAAGATAGATGTGACTACATACTCTAAACAAAGGCTTCTGGCAAAAAATTGACAATCCTTTGGGTTGACACTGCCAATCACCTGGTTGCATTTAACCCCCCGAGTCCAACCGTTCCCAGAATAATAAAAAGGAAAGGGATCTGGATCAGAGCGCGATTACTTCTTCCACCATGCGCCTGTGGCACTCCAGTCCTCACAACTCGAGCATATGTGGCTAAACAAGACAGCTCATGTTTGATCGAGGAATAATGTTGACAGCCAGAAAAAAGAAAACAAGATTGCAAGTAAAAAGCCATGTTACCTGAAGCTGAATCTTCTCCTTTTGCACCTGCGGTTACCATACATGAAACTTTCAATAACTCATTCTCATTGGTACTAAATAGCAGTTCAGCTAAGCAACGGCTTCATAATCGTCTGAACAGGGCGATTAACACATAAATCGTGGTTTGCAAACTCATCCAAATGACATATTCCAATTAGACACGGCAACTGAATGATCTCACGCATCTCCAATGTTCGGGTAATTGTTTATCTAATTTTTTAAGGGAACTAGACCTCCAACCATCAAAATGAATCCATACTTTCAAAGATGAGGCATTCATTCATATAAATAAACTGATAACTTCATGAGCATGGATATTAACCTAAACTTTAGTCTCAGAATAGATCGCAAAACATGAAAGACTTGTATGAGACCTAAGATTATCTGTTACAAAAGCAGCAAGCATATATGCATATCAAATTAAAATAGGCGGGAGGACATCATTAGCAAGTAGACCTGTAGTGCCAACACCATCAAAATACCAAATCAAGAACATACTTGCAAAACACAGTTAATAAAAAGATCAAATGAACCAATTTGAACGAGGAATGAAGACAGAAAATATAGGTTACATAGGCTACTTGGTGGGGATCAACTATTATGCCAAAGAAATAAAAAATAGAATCAGCGTAAGGAAAGACAACCTGGAAATGTGACAATCAATTAGGACTCTATGAGGACCTTAACAATCACATACTGCAAAACAAATACCAGATGGTAATCGGTCTATGATATTACCGATTCACTTTGCTATCAAAATATTATATGTGCATCTCACTGCTTACTCCAGGTTTGATGAGCCACATACGTATTAACTAATCTGTCAAATCATCATCAAGAAAATCAAGACCATCATCATCAGTGGTAACTCCTCCAGCAGCAGGAATAACATCCAAAGGCTCAAGTACCCCTGCCAATGTCACCATATCTGCAGGTCTCTTTTCTTGATGGTCATTCTCATCCATTTCATCTCCATCAAATTGTTCCATCTCATTATAAAGGATCTCCTAGAACAGGACCAGAGGTTTCACCAAGTTCTCAATCACTCTGTGATGAATTGAGGCAATGCGCAAGATAAAAGAATATTTTGAGAAAAAGTAGATATAATTGGAGGTACCTCATCTTCTTGCATGGTTTGTTTCTCAGACTCTACAAGCCAGTCATCCAGTATGTTTTCAGTAATTAAATTGTCAAATGAGACCACATCACCAGGCTTTCTTCCTAGTTGGCGTTCTCTTAGTCGCAAATTATAGTGGACAAAGGTAAGCTCGTTCCATCTCTTCCGAGATGCAGTACTGCGCCTTTTACTATGAGCTTGATCATATATACTCCAAGTGTGTTCACATATGAGAGATGAGCATGTCTGGCTTAGTATACGAATGGCGATTCGTTGAAGCTCTAAGCAACAAATCCCATGTTGTTGCCACCATGCAGCTAATAAGATATTGATAAGTGTACACATTTAGATCACCTCTTGATTTTGCATAATAATTTAAGCAATCAGACTCGATAATTTGATTTTTGCTCAATTAATGATGCGTGACACCTTGGCCAATTTACCTGGATCAAGCTCCATTCTAGTACTTAAAGCCAAATCAGTTCCAAAATCAGCTTTAGCAGACACAAAATCAGGGATCTGCTCGGTTCACACATTTAAAGATCAACAAAATTAAGAATACATAATAAAACATCAAATCATGAGCATGAAAATAGTTCTTTCAGCTGCATTTTGTGGCATCATTTAGCGCAGCACAAATTAATGGCAGCCTAACCTTCAGACAACTAACTAAACAAAAATATCTCTAATGTTAATCATGTCCTTAAACATGATACCATAGCAACTGAAAAGAAAAAAGAAAAAAAAACACATTACCTGTATGGATGCAGAAATTCTTTTGCCATTGTCAACTTCCAGCCGAGCAATACATTCATTTAGACCACGAATAACCTCAGGATTCTAAGACAAAGAAATGACATAAGGACGGAGCAGTAGGACATTAAGCTTTAAACCAAAAGAGGTGTAGTTGACATAGCTCATACCAATAGGAAATCAGGTCGATAGCGGTTAGATGGATTTAGAAAGTAAGCAGTCATGTAAAGTGGGTGGTGAAACAGAGAGCTCCATTGGTTTTCTATCACGGTCCAGAGAGGTCCATATTTCCGTGCATCATCCCCAAGAATAACTTTAATTGCATGTTTAGCTCTGCACATGTCATTATAAATATATGCTATTGACCGGGTCCCATCACCATCTATCTTCTGAAGAACATGTGCAACCGGTTCTAAAGATTTTTTCACACGCCACACCTTCTTCCAGAATGTGGCATTTAAGACAATTTTTTCAACTTCTCTACCATCATCTGATTTGGGAAATCGGGAAGATTTACATTTGTTTGATTGGAACATTCTCTTAAGACCAACCCTTTGGTCCAACAAAGTTTGTAAAGTGAAGAATGTAGTGCCAAACTTAGTAACTGCTGGCCTGAGAAGTTCTTGTCCTTTGTGAATTCTTTTTTCATACAATTCAACAGCCAAGTATTATTGTAAATAAACCTTGTAACTTTTTTAGCCTTATCTACGCACTCTCCTACCCATTTTATATTTAAAAAGTCCTCTACCATTTGATCAATGCAATGGATAGCACATGGTGTCCAAAATAAATTTCTCCTTTTCTCTTCAAGCATCTTCCCAGCAGTCTTAAAACTGGCAGTGTTTTTAGTGATCACCTGTGACGGAAACCAGAAGAAACATCTTATCAGGCACCCAATTATGAGTGCATTTGAGTAACGTGAGAAATGTCAAAAGTAAATATTTAACTACCTGAACAACATTTTCCTCACCAATCTCTTCCACCACCTTGTCCAGCAACTTGAAAAGGCTTGCGGCGTCTTCTATCATATCAGTGGCATCAACAGAAGAAACAAAGTATGCACCTCGGGGACAACAGGCCAAAAGGTTAATTGATGTCCTACCCTGGAGATCGCTCCAACTATCAGCAACAATAGAACAACCAGTGATCGTCCAAGATGCCTTAAATTCTTCAAGATATTCTTTTATTGTAATGATCTCATCCTGAAGAAACCGACCATATAGCAGTTGGCTTGAAGGTCCCTGCAGACCTGGCCCATATTGGCCAACCAACTCCAGCATTTTGAGGAAATATGGGGAATTTGCTGCATTTGAAGGGATTCCTGCATGATAAAAGAATTTGCAGATAGAAGAGATCACTTCCTTTAGAGCTCTCTTTTCAAAACCCATCTTTGATTTTGTTTGCCTATAGCGGGATGATGTTTGGTTTTTAAGAGACTTCAAAAACACCGAATCCAATCTTGATCTTTTCAATGGTGGTTCAGCACCATTGCTGCTACTACCAGGGGACCTCCCCTTGATATTATTTCTGATGTCATTGTCTGAAATTTTATCATCAATGGCCAGCAAATCCTTACTTGAATATTGCAACAACCCTCCCTCTTGCTCCTCCTCTTCATCCTCGTTATCTGAGGTGGTATAGAAAGTGGATGTCTCTTTAGATTCAGGTTTCCGAATCCTTCTTCCAGTACGGTGCCATTTCATGTTCTCCTTCATTCTAAGGTATACCTCCTCAGGTGCCTTGTCACAATAGGCAACTTCCCCAGGGATCCTAGCCAGATGTTGTTTAAAGCGGTTGATGCCTCCACTAATAATTTTCTCACAATAATTGCACTTCACCCTTTTCTTCTTTTCATCTTGAGCAATACAATGTTCCCAGCCCGGGTCCACATATCCTAAGGATCGAAGAGTAGCAAACCTTATAACCAAGTTCTTGTCACCCACCACCTTTTTGCCTTTTTGTTTGTAACTGCAGGGAGCTTCCCCCATGTCATTATACTCATTAGAGTGAAACGATGCCTGTTCAAATTCAGCTTGGTTTCGCTTTCGACCTGAACGTTCCAGATTTTTTATCATATTGAAGCATACTTCCTCAGGAACCTTAACACAGTGAGTAACTTCACCAGACATTCTAGCTAAATGTTGTTTCAATCTGAATATTCCACCACTAACTATTTTCCCGCAGTAGTTGCATTTGACCTTCTTTTTTCTTTCATCTTGAGCAATCCCATGTTCCCATCCAGGATCAATATATCCTGATGATCGAAGTGGGGCCATTTCTTCTAACATACGTGTATTAGCACAGCATCAGCAGCTTATATCATTGGCTGTTACATTCAAAGAAGCATTAAAATGAACAAACAGCTACAAGAAATGAAAACATGCAGGGATTTAAATTTTAGAGCAACCAAAAGACTACTATCTAAGGCGGTAATAAAAGCACCAGAGAAAGGAGCCTTCCTAAATCAGAAACAATATTATTGCAACAAAAGAAATATACACTGATAAAATCATCTCTTGAGATTGGTCATGGTTTTGGTGCTTCTAGTTTACTGGCAGATGTCCTTAATATAACAGGACTTTGAGCAAAACTGAAAATGATGGAGAGAAAAAATCCGACTACGATAAAAATATATAAAAAGATTATGGTTGAACAAATTATGATCCAAAAGACAAGTAGTGATATTGAGATAACTAAATGGGTGATGAATGTGATGGTGGAGCACGGATTAAGGACTTCAATTTGACGAGTTACAATCTAAAAAAAAACTAAAGCAAAATCCTTGATACCAACAATGAAAAATTCACCTGCCCCGCCAGATTTCCATATATTCCAAGTGAAGGAAAAAGTCATCCCACTAACAAAGATAGTAGGAAACTCACAACACTAGCAACCACAACAAAATAAAGAGAAAAAAAATAACATGGGCAATTCTGAGTTTCATTGATAGCATGCAGCAACAAAATAGGAACAAATTCGGCAATAGAATCAATTTACCATGTCATTACCCTGGAAATCCTTTCTCAAGTGCAAGGCTCCTGTTGCATGTACCTCAAAAACTAGTTGACTTGTATTTCTTCCTCAAAGTCAAAACCGTAAAAAGGGTCTTTCAGTGTTAGTTACAAAAGCTACAGTAACAAGTGAGTTGAGAACCCAAAAGAACAAGCAATGAACATGAAAAAGAGGGAACATCAAAAGGAATACAACCACAAAGAAACAAGAAACAGATAGCAGATTTACTATAACAAAGGTCATCTCAGCAGACAGAGAAGAGATACAACAGCATGAAATTGAAACAAAGTTTCTATTCAAAGTCTATCAATATCTCAATTACATGTATGCAAAACCATGAGAATACTAATGCAGAATTGCAGCTTCGTCCACTTCCAATAAGTTTTCTAATCCATTTTTCAGAGCTTGCAAACCACGGTTTAAGTTTTTCGATATATCTCGTGATACAAAAAGAAATGAAGAATTACCAGTCTGCAAATAAGTGTAAGCTTCTGAAATCTGCAGCAAACACAGAAACAACAGTTAGAACCATGAAATTAATTATAAAAAAAATCACCTGGCACAATGCACAACCTGAATACTCACAACATATAGTTTGACATTATTTTTTAAAAGAGGGAAAACAATACAAATAGAATAACTACAGCAAAATGTGCATTGATGCTATAATGGCCGTTCATCCGCCTAGGCCCTAAACATAATACAGATGCAAGCAAGCATTTTAGCTACACAAGGTGTGACAGTTTTACCAAAGTAACCATAAGTTTAGAAGATCACAAAACTCTTGAAACACTGAAAAAGAAAGGATATAACAAAAAAAAAGTTTGTGAACGATAAATCACCAACTTAAACTTGGACTCGGCACCGGGCTTTTCATGAAGAGGAAAGAGGTCAGGATGAGATTCCCATACTCTCTTTCTGTATGCTGCTTTAACCTAGCACATAAGATGGACAGAAATAAATAAATAAATAATTCATTTGACAGCAAGCAATTAAACAATGAGAAGAGCTTAGCTTAGCTCGAGAATCAGTGATCGATTACCATGTATTCAAACCCTAGAACCAGAAAATAATTTTATTTATTTACTGTAGCTCATCAAATATAGATTCAAAAGAGAAACAACTAACGGATCAGGTGTTGTTTTAAAATCAAAATTGCAGAAAAAATTGAAGAAAAAGAAGAGGGAGAATTGACCTGAGAGAGAGTGGGGCGGGAATTGGGAGGGAAGCCTAGCAAGAGCCTGGCCTCATCACCCTGCATTTCTTTTCTGTAATGATCTCCTTTCTTCTCTGTCCTCTCTCGTACGTACGTAGTTGAGTTTTTTCTTTGGACAAAATATACTTTAGCCATTATAAATTTAAAGAAGTTTCACTTTCAGCACTTATCCTTGAAGTATTTTCAATATTGGCCCTCCCTATAAAAACATCAACTAACATTATTATTATTATTATTATTATTATTATTATTATTATTATTATTATTATTATTATTATTATTAATAATAATAATAATAATAATAATAATCTTTTTAAGTGGATACTGTTAGCTTGATTAAATTACTATTACAAGATTTCGTTTGGTAGATTAATTAAATATATATGAACTTATGTATTACAGTGCGTGTTAGGCTGAATTGTGATGCATTTAAGTTTTTATTAATTTTAAGAAGCTAAAAGTTCTATTTGTGTTCATGACTATGATAGGTGAGTGTGACACGTTTTAAGTGTTTGTTTGTTTATTTTTGTGTTTTAAAAATGTTTTTTTTAAAATATTATTTTTTATATTTTTTCTTTGTATTAAGTTAATTTTTTTTAATAAATTTAAATTATTTTAATATACTGATATGAGAAATAATTTATTAAAAATAAAAAATATTTTTAAAAGTTGCTACCTTACTTTCATATATCTCCTAAATAAAATGTAGTTTAAAATCGACTTGAATTTGACTTTGTTATTTGATAAATAAATCAAGTATTCCAAGTTTAAGTTAATTTATTGAATTTAATTTAAATTAGTAAATAAATAAAATATATTGAATGTGTCTGTAACCTTTTTTTAGGTGGATTATGACTTATGAGAATAAAAGCCAAAGTCCAATCAAACAAAAAAAAAATGAATTAAGTTTAATAAAGGCCTGACCTCACATATTGAAGTCTCAAATTTCATCTTGTTTTTAATTTTTTTTCTTAAAATTATACAAGTACATGTATGAAATTAATAGAATATTGAAATTTATGCATAAGAAGACATTATAATTTTAATTATTATACATGAATAACCATTAATCTTTCAAAGGAATACATTCATCTGTATTGGATGAGACCTCTAACTTTTATCTCATATGGTAAATGTATTGGTAACTATTTTATTAAGTCAAAAAAATAATGGAGGGAATATCATTTCAAGTCTACAGACTGTTTGTAAGATATTCGTTTCAAGCTTTTTCAAGTGTTATGTTTGTAACTTGTTGGAGTAGATATCTCTAAAAAAAATTACTGATCTTTATGAGCGCATCTTATATTCCCTTTGTCAATATATCTCGGTAATCTAATGGATTAAGTGTTTGCATAAACATGTGACAATCATGACTTTTCAGTCCATACAATTTGCAATCCTCCAAATTCACCAACCTTGATATTTTTGAGGCACGTCCATTAGGAAAACACAAACTTTTAAGTCATTTATATATTAGTAGTTGCTTCATATTTTTACAGTGACAAAACAACATTATATTTATTCTTGCCTTGATGTTGTCCTTGGTCTTCCCTTTAACATCCATAACCGTTTTGAAAATGATCTCAAACACGTTTTTTTCTATGTACATGGCATCAAGATTATGACAAAGAAGATTGGCTTTACAATAAGGAAGCTCCTAGAAAATACTTCACTTTACTCAATTATGGGCCAAACCAAAACTAGAAAACTTTCGCTTACCTGGATTGAAAACCATACACAATGTCATTATACTCCGACATTATATGATGCAGTTCTTCACTTGATGGTAGCGACAGTGCAATATCTCTCTCAACTTTTCCAACAAAAAAGTTTTTCTTATTCTTTTTGTATTTGTGATCCATTGACAAGAATCGCCAATGACAATAAAAAAAATGTTTTGTCGCCATTCGTCAGCATGAACATCATAAGTCAAATCCCTGTATGACCACAAATACTTCAACTCATCAATCAACGGTCGAAGACAGACATCAATGTTGCGACATGGACTATAAGGACCAAGTATGATCATTGATAAAACATGAACTCCAACCTCACACATGTCCCCGATGACAATTTATATATCATGAATATCACTGATCAATAAAAATAAGAAGCGACAAATGACCTAAATGGATTGAGTCCGTCTATATATAAACTAAGACACATATTATTTGCTTCCACTGAAAAAATTAAGGAAGCACATGGTTAACACACAGTTCATAGTTTTGGACAAAGGCAGAACTATATTGGAAGGGCGGAACAAGACCTGCTTGGCTCTCGTGGCTGACGAGACTGCCTCGGCTCATTTCCAATTCTGGAGTGATGAGTGCGATGGATTCGAGCCAGGTGATATAATCCGTTTGGCTAATGGCATCTTTTCTTACAACAGGAACAACAATCTTGTTTTGAGAGCGGGCAGGAGGGGAGCTATAGAGAAGGTGGGAGAATTCACCATGGAATTTCTGGGGACCCCAAATATGAGTGAGATTATATGTATTCCAGATACTAATCGTTCCAACGAGTATGTGCAGGATTCTGTCATTTCTTCACATTCCCGTATCTTTCCTCCATTACCTTAAAAGATTGTCTATATATTAGATGCGACGTGATTTAGAGAAGATGACCTTAAGAATGTGTTTCATGCATCAATGTCTATGGCAACGGGCTGTGGAAGATGTTTATTAAAGAAATCAGAGTTAAATGTATATATTTTTGAGACCTCCATCTAGAAAAATAAAGAATTAATCCAGCCAATATACATATACTGGCCATCTCGGAATTCATTTGTGTTTTAACATTTCCATGCTTTCTGGGGTGATAAAGCCCTGTTTCAACATGCAACAGAATGAAAACTAGATAGATTAATATTATGACTCCCTGCTAAGCAATTAATCAAGCAAGCAAATCTGTTACCTGAGCTCACAAGATGACCAAGGAGATGAAATTTTAGACACTTGCAATCAACAGGCTCCATCGGCGAACTGTTTAGCCACTTGTGCACTGACGGGTTCTTCTGGGTGATAGAGACATCATCTGAAACAAGGGCAGAAAACGCTAGGAAAAAGCCAAAAAACAAGGCCAAACAATGAATAATTAAACTGAGCATAATATGACTAAACTGAAAGATAGAAACAATCCTAATATCTTAAAAAATAATATAAACTATATTTTCATATCTCTCTAAACAATTTAAGTTTTTAAATGAGATAGTTCCTTAACATGATATTAGAGCCTTGTTGACCTAACGACACGATTTCAAATTTCACTACTCCTATTTAATAAAAATTAAGCACAAGTTACGTGGACCTGTGTAAATTTGAAGCCCTAAGAGATTTTACTTGAGGATGTGTATTATAAATTATATCTTATAATTATGATAATAGGGAAAAAGAATAAGCTAAATGGAAAATTCGGAATTATCATGTGAATAAATTCCAGGTTAAAAACTGTCGTCTCATCATAGTACATAAAAATGAAAGAATTCGACCCAAACTCAATGTTAATATCAGAGACTTGTGCTGCTACTCCAAGCATCACAAGTGCGAAGCTTGTAGCTCAACATGCAAAGAGGCAAAACTACACTGAATGCAATCTGTTTATTTAACTAAAGCATTATAATCATACAATGATACATTAATATACAGTCAAAATAGCAATGACATTAGAAACACCCTTTCCCAGAGAAGCCCCCCCTCCCTTCCCTTCCCCCAAAACATGCTGGAGAAGCCTTCAAAAAATAGAAAAAAAATATATCTTTTCCAAGCTATTCTACTTGCAAAGCTCCAGAAACAGGTGTTTATGTTTTGGAGGCTACGTAAATGCTGTAACAAACTTGTATGGAACTCTCATTTTATGTGGCATTTGAACACAACAACATTGAAGTCAACCGACATCCCGTTTGAAGCACTGAAGCTGATACTGGGACAAATGTTATGTTTGTGTTTCCCAGTAGTGTAATTCTTCGCCATGGTGCTCCAAAGAATTTTCAGTCTCAACTATATCATCGATAAACCTGGACTTAATCCATGCTGATATATCGTCACTCAGCTCCCCTGGCATCACCTTCACTAATTCGTCTAGTTCATCCAACAAGTTGGCACGACAATATAGTTCAATCATACAAGTATAGTGTTCTACAGCAGGAGTTATCCCATAGTGTTCTCTCATATATTTGAAGTACATATCACCCTCTCTTACTTTGGCAGTCTGTAAACAAGCGCATAAGACACCCACAAAAGTGATTGCATCTGGCCGGATATTTGCCTCCTCCATTTTTGCAAAAAGAGAAAGGGCCTCCTCTCCATATCCATGCACCCCCAAGCTAGTTATCATAGCATTCCATGTAGCTAAACTTTTTATTTCCATCTCGCGAAATACTTGCCTGGCATTATCAAAACTCCCACATTTGCTGTACATGTCAATAAGAGCAGTCCCAAGGAAAGCCCCTAGGTCGAACCCGTTCTTGACTGCATAATCATGAATCCATCTACCCAATTTGAGACTTCCCAACTCGGAACAGGCCTTTAACAAATTAACCAGCGTAAACTCATTGGGCTTGATATTAGCAAGCAACATTCTCCAAAACAATTCAAACGCTTCATGAGGTCGTTGGTTCCTCACATAACCATGAATCATTGCCGTCCAGGAAACGACATTTCGTGTTGGCATTTGATCAAAAGCCCGTCGAGCAGCATCCAGATCTCCACAAACAGCAAGTCCTGCAATATAAGTGGTCGACGAAACCACATTTCGAACACGCATTTTTTCAAACACCTTGCGTCCATAGCCCGCATCCCCGCAGCTGAAATAAAGATCCATCAAAGTGTTGCACAAAAACATATCCTTTGAAAACCCAGTTTTAATAGCAAGGCCATGGACCTCTTTCCCTTTTCTGATGGAACCGGAGGCTAAACACGCCTTAACAACGAAAGGGAAAGTGAACTTATCGGGGGGAAAGCCACGGCGAATCATGAGGTTATAGAAAAGGAGAGCTTTCAGAGAATATCCATGAATAGTGTACGTTCTAATCATAAAATTCCAAGTAAAAGTGTGGGGTTCTTGAACTTGATCGAAAAGTAAAGCAGCATAGTCCAATCTCCCGTAAGAAGAACAGAGGTGGATCAATTTCCTAACAAGTAATTGATTAGAAGAGAGGGCATTGCGGATGATCTTACCATGGACAAGTCTGAGATGACTGAAATTGGTGCAGTTTTGGAGTAAAAGGAGAGCTTCAGCAGAACCAAACTTAGGCCAACATGTAGAACTAGTGTGATAGTGAGATTTCAAGAATGGGTTTCTTCTTCTGCTGGATATAATAAGAGAATCAGGTAGAGTAGACGAAAGGCATGCGACCATTATTCTTTTCAGCGCTGGTTTGGTGGTCGGACGCGCTGGTTTGGTGGTCGGACGCTTCACCGCTCCGCTAGCTGTGTATTGACTGCTGTTTGTTTATTCTTCTACTGATGTGGCATAAGTCTCGCGATAATCCTCGGCCTCACATGTAACACCCCCATGTAGTTACTCTATGAAAAACAAAAAACAATCAAGATTATATCATAAAATATTTCAGAAAAAAAATAATAATTTAAGAGACTCATATCCACCTAAAATTATATTCATTATTTTTTTTAATAATAAATTCAGATTAATCAAAATAATATTATTCAGTAAATTATCATAGCAAGAAAATTAAATGCAAATAATAGAATATCAAATCTACACACACACACCTTAAGATATAAAATAAATCCACAAATCCATGTGTTAAATGTATAAAGTTGATGATGTCATGATCATTACAAACTCTTAATATTGAGAATAACATTAACCCACAATTGTTCTACAATTTATTTATTAACAATCTTTTAAGGTGCACTTGAGGTCTTGGCCTAGCAGTGGAAGAGAATTGTCCCCTTTCTTTGCATTCGAGTTCGATTCTATCTGTGCATACTTGTCATCCCCGCGGTGCCTTACCTGTCCACTGCGCTTGTGGGGTGTTCAGTAGGTCTGAGGATTAGTTGTGGTGCGCGTAAGCTGCCCCGAATACCCCGATTATCAAAAAATAATTCTTCAAGGTTAATTTAAAAAAAAACATAAATATAGAAGTTTTGCAGCTAAATAAAACCATATGAAATCCTACAACTAAAAATCATGATGATGCTAACTATTTTTGAAGATCATATAAAGAACTTGTTAAAAATAAATATACTAACAATTTAGAATATTTTTTTATCATCACATCACAATACTAATATATCATGTATAGATTTGATTTTCTTTTCATAAATTACATAGAGACTCCATTGTAATATCTTTCACATTAATGATAATAATATTTTGCTCAAAACCTTTAACTTCAAAACAATTAATGAATAAGTTCAAACCTCTAATTAAACTCTTTTATTTAGCATTAAACATAAAATGTTAAATTTTAGAGGTTTATCGTAATAAACAATACCCACACTCTCTTTTCACTTGGCTTGCATGCCTAATATGTATAATTAACACCTTCATAGTCTTCGCTCATGTGTCTAGCTATAAATTTATTCACTACCCTCACATTTACGCCTAATATACATCAAATTTATTTATTTAATATGAAGTCAATTTCTTATAGGCGACTTAATGTTAACAACTTGTCCTCTATGAGACTTGACCTTAACCCCTACTCGTGTGGTCAATTATTTTGCACACAAACTTAAATTTATGCATCTAAGCCACACTCATAGGGTTGGTCTTTCATTCAACATCCCAAGTATTCTATCCTAACAACTTAACAACCTAAGTTCCCCTCATGTGGCCAACTTATATACCCTATATTAATATAAACAAGTCTCCACATCGAGACTTCATAAGCCTTTATCATTTCATAACACTTATTGTATAACTAAACAATCACAATATTGAAAATACAACTTATAATAATTTTTGTAAAGATTAAAAGGTTGAGGTGACAAGCACTTACCTATTCCTCTTGTAGGTTTTGTTCCACTTTCTTGGGATCCCACATCACACCAAGTTTTATATTTTATCTCTCCTTACTAATATTATTATTGCACATCTTGGTATTACTTAAGCATATTGTCGCACATGTGAAACATTGAGATGATCATCCTCTCATTGTGGGATTTGCGTGAAAAGAACATAAATTCTTGTCCTTTAACAAAGAAACCAAAAAAAAAAAAAGAGTCACCACCTAGTATTATGATCACTAAAAAACCTATTGGTCTATAAGAGTCTGGATAAAGAGATAATTTATGAATAAAGATAACATATCACCCCTAAAATACCTTATATAGGGTAAGTTGCAATGCTATTTATTTAAAATAAAATATGATACTGTTATGTTCTCTAATTGTTTGTCTATCTAAGGTTTAAAAAAGGCCCTTACCGAGGAAGTCCTTATCTTATCAAGTTAAAACTTATCCATTTTAAAGTCAAGACATTAAAATAAAAAGAATTGTCCTTTTATTTAACACCAAAAATACATAGTCAAGACAAAAATAAAAAGAATTGTCCTTTTATTTAATACCAAAAATACATCTTACATATAGTTTGTAATCTCATATATTAATCAAAATAATATTTTGGTAAAAATATTTACAACATATAAAATAAATGATAAAAAAAACTCTTTTATTTAACATCAAGAATATAACTTGAATAGAAGTTCATAATCTTAGGTTTTGAAAGAAATAAAATATTTTGTTTAGTGTTTTTTAAATTGATAAGGAACCCAACAAGCGTAATCACGCTAATGACTCATTTGTGGTGCCAAGTGGACCCATTACAAGAGCTAAGGAAAAGAGATTTAAAGAGGCATTGAATGAGAGGCATGATTGTCAAAATCGCGAGTTGCTCAAAAAATCGTCCAACTCATCAAACCTTGTCAACTCGGGTAGAAAAATCGATTTTTGATCAAACTCGGTCAAAATCGTAAAATCGGACCGATCCGGTCCGATTTTACGATCCTGATAATTTTAAGCCTGCTGCTTCAAAATTTTAAAGCAAATTGCCTAATTCATTCGCCTCCACATGTTTATATTTATACACAAAAAAATTTGCCTTCTCAATTATTTATCCGATGTGGGATAAATTGAGTAAGGAAAAGATAAGCCTTGCTTGCCTCGGCTGATTAACAACACTGAAGAGTGAAGAATATTTAAACTGAACAAACAATGTGGGACAATGCTATTTGTCCAGCATTTTCGCTGGACAAATTGTGTGTGTATATATATATATATATCTATTAAAAAAATATAAAAAATATATATTAAAAAAAATTGTTGTGTTGATTTTATAAAAAATAAAAATTATATATATCATGGAAACACTCTTGAAAATCAGTAATATTAACTTTAAAATTTATACTTAAATATTTTTATTTTTTACTTTAAATTATTTTTTTTTATGTTTTTAAATCATTTTCATGTCCTGATGTCGAAATAATTTGTTGGAGTTGGAGCTAGTACTAGTAATATCGGTGTTGGTTCCAGTAGTAGTACTGATAATCCTTTCAATAATAATGCTTTTGATGAATGTATTAAAAATAACGAGGAAAATGACGGTCATGAGACTAATTTTAATTTATATAGCACATCAGCAAAATATTTATTTTAAATTTGTTAGTTTTTACCTAATAAAATTCTATGGACATAATTGTTTGTAATGTATTTTTAAGTTATTTTGAATTATATATGAACCTTAACTAATGAAGTTTTATGGCCATAATTATATTGTATTGTATTCGGAAATATTTTACTTATGATTTTATAATTTTTCTACCAACACGATTTTAGCTGTGATTTTACGATTTTTATACGGAAAAATTCAGGTATGATTTTACGATTTTACGATCCGACTTTACGATCCGAGTTTCCGAAGCCTCTTCCGTGTCGTGTCAAAATCGCGATTTTGACAACCATGATGAGAGAGACAAAAGATATTCTATCGAACTTAAAAAACAATCTCTGATTCATCTAATCCAAATTCAAGAAGAGTCTCATTCAAGTTTTGAAAAAGATTAATGTGTTAAGCCCCAACTCAACCTTTGCTTGGATTTATTTTTCGTGATATTAAATAGAGTTCATTTCAGCATATTCACTTGGATTCATATCACACGAAGAAAAATAATATGAATTAGTACATAATAAATTAATTAAATTATCCAATTAATTTTAGGGACAAATCCACTATATGCAAGAAATTTAAATTGAATCGAATACACACGAAACATTTATGGACCAACATGGAAATCTCGCCCAGAAACTGAAAAGAAAAGGTGGAAAAAATAATCAAAGAGAACCTCTTAAATGAATTCTTAACAAATGACAAGTATATAGTTCTCCTATGAACACAACTGTTCAAATTCTTATTTTGGAAATACAGGCCATGGATCACTTCCAAATGAGGAGGCAAAGCAGCCTAATGAGACATGACAGGTCAAACATTGGTCCATCGCCGGTGAATTTATTGGTGTCCTCAAGGTTGTCACAAAAACTTCCTAGTAGTCAGTTAGTGGTAATACTGTAGTCCAAGAGTAGTTCACTAATAATACTCTCTTATTTGCTTTTTTTTGCATCATTGTCTAGCACACCATTCCTTTCTCTCTGTAAATAATAATGCCAGATTAAACCGCCACCATGCAAAGATGTGAACATGGCATGCATAACAAGGATTAAGAGTGGAAGCTAAAATAAATTTCTGGACGCTCAAGTTCCAAAAGATATTGGCAAAATGGAATTCAATACTCATAAAGCTTACGGAAGAAAGTGAATGCGTAGATATTTGCAGAATATGAATTCAACTTCCATGGAGCTTTAGTTCAGTGAAAGTCAGTCTATGATTTTGTGAACTCCCTAGTTCCCTGTTCTAGATATACAAAAATGACAGAGCTAACAAACTGATCTTTTGAAGTGAAGTGCGAATAGTCACCTGTATCATATACTCATCGTGCAAAAGCTATCAAGTAATGGCAGTGGTGGCCTGTATAGTTAGACACAAGAGAATTTAAGGTGGACTTCACATGTTATTTGCAGCTTAGGAGATTGGATGCCCCTAACAAATTCCTTTGAGCTGGCTACCCCACACTGACCAGATCTTAAGCTCAAAAGCTCTTTGAATTTGATGGAAATAGTGACGAGCAACCAGTCATATATTCATCATCTACCGGCACTGATATCATACAAACACATTTCACCAATAATCCCCGCAAGAGCATGCTCCATCCTTGAAATGGTGGAATCTATGAGCATCTCTCACAATAATCTCCCTTCCAGTAACCTTGGAGATGAACTTGGTAGCAGTATGGCAATCCCCACATACCCTAAGATTTTTCCTGATCCTGATTACACTCTCGGGCCCCAAATTTATGAGGCCAAACACAATGGCCAACTTCTCACTATGCAAGTAAAGCATGCTCTCCTTTGTCTCTTCATCCACATCATGCAATACAAAGTTTATATCTGGTGTGTAACCTTCTTGACGAATCCTGTCCATCAATCTTTCCAACTCTGAATAAATTAGATTTATTTGTGGGTGTGACCTGTCCCCAGCTACGAATGCATGGAGCTTGTTTTTAATCTCTATAACTGTGTATCCAGCAAATTTTTTCACCCCTCTGTTCTTCATAAGTGTTCTTATTGAATCAGCTTCTTTTCTTTTGCCAGCCAATGTGTAAATGTTGTACAAGATGACATATCTCCCAGCGTTATAAGGTTCCAAATCAAATAATTTTCTTGCTACCATTTCAGCAAGGTCTACATTTAAATGTATTCTACATGCCCCAAGAAGAGCACCCCAGACAGCTGCATTAGGCCTTACTGGCATTCTCTCAATAAAATCGCAAGCTTCATCTAGCTTTCCAGCTCGGCCTAGAATATCAACCATACATGCATAGTGTTCGGGTCTTGGCGTGACTCCAAAATCTCTAGACATAGAATTGAAACATTCCCATCCTTCAGCAACTAAACCTGAATGACTGCATGCTGACAATATTGATACAAATATTATATGATCTGGCTTTACAGAAGCCTTCATTTGATCAAAGAGATTGAGAGCTTCTCTTCCCCAGCCATGCATCCCATAACCTGAAATCATGGCACTCCATGTGATGATATTTCTCTCCTGCATCCCATCAAAAACTTTTCTTGCATAAGTTAAGCTTCCACATTTCACATAAAGATCAATCAGGGCAGTTTCTACTGCTAGTAATTGATTGTGGAAGAACCAAGTAGTTATGATTCCATGAACTATATGAGCGAGCTGGAAAGATGCTAGAATAGAACAAGCTCGGATCACACTAAGAAGGGTGATAGCATCAGGAAATATCCCTTGCAACATCATTTGTTTTAAACAGCCTAAGGCTTCAAAAGGCAAATCAGCCTTGGCATAAACCTCGATCGTTGTTGCCCATGTCACCAAATCCTTACTCATAATGCCATTAAACAACTTTCTTGCAACTTCCATTTTCCCACAACGTGCGAACATTCCCGCGGCTGCACTCTGGACAGACTGATCAAAATCAAGTCCATTTTCTAAAACTACTCTATAAACATCATCAGCTTCCTCATAACTACGAACACAGGCCATCGCATTCAATATAGCACCCCTGCTGGGTCTAGATCCCTCACTCAGCATCTGCCAAAACAATGAAAAACCTTCTTCACAACGGTCATTCTGCAAGCAAGCGCCAATTATAGCACTCCACGAAACAACATTTTTCTCAGGCATTTCATCAAACACTTGGCGTGAAAGATCATACTTGTCACATTTACCATACATAGTAATGAGAGAATTGGAAATAAAAACATGAGGCTGGTACCCAAATTTAACAGCATCTAGATGAACCCGAACACCAAATTCAAAGTGGGGGAGACAGCTGCAGGCCTTGATAATAAAAGGGAAGGTAAAGTTGTCGGGCTGAATGCCCAATTTCAGCATTTGTTTGTACAGAAGAATGGCATGATGATAATGTGAATTATCTGCAAGGCCACGAATCATGACATTCCAGAGGAAGAGATCGGCGGATGGGGTAGAAGAGAAGACGGAGTAGGCGTAAGAAACGGAGCCCAGAGAGGCGTATTGGGAAATGAGGTTGGTGAGGAAGTGGAGGTTGCGGTGGAGGTCGGATTTGAGCATGGAGGCATGGAAAGCTTTGAGGGAATGGAGGGAGGTGCCGCATTGCTTGATGAGTGATGTGCATGTGTCTGCTTCTATTGGTGCTAATGTTTGTGTTTTTGCTTCTGCACAGACACAGCAGAAACCGCGACGAAACCACTGGTTTACCTTGTTCATATTAAACAAAAATGGAGGGAAATCTTCTTAACTTATAAGCCTGTATGATGAATGGATCATCATCCTCGGCTCGGTTGGCCATTTTCTGCATTGATCTTAGGCAAAAAGCCTAAACTTAGTTAGGGTACTGGCGCAACACTAGATGTACTACTTCAAATTAATTTTTAATGCGAGAGAAGAAAGCTTCTACTAAATGCTTTCTATAGTATCTAAAACTTTTTATTTATGAATTAAGAAAATAATATATATATATATATATAATAAAATAAGTTATAAAATATGTAAATAATTAAAATTATGAAAACATAATTATTAACACTAATTAATAACTATATTAAAATTTATTTTTGTAGAAAGTAAAAAAAAATAAAAATAGATACACTTTTACCACCGAGCACTTTTTGAATTTGTTTCATTTAATTATATAGAAATACAATATATATTTATAAAAAATGCCCTTCTCTTATTCACGAGCTCTTTTCTTTTCTACAAAACCATGACTTTTTTTTATTAACAATGATTTTTTTTTAAAATAACACAATTAATAAAAAACATGAATAGATAATTTTAACATGAAAATATTAAGAAAAATAAATAAAAACTTAAAATAAAAAATATAACAAAATAGGTATTTTATTTGCATCGAATATATATGTGTAAAGTTTATAAAAATAAAATTCTACATATTAGGAGCATATATAATTAGTTATAAAATAATTGTTAATATTACTATAAAAATATTTTTGTAAAATTTAAATTAATGAAGTGTTATTTAAATAGAAAAAAAATCAAGCATACTTATTGGAAGGGGGGGGGGGGAAGCAAGATTCACCCTATAATTTAAAATATATATTTTTTTAAAAGTTGGACAACAAATCTTTTTGCTCTTGTTTTTCAAGGTGGTTAGACAACCTAAGCTTAATTATTATTATTTTTTTGCCTAAATCCACTGATAAAAAAAATCATTTGAATATGTGAAATAAGGTGAATCTTTAACACGTAGAAATAAAAAGTTATTTCTGTTTTTATGATAAATTAAATAAAAATATCAAAAGATAAGAATACTGAATAGTAAAAATATCAAAAAACATGAATACTAATGAGTAATATTCTAGTTACCTGCCTATATGTATGGTCATGATCCGTATATTATATGTCCTGTTTTATTTTATTTTGACATTCCATCATCAGAAAAAATAAAATTACAGTAAAGAGAATTAAAGAGCTTTAAAAAAAAAATATGTTAATCTGGATAATCATCTGTACAATTTTAAAAAGTAGTTCTCGAATATTAATTCAGGTATGGTTTTGTTTAATTATTTATAATTTCTTGATAATTCAAGATGAATAATTTCTATAGTATAAAATTATTAGTCGTAACAAATCGAACATACAAATTATACATGTAACCACTTCAAGATGTACGGTAAAAGTTACAGCGAACATATGGGGAGCAATAGCATACAATAATTACACAGCCACTGGTGAGGATACTGAGGACGGGACTCGATTTTCAGGAGGAATCTCAACAAATTCAGAGAGGATTGCTCGGAACTCATCGCCGGTCATAGTTTCCTTCTCCAGGAGGACTTCCACAATCTTATCAATTGCCTCACGGTTGTACCTTATGTGGCTCAACGCAATTTCATATGCACCGTCCGATATCCTCTTCACGGCGGCGTCAATGTCTTCCGCCAGCTTTTCCGACATGGAGTTCCTTGCCATCATTCTCATGATGACGTCAGCACTCTGTCCTCCAGAGTCCATGAGCGACCACGGGCCAATTTCAGACATCCCAAACGTGGTTACCATCTGTAGCAGGCCAGATTAATCATGCTCCTCGTTTCAATTAAATTGCTCCGATAAAATATACAAAAGGAAGTGTAGGGAAAAGACAGCAGATGTGACTTCAAATGTTTAGTTACCTGTTTGGCCAGACCGGTGATCTGCTGCAGATCACTAGCGGCCCCAGTAGTCACCTCGGACTCACCAAAGATCACCTCTTCGGCGGCTCTGCCACCCAAGCCACCAACTACTCTTGCAAAAAGTTGCTGCTTGGAGATCAAGGTTGGATCATCTGCAGGAATAAACCAGGTGAGACCCCGTGCCTGGCCTCGTGGAACGAGGGTGACTTTCTGAACTGGATCATGCCCTGGAGTCAAAGTTCTGAATAGAACAGTAAAGATCGTTATGGATGTTCTTTTTCCAACAAAGAAGATATCTCCACAAGAACATGTGATGATTACCTAGGTAGAGAGATGATTTTGGACTCACAAACATACAGGTGACCAAATGAAGGGAGTGATAACGAGGAAGAAGGATCAGCTTATCGTTAGTTTTCAGATTTTTCCTTTCCTTTTTTTTTTCTGATTTCAAATGTTCTGTAGGGGCTTTTGGCAAATAAGTCTCAGATGTAGAAGAGATTATAGCTTTAAAAAGGGTCGAAACTTTCCAAGAATAAATTTTTGAAAATCAATCTTCAATTGCGAAAGTAAAGTCAGGCCAATCAGGTGTCTTCATTCAAGCGACAATACAGATAAGTTTTTAGCTATGCATTTCATCACTGCCAAGTAAACTAGGATTGCATACAACATAGAGATGGAGCATCTCAAATTACCAATAACATGGCCACTAATGCCGGTCAAAAGTTTGGAAAACAAGGCTGGGCTTTAGGGTGCCAAGGGTCTGTCTACTCATATTCAAGATGAGAGTTTTTTCAAGCATCAATTTCTACTGCTATTGAGATTTTCTCAGATCTCGGTGTCATTTATATTGCTGGTTTCAGTTCTCCAAGATAAAGTTTTTATTACTCTTGACTGATTTGCCGGCCACAATTCTGCTACTCAACATGATATTACCATCAAATTGAGTTCCTGGCATTACTACTCAGTTCTAATCAGAATTACTCGATGACATTTTTTTTTTATAAAATAAGTTAGAACCAACTCCAGATTTGAGATTTAATGAGGTGAATTTCCATGAGAAAGAAACAGGCTATGATCTCACATACCCGCAAATGGCATGACCAACTTCATGGTATGCAACAAGACTTTTACTCTTTCCATCTGTCATTACTGTTCCTTCCATTCCAGCAACAATCCTATCAATCGAATCATCAATCTCTTTAGATGAAATTGCTGTCTTTCCACGCCGACCAGCTAGGATAGCTGCCTCATTCAAGAGGTTTGCAAGATCAGCCCCGCTGAAACCAGGTGTTCTCATGGCTACCACATTAAGAGACACATCAGCATCAAATTTCTTATTGCCAGCATGAACTTTCAGTATCTCTGTTCTTCCCCGTACATCAGGGACATCGACAGTCACCTGCATTAAAGCTTCATAATGAGGACTGCCCCAAAGAACAGCATGAAACCAGAACGAAAATGATAAAATATTCTTACCTGTCTATCAAACCGTCCTGGCCTCAACAAGGCAGAGTCAAGAATGTCCGCCCTGTTAGTCGCTGCAATAACAATGACGCCAGTATTACCCTCAAAACCATCCATTTCTGTCAGAAGCTGGTTAAGGGTCTGCTCTCTTTCATCATTTCCTCCGCCAATCCCAGCTCCTCTTTGCCTTCCCACGGCATCGATTTCATCCACAAATACAATGCAAGGAGCATTCTCTTTGGCCTTCTTGAAGAGATCCCGGACTCGAGAGGCACCAACACCAACAAACATCTCAACAAACTCAGAACCTGAAATGGAGAAAAATGGAACACCCGCTTCACCAGCAATTGCCTTGGCCAGAAGAGTCTTCCCAGTACCTGGAGGTCCAACAAGAAGAACACCTTTCGGAATGCGAGCCCCTACTGCAGTGAATCTCTCAGGCTTCTTGAGAAACTCCACTACCTCCACGAAATCCTGCTTTGCTTCATCCACTCCAGCAACATCATCAAATGTCACCCCAGTGTTTGGTTCCATTTGGAACTTGGCCTTAGATTGGCCGAGAGATAAGGGGGAACCAGGCCCACCCATTCCTCCTGATGAGCGTCGAGAAAGGAGGAACAGACCTCCAATTAAGATTAAAGGAAAAGCCAGATTCCCAATCAGGTTGAATAGCAGGGAACCAGAGTCCTCTTGAGCATTATGTGCTGCAAAGTCAATGTTCTTCTCTCTAAACTTTTGAAGCAGCTCTTGGCTGAGTCCTGGAAGTTGCACACGAACTCGCTGGACCCGGTTGCCCAATTAAGGGGAAACAGCCTCTATAATAGCAATGGTTCCATTCTCATAC
This sequence comes from Salix brachista, assembly GCA_009078335.1. Classification (NCBI taxonomy): domain Eukaryota; kingdom Viridiplantae; phylum Streptophyta; class Magnoliopsida; order Malpighiales; family Salicaceae; genus Salix; species Salix brachista. The sequence continues at coordinate 16,337,166 of CM018573.1, forward strand.
AAGTCAACCTTATTCACCCTCCCTTTATCCAAATACTCCAAAAATCTAGAGTAAGACATCCTTGAGGAAGAAACTTCTTGCTCATCAGCATTTGCTCTCCCGCCTCCCAGTAAAGCGGATCCACCCATTCCAACATTCCCGACCAAAACCTTCAGAAAACCCCTTCTTCCATCATGCCGCCTCTTGTCCAAAGCTGCCTTTACAGTCACATTTTTTGAGGTCTTATATGAAGGAGGAACATTAGTAGAAACTAAAAGATGACCGCGACTGAACAACTCCTTGGTCAAATTCCGTTTGGCATTACTGGTGGCTGGCAAACCGTTTCCAGCACGGCACGCTGCCATCTGGTAGCAGGCGAAAGAAATAACTGTAGTAATATTAGATAAAAACAACTCAGTTCTTGCTTTGTCGATAATTTTCGTTTCAAAATTGTTTTTCAAAATTGTTTAATTTTTAATATTAAAATCATAAGAATAAAAACAGTTAAAAAATATCAATTTAATAATTTTTTTGAAATAAAATATCCTTAACACAGAAGCACAATACTTCCAAACTCTACTGAATTTAGGGCTCTACCTCCATCCATATGAAAAAACAAAAGATAGGAAGGAATTGGAGAAGAAGTAGGAATAGCGTAGCGTACTATACTGTAACATACCTTGAAAGAAAGAAACGAAGGTTGGGAGAGGATTACTGGTGGTAGCAACTTGCTAATGGCTGGCTGCTAATACAAAAGTACAAAGCTCTCAGAGTTCCTTCATATATATAATTATATATTACTGGGAGGGGAGTGGAGGGGGTGAGAGGCGGAGTCGTTACGTGTTGGAGCAGATTTGGATGTGGTTGAGGAATGGTAGACGTGGCGCTGCTGATTCCCAGATATTTCTTTTCTTTCTTTGATTTTATGTGATTTTTATTTTTATTCATATGGTTTCAAAGGATTTGATGATATATACGGCTTTCAAAATGTGTTTGAAAATTATTTTTGAAAAGAAATAAATTATTTTTTATTTTAAATTAAAAATATTGATATTTTTAGATATTTTAATATGCTATTATCAAAATTGATTTTTAAAAGATTAAAAAATATCATATTAATATTTTTTAAAATAAAAAATACTTTAAAAAATAATTTCAATAACATTTCTAGACGCCCTAGAGTGACTTTCTGAACTATAAATTTGTATATTTGACATTTTATTACTTTTGTTGGAAATCAACTTCAATTTCCATTAAATTAATTTTTATTTTTCAAATTTTGAGTTTGATAGGCAATTGTTGGTGGTTTTGGAGGATGAGAGCATTACTGCATCACCACAAAATTGAAATATAGTGATCCAATTGCCCAGGTTGTGATTTTCAAAAATATTTTTGAGATTTTTCAAAATATTCAAATAAATTCCAGGTATTTCAAAAAATTTGAGATTTTCTCTCATATATTCCAAACAATTTTACATAATATCAGGTTGTATACTTACACTATAAAAATTCTCGTTATCTCCAGACTCCAAAAATAAATTGAAAAACTTTTAGGGTTATTTCCAAAATATATTTTACTTTATGGCATTTTTTTTTCCATTTTCTAATATTATTATGTAGACTTACACTATAATATTCAGACTCAATATAAAATATCTAATTTTCTCCAAAATTTTACAAAAAAAATCATTATTTCAAATAAATAAATAAATATTTTGTTTTCATGCATATGGTCAAATCCTGATATTTTTATGAGCATATTTTTACAAGCAACAAAATTATATTTTCCTCATGTTTTAAAATGCAAAAAAGTATATCGTAACTAATTTAAGATTATCTATTAGGATTTAGCCAAAATATCAAAAATCATTCATCAATCATTTTATTCTTTTTTTTATTTTAAAATATTAGGATTTAGTTGTAGAATTTAATATTCGAGAGAGTAAAAAAAACATTGTAGAGTAACTCCTCACATTTTAAAGATATAAAAAATAAAACAACGGTAAATTATGCGTTTTAAAATGGCTAAGTTCTGACCAACAGGGTAAAAATTTCCTCACGATCTAACTTGAACCTTAGAATAGCCAAACAAATAAAAATTCAACTTAGAAAAATAATCAAACAACAATACAATTTATTTTAGATAAAATATACTAAGAGTGATGTATTTTCTCTCATACAAAAAGCTCAATTACCTAAACTTTCATTGACCATTAGGTCTCTAATTAATCTTAATAATAGATAACAACTCCTGGAAATTATAATTACACCCCCAATCTCTTTTCCACATGTTTCAAGAGGCACACTAGCTATTCGTAGACGTCACGCAACCCGTGACAAGAAGTATTTTAGGCTTGTGCCTTCAGGGGTGTTTTTGTCTAAAATTATATTTTTAGACTTTTACTTTGAAATTTGCCTCATACCCTGCATCATAGGCTTGGTCTTGGTGATTATAGGTTTAAATCTTCAGCCCATCATTTAAATATTATTTTTAAGAGAGATTATTACAAAATACATGGAAACACCTTAGCTAATATTTGATAGAACCCATTAAAGATTCATAGTCGAAGCTTTTATCACCAATATGTGTATCTTATAAGACAAGCAACGATTACGAACCATTAAAATCCACAAGTGTAGGAAACACTGCAAGAGTCATCGATTTTGATGGTGTATTCATGGCGAGGCTTTGAAAGGAAGGGTGGGAAGCGAACCAGTAATTCACAGACACATTCCTCATCCAGATCATTCAGCCACCGGCAGCAATTATTTTCTCGAGCTCCTCCATGGCTATGCCCGTGCCTGTGCCCGTGGCTATTGTCATCATCCGCAGGGAAGACAGCTGTGGCGGTAGCTGGTGGTGCCGGAAGTAAACTTCCACACGCATAGTTCACCAGTGCAAGCTGTGAGACACATAGCGGGAGTTGAGGAGCAGGATTCAGCTGGCCATGAACGTCGAGCACAAGTGATAAGAAGAAGACGAAAAATGTAAGCACAAAATTTTTGAGATTCTCCATACGCGCCACAAATTGAATGTTTCTGAATCTGATATAAATTCTTGCCAGCCATGGCTTCCTTATATACTGATGCTCTGCACTCATAACCTTTTGTTTCTAGTAATCAGAGGGGGCGAGGCTGATTTGTTTAGGTGAGCATTAGAGAAGAGAACGGTTTCTGGAAAGTTACAGAATGGGCATTCGTTTTGCGTGATAAGCAGTTAGGTTTTATATTGTACAAGCATGGAAGATGGCTATTTGACTGGCAACCTTGTTCCTACCGGTGGAAACCATTTTATTCTATCAAGTAAGTCGCCGGTCAGAAGTTTTACGACGGAAATAGTTTGATCGTTGCTGCTCACCACTTCCCCGGTGGCTTATCAGAGGTTCATCTGTCATAGATTGCACGGTAGAGGATACTATCAACTGTAATTCTGTAATTACTATTTTACCTCTCAATATATTAAAATTTAAGTTTCATAGTTGATATTATCTAAATGTATATTTAAGGGTATTTAAGTCTTTTCTTGATACCGTTACAGAGTAAAAATAAATCAAACTCCTGAAATCTAGTTTAAATCTAATTATATTAAATAATAATGAGTAACATTTATTATTTACTGCATAGTCTATTTTATTTGCAAAACAAATTCCTGAAATTATTAAAGAGCTTTCTGCTAAGAGTTTTTTTTTTTTATAAAAAATATTATTATATTGTTTATTAATTGATACATTTATAAGAGTCAAGAGCTATTAATGTTTTACAGTTATTATAGTTTTTCTATTATATTATTTAATCAGTAAAAATATAATAATATAAATTGAATTTAGATTAAGAAATTAAAATAGGTTGAGAAATGCACTAGGACAAAGCACGCTACTAATAGTCGTTCAACCAGATATTTGATAATTCCACGCTTCCTTCTCCATGTGCTGTTGACAAGCTAGTGAATTATGCAAATAAATTGTTTTTTAAAATATTTTTATTTAAAAATTTATTAAAATAATATTTTTTTAATTTTTTAAAAAATATTTTTGACATTAGTATTGGATATTAATCCAATATTGAACCTATATGAAAATAATTATATGTTTGAGGACTATCAAACAAAATAAAGTCTAATTAAAAGTGATATCATAAGATTTTTTTAGGCAATTGAGTTTTTGGTATATTTAATAGGGCGTGAACTTTTAATATATAGAGATTAAAAAGTTATTTTTATTTTAATGATAGACTAAAATAAAAATACAAAAAGGTAACATTCTAGTTATCTATAATCCTATATATATAATCATAGTTCTCAGATTACACGTTCTATTTTACTCAATAAAGCCCAAAACAGAGAAATGAACATCATCATCATCATCATAATAATAATAATGGTAATAATAATTCTAAAAAATAATGGTAATATGGCACGTATGATAGAGTAGAATAAATAATTTTTAAATGAAATTTTTGCTTTAAACAGAGATTTAACCAGATAGTTGGTGGTGTCACCCCAATAGGATCCAAATCAAGGAAATAATTTTTCTTCCATGTTTCCGCACATAATATGAAATTTTCTTATAGTTTGAAATCAATAAAATACATGGAAACACAAGCATATAGTTATTGAATGATCCCATTATGGATAACCATTGATGTCAAAATTAATTAAGCCTAGAAAGTAGATAAATAAAACCCCTTTTATATATAAATTAAGTTGACTAAGATCTAATCATCACTTAATGAAGTTGTAGCCTCTTTAAAATTAGTCCTGTAGCCTTATTTTCAGTCCTTTAAAGAACCAAAAAGAAGAGAATTATCACACTTACAAGCATACAAATTTACAACCATAATCTTAATTTTATTAAGCAAAAAAATAATAATCTAAAACTTAGATTACATATGTATTTTTTACCTAAGTTATTCTCTAGAATACTCAAAGATGTGGACTTGTATAAAACTCACTTACAATCAGATTCAAATTCCTAAGTATCCAAGCTCAATTGATGTTTTCTTAACTCTGAAACACAAAATACAAATTTAAAATATAAACTTTAAGTTACAATCACATAAAAACAAGATAAAGAAATCTAATTTGATCTTCAATGTTGCTAATTTATTAAGAAAAAAAAGTTCAAATCAAGGTTGACATAGGGCCTAGATCTTTTCAAAACTTGAAAGGAACTCTTCTTGGACTTGGATTAAATGAATTAAATGATGATTTTTAAGTTTTATAGTCGTTCTTTGTCCCTCTAAATCCATTTTACTTTGTGTGCTGAACTAGCCAATTCAATGTCCTTTCAAGTCTCTTTGTCCTAACTCTTGTAATAAATACACTTAGCACTACTAATGAGTCATTGACATGATTATGCTTGATGTTGAGTTGATCCTGATTACTAACCTCATGAAAAGAGGAGAAATGAAATACCTTGTACTAAGTTAAAATAAGTTGTGCTGATAGAGAGAAGGGTGTTTGGTAGGTGCTCTTTAAGATGACATTTAGGCAGGTAATGGCCATTTCAATCATTGCCCCATTCTTCATTGCAATCATTTCTTAGGCCTTAATCTTCCCTTTGCAACCTCTCCTGCCACACTCTTCTACAATTGAACAAACTTGTCATTTATTTCAACCAATGGATCTCTTTAAATCAACTACCATCCTTAAGAGCTTCACCTAGCATCTCAATCGTAGACCCCCTTTTGGATGACATCTTAAATATTACTGAAAAATGAGCACTACTGCCAAAAAAAATACTCAATAAGATGATAACCATATTTAACTCTGTCTCTTTTAAATCAAATGGTAAAAAGTTGTGCGACATCAAGCAAACACATCGAAACACGACATCCGCCAGAAATAGAACACCTCCTGGCTTCACCAATTAGAACTTTAAACTATTCTCCATGCACACTAGTATAATGACCGTAAATCACAAGGTTATTATGTTGCAACTTATTTTCTAACCAAAGTGTTTGGGTAAATATGGAACAAGAACCAGAGGCAAGGGGTGTTCGGCTGCCTACCACAACTATTCTTTATGGCCTTGCACAATGTTATAAGCCTAATTACTTTCATTCCATAAGGGCAACACAACCTGAAAGACTAAGCATGATTGGAGTTGAATCCTGTTATGCATTCTCTAAACAACAATTTTATAATGAGACAAGAAAGGTGCAACAAGCATGCAAGTAGTTATGCAAGCATAGTAATTTGGACTTCAAAAACCCGAATTGGATGCGGCGCAAATATAGAAAAACTTGAGGCTATTAAGAAAATCTTTCTAATGTCTAAGATCATTATATATAAATCTATAATATTTATTTTTTAGTCCTTCAAGCTATATTACATGGGCAAAATCATTTTGACAGCAGGACTTGAGTAAACCCAGAAACTTAGAAGTCAAAAACTCAGTTGATTACACTGTTATTATGCACAACCGTGACACCCGTAAAGCCTTAGACATTTTCATAAAGTGGACAAAGGGGTACTTCTGCAACATAATGGAACTTATCCAGATTTTCTAAAACATATAAGCATTCGTGCACTTACCATGTGATTTTATATTAGTGTTGTGCATGATCTGAAATTCATATAAACGGTAAATAAAAACTTGCTAATTATCAATAGACAGAATATTTGGAAGCTGAATAGTACGAGATTAGAAAAAGCCTGTGTAGTTCATCAAACTATTACCTCTTGGGCACTCCATCCCCGACTATTTGCTTTAAAACAAAATCAAAGTCTCCTTGTCTCCTCAAATCATTTTCATTTTGAACTTCCTTGCACGGTACTTGCAAAGAAGAAAGACATCTAGGAACTCACATGAAATTTATCATGTTGTAACTCGCAAATGTTAGAATTAATTGGCTATGCAATCTCAAGCCATTACCACTGGCCATCATGACCAAGTCCAACCATTTAATTGCCATATATTCATGGAAGTCCAGAACCTTAATGAGATATTGAAAATCACACCATATGCGTCTAACTCGGGGAAGATTGTTCTTTATCATTATGCAGCAGCTCCTTTGCCTTAATTTCATTCCAGGATCAGGATAACTTGTCACAGCTATTACTTGACCTCTTGCCCTTCCAATTCCCTGCGGCTCTCTTGTTCATCGGTTTCCCCATCCCTCATTGCCATCAACACTCTGTCCTTCTTAACCTCTTCCCTTTGTGACTTCAACTGCTCCTGTCTCTCCTGCCACCCCTCTTCCAACAACTGAACAAACTTGTCCTTTATTTCAAGCAAGGGGTCCCTTTGAATCAACTCGCTGTTCTTATATGCTTCCCTTAGAATCGCAGTCTTAATCCCTCCTTTCAGTGACATGTAAAATATTCCCGAATGCCTGGTGAACACACTTGAAAATTCATTGGAGAACCTGTACTCGTCACTAAACTTCCCCAGTATGGGCACTGGAATCCTCTTAAACAACGAAAGCGATAGCAACTCATGGAGAACCCCAACAGTCCTCCTCTCCATTTCCTGTGAAGCTTGATCCAAGTGTGACACATCAACATATGGTGATATGTAATCAAGTTCCAACCAATCCCGGACCCACTCTCTCATCTCCTTCCTCAAGAAGAACCCCGGAGGAAGCTTATAGTAAAAATTAGGCCTCATACGAATTCCCGTCAACCTAAACTCGTCTTCAGCTCTTTGCTCGATTATTGATTTCGCAAACTCAGGATTCCATTCAACCAACTCAAGAAATGACTTTCCCTCTTCAGGAGGGCCAATTAGCCTAAAATAGTTTGGATAATGAGGTACCAAATTAACCAAAAAGTCATTAGGAAAACCAAATTCTCTCTTCACATGTACCAATTTATCCACACTAAGGACCTTATCCTTGGCCATCATCAGCAACTTACACAATTTCGAAACAATCCACCCCTCATTTTTCAAAACAATCCTTTTCTCTTCTTCAAAAAAATTCCTTAACCGATGGCTGACACGGACAAACCGGACAGGTTCTGTCTTGGGTTTGATTCGATCCTTGTAAACGTCAAAGAGGCCCGGGTTATTTTTAAGAAAAGTAGAAATTTTAACATTGAGGCGCAATCTCTCGCGCCTCTTTTCGAGATAAAGAAGTGGGATTACTTGACCCGGTTCGTTAAGGACCTCTTTGACAACTTTTGAGCAGATTTTGTATGTCTTATCTTGCTCAATGGCATGGTCTAGTTGAGGGTCCTTGCGCCACACAACTTTGAGGCTTGAAATGGGTTTGGCGAGGAGGTTGAACGCCGGGTTCATGAGAGATTTTTTATGCAACAAGTGCTTAGTACTAGTAGTATAAATGGAGGAGGTTTTGAAGAGCATACCTGCAGATGCGTGACTGATACGCCGACCAAAACCTACAGAGGAAGAAGATGTCCTATCTCTCCGCTTGTCACTCTGTCATCTACGACTACAAACTAGGGCTTTCTTCTAACTTAAGCCCGTAGGGGCACGTCGTTTTGTTATTGTGCTGTCTCTCTGCTTGCTTGATGAATGTTTTCGCGTATGGTTAAAATTGATATTTAAGGTATTTAAAAACAAATTAAAATATTTATTTTTAATTTTTTAAAAATATTTTTCATATCACTATATCTAAGATAAAAATACTTAAAAATGTTCTTTAAAGTAAAATAAAATTCATTTAAAAAAAAAACTTTTTAAAATTGTTATTGTCCTATCTCTATGCTTGCTTGGTGATTAAATGGCTTGTTTGATAGTGAAATTAAAATTGTTTTTGAGAATAATTTTTATTTAAAAATATATATTTTATATTTTAAAAAATTATTTTTGATATTAATATATCAAATGATTTAAAAGCATTAAAAAACTTAAATTAAAACAAAAAATAAAAATAACTTTTTAAAAAAAATTTCAACAATATTTTTAAAACATACCCTCCCCCTCACAACCACAGTCAACTACAAAATTAAAACAAAAGCCACACGCCGGATAAGAGGAACGGCTACGAAGCAGGATTACTGGTTCCAATAATTATTGGCAATCATCCATCCTCTTATTGAACAAACTAATGTCTGAAGAACAATCATCCATCCTGTTTTTGTGTGCTTTCCCAAGAACACAGTACGAGTTTAAGCAACAACAATAATGATAAAAAAGGAATTGCCCAATTAATACAAGCACCAAGGCCACGGTTCCTTCATCAGCAATTCCTGGAAGCTAGGAATATTTTTATGCAGATAGAATCCAAGCAATAAAAGGAAAAACCACAATAATACTCAATGGTATCTCTAGCTGTATCATTTTGGATCACGAAGAAGACAAGACAGAATCATTCATTAAGACGAGACATCATTCTGGGGTCAATAGTGATCATAACAGAGCTTTATATATAAGCAAACATTTTCAGGTCATTTCCGCTACCAAGTTCATATAAATGCAGCAGCAGCTAGATTTTCAATGAAAATACAGACCACTTGTTTAAATAAAACCTACTCAAAGTACATAATGCAGTGTGTTAATAAAAACATTATTACCATCATAAGATGACACTTGTTTAAATAATACCATCTCCGTTCGGTGAAAACTATACAGCCACCATGCGAATCTCTTTCACAAATGCCCAAGACAAAAGTACTCGGTGGTGCAAAACAAAGGCATCATCTCCCCCGATTAAGAGTCTTGGGGAGCCTCGAATCTTGTTGGAGTGTCAATGCCCATCATACAGCAAAGGCCTGATATCAAAATGATAAGCAAAACAATCCCCTGGCACATCACAAGCAACCACAATATCAGGACTACTTCATAAACATGGTGATATAGTAGCATAGATAAACAGAAGAAGTTCATGCATAAGATTAGGAGCCGCCAAGTTTATAAAAAGTTATTTGGACTGCTTGCATACTCACGAAAAAAACAGCACAAAGAAAAAGGGAAGAGAAAAAACCTCCCCTTTAAGCTAAAGTAATTCTACAATAATGCTGAATCAACTTCACATTAAGCTTCGGAGAATCAAGAATCTATGAATTCATAGAAGAAGCTAAAACTGCAAGGGTAGCTTTAAATACCATGAACTCACTGGAGACTGACTAGAGAGGGAAGAATTAGGCCACTCAAATATCTTCTTAGATTTCAAAGGAGATTTTTGACTTTTAAATCCAGCACTTAGTCTTGGGCCTAATTTTTGATACCAGGGATTGTTGATGACTAATATTTAATTTAGCTTCCAAACTCTACTTTTATTGCCACTAATAGAGCCACAACAGGTAATAAATTTAGAAATGGTCATAGAACCGTTTAGCTGGTTATGTTTGGGGAATAATAGAAGAATTCTCCTTTGAGGCTTTTCTTTCAGGTGTATTATAGTGGGATGACAAGATGACATAGAATTAAGTTATATTGGCCAATCCACTCGTTAGACTTTATTCTGTTTCTCCATTATTTCTTCTAGTCCAGGATGGTATTGCTCTTGTAATCACCTTAGTAATACTTGAGAACCATGTGCCTGTGGGTGTTTGCTCAATAATTCAATTAAAAAAAGAAAAATCTTCAAAGACATGCGATGGAGAAAATCAAAATCTCCTGATGACTACTAGAAGTTTACCATTCAAAATCAGGTCATCACCAATGACCACAGCCAATATGATATACCAAACTGTCTCTATATTCAACTGAGAGATGGAGAGAGAGAAAAGCACTATCATGAATAAAGCATACAGATGAAAGGCTAACACGGAAACTCACAACTAAAACTCCTTCCAGAAGGGATGATTTGATTTGGCAAACTTCATCGCAGTGTGTGAAATTCATTGAAGCATTTCCTGCAGCACTTTCAGCAAGAAACCTTTCTAGTTCTTGATGATAAGGAAGCTGGATTGATCGGAAGGGATCTGAAACATAGAGAGCAGAATATTTTGCCCCCAAAATCTCCACAGAGCTGATGAGCTCAGAGAAAATTTCACCTGCATATATCCAGTTAATATATATATGTTTGAGCATTTCCTTGGCAAAGACATAACTTTGAACAAACAGTTTTTAACTCAACACACTTTCACTTTGTGGTTGGTCAAGTCCTTTCATTGAATTAGAGCCTTCATAACAGAATACAACCAGGTCAGTATGGCCACTAGGCCTCTTCTCCATCCTTGAAGCCAGATAGTCCTGCATGTTAGTAATGGTCAAGAAAGTAAGAGGTCTATCATACACCACCAAAATTCCATAACTGAGCATCAAATATTTTAATTTCATTTACATTGATGGCGTGCAGGTTTGCAAGCTTTTGAAAGTTTTCACCCTCCACAGAACATGACTGAAAAAGCAACATTACTGGTTCCTAAATCCTGCCCACAAGCTTCTGCAAACCCAGAAACCAATGAATTCTCCATTGCCTCCTCTGAAGCAGCAACATAAGGAAATGCCATGGAAAAATTGGACTTGGTATAAGAAACCTGTTCAGAGTAGGAATGCTGACTATCAGAACAAAAACAGGCAGGGCTACTGCAGTTTCTGCAAATCAGGGTCTGTTGATTTCAATTAAGAAACCATTACAAAATAGTTAGAGAAGCTTTGGTTACCTTGAGCAAGTTCACAAGAGCTGAATCTGTGTTTTTGTTTGTAGAAACATCAGTGGAAAGCAGCTGTACAAGACAAAAGGTGTGCAATTAAGGTTTGGGCCTTTAAAAATAGCAAAAAAGTCGCAACATATTGCATTGCCAATGAGATATCAAATTAGCAAAGTGCAAAGTTATCAACATAGACCCGATAACATGCAACCAGAACCTAGTGTGGTTGCATAATACTGCAATAAAATTACCATATGAACAACATAAGAAAATAGTCCCTGCAGCATGTTCACTAGATCAGGCCTATGGAAATAAAAATTGTTATTGAACTCATGCAGTGTCAACACACTTGACCTATGACAAGCCCCAAAGTTCTTACCCCCCTGCCAACAAAGACAAGCGCCAGATCCATGGACTGCTGAACTTTCTTTTCTGAGCACTACAAGGGACAAAAATGAATAAGGAATTTCACATCTTTATGATTCTTTTGAAGAAAATGTGTTTGAATTTATATTGCAGAAATTTTTTGCAACAATCTATCAGCATAAAGGAGAACTTAGTACCAGTAAGTTTGACCAGCCTCCTTCAGACAGAACCGACCTGGCAAGATCTTTTGAACAAATGGTCTGATAATTCACTACTTCAGTCATTCTGTTGTTGAAAAACCCGTGATCAGAATCTAACATATTTAAAGATTTCACTGACAGAAGAATATGCAGCAAAGGTGTAGTATTTAGTTGTATTAGCATAATAATACTAAATACATATCCCATAGTTGATTCCAATAGGCGGCACATCAAACAAACAGATAAATATAATAGAAGATGCATATCCCATATGCGGAAGCAGTTGTATTAGCGTTTCATTGAGGTTTATGGGATGAATTAATCTTCACTTCTTTTTTTTTTCGGGAATTTTTTTACTGCTGCATGAATTTCAATTAAATTGACTGTACTATCCAGCAGATTACCATGGAAAAATATAAAAACTGAAAAGGGAAGCATATACCTAACTTAAAGAGCTAATGAGATATCAAAATGGTGTTTTATAATTTGGGTCAGTTTTGTTATGTAAAATAAGATAGTGTACTGATATTGATGATGAGACAGTGCCAATTTATCATGGCAAGAATTTCAAGCAAAACAGGTAATTGGTTTAAATTGGAAAATGAGAGGCAAATGGTAAAGGTAAGGAAAAAGTAGATACATACTGATGATGAGGATGGTGAGGAGACCAGAGAAAAGCTGGGACAGTAGTCGATGGTGGAGAAGAAGCGTGCAAGAATGAAAGGCAAGATGCAGCAGCAACCACCGTTAACCACAATATCGCAGCAACACCTCTCATTCTCATTGTCGACAAATCCATTCTTCTTCGTTTAACAGCAAAATCATTAAAGCATATTAACCTTTGCAAAATAATAATAATAATAACAATAATCCATCCAACAGAAACAATCAGCAAATTTGTAATCAAATTGATATGAAAACGATACAAGTCAAAACAATAATAGTAGTAAGCATGAAATGAATTAACACACCATAGCAAAAGATATGTATGTATGTACACATAATCAAAATAGTGATGGATGGATGTAAAGAGAATGAAAATCACTTCTTTCTACCTGTTATTACTAAAAAACAGATCCTCTGTGTCGCGACGGCGAATTTTCTACGCGCTTCGCGCCCCGCCATCTCCCCTTTGATTCTGGGGGAGACAACGACGCGCGGTGAAATGGGGGTTGTTTATAGTCGTAAAATTTACGACTATAATTATTAGGAGTCGCCACCTAGTATTAAGGTCACTAGGAACCTATTGGTCTGCGAGAGTCTAGTTAAGGGGACTTGTTGTGCAAGGGGAAGACGCATCACCCCCAGTGCACCCTACCTAAGGTAAGCTGCATTGTTGTTTGATTGTTTTTCTAAGTTAAAATATTTACACTGCATTTTCAAAAATACATTTTTTTTTGTCTGCGGGTGTACTTTACAATGTAATTTTACACACCACAGTTATAAGTTTTTTTATCTACGGATGTACTTTACAATGTAATTTTACACCGTAGTAAAAGAATTTATCTGCGGGTGTATTTTACAATGTAAATTTACACCCTGACAGATGAAACAAAAATATTTATAATTATTTTTGATATTTTGGCCAAATTCCAATGGATAATCGCAAACTGGTTACGATATCCAAATTTTCGTTTTAAAAATATGGAAAAATATGCAACATATTTTTTATGAGAAATACAATGAGGAAAGTTTTGGAATCCGGCCGTATGCACAAAAAACAAATACATTTTTTATATTTTTGAATTTTTTTGTAATAACAATAGTGGCAAAAAAAATACATTTTTTTTTGTCAATTTGTATTTTTTATTTTATTTTTTCTGGGCTGGGCTGTCAGCCGCAGTGGGCTAACAGCCCACCCTGAGTGGGCGGGGCTTCCAGCCCTCACGGGCTGGAAGCCCAAAAGGCTGTGGCTGGGCTGTCAGCCACAGTGGGCTGACAGCCCAGTCTTAGTGGGCTGGGCTTCCAGTCCTCATGGGCTGGAAGCCCAAAAGGCTGTGGCGTTTGGGCCGGGCACAAAGCCCGGCCCGTCCCCTCAGGCCCAGCCTGCATGCACAGTGGGACGCAAATCACGTCCCACTGCGCATGCAGCGAGCTGGAGGAAGAAGACGATGAATAGGGGGTGTTTTTCGAGTGTGATGAAATGTGTACCTGCTAGCACCGTTGGGTAGAGGAGCTCGAGGTGATGATTCCTGTCGTGGTGGCGTCGTCAACGGTGGCCTGTGGTGGCCGGTGGGAGCTTCCAAAGTCGCCGGGCTTTATGTTGCAGTGGCTGCAACTGTCGTTGTGGCTTCGCCTGAGAGTTTAGTTCAGTTTCTGGCGTCGAGGGGAGGTTAACGGAGGTGACTAGGGTGGTTTTAGGTGACTGGATCGCCTTTAATGGTGGAGAGAGAGAGAGAGCTCGTCGGAGCTGTTTTCTTAGAGAGAGAGAGAGGGGCCTGTAGACCGAGAGAGAGAGAAGAAGAAGGACTGGTCGTCGGGAAGATGATGGTGAGGGTGTTTCTCCGTGTGATTTTCTCTTCTTCTCCCGTTTGTTTCCTGAGAAATTTCAGAATTTCTTCCCTGTTTTTCTCTCGTTCCTCTTCTCTGGTTTTCTCTCTTTTTCTCTCCCTTTTCTCCTCTGTTTATCTTCTGTTCTCCCCCGATTTTCACGTAACTCCCCCCCTATTTATAGGGGACCGGGGCGCTCCTCATGCACATTGCATGAGGGCTGAGGGCTGTGCCTCTGCATTTGCAGAGGGCTGAGGGATGCAGCACCGTGTTCTGCCTCTGCAAATTCAGGTTGCAGAGCTGTGGGTTGCCTCTGCAAAGAATTTGCAGAGGCAGTGGGTTGTCGAGTTATGCTTTGCACTGTTCCAGTATCGAAACAGTGCAACACATGCAATCTTGTTTTTTTGGAAAATTGCAATTTGGTCCTTCAATGTTTGATTGGTTCAATTGCATCCCCGATTAGTTTTAAACTTTTAATTTTATGCAATTGTATCCCCGTCAAAATTTCAACAGCAACCTTAAATGTGCGCGCCCTTTTTATTTTGGTCTTTGGTTTCCGATTTCCACGATTTAACCCTTAAGTGACCGTTAGACTCTTAATTCGTTCAATTTGGCCCCTGATTTCGCATAATTGACTTAAAAATTCAAATCGGTCTCCGAAAATTCCTTTCTCATCAATTGAGCCCGAATTAAATTCAAGAAGTTGATTTCTCATTGACTAAGCCCTTAATAAAATTAATTTGACCAATTTAAAGTATAATTAAGTCCTTGCACTTAATTAAATCCTTCGATTGGACCTTAAATTAATTCCCGATCATAATTACACTTTAAATTTGTTGACGATTAAATCGAATCAACCCATAAAAAATATAATTATGTCGTTTAACTTAGTTTTTACACAGATTCATCCAACGATAAATTATTTTTGCCTTAAATCTGTATTTTTCTCTTTTTTTGGAACCAAAGAGATACGATTGGACTCGCGACAACAACCAAAATTTTTAGATTGATTTTTCTACCCACGCCGGCTCTTTTTATTTTATTTTTGTTATTTTTATTTTATTTTGGGGAGTAACCCAAAAATTGGGTTACGACACTCTGGTTCGTCGAGATTAATAGAAAATCCTCTCTCTCACACACACGCACTCAATCGAGATCCAGAACTTTTATTTTTTATTTTCTCGAATAAAATAAAATCGATAAAACGGATTGATTTGACGAAGGAACGAAGGAAGGGGCGTGTATACAAAGAGACAAACTCACTTACTAGATCCATTGGCATGGAGCATGGGATGTGAATCCCATTCTTTATAAAGCCCACGACACACTCTTTGATCCTTATAAGAAGCCCCTTTCAGCCCTCAATTAATAATATTGTTTCTGGCTAAAACAGAATGATATTTTTCCACTTGATTCTCGTATTGTCCCACAGCCCAGCCCATACAGGTAGTGGCATAGGTTAGATTTACGGTTTGCTCAATGGATCCAACACTTCATAGCTGACTAATTACACGCTTAACCGCATTTAGCCTCGGATTAGATTTTATTTCACTGAAAAACTTTATAAAAAGTGTTTTTATATTTTCTGTAGTTAAAAAAAAGATTAAGTTAAAATCAAGATGTTTATATATACATGCAATTAATTAAATTGGGAATTATGTGTGCTAATACATAAATAAAAACACATATGATAACTAAAAAGTATATCTTTTAAATATTATCTTAAAATAAAAGTAAATATTTTAAAAAATAAATTTCATCAATACAAGAGATAAAAAAAATAGATGAATCAAAAAAAAATTAAATGCATAACCAAACAAAAATTTCGTTTAACATATGCTCTCTAAACAAAATAAAAGTAAAATAGGTATTAATATAAATGAAAAAATAACATATATATAAAAAAGAGATTTTGTCAACTAAATATAAAAATTAGGATTTGATATTTACAATATGGGAATGGAAGTAAAAGCACAGAAAATTCTAAAAAAATAAGAGTTCAAGAGGTGAATAAAATTTTAATAGAGATGGATTGTGAGCAAAGAAGGGTATTGGGGTATAAATACTTAAAATTTGATGTCGTGGTTAAAAATAAATATATAGACAGGAGAAATAACACCTAAATACCATTAAAAAAAAATACCATTTAAGAAACAAAATGAGAATTTGAAAAATTATGGTTGTATAAATGTTTTGTTATGATTGACCATGAAAGAGGGGGAAAGTGGAAAAACTTCATTTTTCTTGAAAATCCTAGAGAAAAACAATAAAGAGAAGAGAGTTAGCGATGCTAAAGGATTTAAACAACAAAATCTCTTAGATTTAGAGTGTTTTTTAGTAAAAGAATTGGGAGATAGAGCAAGGAAAAAGGTAATAAACATTAAGAAATGATGAAAAATAAAATATCTTAATTTGTTATTATTGCATAGGAACCTTTAAAATGAAATTTCTCTCGGTAATTGGTTAGAATATATATTTATAGGAAGGGGAATATGATGAACCTTGTGTGTCAAGTGAAATGCTAGAGAAATCAATGTTTTTCACTATTATTATTATTTTGTTATATTCATATATGCATGCTATTCAAGACACTGAAATTTTTCTTGTTTTACATTCAACCATGGGGGCTACAAACTAGTGATTGCCAATAATATGATATTAAATCAGCTGGACTCAAATTTGTTTTAATTGAACCTTTGAAAAAAATCAATTTAGATATGTAGGGATTGATCTAGTTTTGAAACAGAACAATCTGAAAGAACTCCAAGTTCAAAAGATGCAATTTCTATCAATTCAAATTCAAAGATTGCAAGAGTATTGATGCTACATACCTCTTGCAAAGTTGGTGACATATCGCGATCCATTGTAGAAAACGAACCACATCAGCACGATCACCAGAATATCTGTCAATGTTAAGGAGCTCACAAACTCGAGTTCAATATTCAAAATGAATTAAGACAGAAAGATGAAACAAAAAGGATCTATCTGATGAGGATACTGAAAAGGTAACGCTCCCACCAATCCAACATGAAAAGACCGAAAGTGACATTATAGAGGTAGATCTTACGTTGAACCCAGTTCATTGCTCTTGAACCTGAAAAAAAATACAGATTTGTTGGAAACGAAAGACCTGAATAAGGCCTGTTGAGATCTCTAAAATGAAACACAAGAATCCCTAAAAAATATTGAAACCCTAAGCCTAATTATTTTTAATTGAAAAAAATAATTACTAATCGAAGATCTCGAAAAAGGAACAAAAAGAGAAACTATTTTGCGTTAAATAAAATACTTATGAGAGAGATAGTACCTGAGGGAGTAATTGCAAAAAGAAGAACATTTCAGAGAAAAAGTTTCCTACCGCGGAGCTTTCTTGAAAGTTTCCTTGGTGAAGTCACAGGCTGTTACGATTGAGGTAGTCGTGTTTGGAAGCTGCAAAGTTATTGTAGAGAACTTAATGATAAAAGAAAATAATAAAAAAATAATTAATTAAAAAAGAAGAAGATAGATATGTGGTCGCCGTCGCCGGGCCCTTTTGGGCAACCTTTCAAAACAATCCTCTTCTCTTCTTCAAAAAAATTCCTTAACCGATGGCTGACACGGACAAACCGGACAGGTTCTGTCTTGGGTTTGATTTTTTATGCAACAAGTGCTTAGTACTAGTAGTATAAATGGAGGAGGTTTTGAAGAGCATACCTGCAAATGTGTGACTGGTAGGCCGACCAAAACCTACAGAGGAAGAAGATGCCCTAACTCTCCGCTTGTCACTCTGTCATTTACGACTACAAACTAGGGCTTTCTTCTAACTTAAGCCCAAACGCTATTAAATTATTAAATGATTTTTTATATTTATTTTTTATTAAATTATTTTTGATATTAATATATCAAATGATTTAAAAACATTAAAAATCTTAAATTAAAACAAAAAATAAAAATATTTTTTTAAAAAAAAATTCAATAATATTTTTAAAACATACCCTCCTCCTCACAACCACAGTCAACTACAAATAGCCAAAGCCAATCCCTTCCTCTTCTCTCCTAAGTTAACCACATCCACCTCTTCTGTCTCGTTGTCGCTCTCTGCATCCGGTCCAGTTCGTAAACGCAAGGTGAATGCATTTGCTTATAATCATAATTACTCAATTTGATATAACTATTTAAAAAAAAAAAAAATGTTCTTAATTATTTTTTTACAAGCCGGAAGAACGTTAGGTTTTTTTTTTATATTATTAATGTACTTATTTTTTTCGGAAGAAGTAGTTCTTTTTTCATGTTTCTTTTTTAATTGCTTGCAGGTTATTGCTGTTTAATAATAGTAATAATATGGGTTTCAAAACAGTTTATAAATGCTTGATGGATGTATTCCCTCAGGTATATCTTCCCTCCCAGTCTCATTTTTCCATTGATTACTCTCCTTTTGATCTTCAATCCCTTTAGGTTAGATGATAACTAATTTATTATTACTGTTACGGAGTGTAATTGCCCCATTCTTTGCGGATTTGGTTCATGATCGTGTGAAATGGTTGTGATTAAGGCTTTTTTTTTTGTATGATGACTGTACTTTCCAACTCTTAGGAAGTTGTATTGTTTTACCATGAATTGAGAATCCCATTTAATTCCATTGCGTGAAGCATTAAATTTGTGAATTGAAATTTTTTCCCTCTTTTTTGGCTCAAGTCTCGAGCAGGTTGTCGAGTTTTTACTCTCATTTCTCATTGTTGTTGATGTTGTTTCTGAGTGAGGTGTTTTTGTTGGTTAAATTCGTCTTGCTTAGGTTGATACACGAATTCTGAAGGCAGTTGCTATTGAACATTCGAAAGATGCTGGCGTAGCAGTTGAAGTTGTTCTTTCTGAAGTTCTTCCTTTTCTTACCAGGCAGTCTGCTGTGCCTATTCCTCGATGCGTGAATACCGCCCCAATTTCAGATGGAGAAGGTTTAGTTGAGCCTCATATCTGCTTGACAATATTTTTAACTATGTTTATTAAAATAAAACTGGTTTTTTTGTTTCTTTATTCTCAATTCAATGATGATGTTATGACTTTTCAAGCATGTTTATGTGCAGCTGAACATGAGGAACAAGTAACTGGGTTGAGACATCGACAGGTTAGATTGGTGAGAAGTGCGGGATCTTCTTCTGAACCCAGATCAACAGCTGAAAAAGATTCCAGGAAAGCTGATCTCAGTGGTATTCTTGGTAGTGATTCAACTCATCAAGAAAAGAGGCAGGATCAACCTATGGTTGTATCTTCTGATGCAAATGCTAACACCAATCAATCGCTAGGGCATATTGAAAGTGAGGAATTGATATTGGTTGGAGAGCCTCAACGCCAAGAAGAGAAGCCCGGGTCAATTCAGACATCAAAAGAAGTTTCAAATACTTTGATGCAGGGGATCTATACTGATCACAGTCAAGCCTTTGATTCCCAAAACAGGGTTCCATCATCTATGGATCATTGCGTAGACATTAGCATCAGAGTTGGGCATGAGCAGATTCCCCTAGTTATGCCAATTAGTTTGGTAAAGGAAAGTAGTGATTTAAGTGGCAGATTGGCTGATTCTCACAGTCAATGGAAAGATTTTGATGGTCCCGAGGATGATGGGTTTGATATGGTTACCCATCGAAAAAGCTCTCTGGGAGAATCTTGTGCAGATAGCATTGCAACAGATGTAAATAATTCCGTGGCTGAACAGATGCCAGATTCTGCAGAAGGTGGTCTTCATTCAGCTTTTTGTGGCATTTCCATTTATGATTTTGAAAATATGAACTCCAATCAATGTACAAAAATTGAACTTATTGAAGAGACTGTCAAAGCTGCTAAAGATAACAAGGTATTGCCAACCTTGAATTTTATTTTTGGTTTGAATCACAAAATTTAGCACTTGGAACATATGTGTACAATATGCATCTACTAGTCATGGGAGTAATTTATTATTTCTTGTTGCTTTACTTGTAACTAAAACAATTAAATGTGTTATCCTCTCATGCTGTCTTGTTTTAGTTAGTTGTTCAAATTAAGCAAACATGAAGGTTATATTTACATAAAATTTGAAGATATTTCTTTTCTGTACAGGATTGAGATTGAGATTCTTCATAATCTACAAATCCAAATCAATTATAATACACTTTTGTAATTTGTTGCAGAAAACCTTGTTTTCAGCTATGGAATCGGTTATGAACATGATGAAAAAGGTCGAACTTCAAGAGAAAGCTGCAGAACAAGCAAAAGAAGAAGCTGCTGGGAGGAGTTTTGACATTCTAGTCAAGGTGGAGGAACTGAAACAGATGCTTGCTCATGAAAAAGAGGCAAATGACATGGTAGGAATGTAATATTGTATCTAATCACTGGTTGTGGATTATAGTCCTTTAATTTTAATTGTGTTTCTTTTGGTGATGATGTGATTATGTTTGTAGCATGCTGGAGAAGTTTATGGGGAGAAGGCAATTCTGGCAACTGAAGTGAGGGAATTGCAGGCTCGATTACTTAGCTTGTCAGATGAAAGAGATAATGCTTTAGCGATTCTTGATGAGGTATTGGCCTTCTTATAATTTGATTGTGTATCTCTGCTTTACATTTTTTTCACGGGTGTCCTTTTGATATTTTGTTGGGGAGGTATCCTTTATAATTCTATAGTATGCTTTTCTTTTGCCGACCTGTGTCTACATGCTACACTGTAATTATTATTCTTTCGTAAGAAAATTGTTGGTTTACTAATGTAATTCAAGTGACAGATCACATATTTGTAATTTTATTGTTTTTAACTTTGAAAGGAAATTTTGTATAGATGCGTCAAACCCTTGAATCACGACTAGATGCAGCAGAGAAGCTAAGGAAAGCAGCTGAGTTGGAGAAGCTGGAAAAGGAGGAGACTGCACGAAATGCTCTTGCTGAGCAAGAAGTATTAATGGATAAGGTGGTGCAAGAGTCAAAAACTCTAAAAAAGGAGGCGGAAGAGAATGCTAAGGTAGACACTAATTTCCCTGTCACTGAGTATTTTAGGGTCACTATCAAATTAAACAATGACTACTATTTGACTAGTCCCTTCAATTTGATTTATTGCAGCTGCGGGAGTTTCTTGTGGACCATGGTTGTGTTGTTGATACATTGCAGTAAGTCTTAAGGTTTTTTGTCGGTAATAGTTTTTTCGTTGGTAATAATGGTATCTCAAGGTTGCAGAAAATTTGTTGTCCTTCGTATTTCCTCCTATTATGTATCCTGCTATCTCTTTTTCCTACATATTTGTGGCTGTCGTTGCTAATTACTTCCCTTGTTGGGAAAATAACACTTTTCTGCTCATTCTCTGTTAATGCCTCATATGTACCTTTTTTTGGGGGGGATGCTGAAAAGATTAAAGTTAAGATATACTTTGCCATCTGTGCTTTTGCAGGGGAGAAATATCTGTTATTTGTCTGGATGTAAAACTGCTGAAAGAGAAATTGAACGAGCATGTTCCACTAAGCAAATCTGTTTCCTCCAGCCAGACTAGTTGCATTTTAGCCTCATCAGGTTTATCCTGTAAAAGCATGGCATCCTATCTGGCTCCTGCACTAGGCGACCCATCAGAGTGTCCAAAAGAGCCGAGCCCCACATGCTCGGTCGATGCTCAATCACTGAAGTCACTTCCTCAAGTGGTGGAAAAATATTTCTCTAATGAGAAACAGCTTTCGGATGATGGATGGGGTTTCATGGAAGAGTGGCCATGAAAGCTGAAGTTGAGCACTGTAAATGGTTAAATAAAGAGTGTAGTTACAGGGTATGTATAGTGTAGCATTCACGATTCTGATTTTAGATTGTTAGGTGATTTTATCATATTCTCTAGTTTACTGCTGAAGTTAATTTTTGTAGCATCCCGCATTTGATTGCTAGTTTATAATGCTTGAGTTTATGCAAATTCATTTCGTTATGGTCTGAAGAATTCGTATATATTTTCAGAGCAATTCATATTTTTTTGTTGCTGATATTTCAATTCATGACACATTCTAGTTAACCTTAACAAGCACACGAAATTTTTAAAAACCAGGTTCATGTGCTGAAAAGTGGTGGGGGTAATGCAAAACGAAAACCTATGTCGAGCACACGCATGGGGATATTATTGTCAATTGCTGGGTTGCGGTTAGATCAATTATTGTTTCAATATAAAAATATTCAAACATTACTAGCATTTTTTATAAAAAAAAATATATTTAATCATCGATTGAAAATAATATGATGTATATTGGACAGTGTTTTTTATATATATATAATTATATAATATTAATATGGTAACATATTAGATGTTATTTATTTTTTAAATATTGAGACTGATATATTAGATCAATATTGGTCAACCTATTAAATTTGTGATTCAATAATGTGATCATAATAATTTTATAATAAACAAATTTAAATATCAATTTCTAATCAATAAAAATAATATTTAAGAAGCCAAGTTCAAACAAATTAAATATTGAAAGAAAAAATCACAAAAATATCAAATAAAAAAACCCAAGTCAAGCTCTCGCAAACTAGGTCAAGTGACCGAGAGAATAAAAAGAAAATAAAATAAAAATTACAATGCTCAAATTATAAATTATCTAATGTTGAAGGTTGAAATTGAATATATATATTAAAAAAAAATAAAGAATGAGTTGTTGGAAGGTAAAATTGAAAGAAAAAAAAACTAAGTCAACCTAGATCAATATGCCAAATCTACGATAAGAGTTATGAGATCAGAATAAACTCATTTAAAGCAAATTGAAAAAAAAAATATTTGACAAAAAAGAAGAAAATTAACTGGAGTTAACCTATGAAACTCATAACCCAGGTCATTAGATCGAAATTGCTAAAAGATGAAATTGAAAAAAAAAAGCTTTATAAAAAAGTGGAAAAAAAATAACTTGAGTCAATTTAGGTTATGTCAAACTTGTAATATAGGTCATCAAATAAAAACAAATTATAAAGACTAATTTTCAATAAATCCAATAATGAAGAATAAAAATAAAAATAATCAGAGTCAACCCAAATTAATCTTCAATAGAAAACAAATTGAAATAGACTACAAATCACAATTCTCAACCAGGCAAGTGTTAAAAAATAAAAATGAAAAACAAAATTGATTAAAAAAGAATAAAAAAACAACTTGAGTCAATTTAGATAATCTGCTAAACTAGTAACTTAAATCATAAGACAGGGATAACCTTATAGAAGTTAAACGAAAACAAATCACAAAGCTTCATTCCCAATTTACCTGATATTGATGGATTAAATTGAGAAAAAAATGAATTACAAAAAGGAAAGTAAATTTAAGTCAACCAATTTAACTCATTAAACCTATAATATTAGAATAACTATATAAAAGTAAAATAACAAAAATATGAAGATCATTCCCAATAAAATGTAATGTTGAAGGATTTAATTTAAATTATAAAATTGATTAAAAAAGATTTTACTTATTGTTTTATACAATATGAACATTATATATATATATATATATATATATATATATATATATATTCTCTAATTTTAGCTATAATAATTAAAAATAATTTTAGTTGTATTATATAAAAAAAGTATTGTTATATTCTTTCTTTCTAAAATAGGAAAAACAATTATATTTTTGCACTAATTAATCTAACAACGACATCCACTAATATAATATCAATCATTAAACAACACTTAACAACCATCCCATAACCCACTGCATTCAACATACTGTTCGGGAGTGTGGTTGAAATTATTTTTAAAAATATATTTATTAAAATAACTTGTTTTTTTTTAAATTATTTTTTATATCAACATATAAAAATGATCTAAAAATATTAATTTTTTTTAATTTAAATTAAAAATTTAAAATAAATAACAATCCATAACAATACTTTGACCAATTAGCCTCCTCACCGTCCCATACACCCAACAGTCATCATCATCACCATTTACTCACAATCATATTATGAATCACCACCAACACACCAACCCAAATAACTCACCATCACTATCGCAACGAACCTAGCAGATCAACTTAGCAGTTATAAATATTTACAAAGCTAGCATTTTGAGTTATAAAAATAATAAATAAATAAAGGTAGCATTTTGAATAGATGAGCTTTGCAGTCCTTAAAATTTGCAAAGGCAACAGATAAAAATAAAGTATAAAACAAAAGCCATCCAAACCAGAGACGGATCTCTCTGTCATCATTGAACACACCTTCACTTCACTCTTATTGGTGACTCGGACTTTCTCTCTCTCGTTTGTTCTCTGAACTCATTTCAATGAATAGTCCTTCATAGATTGATGTAAGTTCTAATTCCTTTCTGTTTATGGGCTTCAACTTGTTTCTGAATTGGCTTTAGATACATTGCGTTCTCTTTATTCCCTCACTCAAATCACAGTTGTTATCTGATCTTAAGTAAGATATTTGATCATGGGATGCATCTCTTTTGCTAATTTGGGTTAGTTTACTATCAGTAGGAAAGCAAGGGTTTTTGAGTTTTGGAGGAGATATGGCAACTCTTTCTCCCGTACTTGCAATAACCCCATTATGCTTCTGTAATTGTGGATCTTTAGAATCATCTAAATCGATTCATTATGTCTGTAAAGCTAAAAAAGCCAGACCCACAAGTTGGTTTGGGAGGATGGATGTTGGTAAAGATTCGAGATTGTTGTTTGCTAGATCAAGACTAGCTGCCCAGCCAACTGAACAGATGATGTTTACTTCAAGCAATTCTTTAGTTGACCAGCTAAAGAAAGTTTCGACCTATCTATTTCGGACAGAAATTGGTGGTCATGTCAAAATTTCTGTGGGGAAGATAAACGGGAAGTATGCAGTTTTTATTGAAGTTTCATCCTTGGAATTGGGAGCTAGTGTGATGCTTATCTGGGGGATATTCACGTCTGATTCGTCATGTTTCATGCCTCTTGATCCATCCTCTGATGCCAGGACCATAGAGACTCCGCTCCGACAGAATTCTTCTGCTACGTATGCTATTGAGTTGGAGTTTGAAGCTAAACAGACCCCCTTCTACCTCTCGTTTTTGCTCAAACCTACATCGAGTGGTGTGGAAATCAGGGATCATAACAAGTCTAATTTTTGTGTTCCGATTGGATTTTATCCTGGTTATCCAGCTCCACTTGGTCTTTCCTTTTCTACTGATGGTTCCATGAATTTTGCTTTTTTTTCAAGGAATGCGGCGGGTTGCGTTCTCTGCTTGTATGATGATAGTAATTCAGGCAAGCCTGCTTTAGAGCTTGATCTAGATCCATATGTTAATCGATCAGGTGATATCTGGCATGCCTCACTGGAAGGTGCATGGACTTTTCTGAGCTATGGTTATCGATGTAAAGGATCTGCTCTTCAGAGTGACGCAGATAAATTTGATGCCGGGCTTGTTATTTTGGATCCATATTCTAAAATTATCGTTGATTCCATCACAGATAATGTATCTGGCCTGTTGCCTAAGTATCTGGGACGATTATGTACAGAACCTGTTTTTGATTGGAATGATGATGTTCCTCCTAACTTGGCAATGGAGAAACTAGTTGTTTATCGGGTGAATGTGATGCGTTTTACAAAGGACAACTCTAGCCAGATATCCAGTGATGCTGCAGGGACCTTTGCTGGTTTGATTGAGAAGTTGAGTCATTTTAAGAATCTTGGTGTGAATGCAATCCTATTAGAGTCAATATTTCCGTTTGATGAGCAAAAGGGGCCGTATTTTCCATGTCATTTCTTTTCACCATCAATCATTTATGGTCCTTCTAGTGGCTCTGTGGCTGCCATTAGCTCGATGAAAGAGATGGTAAAGAAATTGCATGCCAATGGGATAGAAGTTTTGCTGGAAGTTGTTTTCACCCATACTGCTGGAGCTGGAGCATTACAAGGAATTGATGACTCATCCTACTATCGCACCAGCATTACTACAGATTTGGAATCACAAAATGCTTTGAATTGTAATTATCCTATCGTCCAAAGGATGATTCTAGATAGTCTTCAGCACTGGGTTACTGAGTTTCACATAGATGGTTTCTGTTTCATAAATGCCTCATCTCTGTTGAGGTCCTTTGGTGGTGAATATTTGTCTCGTCCTCCCGTGGTTGAAGCAATAGCCTTTGATCCATTACTCTCAAAGACAAAGATCATTGCAGATTGTTGGGATCCCAATGATCTGGAGCCAAAGGAAGCTGCCTTTCCTCATTGGAAGAAATGGGCTGAAATGAATACAAAATTTTGTTATGATATAAGAAATTTTTTGAGGGGTGAGGGTCTTCTTAGTGACCTCGCAACACGGCTTTGTGGGAGTGGAGACATCTTTTCTAGCGGACGAGGCCCAGCTTTCTCTTTCAATTTTATCACCAGGAACTTTGGACTTCCTCTTGTGGACTTAGTCAGCTTCAGTGGCGATGAGGTAGCTTCAGAATTAAGCTGGAATTGTGGAGAAGAAGGACCCACAAACAAAACCATTATCCTTGAAAGACGACTGAAACAAATCCGTAACTATCTCTTTATTTTGTTTGTTTCACTTGGTGTTCCTGTTCTTAACATGGGAGATGAGTGTGGCCAATCTTCCGGGGGTTCCACTTCATATGGCAGCCAAAAACCTTTTGATTGGGATGCGCTGTCGACAGGTTTTGGCATCCAAACCACACAGTTCATCTCATTTTTGAGCTCCTTGAAAACGAGGCGAGGTGACCTCCTTCAGAAGAGAGACTTTTTGAAGGAAGAAAATATTGACTGGCACGGAAGTGACCAGACTCCTCCGAGATGGGAAGATCCATCCTGCAAGTTCCTTGCCATGACACTTAAGGTTGACCAACCAGGGAGTAGATTGATCTCAGAATCTTCCCATGTAGAGGGTGACATTTTCATTGCTTTCAATGCAGCAGGACACTCGGAAAGTGTCACTCTACCCGAAGTTCCTGAAGGGATGGCATGGCATCGCCTGGTTGATACAGCTCTTCCATTTCCAGGGTTCTTCTCAAATGATAGTGAGCCTATCATTCTGCAGCCCTATGAAATGAAATCTCACAGCTGTATACTGCTTGAAGCCAACGTCCATGATGTCTCGTTTTCTTCAACAGGCATACATTTGCAAATACAGAAACAGAACTCCATTGTTGTAGATTAATTCTATATGGGATTGTAAAGCAGAAAATAAGGATGTTTTTCCAATACAGCGAGTGCATACTTTCGTTTCTTTAACTGAATTATTATCTGTAATTCTTCTTACATTTTCTTTAATACATCAGGACACCCGCCAAGCTACAACTACATGTTCCAACAAGTTTAGCACGTCTGTGGTGTCAAGGTAATTGTCTTTCAAGTATAAATGAAAAAACAGGAGATTATTATTTTTTTATTAGTTAAAAAGATTTAGAGTCGTTACTTGTGTAGTATTTTGATAATTAGAAATCCTAACTAGCTTTTAGAATTTGAATACTGAGCAGGTTGTATATATAAAAAAAGATAATAGCATCCAAATACATTTTATTTAAGATAATTTGCATTGTTTATTTATTTGATTTCTAAGATATTGGTGTGTGTTTTTAATTATTGATCTATGACAACTCATCATAGTTGAGTGAACCATGATTTCATGTATACCTTTTTTTTTAAGATACAAGTTGGGAGTCAAGTTCTTAAGAGTTTTGTTTACCATCTTTAAACTAATGCTTAGACTAAGAGGGTGAATTAGTGTTTGAGAACCTATCTTATATGTATTTCAATGCATATGCCTTGGAAATGGCATCCATTGTTGTATATTGCTCAATGATGGTACAGTACTAGTTTCCATTCAGGAATGAATTTTATCATGCTTTCTTTTATCATGCTTTCTCTCTCTTAAAAATCATAATGTCTTTCTATGTTTGATGAAAGTTCAATAAGATTCCACCAGCATCCTTCATAATAATTTGCTCACTTCATTGTCAACCCCTGAACAAGTGTTAGAATCTCAAAGAGTTACCCTTTACTGATATTGAAGCTACCCTTGTTAGGTCTTAATGATTCGGATTCATATTTTCTTTTTCAATTAACTTGCTCATTGGTAGATTTGTTGGATGAGCTATAAAAATATGTTAAGAGACTATTTTATCTATATAACTACCTTATATGTCTAAGTTTAGGAAGTATGAATTGTGGAATTGACTCCGGTTTATACCATTTGATATTAATGATGTTAAAGAGAATGGATTTTTACTCATGGAATTGAATATGATTAATTTATGAAGGTTTCTTTGGTTGATATGTATGTAAAGGTTATGAAATTGTCATCGACTTGCAAATTATTTGATGAAAATCCTTGGAGATTTTTTTTTTCAAAGTTGTAATATTAGTATTATAATATATTTTAGTCATTAAATAAAAATAATGACAATTCTATAAATAATCAAATATTTTTTGTTGACTCTTTTCTAGAAAGATGTCAAATGTTAATGTGAGTATAAAATTCAGGATATAAAATATTATTTTTCAAAGTAGAGAGAGTGAAAACACTATCAAATCTTATGAAATTTTTTATAATTATCCATTTAATTTATTTATTTTCAAATTGAGCATCAACTAGGAGTCAAGTTTTTTATTAACACCACAAGTTGCCAAAACAAAACAAATAATCAAGCTAATGAAATAAAAAAAATCAAGTGCAAAAACAAAACAACAAGAAATTCCCATTTTATTTATTTATTTTCAACAAGGTATATGTTTGACATATACTCGACCAACATGCCATGAATCGGCTGACAAAAAGACTCCCCCCCCCCCCCCCCCGGAAAAAAGAAAAAGAAAAAAGAAAAGATGATGATGATGATAAGTAGTTCATTCATTCTAGATTTCAAGTAGAATACAACTATCTGAATAGAAAGAACTAAAGAACAAACTCAAAATTATGAAAAGGAAAGGTGTATAAATATAGACTGGAGAAGGGTACTATCCCTCGTCACGAATCTACAACTCTACTACTTTCTTATAGAATTTGTTTGAAAAATAGCATTTTATACATGAGTTTTAACTTTACAGAAAGATAACTAAAGATGTTAGTAACTTCATATATTTTTCGAGGACCGAACCCCCCCCTCGTCACTAGCTCTACCACAGTTAGCATTCAAGCTACATGCTTTAGACAAAATCTACGACCCCATTTCAATAACCAGTTCAGCGGCTGCACCCATTGTACCAACTCCACCTAGTCCCAGTAACGCTACAGCCAGTTCTTCTTCATTCCATTGCCTCAACCCCTTGCTTACCCTCTTCAATATATCCACATCAACCTCAAGCACCCATTTTGGCGTGCAAGCCACCATCAAGCACACGAACCCAGACGTGTATGCCCATGCAGTAGCCCAATCACAACCAAGCGATATTTTCCCCTCTAGAGCGCTTGCCAGAAATTCCAAGTGAGCTTTGAGCACTGTTGGCCGTTTTTTTGAGGCTGCTGATTCGGAGTCCACGCCCCATGCAAATGTCCCACAAAATAGCGCAAAGTAAGCAAGTGCGTAACCCCTTAGCATTGCAACCATACCTCCAGATTCTCCGCCTTCCTGCTCCAATCCATGGACTGATATAAACCAAGAGGGTAAAGTTTCATTAATCAAAGACTGAACCAAATTTAATCCGCCAGTTATCCATACTAAAGAAGATCCAAGTGAAGCTGCAAGCTTGACACGAGTCATTGCTGCAGCAAGAGAAACTTGCCCATATCGCATCCCATATTTGCTTTTCTTCAATTTCTCCATTGCTCCTCTAGTCAACACACTACTTGCAATATCTCTAACAGAATGCATTAGAAGCGAGAGAATTTCTTCTGTCATGAATATGACATCTCTGACGGATCGATGAACTCGTAAGTAAAGAATTCCAGGGGCAACAGGAGCGATTCCACCAGAAAAGTGGGAGCCAAACCCGTGACCTAAAAGGGCACCCACGACACCATTGCTGGAAATGTGAGGGGGGCTCAAACCAAGAGTGGATGTGAAGCAGCTCTTCAGAAGCTGAACTACAGCATCACTGTTGTGGTGGAACACAGTACGAGAAGCAGAGAACACAAGGTAGTCACTCCAACGCTTAACCTTCTGGGCCCATAGAGATACTATAATGGGCAGGCATGGCCATGGGCAACCAGCAGCAAGGGCATTCAAGGCTGGGCCAACCAGAGTGAGGAACCTTTCAGACATTTTGTCCAATTTATAAGTAATTGTGAGGCTTACTAGGGCAGCTAATGGCAAAGGAAGTGTAGCCAGATATGTACCCCCTGCAAGAACAAGTACTGAGCCTCATTAATGGATTTAGTTTTTCTACAAATTAAATTCCCTTGTCAAAAATTAAACATATCTCATGCATACTCATTCTTCCTGCTTTATCATGATATGAAGATCTCTAGGTCTAACACATGAATGGACTTGAAAGTTGAAATTTAACAAAAGGATGAAAAATCCCAAACCTAAAACTGTACAGGTATAACTATTGTCTTCAAAAATGCAGTTTGTTGTGGTTTGTTCTAACAATGCATAAAAAACATACAAGAAAAATTTCCGTTTATCAAGAACTAAAAACCCAATAGCCTTAAAAAAGGGAACAGTAATCTGTATGATAAAGAATTACCTACAGAAAGGCTTGGAACATCAACACCAGTGGCAGCCAGTATTTTCTTTATCTGCTGCTCAACAGAGGATAAATTTACAGCTGGGCTCGGCCAATCAGTTCCATTCATAGAAGCTGGCTTCCATATGCCTCGTGTAACTTCAGCTGAGAAGTAGCTTACAATGGTGGCCAAAGATGCTGGTAGAAAATCGGCAAGATCTTTAAGCCCTATGATAAAAGGTGCAGGTGTAAATAGATTAGAATTGAGCACATAGTTATCAGGGCAAATATTTTTTTTACATTTTGAAGTTTTGGTACAATTAAACTTTAGTCTCTTCACGTCTAAACCAACAATATGATCATTTGGTGATTAAAAATTTAAGATAATGTAAAATTTTAATCCCTCTATACTATCCTCTGCTCTAATATGCCCCATAGCCACACAGTGATTACAGTATTGTGTTAGTTTTAAGAGAATAAGGCTAAATTTTAACCCTTTTAGATCTCAGTAACACCAATTTTCCTACTTACAAAGTTCATTCACATTTATTTCAATCACATACCAAAACAGTATTCTTGATGTCCTCTCAATATTTTCTCTTAAGGCACCAACTTCTTCCTTGCATGACAACTGGTCTCAAACCATAGACTTAACCGATGAAGGAAATCTTGAGCAAATTGCACAAACCTGTAGCCAGTTCACGAGGAGAGAGTCTTCCATGGGCACAGGCTGTCAGAGCAGCATCAAGGGCAAATGGAGTTGCTTCTAAGATATCCCAGGCGGGTATTTTAAGCCTAGCTTGAGCATCTTCAGCACCAGGGCCGGATGAAAGACTACTTCCAGAGGTTGTAGAAGTTGAAGGCTGAACGCCTCTATTTATCCTTCTGAACATTAAATTGAGGAGTGCATCAACAATCTGATGAACAGGGGTTCCATGTACAAGACCAGAAAAGGTAGAAGCAATGCATTCCAAATGCTGCCTGTACCAGAGTTTCAACTTCGGGAAAGAATCCATGAATATGGGTTCTACAGACAGACTCAAAATTTTTGAGTATCTCCTACGTCTGAGTTGACGCCTGGTCGGAGTTCCAAAGGATGCTAAAAGGGAATTCCTTACAAGCAAGAGGTATTCAGGGCTTAGATGGGATCCCACTGGTGGTATATCTCCCATCGCATGATCAATAGGTGGATGGTCAAATCTCCACAATCTCAGAAGAAGTGTAAAGGCATTAGAAAAAACTGCATGACAAGAAAGTTCTTCGCCTGTTGAAAGAGTCCATGAGACCTCGGGAACAGCAGAGCCAAAGGCCTCACAGATGGGCATCAATGCACCAGCAAGTAGTGGAACCTGGCAATAGATGTTTAACATCAGTTGACAGACAGCATAAGGACAAATTTTTCATTTATTTCTGCAGTTTGGTTCTTCACTTTAATTTCTATTAACCTTTTGCTTTTATTTGTTTTTAATTTCTTTTAAATTTTTTCATTGACTTTCTCTTCTATGCATATGGATCTCACCCATGATTTATTAGTTCACAAAATCAAATAAAGGCACATTTGTTTAGTTTTCATGCATATTGAAAACCTCTATATTCCATCGTGACAAACTCTTTATAAAACAACCTCTTCAAGAACTTAATAATTTTTCTTTTCTTTATGTGTAAAAGGACACAGGGGCACCAGTCAGCAAAAGACATGCATTACAAATACAGACACAAGTCAGTAAAGAAGTGTTGTTAAAATTCAACCCACCAAGCCATGTAAGGATAAAATCTGCACGCAATCCACAGATGATATTCCAACAAGAAGAACATTTAAAAGTGGAGCATAATTTATTAAGTGACTCTCACTCCCAGAGTAATCAGCAGGAACTGCAGGCGACAGCAATTTTATAATGAAAAGAATTGTATGTTCCTGTAAACAACAATAGAATTAATTAATAACTTCAACTGGAGAAGGAGTGGGGAGGAGGGCTTCTGAAACATTACCTGAATATTCCAACCACGAACAAGAGAGGCTCCACAAAGAATAGTAGCGGCAGATATCTTCTCATCATCAGAACCATTGGCTGCAATCTCATATATTTTCTCGATCGCTGATAAGCTTCCATCAAATCCATCTTAAATTCAGTTGCCATACCACTGGGTAAATATACAAAAAAAGAGCATCTGACATGCATGGTTCAGGAAAAGAATGGCATAACTTAGGACCAGGTTAGGAAATTAGGGAATAGCATTTTGAGCAAGATGCTATGACCTTCATTGTATGCACATGTATTTGAATCTTCCTCTAGCGTAATTACAACAATATTATGGATGACAAATCCTAATCATAAAACCTCTCGACTCGATTGTATTCAAGTTATGCAGAATTTAAAAAAACCCCATTATGGAATTTGTCAACATAACAACATTCAAAACACAAAAGCACTTCTTGAAACAGCCTCTTTTAAGGTATTCACATGATAGCATCACTGACCAAAAAATAATGACATTAAGAGCTAACCTCTTTTAAGGTATTCATAGGATAGCATCACTGACCAAAAAATAATGACATTAAGAGCTAATTATTATGAAGCTAATTAGATCAAGTTGACCATTGTTCATTGCTTTAAATTTTGAACACCCTACACCATAAGAATAAACATTTATAAAAATTCACACTCTTGTTAAGCAAAAATGAAAATAAAACAAGCCATTCCACAGAAAAACACTGCAGTTGTATAGAATCACAATTTAGCTAAAAGGAAAAAAACCCTAGAATCTCAAGAATGAAAACAGAGGCCAAATGATGAGAAACAAAACCAATGGAAAGTGTGCTATCTTGAAAATGTAAAACAATTATGATGGTTTATAATATTCAATGTTAAGTCTTATTCAAAGAAGATAGGAAACTCATGCTGTCTCGATTATAATGATAGTGCGGTATTCTGTTCATCATCCATGCAATAAAAAAAAAACCCAGGAAAATTTAAAGGGGAAAAGGAATAGATGGATTCAAATATAGTTTTTAAACAATGTCACTGGCAGCATACCTGGAAGCTGGAGTTGAAACCAAAATGTTTATCATTGAGAGGGTTAAAGGTGACCCGTTCATCAATGACGACCAGCCAGGTGTTTGACTGGGAACACTCCTAGGTACTTGGTTGGCAAGAGTTACATAGCCTGGCCATAAATATGCCGATGTGTCCAACATATTTCTTGCAATACAAGCCTCAACAATAAGGTGCCTCAAGTTTCCAGCTGCAAAGTAATAAAATGGAAAACAAGACTAGAATTCAGAACCACAGAAAAACAATAAAGACTGACATCCAGGGCCAACAGTTGAGAACAAAGAAGAAAAAAAAGCAAAATAAACCTAGAAGAGCAGTGGATAGATAATCATATTTTGGGAAGACAATAGATACTAGCCTACTATAAAACTATAGGAGAAAAATAGTTCAGATTCTAGCAAAAACAACTATTTTGTTGTTTTTGTCACCCTCTAAAGTCTGAAATGAGGAAAACAGTGAATAGCAATTGAAAAAGACTGGTGTTAGAAAACAGATAAAGGTTCAATTAGCTCATCTAATAATAGTTTTCTTTTTTTCTTAAGAAACCCCCTATATACAGGGGAACTTTCTAAACTTTCTAAATGTACAGAAACAAAAAATCAGGCTGCCAATTCAAGTTGTAACATTTTGGTAGCAGAGGAAATTGAACCAGTTTAGCAACATCATTGGAATTATCTTGTTTCTGCACCAAACACAAGGTTTGATAATATGAACTGCAATGTTAAGGAATGTAATCACTTACAGCAGTTGACTGGCATGTCATTTGTACTCATGCTATAACCATTACTGACAGTAAGGCCTGAGATAAACATTATAGCTTTTGCAGCAGCT
This sequence comes from Salix brachista, assembly GCA_009078335.1. Lineage (NCBI taxonomy): Eukaryota > Viridiplantae > Streptophyta > Magnoliopsida > Malpighiales > Salicaceae > Salix > Salix brachista. The sequence continues at coordinate 16,372,135 of CM018573.1, forward strand.
TGATTAGCTACCGAGCTAACAGGATGAGGCGGAGTCAACAACCCCTCATAGTCACCCAATAGCTGCAGGGAAGTAATTAGACCCTTTCGACGTTTCCCCTGTTTTTCTTTTCTTTGATTGGTAGGGCTCTGTTGCGTTTCATCAATCAATTCACTTTCCTCTTCCTCAATAAGATTAGCCACTACAAGGGTTGTGATAGACAATAACATGGACAAGCCTGTATCAAGGCGAGGTACAGGACCCTCACTAGGATTTCTTTCCTGAAAGAACACAAATACGTTATGCACTGAAAGATGCATAAATCATTAAAAGTTAAAGAAGGTTGCGTAAAACTCACAAAAATAAGGAGAGAAAAAAATGTCATTCCTATGGAGAAAATAATGAATAATGCTTCCTGAAAATTGATTTCATTTGATTCCCTAGTTCAAGCTAGTACATTAAAAAGACTTCAATTGTCTCAGATCACTTTGTATACTTTATTCTTAAATTTATCACTACAGAATCAGTATTTCTCTGTGTTCTTGTTGAAAACATATATTCTGTCCCACCCCTAAAATCCTGCTTTATTAGTGCTCTGCATAACATTAAATGAATACCACCAACTATGTTTTTTTCTGGGAGTTAACGAAACCTACATGAACAGCACATGAGAAATAATAAAATAATGAAGCTTGTTTAAGATGCCATATTATTTATATTCTTCAAAGAATAGCTATTCTATGACAAGCAAAAATGACTGATGGATGAACCAAAAATGATATAGAATATACCAATGAAATTTAGAAATCTGGTTGTTAACTGGATTACATTTTGCAGTATAGATATTAACTTTTATTTCTAGTCAATTGTCAAGAGTGGTTTTTAGGTATAAACTTTATTCTACTACCTACTTGGTAATTGGCTTTAGTGCCCATTAACTCAGGTTTAGCATCACAATTCCATTCTAATCTTCTCATTCTGCTGACTTCACCCCTTTCTTCCTATTTACCCCTTGGATACACCGCATGTTATATCTCATACTTGTGGGAGTGCTTTGTCAGGTATATGCTTATTTGGGTCTGTGAAAGACATTAAACATTTCAGAAGCACTAGTTTAAGCCCTTGTTCAGTATCTAGTTTAAGCCCTTGTTCAGTATCTAATATACCAAATTGCTGCTTATGCAAGAAGATAAATAAAAATTAGTGCCCTAGGGACTCAAACTTTCCCCTACTTTCATAACAAAGGGTGTGATAGTAAATGATTATTAAGCAAATAAATTAAGGAGCTGTGAAACTACTCTTTGCACAATCCAATAAAATTTTGAAAAAAGTAGGAGACATGAAAGACTGGTTTGTGCACATCAAAGTCAAGGGAAGCTAATATCCAGCGTCAGAAATTGAAACAGCAGATTCTAATAGAAGAGGTTGAGGAAAATTAAAGAGTGTTGAAGACAGCATAAGTTGGAAGGAGAAAGATAACAAAAACATGAGAACAACATGGAAAACTAATCCAAGAAATTTTATACTTAACCATTACAAAGCTCAAGACAAAGTTTTCTCCAACTACACTTGAATGATGAAAGATAAATTTCTATTCAAAAGTAAAATAACAGAGCATCGTTATATTCTTTCCTATTCGAATTCATTCATTTACGATAGATGAAACACCTACCATCCATATTAGGTCAGTCTCATGTTGTAAAAAAAAATTATAGTTGTAACTCCCTCCTTGTAGTTCTTCTTTTTTTCCTCCCTGTTCCACCCATGCTCCCTTAATTTTTCTTCTCTTGATTTACAATATTTTCTTTCCTCTCCATTCTTCTCAAATGTTTTCTACCCAACATTCAGGCTCAAAAAAATATTAGGGTGAGTTTACTTTCAGAATTGTTTTGTAGTTCTCAACTTTATGTTTAGTTCCTTCTTACGACCATGGAAATATAAAGAAATGAAGTTTACTAACTACTAGTTTTCTGAAACAGGAAAGGAAGTTATGCTTAGCTTGTCTCTAAAATAACCAGAGAGCAATTAAGAAACAGGTGAACCAAACATGGCTGCTTAATTTTTTTCAAAGTAGAAAATATGGAGAAGTACTTGCTTTTAAGAAAACTTGAAAAATAGAGAACACGCTTTTACAAGAAAAATATTTTTATTTTTAATTTGTTCATTTTCTCCACTTTTTTTTTTCTCCAAAAAGCCTTCTAGAACTGAAAAGTTTTCCACATGACACCCATAGATTTTTTTATCAAATTAGAACTAGTACCCACCCTTTGAACTAGCCGTAAAGATGCAATCCATAGGCCTAGAAAAGTATCATGCCAAGTGGTACAATTTACTGCTTGCAGAGCTTTGACCAAACCTGCAACATAAAATTGGAACAATAAATTTTCATTTATCACCTACAGTCCTACTCTATAGGTTTGTAAAAGATCTCGGCATAAAAAAAGAGATGAACCATACTAATAAGATTTTCTACAGCACTAGTAGTTGTCACTTGTGACCCATCCATAGTGTCTTCTAGAAATAGATCAATAGGTAGCCAAATTGCAGACTGACTTGCCCCGTGGCATTGACCAACGGAAGATTTGAGAGACCCTGAAAACATGACTGCATGAAACTCATGTTGTGAAATTGTTTTGCACTCTCGAGACAAAACCTTGCGGGTGTCATGTGTCAACTGCAGAAAAGCATCTGGTGTTACGTGTTTTGAGTTCCTCAAAGCTGCAGAATGCACAACAAGCAGTTGCAATCGCTCGATGAAGCTTCCCCAATGTGAAGGCCTAAAAGGATAAGAGAACATCTTTATTAAACATGTTTCATTCATTAAATTTCTCCAATTTCTAGCATTAACCACCCTAAAGTAAAATTCAGAAGACCATGCCAGGTTAGGCATCATTTAGGTTGAGCAAGGAAAACCACCTTAATGGCTTGTTCCCCACTTCTTCCTATAAAACACAAGTAAAACTAATCATGACACTATATATCTCACATGTTTTGACGTGCCAAGTAAATTAGCCTGGAGGTTAATTTGTTCTTTAGAAACTCTCCAATTAGCTCTATAGCCATTGTAGTATTTACTTTGTGCAACCCCTCGTGGTGCTCATTTCTCTTCTCACTAAAGTTCCCGTGACCATCTATCTCCATAACCTCCGGTCTGGGTAGCCATCTAGAATTCTTTTCTGCACTTAGCTCCAGCAAGCCTTCATCATCCAGGGAAGCATCAAGTAACTGCCACATGATTGAAAAGACAAATTCAACCAGAAGAAGGCCAGTTTCACACAATTGCTCGCCAAATATTTGGGACAGATTAACAACATCATCTATTGATTTCATGATCCTGTAATTGGAACAGAAAGATGTTAATATCTACAATATAAATTTAAAAGTATACCATAAAAAACTAAATGGAAGGATTCAGATGATCTTTCAGGATTTTTGTTAGTCATTAAGCAGGCACAGAAAGATTCTTTATTACAAAAGTTATTTATGCAGACTCTGCCAGAGAAAAATAAAAAGGACAACTTTTTAATTCCACAGATGAGGCAATCACAATTGGCAGGATTGCTAGGACCTCAGAGTATCCAAATTGAATGCATTCAAAGTCTGGATCCAGGAGTAAACATTAATGAATCATCTATTTAACAACATAAGCACAGACCAATCACAAATCTACAATTTTCTACCTAATTGTTTCTGTTTATCATCCTAAATGTTTACATCATTGCATTATGTTACTGTTTTAAAAGATACATCCACAAAGCGACCCATGCACATAAGTTTGGAAGAAGAAAAAGCAGATCTGCAGTTTTCAGCATAAAACTGCAGTTAGTTTGAGTTGCAGCCTTGTAACCATCCATGGTCATGAAGAAGGTGAAACACCCGTGTAACATCTGAACAAAGGCTGCAAAGATTGATTGAAAGTACCACAGTCCACAGCAATCACCCAAGCCCGCCAGCTCCTTGTGAAAGAGAATGGCTTAGAAACTACTCTCGTTCCCATTTTCCATATTCTAACCCAAATGAGAGTTAAAACCAACCATGGTGGTGATGATACAGTTTCCTCTTTAATCCAACAATGGCGCCTACTATTACCAAATCTCCTATTATCCCGTCTCGTCATCGTCTCTCTTTCAACATTACATTTTTTTATCCAGAAAAAGAGAAGAAATCACCATGCATAACTAGACAATTTAAGACTTGCTATATCTGTCTATTCCAATCAACAATACCAAAATTTAATGTCGTACTACATAGCACCATAAGCAGCAACTAAGAAACCCAAAAAAAAACTCACAATTGATGGTTTGGGGCAGCGATTAGAGCTGAAAAAGAAAAGGCATGTCTCTTTACGAGTTCCATATACAGCCTATACGCAGCCGGGTGGAGCTGTCGATTCGGAACAACCCTGTAAATAAATAAAATAAAGATAAAATAAAAACCCTTTTTGGCATAAGATTGAGATGATATCAATGAAGGTGATGCCCTGCCTGGTAGAGAGAAGAGCGAGGACGACCAAAGGAGGGACGAGGTTGAAGGAGAGGGCCTTCTCGAGAAGCTTCCACGTGATAGGCACGTGATTATCGAAGCAGATGTGAGAGACTAATAGGTGAGCCAGCTCCACTGAGGGCAAATCAACGCCAGCAGAGTTGAGATTGGAACTGAGTTGGATCGCCCATAGTTGCGGGTCACAGTTCTTGACCTGAGCTGACTTGGTGAGTTCAAGTACCGAGTCCCATACGGTACAACTCGCCGCCGCCATATCTCAACTCAATTCCTTCTTGGAAAGTGGATTTGGATTCCCTGTTTGTTGGCGTTGCTTTGGTCTCTGCTGCTGGAAAGGAAGGGAAAGGAGAGTCCAAGGAAGGCCGGACTAAAAGACTCGGGAACAGGCGGGCATGGCATCACGTGGAGTCCAAATTTTGGGGATTTTATTTCCAATTTTTTTTTAATTGATTTGAAGACTAAGAGAATAATGAATTATGTCTTTCATTACTTGTAGCGTTATATTGTGGATCGTATTAATTTTTTAATATAAAAATTTTATCAAAGAATAAAAGGTACCAAAAAAAACTTATGATCATTTGAAAATAAATAATAATCAATTAATCCTCCATCGACCAAAATGAAATATATCAAGAATACCACTTTAAAACGTACCAAATGCTTTAAAAAGATATTTTTATTTTATTTTTTGAAAAAAACTAAGACAACAACCTATTTATTTTTTGTAAAAACTAAGACAACAAACTATCATATTGAACTTAGGTTTTATAGTTTGATTTATCAAATCCATGATACAAGTCATTATTTTTATTGGGATTAATAAAAAAAAAATTAAATATATTTATTGTTTACCTAAATATATGATAAAAAAAAAGGATGAAATTAGAATAAAAATAAAAAATTAAGATGAGTTCTTTTTATTAAAAAAACTAACATGGCTAAACCTATGAGTCAGGTCTTGGATTCAACAGATAAATAACTTTGTTTTTTAAAACAAAAGAGAAAAGAAAAACTCAAGATAAGATATTTTCTATAATAAAAAATTTTAACATGGCTAAACTTGCGACTCAAATCTTGGATTCCACTAGGATAAATATCTTAGTTTTTTAAATTTTATTTTTTAAATAAAAAAATAAAAAACTAAAGGGAAAAGAAAAGGCAAGGTCCATGCAAGCTTGACCTAAAAAAAAATAGATGACGTCTTGTCAACTAAAACAAATGATGTGTCGTCTATTTGCCTAAATTCTAGTAACCAAAATGATGACCTAAAAATCAAGAAAGGTTTTTTCTCCTTAAGACTCATTTTTCAACCTATTTGAACAAAAGAAATCTAATAAATACCTTTAGAACATGAAAAAACAATTTATCAACCAAACATATCAAAATTTATTCTAGAAACTCAAAATCAAATTGAGTTAAATTTTCTTTTCTTAGCCTTGATATGTTTTTTAGACAATATTGAGATTAAACACAACCATCATCAAACTCTTCTAATTGAATAAAACCCGTGACAAACAAGTTTTATAATTTTAGTGGTTAGAATCGATCACAATTAACAACTTTCTCTCTCATTATTAGAATCCAGTAACCCCCCCTCTCTTAATTTCAATGACTAAAAATAAGAAAAATATTTTTTTTGGATCAAAATTGAATTTTATAAAACTATATATTGATGGCAATTGTTTCGAAAGTCAAAAGTTATAAGACTAATATAAATATTTGATATGAAATCCTAGATTGTTCATAAGTGTTTCTTGTGTTTAAATACTTTGGCCCCTATCATTTTCTTTTAAAAAAAATAAAAAGAAAACTAAGTTTGCTAACATGAATTCTAGTTTTGGCCTAGAAAAGATGTTTGGAATATGATTTACATGTCGTTCCAATCCTAACTAGAGTTTGGTGGTAAACTTATATACTAATTGAATGCATTTCTTGTTAATGAATTAATCTTAACCTTAAAAATTGAGAATCAGTAGCTTATTTACATTGGCAAATGAATTTAGCTATGTGTTACATAACGATTGTTAGCCCTTAACCATTAAACAACATAGGGTTTATGAATCTAAAATTAGTAAGATAAAAGTAAATTCTATCTATATAGTCTAAATAAGGTCTCCTATAGGTTGGTCTATGGGTTTGTTGAACCCTGGACCATAAGGTTGTTCAAGTAGCCCTAAAATATATTATGGTTGAATCCTATCTAGTGAGGTATTAAACTTTGGATTGCTTGGTATCATTTTTTTCAGCCATGTTTCTACCAAAACATTTTCATAATTTACAATCAATGCTTTTGAATTAATTCCAACTTCTTCCACAACTATATATTTTCCTAAATTTATTCCAAGTTTCGGTGAGAAACTACTTTTTAAGTTGAGTAGTTTTGGGCAAATTGGCTCTTTATCAACTAACTATTTTATTCAAATTTAATTTTTAGCCTCTTTCTCATCTATGTAGTTTTTTACTTCCATTTCGACTTGTTTAAATATCTTATTAACCGTTTTTATTAGCACATGGTTAAGATCAAATATTATTTCATCATTTCCACTCTTTATTTTGGTGCCTAACTTAAGATTAACATTTTTTCAATGTTTTAACAACTTCTTAACAAGAAATTTTATTGAAGTTATGTGGTTTTTTAAAACTTCCTTCGAAATTCCTTTGATGCATTTCAAAGCTTCCTACTAAATTCCTTTCACAAGTCTACTTTTCTCCAACATTGAACTCTAGCACAAAATGAGCTCACCTATCATTCATCATCGCAATCATGTTGTAATGATAAAAAAAATTATTCTCGTTTTATGTCTTTCATCAATTTCATCAATAACACGTCAATATTTTTCATCAATGATTCTACTAGTTTCTTTTATTCTTTGCTCAAGGCATGCATATCTCTCTTCTAATGACTTATATATGTCTGTGTCCTTTTTCTTCTCTAATTCTATTTCCTAAAAAAATTGTTATTTCATGTTTTGTTCCAACAAAAACATTAATTAACTCATTTTTCTCGTCTAAATTTTCTAGTAATTTTGATTTTTTTGGTGTTGTAATTCCAAAGAATTAATTTGACTCTCCCGTTGTAGTCAATTTATGTTCATCTCAATTTAAAGGACTTTGCGACTTAAAATTAAAGTTTTAAGTTAATTGTTTTGAACTCTAGATTTAGCTCTAGATCTACTAACATATTTTCAAATTTATATTACAAAGTTATATAAGTATCAATATGACTAAATCCACTTCCACACAAGCAATAATTCAATTAAAGAAGTGACCAAAGAATTAAAACAACTTGAATGCAAAGTAAACGTGATAACTTAGGATAACAAAGGAATACTTACATTCATAAAATGATTCATGCTTTGATCATATTCATGAGTTGATAATGAAACATATTTTTGGTATTTGTTTTGTTTATGTAATTTAAATTGCAAGCCTACTAATTACAAAAAAATTACAAACCAACTTGATAATCACCTATAAAATTATTGTCTATAAGATATTGCATCCTAGTTTAAGGTTTGAAAGGGTTTTGAAAACTTGATAAAACTACAATTTAATTATTTGAGTTTTTGTTGAAATGTTAGATGTGTCCATTTGTTACCGTACATCACATGATATCCGGTGCACTCCCGATGACCCTTGAAAATCTAGAAGACCGAGTGTCTCTAATGCCCGACCATACTCATAATCACATGATTATGAGTATGCAATGAATATTTTGGCTCTCTCATCGATGAAGAATGTAACGAAACACATAGTTGTAGATAAACACGAATAAAAAGGAAGAAAAAACTTAAATCTTGTCGGGACTAAACTATCGTATAGAGCTTAATTTGGGTTGTAAATTTTGACCATGTAACAAGTGTAATCTGCCTCATATAATCAATTAAATGATGTAAAATGCTAATAACCTCCTACGTTTTAAGGTTCTCCACTAATTGTCTATCAATTGTTGCTAATTTCTCATATTTGAGAATTCTTTTTAGGATCTCACGTCCACAAAAATTACTGCTACATTTTATTTACGTGATTTATTATATTGCTTATATACTTTTATATATGCAGTAACTCTTGTCTTCTAATTTTCTCTTAATTATTTAATTATCATATATATTTTAAATTTCTTTATCTATTTTCTATATAAAAAAATTATTGTATAACAATATGATTGAATCAGTGAAGATGATTGATTGAAATTTCAGTTTGCTTATTAAATTGACCCTAATTTTCAATATTTTTTTCTTTCCAAGTGGTAGAATAAAACCATCTTTTTCTCTAACGTTCCCAGAAACAAATCCTTTGTTTCTCATCCAGCATAAAATGTCTTATAAAAATGAACACGTATATAAAATATTAGAAATTCTACCAGTTTGCTTGAGATTTCAAGAAATGTAAGCAAACATATATAAACAACTATGCGAATATATGCTTCACTTTGCATTACTACAAAAACTGTACATGAATCCTTCATACCTAGCAGCACATCACGTCATTCCTGTTTCTAAGTGCAGCAAAATATTGTCCAGCTGAGTGCACAAAGATCAACAGATGATAAACTAAAAATCAACTGGCCCTGCTGCTTTCTTTGAATCTAGACACCAACATTTGTAGTTTGACTTTGAGAGCTGGTATAGCTCATCTGGGGTCATGTTCTCGAGTTCCTCTGCTTTCTGGGACTCAAAACCACTGTCTGAATTTGGAGTTCCAATTCCATTAACTTGATGATCTTGAGCACCCATTCTCTTGTACAGTCTCATAACAGAAACACAATCTACGTATGGATCATGCTCCCCTGTCTGGATATTATACCTGTGAAGCAAAAAACTTCAGAGAGTAATTTCAACTAGCAAACACTGCCCATTAGTATGAGGTGCACGATGATCATCCCAAAAACTATAAGAAAAGATCAGCAGAAGGTTTTAATGTTGGTTAAACTCTCCACAATGACTATTATTTGTGAACCAATAATGACTTTCAAAAAGTGTTTGCTGAAAGTAGTAGTATCTGAGTTTGGAAAGCCAGCATGTTGGGCACAAAGAAGATATCATCTTTCCCAAATCCTCTTTGACCAACATGATGAGAAATTCCAGTCTTTTCTGATGTGAATTGAAGAAGAAAAGGTTGCCAACTATATTTATAGAAGTATGGCATTTGAGCATCGTAAATCCAAGTGCAACGAAATTGTCAAAAAAAAATCTTTTAACTTGGGAATTGATTTGCATAATTTTAATTACATCTGAGTTGCATTTTAATAGAAAAAAAGAGAGGACAAGATAACACAAAAGCATCATTTCTAGTTCAAGTATTGGTTACTAACTAAAATAGTTAGCCATATAAGGATTCAGCCATCGTGCATGCAGGAGAGAAGATCCAATCACCATTAAGACATCGCGAAAGAAACAAGAAAAGAAAGAGCAACTTGCCCAAGATATGTTTTGGTGAGGTACTTGAGCGAGTGGCTAACCAGATTAGTTTTCAACAATGGACGGTATTTTGCAGTATCCCTGCTCAAATCAAAATCAAAGTGCATTGTAACTATACAAGAAGGGAAAATGAAAATCATAACGTAAAAAATGCTTAAATTATTCAGATCCAAAGCAAGGAGAACATGCACATACCATTTGTGATGGATAACTCAGATAATATTACATTTCAAATTACAAGGATCTCCAGAACAAGAATATATATATATATATATATATATATATATATATATATATATATGACTCGTTTTCTCAAACACCTGACATAATTTGGGTCAGTCCCCGAGGTTCTGTCTTGGCCTGTAGGGGGGGCCATTCCCAATATGGATGCCATGGCAAGATTTGCCAGCAGTTGAAGATGTATTATGGCACTCCTAACATGGGTAAGGGAGTTTAAGACAAGGCAAACCTTATGTTCATTTAGAATGTGTTTGGATACATCCCAGGGAGACTAGCATGTTGCAAAACAGCAGTAAAGTCACAAGAAAACTTACCAAACCTTCAATATTATCAGTACTCAATGTGCAGCAAAAAGCTCCTATTCAATAATATGAAAATTTGTTGGTTTATTTCAGGACACGTCAAAATGACCACTGAATGTCATTATTCCAACAGCAATTAGTAGTTTTTTTATTTGCTTCACCTAGAAGTAGACTACATGGTGGATTAGTGGTATTATAAAAAGGTCAGATTTGTAAAGCAGTGGTGCGGCTCAGTAATTGTTTTCCAATCCAAAATCATAGGTATTATTACAAGTTGTAGTGTTCCATCCCAAATTGCAATTTCAACCATCAGAAAAGTTTAATCTACCTCAGCAAATGACCAGGATAGTTTATCCTCAAGCAATCCAAACCATGCTTCAAGTCATGACCCACAAGCAGTCTAGCCTTTCCGCTGTCTGACAGTAGTCTCCTAGCAGATTCTCCATTGTACAAAATTTCCAGAATTTTGTCTTGTACTTCCTTATGTGACTGTGAATTTCTTAGATGTTCTTCAGTTAATCCAGTTATTTCATATCTGAAAACATGTGTATAAGTTTCAATAAAAAAAGACTTTCCTAAATATATACCAAGGATTGTGTCAACACAGAAGCACCTGTAATCAGTAACAGTACTTTGAGGTTGAACATACGTATGGAAAATAATATCTTCATCTTCATCAACCAGACACACCCTTGCGCAAAGGTCAAGTGATCCATCAGTTCCACCACCAACCATTACACAGTTGAAAGCAATGGCTTTGGCATCTTTGGTGGTGTGCTTTTCATCAACAGATCCTGCAAAAGGCAAAATCTTTGTTCCCTGTGAAAAAAAGGGAAATGGATGACAGGACTTTTAGTAATTAATCATTCAAAACGCACAATAAATAAAATGAAAACCCCTAAAAGATAGACAAGTTACCATTTTTACATAAGAATTTACCAATCAACAACTTACAAGGGAAGCAGGCGCAGATAGGGGGCATATTTCTCTATGCTTGACAAGAGAACTGGGGCTATCATAGAGTTTCAAGCAGAGATCACAACCTTGGGCAGAGAAAGTCCTCGAACAGCTAGCCCTTGATAACGGGCCTAAATAATTGGAGGAAAACATGGAAAGAGAGTGAGAGAGAGTAAACTTTAAAAGATAAAACAATCACAACATGGAATAGAATGATACCAGTAAGGTGATTCCTCAGAGATTCATAAGATTTGCAGTGCTTTTGGCAGACCCCACATTTGGGCTGATGAGGTGTGTGGTAGGAAATCTTCATGTGCTCAACAAGATGTTCTTTTTTCTTGAATTGCTTGTAGCATGCAAAGCACTTGTGCCTGCTTCCATGAAACAACAAGAGGACTTAAACAAGTTCATACACATGCAATGGACCTGGAGTTTCTGAAGAAGATAGCCCGGATTCATTATCAAGACAAAGAGATGAATTGAAAGAACAAATTATTGACAGACATGAAAGCGAGAAAGACCGAACGGGAGATACCTTTCGGTTCGCGATCTTGTTGGTGGGTCAGCTTCAGCATCCATGGCGATTCTCCTTAGGATTCGGGCGACACAGAGCCAGAGGAGGAGAAGGGGCTAGGATGGTTTTTGATGGTAGTATTTATTTTGAACTATTTTCAAACGTAGCTTATGTTCAAAACCAACTTGTTTTAAGCAAAAAAAATAGCCATCTTTTTTAATTTATTTTGTGTGTTTTGCTCTTTTTTTATAGGTTTTTTCAACTCTCCACTGAAATTGATTCTACAACTAATCCTCTTTTTGTATTAATATTAATAATTTAAATCCATAACAAAGTATTTTTATCAATAATTATGGTAATGAGTGATTATGCTAAATGTAATTACGATTAATTATAGCAACATTAGAGAACATTCATGAACATATAGAGTATTTGTGTTGATCTAGTAGAATTTAACGTCCAAACTCTAGTAGAAATTCATTACAGAGCAGTTTAATACTGTGTTTCAAAAATATATATTTTTTTTAAAATAAAAACTATATTTATATTTTATTTTAAATTAATTTTTTTAATATTTTTAGATGTTAAAAATAATATTTTTAAAAAATATTATTTTAATATATTTCTGGAAAAAAAAAAAAAAAAAAGAGTTAGAACTACACTTTCAAACCCTCAATAACAAGTTCAGTGCTAGTGTTGGGTGAATAGGATCCCTTCCAACGTGGACTTTAATAGCCCAATAAAATGCATTGGCTAACATTTAGATGCTGTTTGATATTATATTTTAAAAGTATTTTTGAAAAAAATTATATATTTTTTTATATTTTTTAATTAAAATTAAAAAAAATGGTATTTTTAAATTATTTTTATGTGTTGATGTCAAAAATAATTTTAAAAAAATAAAAAAATAATGTATTGAACAAAAAACATTTTAAAAAACAACCTCAAGAACACTTTTAAACACTTTTAAACAGATTCTAAATAAGTTGGTTTGTAAATAGTAGCCAAAAAAAACTAACATAAAAAATTAGCTAAAAAAAAACAAATCATTAAAAAAATTGGTTCGATTCGGTTTAGTTTTTTTAAAACTAAAATTAATAAATCAAAATCAAATCCAACATGTTCAAATCAAAACCAAAACCAATCGATTTAAACCAGTTTTAGTTTTTTATTAATATAATTTTAATTTGATTGTTTTTATAAATAAAAACCAAACTAAGTAGAAAATAATCACTCCTATTCGTCTCTATGTAGAAAGTGGAGGACGTACAAATTTCTGTTTTCCACAGTTATGCTAGGATTTGAGAAAGAAAAACCTCATCGCATTTTCGTAATTCGCCCGATTCAGCTGCATGCTTTAGGATCCATAACCGTAAATACGAGTTCTGATGCTTCATCGTGTATATCTGGTTTTTACAAGCGGTGGGGGATCACTCAATGATACTGAGAGATCTTGAGCTGGACTTTTTATACTCTTCAAGTGTCAAAGCATAGAAATTAGAATGAAGTCGGTAATTTACACGGATCATCACTTCATTCAGCCAAATTCTTAACACAAACATTTACAGACTCGGCCACCAGCCCTATTCCAACGATTCACCAAAACAAAACAAAACAAAAAATCAAGAAAAAAGAGATTTTTTTCGAAGAAAGGTCAATTATGGTGTATTGGTCTAGATTCATTACTATTTTGACAGGAATATTATTGAAAAATAAAAGGAAGAGAAACTAAACAAAATGATCAAACCATGTCAATTAATTGTCCGAGACTGGTGTGGAATTAAAGACAATAATCCCCTTCATTTTACTCCATTTCAGACCACCAGCTGTATCTTTTTAGCAGCACCTAGAAAAACATTGCATCGATGCAAGCTCAATGACTGGTCTTCTTCTTCTTCTTTTTTCGAATAACAATCTGGCCTTCTAACCCGCCCCTTTAGGATCCCCGGTCACCAACACTCACTGAAGCACTTTCGAGACTACCCCTGCTCCAACTGTTCTACCTCCTTCCCTCAAGGCAAACCTTTGTCCTGCCATATCATGAACATGCAATGTATCAATGCACAGTAACAAGGCTACAGCCCTTGGTCAACATCAACAGCGACAAAAATAGCAGATTTATCATGTGCAGATTTATCATGTGCATAATTTCGCACAAGCGCATGAGTCATTTGAAAAACAGAAATAAAATCAGTGCATGGACAAACTACAAGTTGACTTGAGACGCAACAAGTTTCTTCAATCAGACATGCAACAGTAGGTCTGATTATAATATGTCAATTGTCAATTTCAGATGTGATGTGCCCAAGAATTTATAGTTGTTGCCTTTTAAAGTTGCATGGCAGGAGCAGGTTATTGCATCCAAGGAAGATCAATAGGTAACTTGCACCAGAAAATCAGAACGAGGGTTCTAGTTGAACAAACCTTTTTCAAGAGGAACTGGTAAGATTAGCTCAAAGACTGCAGTCACATTGTCCCCAGGCATAACCATCTTGACATTTTCTGGCAACTCTACTTTTCCAGTGATATCTGCAGTTCGCAAGTAAAACTGAGGCCTGTAGTTGGAGAAAAACGCAGTATGACGCCCTCCTTCATCCTTTGTGAGGGAGTATATCTCTGCCTCAAATCTCTTGTAAGTTTTTACAGTTCCAGGCTTAGCAATAACCTACATAATGAGTGGAAACAAGATAGTAAAGCAAGCCTATATCAATTCAAACATCCATATACAGCATATTTTAATAAGAATCTTTCATGCAATTAATGCATTGATCAATAATGACCATAATGATGCCAAATGAAGTAGATATTATATGAGATACCAGATTTACACAGTATCTACCACAAGGATAAAATATTTTTGGTTCAAAATTACAGACCTAAGTAGTAAGAATCCACTATATAAATTTGATAAAAACAAATCTAGAATGAATTTATAAATTTGATGAAATGAAATCTAGAGTCCAAAAAAAAAATAGTTTCCACTCTCTCATTAACCTTACCTGCCCACGTTGCACATCTTCTCGTTTCAAACCACGAAGGAGAAGACCCACGTTGTCTCCAGCCTAGTAAGATAAACATACTCACCAGTCATTTAATAACTGCTGTAAAGAAGAATCTATGGCCTAAAGAGTAAATAGCACTCAAGCTGTTGACTTACCTGTCCTTGATCCAACAATTTCTTGAACATCTCAACACCAGTAACTGTAGTTCTCTTAGGACCTTCCTGCAAATAAAAGCCTTAGTACAAGGAGCACAATAATATACAGAGCACTCTCACTCAAATTTCAAAGCCAGACTATACTTAAGCGTGTATCAGCCTCAAGACTTGTTGGTTAATATTCAAAGGAGTTGTACAGTAAATCACAGCTCAATAAATTTGTGGATAGAAGTAAATGAGGGTGCTTGACAAGCAATTAAAAATAAAAGGTTAGATGAACTTTTACTTTTGATAGTCCCAAAATTTCAACTTCTTCACCAACTTTGATGGTCCCTTGTTCAACACGGCCAGTCGCAACCGTTCCACGTCCCTTCAATAAATGTAAACATTCAAAATAAAGGAGAGCACACCTTTTTTCATGTACAAGCAAAACATATTTTACAACAATATCAATTAAATAATGTGAGAGGCATGATGCCCAGTTTACTGCAATGAGACATGAGCAAGCATTTTGCCCAGTTTGAAGAATGAGACAGGCATTATGCCCAGTTTACTGCAGTATGACATGACATGATGAAGAAAGGACATTCCAAGTCAAAACATCTTAAATGTAAAATCATGGTGAGAGTTTTGTATGAAGGAAAGATGGGAATTTACAGCACTATCAAATGGGTTACCTATTTGATCACCAGCCTATTTCAGATAAGGAAAGAGTTTCCCACACAAACTAAGGAAATGAAATCCCAAAACAATGAAGAAAACACTAGAGGGTGCTGCAGTCATGCAGTTAATTCTTGTGAACAGATAATCTACACACAATATGCATTATCTGCCTATTTTACCTGAATTGAGAAAACATCTTCTATTGGCATCAAGAAAGGCTTGTCAAGAACACGCACAGGGTCAGGAATGTATTCATCCACAGCATCCATCAACTTTAAAATGGCTTTCTTGCCTATTTCCTCATTTGTACCCTGTAACGCAGACAATGCTGATCCCCGAACAATAGGGATTTCATCTCCAGGAAACTTGTAGAAACTAAGTAGTTCTGTAAAAAAAATGTTAGTGAAGAGCTTGTGGCAAAAATATAAAAATGAAAATAAAACAGAAGCAAGAATAACTTTCCAAAAACATCATCTACAAAGGACAATACCTCGTAATTCCATTTCCACAAGCTCTATTAACTCTGGATCCGACACAACATCAACTTTATTCAGAAAGCACACAAGTGATGGTACACCAACCTAGCCAAAGCATTCAGAAAAGTAAGTTCAAGCTTGGATCATAAAAAACATGTAAAAGGGAAAACTAAATATGCTTTAGATTCTAACAGAAAAAGCCAACCTGGCGAGCAAGCAAAATATGTTCCTTTGTTTGTGGCATGGGCCCATCAGCAGCAGATACAACCAGAATTCCGCCATCCATTTGAGCAGCTCCAGTGATCATATTCTGCAAATAAATTAGATTCATCACTAGGTAAAGCATCCATAATACAGTTTAAGAGTATTAGACTACTTAACCAGCAAACTCTAGGAGATGTTAAAAAATACTGGATTTTTCTGGAAAAAATCCCAAGATTGTCAAATCCGAAATAACTTCTCAATCCACATCTCATAACATGACCAACACTTTCTTCACCAGTATTTCTAATGTATAGCTGCCAGCACTTTATGTAGGTCCAGGAAGACATTAGTCAAAACATGTAAGGTTCCTGAAAAGAACATGAAATTATCCTTGCCATGCATTCACCAGTCTTGCTACATGTTTCTAGAGCCTCCCACATCTTTAACTCTTTACATACAATAATTGTGACAATGCAAATTAAGCCTAGCATGTTATGCAGCCAAAGAATCCAAAAATTGAAATATATCTTCATTTTTCACTCAATAATGAACTAAATTCATGACTGACTTTAACATAATCTGCATGTCCAGGGCAGTCCACATGGGCATAGTGACGCTTAGCAGTTTCATACTCCACATGTGCCTGCAACATCATATTAGAAAATAAGAATAAAAACCACGTATATTTATTTAGAAGAAAAGGCAAAAACACAAAAAAAATAGTCCATACTTGGCATATCCGAACTGATAAATATAGCACTAAGCAGTGTTAAAAATAATGAATTTAGTATATGAAATAAATGAAGAAAATAAGTGAAGGGAAGGGAGGGACGGCCATTCTAACCGTTGCAATCGTAATTCCTCTCTTTTTCTCTTCGGGGGCCTTGTCAATTTCATCAAAAGCAATGGCCTTGGCTTTCCCTTCTTCTGCTAGCACCTAAACACAAACAAACACTTACGGTCCTACCCAATCGAATGTCCCAAACTTTTAGAACCAAGAAAATGCATGAACAAGTCAAACCTTTGTAATAGCAGCAGTCAAGGTAGTCTTGCCATGATCAACATGTCCAATTGTTCCCACATTCACATGAGGTTTACTGTCAGCACAAAAAACAACAAATTATACAGTCAACAATCTAGTCAAGTCACTCCTTTTTCCTCATTCTTTCACCAGCTACCCCATTCCTTCATCATCATTTCCCCCCTCTATTTCCTGATGGGTTAGCACAAACTCTCATCAATGTTGGTTTTCTCTTTTCACCCAGACAAACTTAGTATAAGGCTAAAAAACAAAAGAAAAAGGAAACAATATCACGGATTGTTTTTCTCCCTCGAATCTTCTCTTTAGAAAGAGAAAAAATCCTAAGGAGTAAACCAAAAAAGTTTTAAGAAAATAATAAAATGAGGGATAAAATAAAGTAAACTTACTTTCTGGTGAAGGTGGCCATGGATCTCCACCATGGATAAGAAGAGGTTCTGTCATTTGAAGAGAGAAGAGATTCAGTAAGGGAGGATGAAGATCCTCGGCAGCAGAAGTATATTTGCGAGGAGAATGGTAAAAGTCGCTTCGAATTAGGGTTTCTAAGGGCCAAAGAAGCCATCTGGGTTCTATTCAGAAACGAAATGTCTGTTAGAGAGAGAGAGAGAGAGAGAGGCGGAGAAGGGAGGAGAAGAGAGAGCAAAAGATTTGCTGTTCCAGTGGCTTGGGGGTTTAGGGGTTTTAGTTCTATGAGCCCGACCTGACTCTATATTTTGTGGCCCATCTTATGCAGGCCCAAACCTCATGCTCTTTGTTTGGGTTTACATGGACTATGGGATTGACAATCTAAGGTTCTCATAGTGAGTTCAGGGCCTCTACAACTCATGGGTGTTGTGTTACGTTTAAAAAGTATTTTAAAAAAAAAAATTATTTTTATTTTTTATTTTAAATTAAATTTTTGTGTTTTTTTTTTTATACGGTGATGTCAAATATAATTTTTAAAAAATAAAAAAAATATTATTTTGATACAAAACAAAAATCACTTTCAAAAGTAACATGAATTATATGTTAAATAAGAACTCATTAGTCTTTCACATTTCAGTATTGCGCACAACACTTTTGCCCCCAATTGAACCGGATGCCTGGAGGGTTAAATTGCTTGTTTTGTCATGGTGTTTTAAAAGTATTTTTATTTTTTTTTGAAATCTTTTTATTTTAAATTATTTTTTTATGTTTTTAGATATTTTGATGTATTTATATCAAAAATTATTTTAAAAAAAAATAAATATTATTTTGATATTAAATAAAAAATACTTTTAAAAACAACATGAATGATACTCTAGCTCACTAGTTTTTCACATTTTGGTATTGGACACGATGCTTCAGCCCCCATTCAGATGGGATGCTGGAGGGTACAGACAAATTGCTTGTTTTTCTACTGTATTTTAAAAGTATTTTTTATTTTATTTTTTTTAAATATTAAATTATTTTTTATATTTTTAGATATTTTGTTGTATTTATATAAAAAATTATTTATAAAAAATAAAAAAATATTATTTTGATATATTTATAAATAAAAATAAATAGATAAAAAATACAAAATAATGAGTGATATTTTAGTGTGTGTGTGTGTGTAGAATGAGGCAAGATAAACGTCATTGTATCTATCTTTCACGACAAATTTGCTGTCTTCGCTTTTCAGCCAAGTCTAAGCCGGAGCAATTTGTGTATCATATGATATAAAGATCGGTGCATGTTTCCGATTGGTAATTATTGCTTCCGATCCCTTGCAAAATGCCATGGCTCTTAAATTTTCTGCCATCCAAACCTTACTGGCCTTCATTTTCTCTTTCCTGCCTATTGTTATCCCTTTGAAATTCAGCTATCCTGCCGTTTTCAATTTCGGCGATTCAAATTCAGACACCGGTGGCCTAGTTGCAGGTCTTGCCTTTCCCGTTGGACCTCCTAATGGAGAAACCTACTTCCAGCAGCCATACGGGCGGTTCTGTGATGGCCGCTTGATCATCGACTTTCTAAGTAATGTATTTGTCTCATCATCAACTTCTTGCTTTTTACATCTTTAATCTCCTACAATCGCATGATCAAAATCATTTCTCGAAACACTGAAACGGTTGCGTTTATTTTTGCAGTGGATGCCATGGGCCGCCCGTTTCTGAACCCGTATTTGGATTCTGTGGGAGCACCTGACTTTCAGAAGGGGTGTAACTTTGCAGCAGGAGGATCCACCATACTTCCTGCAAATGCTGCTTCAACATCTCCCTTTTCATTTGGAGTTCAGGTGGCCCAGTTTGTCCGTTTCAAGGACAGGGTTCTTAAATTGCTAGCCAAAGGTAATTTCTAAATCTTTCAACTGATTCTGCTGAAAATGCTTTTCGCTAATGGAGATATATTGATTGTTCTAGACAAGAAATCTCAGAAGAACCTCCCTCTAGAAGATTATTTCAATCGAGGCCTCTACATGTTCGATATGGGTCAGAATGATATCGACGGCGCGTTTAATTCGAAATCAGAGGACCAAGTGATAGCCTCGTTTCCGGCCATTTTATCAGAGTTTGAAGCTGGGATTAAGGTTGTGATCCTTAATTCAAAACAGTTCCTGGGAGAATATCTTAACTGTGGCACTAATCTTTCTCTTCTGTGATTTTTGGTGTTCTGCAGAGACTATACACTGAGGGTGCTCGGAATTTCTGGGTTCATAATACAGGACCTCTGGGCTGCTTACCTAGAATCATTGCAACATTTGGGACAAACCCATCAAAGCTTGACCAGCTCGCATGCGTTGATTCACATAACCGAGCAGCCAATGTTTTCAACTCACAACTGCATGATCTTTGCACAAAGTTTCAGGGGCAATTCCCAGATGCTAATTTAAGTTATGTGGACATTTTCTCGATAAAATTGAAACTCATTTCAAATTTTTCCCAGTACGGTAAGTAAAGAGTTGTAGTTGGTTTCTCTCGATCTCCCCCACAACATTACTTGCAAAATCTGATGATCCATGGCTTCCAGGGTTCAAACAGCCGCTAGCGGCCTGCTGTGGATATGGCGGACCGCCACTAAATTTTGACAGGAGAATTGCTTGCGGTCAAACCAAGGTTCTTAATGGCAGCACGGTGACTGGGAGCCCTTGCAACGACACGGCTGAATATGTTAATTGGGATGGAAATCATTATACAGAAGCTGCAAATCGATATGTTTCGGGGGAAATATTGGCAGGAAATTACTCAAACCAATTACCTCTCTCGATAAACACTTTTACGCTTCCAACATCCGTGTTCATTGGCTCCAAACTATCATATTATGATTAAAAAGTGATTGCAGTATTAGTACTATCATTAACCCTGACCACCATAGCTAACTTATGTTTCTTCTTCGATCTTCAATGAGCCCACAAGAAATAATTGAAGCCATTGTTTTTATTATTATTTTTGAAGCCATTGTAAAATACACCAAAAGTAAAAATATATATATAAAGCAATGGTAGAATATTCTAAAAATAAAAATATTTATAAATTTATCATTGTTATAATAATAAAAAAGACATTAAATTCAGCATAGAAACAAAAATTATAAACCAACATGTTACTTTCTTTTACCAATTCTTCTCCAGACCCACAAATTCTAAACCCTTAATTAAGAAAACCAATCTTTTTAGGCCGTTAATTGCATTGAAAAAAGGGTCGAATCCTTTTAACATGACAAAGCTAAGTAAAGGGTGAGTTGGGATTATGAGGATTGGTGGTGGCTAGTGACGGTTTAAAGACGCATCAATTTGAAAAGGCTTACCTTCAGACCACTTTATTAGGCTATGGCACTTTTGAAAAAGAAAAAAATTATTATTTTTTATTTTAAATTAATATTTTTGGTGTTTTTAGAAGTATAACTCTTTCACGGGGCTACGATACTTGATAGTTTTTTTTTTTTTAATTTTAATCTTACAGCATAATGCGATGCAATGTAGTCCAGTTTTGTCGAAGTTGAGAAATTTTGTTAACATCGGGTAGCACGTGACCACATTATTTTTTACGGGGGATTATTACAGAGTTAGTGGAAACAATGAGGGTCAAATTTGATGGTAAGGAAAATATTTTAAATGACATGTCGTTTGGGAAAGAACGAGCTTTTCTTTGGAATCTGCTCGCCAATTTGTTGTTACGGAGGAAAGCAGCTGGTTTTCCAGAAAAGAAAGAAAAGTCAGTTCCAACGTTTCCCGTCTGCCGAGATGTGGAGAAATACCTGCAAGCTGTTATCAAACCCTAATTATAATCATAATCTTCTGAAATCCTCCTCCTACTCCGCTTCCAATTTCAATGTTGTCTTTGGGTGGGCACCATCACAAGCAACTCACTACTACTCATCCCCATCCTCAGCCACTTCTGGATCCTTAGAATTAGGGATTTCAAGTCACAAATCCGATGGGGTTCGATCCTTTTCGTCAAGTTCTGCGGCCGTCCCTGCAGTTGTTGACCATCTCTCCTCGCCTCTGACTTCGGCTTTGCAGCTGGGTCGCCACTACTCTCGATGCTATTGGGAGCTCTCCAAAGCTCGCCTGAGGTCAGCTCTTTCTTGTCCCAATTATTAATATTTTTCCACAGCACATGTTTCAGGCTTGATCCATGCAATACTATCTACATGGGTTGATAGTTTAGCCCACACCATTATATTTGAAGACCCGATTTTATTAATATTCATCAAGAAGGTGAAGTTATTGTAAAATCCATTTTATAAATTATAAAATTGCAGTAAATGGAAGGGATTGATAATTTTTTAAGTCATGTCAAAATTAATTTATTTATTTTTATTTTTATTTTTTTGGTAGGGGGGGGGGGGGGGGGTATCTCTAAATTTCTGTATTTTTAATTGTTAATGGCCTCAACTAAAAAATATATGTAACAAAATTTTGAGGCGACAGCATGTTAGTTGTGGCAACTTCTGGAACGGGATATGTCCTAGGGAGTGCAGGGAGTGCTGTTGATTTGGCTGGACTTTGTTGGACTTGCGCTGGTACTATGATGGTTGCTTCATCCGCTAATTCTCTTAATCAGGTTTTCTTCCCGCTACTTTCTCTTCGAATTTCTGCATTCATCATTTATTTTGATGCCCACTCATTGAATTTTAAATTAGATTATCAAAATCAAAATTAATAATCTCAGAAGCAATTAATTCAAGCCTCTCAACTAATATTATAGGGTATGGAGTGGGACAACTGTTCATGAAAGAATGTGAGGCTCTTTTTTTTGTGACTTCTGTTAATGTATTCAGTGTTACATGACTGGCAGATAAAGTTGTAACAACCAATTCGCTAAACCATTTCTGTCTGTGATCTTCTTTTCCTTCCTTTCTTTCTTTATTGGGATTGGGGTTTGCTGTCATTTTTCTTAGTTGTCCAAGTGTAGGAAAGGGGAGAAAAAAAGAAGTGAAAGAGAATTGTTTAAATTATGGGATTAGTAAGAGCTAAACTTGAAGTGAAAGTGTAATGACTATATTTACCCTTTTCCTAGGTTGATCTTGTATGGAGATTAAGTGTTGATTTCTGATAACATAATGGAACTTTAGCTCTCTTTTCACATTTCAGTGAGACTTTTTTTATCTTCCTGTTAAGATATCTTGTCTTTCACGGTGATAGGTTTTTGAAAAGAATAATGATGCCAAAATGAAAAGAACCAGGCTAAGACCATTACCTTCAAGGCGCTTGACAATACCTCATGCCCTCACCTGGGCATCTTCTGTTGGGGTAGCTGGCACTGCTATACTAGCTTGCAAGGTGGCCACATAGAGACACCTGCCTACCCTTATGTTTATTCTCCTTTGATTATAGCAACTAATGTTGCAGCTTCCATGACAAGGTTGTTGCAGGCTAATATGTTGGCAGCTGGGCTCGGAGCTTCCAATCTCATCCTCTATGCATTTGTCTATACACCGCTGAAGCAGATTCACCCAGTCAACACCTGGGTTGGGGCTGTTGTTGGTGCCATTCCACCACTTCTTGGGTAATTTTGTCCTCTTATTAATTTTCTTTTTCAAAGCACATAGTTCTCCCATAAACTTTTAGAAGCAACTTTATTGATTGCTCCAAAAGTCTGGCTTCCTCAATTTCCATATAAATGCTGTCCGAGTAAATTTCATATCTAATGTTGAAGCCTAAGACTGGGCTTCACATAATCCATTAGGACTGCTCCCATAGCCTGGGCTGCATCCATAAGGATAACTTGGTCATTTGCTGACTGCATCAGGCTCAGTGTTAAGCCTCAGGGATCTGGGAAGTTCCAAAGATGGAGTCTAGTCATAGGCACTTATAAGCACTGCTTTTAGCAAAGTATCTTGGTTATGATTTAGAACATATGCAGCCCCTAATAGACTATGCTATGAGTCTAGTTGCCTTGGTAATGATCCCATAGCAATCCACAATGGACAAGTCACTTGAAATGAAACACACCTTGATGTTGCTCATAAGTGAAGAAGTTTTTTCTGTGAATATGCCCTTGAGGCAAGCAGTTAATTGGAAAACATTCTAAGATGGAAGGGAAGAGATTGAGCTGTTGTGGAAAGAGTTGTCAATAGTAGCAGAGCTTCTCTCCCATCACCCCTAGGAAGATACGGAGAGACATTGTGTTTTGTAAATGGAAAACTCTCGCAACATTTTTTTATCTTCACTGAGAATCTTGATTTCTTTTCTGATTTTTCAGGTGGGCTGCAGCTTCTGGCGAGATTACACTGAACTCCATGATTCTCCCTGCTGCTTTGTATTTTTGGCAAATACCCCATTTTATGGCCCTCGCATATCTTTGTCGCAGTGATTATGCTGCTGGAGGGTATGCTCTTTGATCTTAAAGTACTTTTCTTTGAAAGCAATTTGTTGTCAATTTTAGTATATGACCACAGATGCAAATTTTCTCTGATCCATGATATTCAACTTTCCTGTGCTCTTGTCATTTTAATTTTGTAACTTGCAACTTGTCACTGCACATACTAACTTTTAGAAAGCACTAGCTGTTGGAATTTTACAAAGGAGTTGTCAAGATGGATTATTTAGGGGAAGGTGGGACCTTTGGGCATGTGATCGGTGGTCCCAGACTCTTCTATGATATTTACTTGGCTTTTCCCTTATTGTCTTTTTTTCCTCTTGTGGCATTTTCAGGTTCAAGATGTTCTCTCTTGCTGATGCTTCTGGTCGGAGAACTGCTGCAGTAGCACTGAGGAACTGCCTGTATCTGGTTCCATTGGGTTTTTTAGCCTATGATTGTAAGTTTTAGTCAACTGAACTGAATAGACTTCCCTTTTCGTTAGTGTCTTCATATGTGGAAAATGGCTTTTTGTGGTAACAGAGTTTTACTCGGAGAACTTTGCATATGGTTGATGTTGCATTGTGTATTTTATGAATTCAGATATGCCCAGTTAACCGTATGCGCTGATGTGATTTTAAAGTTGTTAAACTTGAGGTGCTTAATGAGTTTTGCCTAAAGTTTCTTCCTTGACTTGCGTTGCTTTGCGTTGTTGAATACATTTTGTTCACTGAGTTTGGTTGCCAAGGACTGGCTTTCTGTTCTACCACTGTGGTGTGAATTCATGTTTTTTCTCTGGATCATATTTGTATACTGTCTGGGGGTTAGAACTAATAATTGAACATGAATGCAGGGGGTGTGGCTTCTGGATGGTTTTGTCTTGAATCATCACTTCTTACTCTAGCAATAAGTGCTCTAGCATTTTCATTCTATTTGAATCGAACAACGCAGAATGCAAGGAGGATGTTTCATGCTAGCCTTTTGTACCTTCCTGTTTTCATGTCTGGGCTACTTTTTCACCGTGTCCCTGATAATCAACAAAGCCTTTCAGAAGACAGTTTAGATAGGATCACTGAGTTGGAGCCCATAGCACAAGGCAGTGAAAACTTCAAGCCTGGGAACCAGGAAACACGTTCCACAACTGGCAAGCAAGCACGTTCACCTGCATCATATGCTTCAGCAGCACCATTTCCTTTTCTTCCCGCACCTTCGTACGCAACTTCTTAAGTTGTGGGTTTTATGGATTTTGTATTAATTCAATAATCAGAAAGGCAACTGGAAAGGTTTGATAATGACTGCCTCAACATTCTTTTGAATTGATTTCCTCATCTTTAATGTGGGATTTTTTTATTTTGCTTTTTTCCTCATCCCCTTTGAGTGTGGGTGGATGGAGAGGGTGGGGGTGGTGATTTGATATGATAGGTTTTTTTAAAATAAAAAAATATAGCTCTTCAATATTTCTCCTCTCAGACCATTTCTTCTGACTGTTTTAAATTCGATAGATGTTTGTTGATGATTATTTCGTTGTGGTTCCATGATTCCGAATTTCTATTTGATCATTTTGAATTCCATATTCAAAGTTAGGATATATTCATTAGTAAGAATTGATTAAATTCACTTTCTATGCATCTATAAGAACACCACCTTCTTCTTTTTTTATTTTCCAAATCATTCCTCTAGGAGATCTGATTTTACTCTTATCCTTCTGTAAGAAAGAGTAAATTTTATATCAGGACATTTGTTGCCTAGAAATCGGAGAGTACAGGTACATCACTACGATGAGGGGGCAGACTACTTTTTTTAGTGAAAAAATTATGTTCATTGCCACGAGCATTTTTTTAAAAAACAATTGTGACTGGGTCGTAAAACCAATAAGTCAAATTAAGTTGTTTTATTTTAATTAGAAGAAACAAAAACCAATAACAGCAAATGGACCGAATTATTTTAGAAAATGATTACAATGACATGAAGAATGAAATCGGACCAACCCAATAGGAAGAAAAAAAAAATCTTTAAAAAAAAACACATATCAATCAATATCAATTTTTCAAAACTGTGAGGTTTCAATAGATCTGAGACATCTAATTTATAAAAATCATGAGTGCAATTCCCATCAATCAAATTTTAAAAAATAAGATTTACAATTTTAATTATACGAAAGAATTTAAAGCAAAAAAAAAAAAAAGAATGGGAGTTAAAATACAAAATAAATCTTATATTTAATTGCAAAGAGAAATTGAAAATAACAATCAATTTATCAAAAGGACCTGAAAACAATAAAAAGCATGAGAATTAACATTGATATAAAAAATAAAAATAAAATTTTGATTAAATGATGAAATTGAAAAGAAAAACAATCTTCACAAAAAGAAAAAAAGAAAAAGAATAAGGATCATATTAGTAAAAATAATATACCATAATTCTGGATTGAAGGATGAAATTGAAAATAATTAAAAAACTTATGAAAAAGCAAAAATAAAATAGAAATCAAAACAATAAGAATCAAATTGTAAAAAAAATATTATATCAAATTAAAAACAAATAAAGCTTTTCTATTAAGAAAAAAAATTAAAAATTAAAAAATAAAGATCGAAGATAAAACACAAACAAACCATCACACCTTAAAAGGTTGGATTTTGTTGTCGGGGTGCTGCACGCGCTACCCAAAGCGCATTGAGGATCTCACGCACTTGTGCAAATGCATGCACCAACCACTTTAATTTTTTATATTTGATAAAATATCAAATTGCCCAACTAACATGACAAAATTAAAAAAATCATTGTGAAAAAAAAAACTCACTTCTTAAGACCAATATTATTTTTTAGATTCTAATGGCATTTTGATCATTTTACTATGAGTTTTATATTTTATATTTTATATATTTAGTCCAATATTAAATTGACTCTCATCTTACCTATAAATACAAAAACGCTATTGTAAGAAGATAAAAAAAAAAAAAAAAAAAAAAAAAAAACATGGAGGATACTCTCTTTTTTCCTTCAAAGGACATCTGATCATTTTATTTTGCTTAAAAAAAACATTTCCTACATCAATGTTTTAACTATCAATGAGTCGTGAAAAAGCATAAAAACCATCAACATCAAATCATTTAATTTAATCAGGAAGAGCAAAGACATCATTACATTGCAAATAAGTCTATCTATGAATTAGCTTTTGTTAATGGGCTCCCACTTCATGAAGAAGGGTTCTGATGACCTCAAAAATCACCCACAGCAGCATCACTCCCCCGGAGCAATGCTGATCGGCCTCTCAACAGAGAGCAATCAGATTCAAACCATCACATGAAGATTCAGCACAAAATTTTGGTCCAAGCAGCTTCCAAATATGCACGGGGTTCAATTTGTATATTACTATTTAAAGAGAACTGTTCTTGTTGTTGTCATTGTGCCAAAGCAGAACTCAAAAAGCTTTTTCCAGGACCTGTGAAGAAGGTTCAAACTTAGCTTACAGTACAAAGAACTTAAGTTGATGGCAACTGGAGTCTTTTACATAATTCACATGAAGAGACCAGAAAGAATAGCTGACTGACTGGAACTCCCAAGGTTAAATGATTTTCTCCAGCAGTAGCTTCATTTTTTAAACCAGATGACCTGGGGCAAAACCGCAGCAAAACATCCTCCACATACAGAGCACCAGTTTTGTTAATAATGCTATAAATGGGTCATTACACATCAGTTAGGCATATTCAAAAGAGAGCATACACAGACGATCTATTGGAGACCAACCAGATAAAGAGAAAAAGTCTAAATACCAAAAGATCCTACAAGCATCACCCTTATGTGATTGATAATATACTCTGAAAGCCTGGAAATACACTAGGAATCTTTAGTAGATTCATCTGCTGGTATATCATCTTCATCATGGTAGATATTCTCTGCCATCTGCCATATTTGAAGAATGTTATCTTCGGCTACACTAGCAATAACCCAGTCATCACATGGGTTCCATGAAAAATCTGATATTTTACTCGTGTGACCACCATGAATGAAAAGCAATTCAGGTGGGCCATCTTCAGCATCCTCCGGTGTCTGCTCGATATCAATCCTGCAAAGGAAGCCTCACATCAAATAAAGTTAATGTATTCTAAACAATCCTCACATAGTCTTGGCTTATCAAAAATGCCAAAGCAATCCTCAAATCTGGCAATCAGTAACAGATCACTGGGTTTCTTCATTGACAAACCTGCTAAGATCCCAGACCATGAGCCTTCTTCCAAGGCAACAAGAAGCTAAGATAGTCTCATTCTTGGGATTCCATCCGACTTGGAAAACCTCCTCCCTGTGGTACATCACAGCAAAAATGAAGTACAGAAGATATTAAATAGCAAGTTTTTGGGTGAATAAGATGTAAATGCATCCATGCTGCATGTGAGGGCACTTGTACACGATACACACTGATAAATGCCCAGAAGAGAATTGGAGAATGCCCCAGGTGGGGAGGATGCTTACTTGTGACAGTTAAAGGTGTGAAGTGCAGTATTGATCTTCCGTATGTCAAATAACTTGACAGTCTTATCAGTAGATCCCGTTGCCACAATCCATTCATTAAAAGGATTAAAAGCCAAGCAGTTAACCTAAGACAACATCACAGAGAACTTTTCAATCAAACTAAAAAAAGAAATATAAACTTAGTGCCATGTCAACACTGGCACAATGCATGGTTTCTATAGTGAAAATCAAGTACTTGTCAGCTTTCTAAGCAGCAAAAATCTGCATACGTAGGAGAAATCTTTGTGATAAACATGAGGTCACCTACAACATGTCATATGAAACCTTCTAATGATTGTATGGAAAAAGTCTCAAGTTTTTTTAGCAATAAATAGCACGATTAGACACATCACTTCACATGGAACATGTCAAGTCAACAGGCTTCAGATGGTAGTTGGATAAGGGGGAAAAACAAGTCTCAGACACTGAACAATGAGTGCATTAGTTCTCTGAGGAATCAAAAAAAAGTTATCGAATACCTCACTCTGGTGAGCAACAACAGAATGGACTGGTTTAGTAACAGATGGAGTTCGGAGATCCCATATAAGCAGGTATTGATCATCCCCGACAGAACCAAACAGGTGTTCATGTCTCAAATGCCATGCTACATCTTCTACAACACCTTCATGAACCTATGAGACCACAGTAAGTTTTATAATCACTATAAAGATTTGCATATATATAAGAGCTTATGCTTTATTAATCAATAATTTTAGAATTGCAAAAATGGAATCATTACACGGTGATCAAATGGGCATGGATACCAACCTTAAAGATTTGCATGGCATCAAGAGACTTGTTCTTAGGAGTGGCATTAATATCCCACAGGCAAATCTGGGCATCATCAGAACCACTAAGCAAATAACCTTCCTTAAACTTACTCCAAGACAAACCATAGCCTTCAGTGTTATGGCCCCTCAATCTCAAATCAGGAGTGCATGCACCATCAAGAGGAGGCTTAGATGGGTGCTTGCTATAGTCAAAGACATAAACTTCAGCACTAACAGTCTTGGTAGCTATCATAAATGGGTTTTGTGGCATATACCGTGCCCTATTCACCTCCCCATCATGATTTATTTGCTGAATTATTTGCACCTTCAAGATTAAAAATTGAACACACCAACAACTAATTAATTAATTCTGAGAAGGAAATAACAGAAAAATAAAATAATAAAATTGAAAGCCAAAGGGAGAGGACCTTGCCATTGGCGGCGCCAAAGCCACCAAAATCGGAGCGGTCGTCGTCGTAGTGGCGGGCGTCGTTCTCGGCATCATCGAGAGGAAGCTGGACCTGGGCGAGCATGAGATAGTTAGGCTCGTTTTCGGAGGTGTGGGTACCAAGAATCATCTTTTGGACGGAGTAGTCCTTGCCAGGGGGCTCATCACGATCTGGAAGCCATTCGACGGTGAGAGAAGGCCATTCGAGGGCATGAGTGATGACAAGATCGTATAGGAAAGGAGTGTTCTTTTTCCATATCTTGTACTCTTCGTTTATCAATCGTTCTTCTATCTCCCCCCTCATTTCCTCTTCGTCTTTTCCCATCACCCCCTTCGATTTGGATTTGATTCACTCCTCTTTCTAGGGTTTCTTATGTTTTGATTTAGGGATTTTTTTCGTTCTTTCTTTTTGAGGTAGAGGGTGGTGACTTAATTCATTCCCGCCAAAAGATTATCTATATAGCGATAGGAAAACAAACCCTAGCACCAAGCCCGGGACGTTTATACAAGCGGTGAGTGAGTGAATGACTGTAACCGAACCGCTTTCTACGTGTTTCACTTATTTTTAAAAAATTATTTTTTATTTTAAATTAAATATTTTTGTTATTTTAGGCTGATCAAAAATATTTTAAAAAAATCATTTTAATATATTTTTAAATAAAAATCATTTTAAAAAATAACTTTAAACATACTCTCAAACATATATTTTATAACTTCAAAATTATTGGGTGGACGTAATGTTGTAATATATTAAACTTTGTTTGTTTTTAAAAAAATATATGTAATTATATAATTGATCAAAGTTAATCTAAACTCATTCTTTGAATAAATCTAAACTCATATTTCTTAATTATCAAGAAAAAGAAGAAGTCATGATATTCGGTTAACCGAGTTTTGCTAGATTAATACATAAAATGATTTAAAATTCATTCCAAATTATGCTCTTGATCATCAGGTTACTCGATCAGGTTTAATAATTATGTATTATAATCAATTATTTTTTTTTCATGAAATTGATGCTGTTATATATATACACACACACACACACGAGCGATCTTGCCCGCGCATTGCGCTGGGCTTTTATTTATGTGGAAAACTGATTGATTTTATACGTGTTATAATTGGTTATTTTAATATTTAATTAGTAAAATTATAATTGATAGAATCTGTTTGAAACAGGGTTTTTTTTCTGCCTAAAAGTTATTGAATGTTGTTACTTTTAAAACTGTTTTGATAATTATTTAATCGGTAGACTATACAATTGGAATAAAAAAAAAATATGTTAAAATGAGCCACGTGCTCCATGTAACATACTGATTGATTGTTGTGTATGTTTTATTTGTTTCATGAAATTCTTTCATTACAAAATAGTAAAATTACAATCGTTGAATTGTAGCACAGATGAGTGATTTGTTTTATGCAATAAACAATTTGATTGATGGTTTTGTTTTAACTACTTTGGTAATAATTTACTTGGTAGATAGCAAAACCGCAATTGATCAAATTGATTAAAGATATATTATTTGTTACCTAC
Organism: Salix brachista; assembly: GCA_009078335.1. Lineage (NCBI taxonomy): Eukaryota > Viridiplantae > Streptophyta > Magnoliopsida > Malpighiales > Salicaceae > Salix > Salix brachista. The sequence goes on from CM018573.1 coordinate 16,403,590, forward strand.
AACATATTAATTGTTTGTTGGGCATGTTTTAACTATTTGTCAAATAATTTATTTGAAAAATAACAAAAATACAATTGCTCAAATTTATCAAAAAAAATATTCAGATTTGTTATTCATATAATTATATTAAAAAAATTAGAACACTAAGATTAAATTAATGTGAGATGTTTAAAGAAAAATCAGTTCAATTTTGTATATATATTTTAAGACGTTAAAATGAAAAAAATATCACAATATATAATTAGTCTCTCCAATTGTTTTAAGGAAAAAGTCTCAGAAATAATACATATAAAAATTTAGAACCATTAACAAATTGTTACATGTTAAAAAATTTGGTGTCGACTGTGGCGAAATGCAGGGCAATTTTTAATTTTATTATTGTAGATAATTTGACACCATTTTTCTACACGTCTTGTCTATGTGTGGTTTCGTATATTTTTTTTCATGATATGAGATCTGAAATATCGTACATAAAAAAGGAAGCGAAAGTTATTTTTTACAAAAATAACGTTGACCAATGAATTTTTGTCACAATTATTATAGCTGTCATTATAAATATTATTATACATAATTAATATTTTAATTATTATTGGTCACATACAATCAATGACACCGTAATTATTGTTTGAAAAAAAATATATTATTTTTTAAGATTTATTACATATATTTTTATATTAAACATATTTTAGAATATTGATAGTAAATTATTATTTTTAAAAAATAATAAATAGGTCATATATATATATTAAGATGCTAATATTAAAAAATATCAAAATATATAATTAGTCTCACATATTTATAAGAAAAAATATTATAAATAATCATTATTATTATTTTGAATGTCTTATCTATAATAATTAGACATTTCAACACCTAACAATATTAATAAAATAACAGTTAAAAAACTCAATAAATGACAAAACAAAAATAAATATTATTAGATTTAAAAAGTTATTCGACTTGAAGAATAAATAAAAATAAAGAGAAAAAATAATAAATACCAATTTTCAAACGATCACCAATACAAATTAAAATGTAAACATTAAAAAAATAACCTTGATAACAATGGAAATAATAAAAAGTGGTGAGACCATAATTACTGTTAGAAAAAAAATCCATTATTTTTATAAGATTTATTTCTCATATTATTATATTAAAAATATTTCAGAATAATGATATAACTGTTTTTTTCAAAAAACCCTAGGTCATATATATATATAATTACTTTGACATATTTAAAATAAAACAAAACTTACAAATAATTATTATCATTATTTTGAATGTCTTATCTATAATAATTAAAAATTTCAATACCTAACAATATTAACAAAAAAAAATTAAGAAAAAAAAAAAAAGAAGCCAGGGAAAGTATCTTTTCAAACAGTAATGAACATTGAAAATCACTGTTAATTTTGAGAAAAAAACATGGTGCATGTTAGCTAACACAGACACTTCGGTTATAAAAAAATAAACAAAAAAAAGTATAAGTGGAGAAAAATGAACAATAAAAAAAAAGTGGATCCGGAGATTAATCGTGATGCGCATAAGTTGCCCCGGACACCACAGTTAGAAAAAAAACCTGTTTAAGAAAAAACGGAAATCAGTTTTCACTTGGCTGGAATTCGAACTCCCAACTCCGTGTATGGGCACAACCCTTAACCACTCGACCAAAACTACTTCTTTGTTTAACTTAATATACACATTATACATAATGTAATTGATTATATAATAAAAATCCAAAACCATTTTTGTCACCTGAGAGATTCGAACTCCCGTCTACTTTGACGGGACGCGCTTTAACCACTCGGTTGAAGCCATGTCTTTGTCATTGTTAGTATACAAACAGTACTTATATTATTTAGTATTTTCACTATTCCAATTCACAATATATCTGAGTGTAGATGAACAGTGCCGAACACTGCTCAAAAAATCATTCTGTTTTAGCTTATAGTGTAATTATTTTTAGTCAGATTTTTTTTAATGATTGCGTCTTTATATGTCGGGTTTTTTGGTGTTTTGTGAATTGATAACCCATTTTTTTGCTTATCTAGATAAATAAAGGTTTTTGTTAATTCAATGAGGTATAATATAAGTTTGTAGTTGAAAGATATAATTAAAAGAATCTGGAATAAACTAAATATTAAAAAAAATCATTATTTTGTTCACATTTCAGTCTCTAAATTCAGAAAATGATTGAGAAAGTAGTTAAGAAAACAAGAGAGGTGAGAAAAACTAGTTGGTTAGCCACATTCTGACAATAAAATACAATGCTCGTGTTGTCAATATGTTTTATTTTTTAATCATTAAATAAAAAATAATAGATGAAAAAATAGATGCAATGATTGAGCCTTTTCATTGTAAAGAAGCCTTGCCAGCAGGGTCTTGGCCTGATGGTTATGAAGAGCTTCTCCCTTCCTCTCATTTCAGGTTCAAGTCTTGTCAGGTATGACTGTCACCCCCGCGGTGCCTTACATGCTCATTGGGTTTGCAGGATGTTCAGTGGGCCCGGGAATTTAGTTGTGGTGCGTGCAAGCTGGCCCGAACACCTCAGTTATCAAAAAAAAAAATATATATATATATATATATATAAAGAAGCCCATTACTATTATCCTAGGAACTGGAAAATAGGTTGGTGGATAGAAGAGTTATGAACGAAGAATCAGATCATCTTCTATTTTTTCTCCCTAGTTTTTTTTCCTTAAGTTAATTATGGAAAATATAGATCAACATATATTCATTTCCATACTATTTTTTTTTTATCATAAGAAATGCTGTCCGAAGAATAAACTGAAGAATATAAAATTTATAGCATTTGATAAACATACACTATCAGCCTAAAATTTATTTTTATTTATTAAATTTGACAGCATTACCAATTTTAAAAAACGCCAGCTTTTCCATCGAAATAGATTTAGAGAATGCGATTGATATTATTTTTAAAAGTGTTTTTTTATTTAAAAATATATCAAAATAATGTTTTTTAAAAAAATGATCTAAAAACATTAAAAATATTAATTTAAAATAAAAAAATATTAAAAAAAATCATTTTTTTTCAGAAATATTTTTGAAACGCGGTGTCAAACACTGTTTTCGAGGTTGCTTTTAAAAATATTTTTCGTTAAGAAACACATCAACACATGAAAATGATCTAATAACACTATTTTTTTAATTTAAATTAAAAAATAAAAATAATTTTTTAAAAATATTTTTGAAAGGAATTGATAAACAGTACCTTACAGTTTCTACCTAAAATTTATTCTTATTTATTAAATCTGACAACATTTCCAATTTAAAAACATACCGGTTTTCCCATCAAAATAGACTGTCCCTCCTTTTTTTCTAATATACAAAGCCAGTTTTCAGACCCACCTACCAACCGTTGTTCTGTCTGACGAGGCACCACCACTACAATTTTTTACGCTTCCAGTCCCTATCAAGCCCTCTCAACTACCCTATTTTTGGATTTTAGGTAGGCTTGCTTTTCGTGTTTTTTTAATTACGTGTTTGGTAATATTTTTGTATTTTATTTATTACTTCAACATTTTTAAATTATTAAGAAACATTATTTAAAAAAAAAACTAAAACATTTCTAAACCGTCGTCGCTAATTGGAGGGAGTTGGTAAACACAGCACACATCCACGTCAAGTGCTTTTCGGTATCATAAAATGACAAGCAAGCGTCTGGTATGAGCGCGTGAATTACATGTCTGGTCAAGTTGACTTTATAAGATGACGTCATATTTCTATTACTTTTCACCTATCCGTTCGCATCTTCTACAGAACCTGATGATCAAAAGAAGATCTTGAGCTTGACCAAGTAAATTTTTATTGCGTCATATATTTAGAAAGGTATTAAATATTTTTTTTAAATTATTTTTACAACATTACAGCAAAATAATATGAAAATATATATAAAAAATTTAAAGTGAAGAAATAAAAAAAAAAAAAAAATTTTCAAAAAATTTTTTTAATTGGTTTTCGAAACAGCCCGTTAAATTTGCCCACGTGCCTCGTTGACCATGATCCTAGTAAAAGTCATCATTATCAACATAAAAAATAGTGTGTATAATTTAAATACAATTCGTCTCTCTCGGTCTCGTAATTTCTCTGAATAGAATAAACAAGCCATGTATCCGTGCTCCATCCATCATCGATGGGATTCAAATTATTTTCTCAACGCTCAAAAAAGAATAAAAAAACATTGTTAACGTGCTTTACACCATAAAAAATAATTATAAATAAAACAAATAATATTTATTTAAATTTTAATTAATAAACACTCACTTTGAACGATTTTTTTATTTTATTATTATACAGCAATCAAATGACCAGCACCCACTATGGATGTATAGTTCTCTCCTTCTCTCTCTCTCTGAAAAACCCAACCAAATCAACAGCTGCTCGGATATATATATCATCGACTACATCTCGGTTTGCATCATTCGCTGCACTGAGAGAAAGAAAAGAGAGCTCTTGATAAACACAGACACAGAAATGGAAAAGGCATTTAATAGACAGAAAGTTCTTCTTGCTCATCTGCAGCCCACTTCTCCTTGTCCTTCTATCTCTGTAAGTTTTATTTTCCTTCCCTGCAGTCTTTTTTGTGATGGAATAAATTGAAGGTGAAAATGGGTTTTAATATTCTTTTCTTGATGCCAGACTTCAATTTGTGCTGCCGGGGACAGTGCTGCATATCATCGGACTGCTGCTTTTGGCGATGATATTGTGATTGTGGCGTAAGTTTTTTTATTTATTTGGGGGGGAAAGTGGATGGAATCTTAACCAATCTTTGCATACATGTTTCGATATGTATTTTCATTTTATCCATTGTTATCTTCATTAAACTTGTCGAATGACAAACAGTGCATACCGTACTGCTATTTGCAAAGCCAAGCGTGGTGGGTTCAAGGATACTCATCCTGATGATCTACTTGGATTTGTATTAAAGGTTAGCTCTTCCCCCTCTATTATGAAAATGACTTTTTTTATATCTGGAAGGTTTGGAAAGGACCAGTTATTATAGACTACAGTCTTTGGATCTTTCTGTTTGATTAAAGTTTGGACGAGTATGTATGTATTTGAGCTGATACAATTATGGTAATTAAGTATCATTCATATTCATCTCTTGAGTTGACCAATTGTGAGGCTTGATTGTTGTAGGCGGTGGTAGAAAAAACAAATGTGGATCCAAGGGAAGTAGGGGACATTGTTGTTGGAACTGTTCTGGCTCCTGGTTCAGAAAGAGCAATTGAGTGCAGGATGGCAGCGTTTTATGCTGGTTTCCCTGGTATAGTTCTGGCTAAAGTGCTAAACCCTTCTGCATTAGCCCTTTTTTTATTTTTCGTTGGCATCTTGAGTCCAATTTGTTCAGACTTGGACACAATTTTCCTGTGATTTCATGACCAAAATTTTGATGTCGGTTGAAAAGATCTTATTGACTCGTTTGTTCCGACCAGATACGGTGCCCCTCAGAACAGTCAACAGGCAATGCTCATCTGGCCTGCAGGCAGTTGCTGATGTTGCTGCTTCCATAAAGGCAGGATATTATGAGATTGGTCAGTGTGATTCTGGGATATGTGTGGTTTTTGGATGGCCCTCTTTTTGCTAAAACTTCATTTTGTATTTTCAACGCAGGTATTGCAGCTGGGTTGGAGTGCATGACAGTGAACAGCATTAGTGGTGTTCCCAAAGTCAACCCAAGAGTAAATCCCAACTGTATATCTATGAAGAAATCATAAGTTTTTGAAATGTTGTCTTTGAACATGAGTTATGTTGTTAACAGGTAGAGATCTTTCAACAAGCCCGAGATTGTCTTCTTCCCATGGGTCTGACTTCTGAAAATGTTGCTCAGCGTTATGGCCTGACACGACAAGACCAAGATCAGGCTGCTGTGAGTTCCACAGATCATTCGAGGTTTTGTGATTTTTCAATGCCAACATGTTCTTGTATGACAGTCTTGACACCTCATCTTTTTGAACAGGTTGAATCTCATAGAAAAGCTGCAGCTGCTAGAGCATCTGGTAAATTCAAAGATGAAATTATCCCAGTTACTACAAAGGTAAATAAAACAATGAATAGTCAAGAGGCTTGCATTCTTGAATATTATAGTTGTAGGTATCGTGGCTTCTACTAACCAATGATTTTTATAAAAAGATGGTGGACCCAGAAACTGGCATACAGAAGGTTGTCACAATTTCAGAGGATGATGGTATTCGACCAAACTCAAACCTGGCAGACCTGTCCAGGCTGAAACCTGCATTCAAAAAGGATGGCACCACCACTGCTGGTACTCATAATACTCATTACCATTAAGGATCTTGTCAGAATATATTCAATCTATCTTGATCAGAACATATCATCAAATCTCATTTGAGTGCAAACTGTCTAAACAGGCAATTCTAGCCAAGTCAGTGATGGTGCCGGAGCTGTACTTCTTATGAAAAGAAGCCTTGCTGCACAGAAGGGACTTCCAGTTCTTGGAGTGTTCAGGTACTAGTGTTTCCTTGCAAAGAGATGCTCCCTTTAGCAGATATCACACATGGCTCTTTCCATGTAAACCACGTGTTACTGCAAGTACAAGCCTTGAATGCTGATATTGGGCCAGCTAGTTGATTCCAGAACTATTTTGTTTGGAAATTCTTTTATATAAATTTTTTCCTCAAAAAAATTGATCAAAGCTAGGGCATTTTCCGGGTCATCGGAAGTGTTCTATTGCCATGGAATACAAATATGCTAAAGAATCTTCTGAAAGCAAAGTTAAGTCTACATTTTTTCTTGGTATTGTTGCTGCATTATGTAAAATTTTTGAAGAAATTTCATGGGCCAGTTATGGTATAAAGTTCTTGGAAGAGTTTCCTGGAATAGAGAGATTTATAAAGCTAAGAAAGATGCCCTCCTAGTTTGTTAGACCTTGTATTGAATTTAATCTATCATTTACTTCCACGGGAAGAGAAACTGGCACCGTCTCTATATTTTTTTCTACATTCTGTATCTTACTCTGAGAATGAGCACACTGCTTTATCCTGCTATCTTAAGTTTTCAAATGAATGCAACTCTTGAAAACATAGAATTTTTTATCCAAGAATCAGCAGGAATTTGATGCAGAAGTTCACAAGTGATTACCAGTGAGAACCTCCAATCTAGGAAGGAACTGAAAGTTCAGTAGAGGTTGCCATTGATGAGTAAATAACATGCTGATGTGGACTCAGGATTTCAAAAAAATTCCATGCTCCCATCTCACAGTCATATGTTTTTCCTACAGGAGTTTTGCTGCTGTTGGTGTAGATCCTGCTGTAATGGGTGTAGGCCCAGCCGTTGCAATTCCAGCGGCAGTGCAAGCTGCCGGACTTGAGCTTAATGATATAGACCTGTTTGAAATAAATGAGGTAGTGGACTCAATAACTTCATAATTCATTCCTGAATCTGTCAGAGAGATTTTTTTGAGCTAAGGAACCTGCTGATCTCTCTTCAGGCATTTGCATCACAATATGTTTATTGTATAAAGAAGCTGGAGCTTGACCCAGAGAAAGTTAATGTCAATGGTGGTGCCCTTGCTCTCGGGCATCCTTTAGGTGCCACAGGTATTCACACTGAATTTCTTGTGAGACTGAGTTTGTGTTTCAAATGCTTATGATTGTCTCTCAAGATAACTATTTGAAAAAAAGTACACACTTTTATGCCACTTGCCGCTACTTTTTGCTAGGTGCCCGCTGTGTTGGAACACTTCTGCATGAGATGAAGCGTCGTGGGAAAGATAGTCGCTTTGGAGTGATCTCAATGTGCATAGGTCTCCCACTGCCCCTACCTCCCTCATTCCATATTACTACAAACGACTTCATTCAATTCTTGATCTTTCTTAAATGTTTATAAAATATATGCAGGCAACATCAAAGATTGCATTTCTGTTAGTGCTTGTTGGTAGTGTATTGATTTTGAAATTTTTTTTCTTTATAAACATAGCAAAATGATGTTTTTTTTATTTTTAAAAAATTATTTTTGACATGAAAATGATTTGAAAACATCAAAAAGTTTTTCATCAACACATGAAAACGCTTTTTTCAAATTTTAATTTGAGATCGCAATTCCAAACAAGTCATCAAAAAGCAAATTTGACTAGTCAGTGGGATTTCAAAAGTTCTTATCGGTGGGATTTCATTATCTGGTCTGGTTCCTTTCATGGGTTTTTTTGGTCAGATATTTGACAGAACTTCATAAAAAGTAGCTTATATCAAATTGAATTGATATAAGTGGTGAGATATTTGACAGGACTTGATCAAGTATGCCCACAATTTATTGGATCGTCTCCTTGCAACTACTTGGATGGTTTTTTGTAATAGTTGAAAAATAGTGAATTCGGAAGTAGGGTTAATACAAATGTTTTGCAAGTTTGGGAATCATAGATGAACAGATAGATTGGAACTCACCATGCTTGTTTCTATTTTCTGGATCTCCTTCTGACCTCGGAAGTGCGGCTATGTTTGCAGGGTCCGGCATGGGGGCTGCCGCTGTTTTCGAGAGAGGAGACGGTGTTGACGCACTGTGCAACGCTCGGAAGGTGGAAAGCAACGACCTTCTGTCAAAAGATGCTCGTTAGATAAATTAACTTCATTATTCTGAATTCATTTTGCTACAGCTTAGGAGATTATCAAAATCACCATCTGCGAAAGCTGCAAGATGGAAAATAAAGTTAAATCTTTATATGGGGTGAGTGTGTTGACCAGGTCTACCATGTGTCTGCCTGATGATTGGTTTTCATCTTTTAATTAATTTCCTCCTCGCTGTAATTCAACTTTTTGAGAAAAGCGGTTACCGGTACGTTTCAAAGCAAGTTTGTCAATTTCGTTATTTTCTGTCCAAAATGATTGATATATCTTGTTTTAATTTAAAAAAACAGAATAAATCAAAATAAATTTTTATCTTGCTTGAAATCTTGGTCCATTCTAAAAATTTTGTCTGGAATGTTTTGGTTTTGTTATGCTCTATCTGTTCCGGTTAAATAGTATTTTTTTAAATAATATGTAGTTTTACAATATCAATCACATTTCTTAATTTGATTGTTAAATTGAGATGAAATTTTAAGAGTTTCTTGACATATTAATATATATTAGGTTGAAATTTCAGAGTAATAAAAAAATACAACGACCTTACAAGATTGATGATAGTATTTTTATAATATTATCTAGCTTCATAATTTTGTTCAGAAAAAATATTTTATTGTGTATTTTTTTTATTAATTTTTTCTCAATTTCATTATTCAATGAGTTTATTAGAAATTGAACTTTAAAACTTGTTTTGATTTATTTATTTAAGGTTATTATGGTCTTATAACTCAGATCATACATTTAAAAGATTAACCTAGGTTAACCCGAGTTGATCCAATATTTCGTTGTTTTAATATATTTTTTAAATATCAACTTGATTTTTTTAAATTAAACTATATTTTTATCAATTTTTCATATTATCTTTGATCAAGAGATAATAATTGTACTGAGAAAAATTAAGTCAAATCACTTAGACTTTCTTAATATTGAAGGATCATGACAAGTTGTACTTGATCATCAAATATAAATTAATCAATTATTGAATTGATAATAATTTTATTTATATAGTTTATTAAATCCTATTTTATCTAGAATTGTGATTTATGTTTGGGCCAACATATTAGGGAACCTAATGGGTCACACACACACAAGAACCATTCGTCAGAAATTAAAATGAGATGATTAATCAATTGTGACTTCATTGTAAATAAATTTTAAAAATATCAGGAACTACAATTCTATACATGGAAAAATCAAATATTGATTTGATTGAATAAATTCCTAAATTTATTTTTCAATAATATATGTGATATTATTCAGAAGGAAAGTAATATTTTTCCATTTATAGGGTTTTCAAGATTATCTGCAAATAGAATGTTAATCCTTTTATTTTTTGTGTAGAAACTATGTAAGTTACAAAAGACCTAATAAACACAAAATAAAAAAGCTAGCACTCAAAGTCATAACAATCTCATTCTTCTAAAAGATTTTAGAATATTTTTTATTGGTGGTTCAAGAGGATTATTGTCAAAGGTCAGACACTTAAATACCTTGTGGTTGACGATAACATAGCCTTCAAGCAATTATTCAAAACCAAGAAAAGAATATTTTTTCAATTAATTTGACTTATTTAAGGAGTTAATGAAGAGAAGTTATGTTTAAAAGTCAATTTGACCAAAATTAGAAGTATTAATTAATTTCAAGGACTTCATTAGTTTTTTAAAAGGTTTTAAAGGTTCAAATCAAGGATTAAATTGATGGAAAAATAAATTTTGGAGACTAATTCGGGTTTAAAGAATGAGGACTCAATTGAAACCTGAAAAATTAAATTGATGCAATCAGGGGTTCAATTGAGAAAAACAAGAGTTTAAAAACTGTTAGAGGGTCAAAATCAAATATTTTAATGATGAAGAACCAACATGCAAGACACGTAATGTTAGGGACCAAAATTAATCAAAGCACGGGCCAATTTGAAAGAGATTGAAAGTTCGGTGTTTATTAAGGATCGAATTGAACAAATTGGAAACCAAACACTTGTTTGAAAAAGACGCTCAAATAGGAGGAGGCAATTTGAAATTTACAAGGGTGTAATTGCATAAATCTACCCTAACCATTCACTGATACGTAAAATTAGATGCACTCCAGAAGCAGATAGCTGCCAGAAGACTAGCGGCTAATGAAATGACGGCAACTTAACAAAGAATGATACAATCACTAAAGCTCTCTTTGAAACCTTAACAAGGGAGGAGAATTTCTTTTTTCCAAATCACGTGCCATTTAGTTTCGGTAAGTTTCTCCTTCACAATGTTGACAGACCTATATACACAATATGCATTCGAGTACCTATATTACTTGGGATGGCTGCAAGATCTTTCTCTCCTCCATTGCTAGCCTCTTGTGCAATCCCCGTTGGTGCTCAGTGAACTCCATAAATAGATCTCTCAGCTGCCTTGCACTCGTGTATTCCTCAGAACCAGGACAAACAACTTTTAAAACATGACCTGTGCTTTGGTGGTGAGGCTCACACAAATTATACTGGAAAAAAAAGAAAGTGAAATTCAACTATTAAAGAACTCATACCAACACAAATGCTTGAATAATTGGTGCACGACTTGAGTTCTTATCACACATGAATTGAAAACTCAAGTTTGATTCTTAAACTAGCTAATGACTATCATGAAGCAACCTGACAGCATAAGAGATGAAACCTGCCAAAATACCCTTTTATTCATTTTCTTGCCTACATTCAAGGAGGAAAGGGCCGTCCATGACCATGCAGCCTCTAGAACTCAAGTAGGCAGAAACATCTTCACATACCAAGGTGGCGGCAACATTCTCTACATATACCCCAACAATTTAGCCTAATACAGAATAAGAAACTTGTACAAAACTTGCCTGATATTTATGCATCAAGTTTTGAATTGACAATGCAAATGAATCATGCCCAGACAAATTCTGAGTTACCACCCAAGGCCTGCAGATATGGATTAGGTTATCAACACTAAATGAATAAATGTCTGACAAATAAAGCAAAGATACCGCAACCAGAAGGTCAAAAACTTCAATCAGCTTCTCCATCAAATCTCATATACAGACGTGCAATAAAGTAGAAAATCTGGTCAGGTTTTCAATTCGAGTGCCATCAGATAACATTATGGAAAGTCAATAACCTAATAATACATGTTGAAATATTTGGTATGCTCGAGATCTGAACAATTAAAAGCCCTTGTTCAATATAAAGATACAATGTTTCAAAAACAATAACCGTGCACCATTGAGACCCCAGAATTATTGATGAGGAAAAAAACAAAGACAGAATAATTAATAATAGCAAACATTTTGAGAAACTCCACTATACAGCAATTCATATAGTCAATCAGATTACCCATCACAATACATACCTTCCTCTCTTTGACATGATAATATGGTTTTGACAATCTAGAAATTTGGACAATTTCTCAAGATCCTTTCTGCAATTCAACACAATGGCCCCCTGTGTGTACATCTCTGATGACATGCTTGGGAAGACACATGCTTGAACTGAGAATGAAGTGTGTGTGTGTATGAATTCCACAATTGTCGAAGGAGATAGATTTTTATCTAAATTGTCAATCAACAACACAGAGCTATAGCCTCCGAGGTCATCATCATCCCTAGGCCAATCACTGTGATCATTACTCTTTTCCTCTAGTGTAAAAAAGAGAAGAATAAATAAATAAATAAATATATAAATAGAGAGATGCAGAGGAAAAAAGAAAAAGAACTAGTGAGTTGCATCAAATACAAAGAAGGAAAAAATGCAGGTGTAGAGTAAAAGTTAATCATGACAAGATGAATTAAGATTGTTAGTTGTTGATCCAACTCAATCTATGAATGAGTTTATAGAAAACATAATGAACATATTAGAGGTGCTATAAAGATGCATGAAATACAAAAAGCAGTTGCATGGTTAATTTTACCATCAGAAAATGAATTGGTAAGGGAATTAAAAGAAAAACTCAAGCAGAGTCCAAGTAGTTGAAATTAGCACATTGTTCAATTTTAAATGAGTTTCTATAGCAGAAGATTTTTAGAGACAAACCATCAGGTGGCTGTTTCTTACAAGGAGACCGCTCGGCACACTTAGTACTCTGCAAAAAAAGAAATGCTTACATGGTAATTATGAAATGTGTTTAGACATGGTAATTATGAAATATCACATATAGAATAACTTGCCTGGTTAAGACGTTTAACAAAGCTTGTGGCTGACTTCTTGTTCTCAAGTACACAGGGTTCATTTTGAAGTCTTTCCTTCACCATCTTCAAGAAAAGCTGCAAATTAGGATCAAGGCAAGCATAGGACTGTACAAGGCACAGGCTTTCAATTGTTTTGTTAACCAAACACCCAGCAACTGGACCATGCTGCATGATCACGATGTATGTGCACAAACACATTTCTCCTCCCTGGTCAAATGAATGCTCCTTACGAACCACCTACCGAAAAGAGCACCTGTCAACCACTAAAAGCTAAAATATTTTTTAAGAGCTGCTAGAGCATCTTCCCTCTGTATGCCTAAATTTCACACACAATATTTAGATATTCATGTAATCCAAAAAGGAACCAAGAGGGATCTGCCCCAATAAAATACAAAAGAATGTGCCTATATTTTGCCCAATTTTAGAGTTTGGCATTCTGAGATGAACAGCCTGGATAACAGAGCTCCAATGAGGTCTTGAACAGTAGCAGTTCCAGTTAGATGTATACGACTATTCCTCTCTCTCCTGATTATATAGTATATTGTTCTATCCACTATCTCACATAATGATTAGATGTCTGTAGTCCATCTTCATACTCATAGTCAGTTCCCTAAACCAGGAGACTATATGCAATCATATTATAACACAAGCTTCAGATAGTAGTATGACCATTTCCATAGAGTGGTGGAAGCAGAACATGGGCATTAGTACAGCAAAACCATTTACAGTTCCTTTTCAATCCATTCCTAATGAAATCAAAATGAACAAAAAATCGATGTCTTCAAATGTTAATCGTGAGCATAAAAAGCAAAACAAATTAACATTTGGGCAAGGACAAAAGAAGAAATGCATATTCATACAAGTAAAGATGAATGTGGGAAAAAGAGCAAAACTTTTTTTTTCTTAGGAACATCAAAAGATTCTCTTCTCTCTCAATAGTATAAAAAGTAAAATACCAAGTCCTGACTTTACTTTTCCAGAAAAGCAATCTTCAAATTTAATAACATAAACATTCATCATCAATAACGGAACAGTATTAATTCAGCAACCACACACACACAACAAATCATATCAACTAATAAATCCACGTTTCTTCAAATTATAAAAAAATACACTTCGATAATGAAGAGTAGACTCACATCGTCGACGGTAGCGTCGTAAAAGCGGTTGTCAGAGCCATCGAAGGAATGCGAGACGCAAACAACGACACCTCCGACCACTTTGTGGCACTCGTTGTCCTGCAATTGAGGAGAAATAGGGCGGAACCGGTCCTTCAATTTCTCTAGTTCATCCAAAGTTTTGAGATTCTTCACCTCGAAAATGGAGTCGTCGTCGTCACTGAAATTTTGGTACTTGAGAGTGAGTTTCTCGCCGTCGAGAACCGTGCAAACGCTGTACCAGGCGTCGTCTGCTAAGCTACGAAACTCGACGTCGTAGTCGGATGGAGGAGGCACAGAGGCAGCGTTTGGATTCGCCACTGACATTGCTTTTTTCTTTAGGTTTTGGCGTTTGGTACATCGTGGAGAGAATTTTTTAATAACATGATTAAAGGTTTGATTGAGGTTGTTTTTATAGTTTATTTTTGATAAAAAAATATTAAAAAAATATTTTATATATTTTTTTAAAAATGATTTTAATATTAATAAAATAAAATGATATGAAAATATTTAGAAAATAAAAAATAAAATATCTTTTTTCTTTTTTCATATCCTCGACCTTTAATCGCACATTTTTCATGAATCGTAAACATGAAATCAAATGTAATAAAACACACTTTAGAGGGTGCTTGATAGTATATTTGAAAAGTGTTATTTTTTTATCTTTTATTTTAAATTAAAAAAATAGTGATTTTAGATTATTTTGATGTATGGATGTCAAAAATGATTTTTAAAAAATAAAAAAATATATTATTTTGATGTATTTCTAAACGAAATGTATTTTCAAAAACAATTTTAATCACATTTTCAAACAGGCATTTGATAAATAGTAAATTAAACTCAAAACCTTAACAAATTTGAATTTTTTTCCTCCCACTCCAAGAAAAGTTGTTGCTATGGCTTCTCTTGCCAAATTCTAGATTTATTTTTTCCCTTTTTATTCCTAGTCCTTCTAAACCTCACTTAATGTTTAATCTTGTACCAAGTAAAACTCATCTTTAATCTTTAGTAATATCTCTCTAATTTCTATGAAAAAACATGAATATTTTCTTTTTCTTATCTTTTTTCTATTGTGAGAGAGAGAACAAGAATGAGGGGGTATATATAGTCCATTTATCCTTATTTACAAATTGACCCTAATATTTTTATATTTCTCTTTTTGTCTTCACTCTTCCTTTCTTTTATTACTTATTCCATAATTTCTTTTATTCTTTCAATATCACCCCTATTTATTATTATTATTATTATTATTATGTCCTTAACTCCATTCATACTTGAGTTAACTTTATAATTATATTATAATTCAATCATAAAGCTTATACTTATTGGGGTCGATTGTTTTTAACTTTCGTAGTTCGTTTCTTTATTTATATATTTTTTATATCACTTGTCTTTATTTTATTGATTATTTATAGGATATTACTTTTACTAGGGTTTACACTAAACGCTTGGGCCTTCTAGCCTGCATGCCTAGACCTATCTTATTTTTTTTCTCTTAAAGTGGCATACTATTAAAAAAAGATAGTAGACAACATGTACTAGAAATCCATTTTGACATAAAAAAAAACACCCTAATACCTTGATAAACCTATCCATAGCTATCAAATAGCATCTCAAAAAGTAAAATCAGCTCAAAAACCAAAATGACGCGGTCAGATCTACCTACTTGTGAAAAGAGAAAGAAAAAACATTTGGGTCAGATTACACTAATGAAATGAAATTTATTTACACCAAAATGACACCTAGGTTAGCCCATTGGCCTGCACCACAAAAAAACATGATCAAACAAAAAAATCTAGGTATTGTTAACATGTCTTTTAAGAAAATAAAAATATTTCATTCATGAATTTGAAAATAGTTGCATATTAAACCATATTTTTATCTAAAATTGAGAAGGAAACACACTGGATCAACCTCATTTTTGTTATTTTGAGGAAACCTCACCCTCCGAAAAACACACTTCGTGGGTCCAAGTGAGCGAGTAAACCCCAATTGTCCCAAACTCTTACAAGGGGTGCACGCCCTGACTCAAACTTGAGACTTGCTGTGCAAATCATAAGTCTTTTTTCATCACACTCTTTGAGGATAGATCAACCTAAATCATTTCTATTAACATGAGAGAGTTATCAGATAATATTGAAAAAACCAAATTACAAACCTAAAATTCAAATTAATTCAATATCGAAGTATAAAAATGACAAATTAAAGACACATAGGCTGACCCATTTCTTTTTTTTTTTTAAAAAAAGGTGAATTTGAGTCAATTAACCAAAATCTCGATTCAAGTCATGCATATCATCAAATTCAATAAAATTACTATTCTATGGATTATTTTTCATTTATTAGATTTACATGACAATAAAATGAGTGTAATATTTTCTAATAAAATATTTTTTAATAAGAAAGAAATGACAAGTGTTTGGGACTAATACAACAACAAAAAATCATTGATAACAAAGGATAAACTATATTTTTTTAATTATAAGTTAATTAAAATACAGATCATCAATAGTAAAGGGTGAAATTTTATTTTGTTTTTTTTTAATTTAAGTTATTAAAAGCGCATTAAAAAATAGACTAAATATTGTGTTTTAACTTGTCAAACTTGTGACTAGGATCAAGAAATTAATCGAGTTGAATTTTGTTGGTATAAAAAAAAGAGCATAAAAAACCCTAACAAGGATGGCATATGACCCAACACTTTGAACCTTTTCTCATTTAATGGGGTAGAAGTACTATCACATGCCCCTTTTTATTTAGTTTTTCTTTTGAAATATAAAGATGATATGTTGCTCATCAAGGTAGATGGCGTGTCTTATTCTAGCTTAAATTTTAGGCATCACTATGATGGCTGAAAAATCAAGTCAATGAGCTTTTAACCTAGCAAACTAGTTTCTCAATCCATCTAATGCTATACACACACACAAAAAAAAAAAATTTAAACCATGTATACACAAATTTGGCACCTAATAAACAACTCAAATCAGAATAAAATTGAACAATTTTCTCATCCTCAAATTAGATATATATTTCAGGTAATATCAAGGCTTGAAACAACCATTATAAGACTCTTATCACCGAGTGTAACCATTAACACCAGTTCCAACCATTTTGTTGATTGTAATAAGTGTAAATGATGTTTTTTTTCTATTTAAACTATAATCCAACGAGCCTTTCCTTTCTCACATAAAATGAGTGAAAAATAAAGGAAATGAACTTTGTTATCAAAATTAATTTTTTTAAAACTAAAGGAACTAATCACCTATAAATTGAAAAAGATAGGGACTAAAATAATCTTTTTGTATGAAATTCAAACCCACCACCTATTTTCACCGTGATCCTCTAACTTTGAATCCAACCCTTCCCAAAAAATATGCAATCGAATGCAAATTTGAGCTAAAAAGGCTTAATTGAGCAAAGACAAAATTGAGGATTAAATTGAAAAATTAACTATCCCAATATATATTGATTCATAAAAAAAATACACAACAAAATTTGCTAAAATAAAAACCCCACATGTTTTAGTGTACCGTTAATACTTTAATTTCACCTAAGAATATTTATTCAAAAAGTGTGGATGCAAAATACAAAATATATTTAACTTTGTATGAAGGAAAACATGCAACTTTGTTTTATGGAAATTAAATTTTTGTATAAATGAAATGTCATTGTAATAAAAAGACAAAAACCAAAAGGCCCTACAGCAAACCAAACTAAATAGTCATTGCTCCCTCCCATTCCTCTCCTCTTCCTTTGTTTTTCTTTCTTCTTTCACTCCCTCTCTCTTTCACCTCTTGAGATCAATTTTTTTTAATAAAAAAACCCTAATCAAAGCCCAAAATCACACTTCAACCAATTATCTCTCTCAATACACCCTCTATAAACCCCTGTAACCTCCCTCTCATTCAATTATATATATAAAAAATTAAATACGCTCATTATTATATATAAAACATTGTTTACTTTTTTTTTTCTTTTACCTATTTATTTATATTTATAAGAAGAAGAGGAAGGTGGTGTGGGTGAGGGCGAAGATGAGCGGTGGCGGGGTTAGGGTTTCAATCCCGGGCAACGTGAGGAAGACGATCCAGAACATAAAGGAGATCGCAGGCAATCACAGTGATGAGGAGATTTATGCAATGCTCAAGGAGTGCTCTATGGATCCCAATGAAACCGCTCAAAAACTTCTCTATCAAGGTCACTTCTCCTTGTCTTTACCATTTTTCCGTGTTCTCAGAATCTGTTGTCTTAGACCGTGTGGATTTAGCTGTTTTTCATGTGATCCGTCGTTAAAGATTTTGATTTTGAATTAACTCTTAATGAGAAGAATTAGATGTACTTTTTAGCGAACTTTGAAGTTGACAATTGGGCTCTTATAAATGATTCCCCCCCTTAGAATCTATAAGTTCAAAACGATGTCACAGCTTGCCGTGCAGGGGAAAAAACGCCTTCTGCTATGATTTTCATATATTTGTTCTACAAGTTTATTTCAATTGCTTACTAATTCTCATTCTTATTATTCGAGAAGTTAAGGATGAATTTTGATGCACATTGCTTGACATCATCTCTCTGTAATACCTATTTTCTTTTTTAACTAAGACTAATGGCTTTACAGATCCATTTCATGAAGTCAAAAGGAAGCGTGACAGGAAAAAAGAGGTAAGCTTACTTGTTTCTATAAAATTTCACATCTTCTGGGCTTCCTGTGCTTCTAAATGATTGCTACCAAATCTGTTGCTTTTATTTTTATGTTTGATAAGGTTGGTGTTACAATGTTGTTGGGGATAGTGTGGCGGACAACCCTGGGATGGCCAGCGCCAAGTCCAGGGTTCGATTCTCCATGCCCTCGTAAGAGCCTGGGGCAGCCGGAGGTTTTACCCACTCCCTGGGCCCACAAAGTGCGCTTTCCGGGTTGTGGGGTTCCCTCCGATATCCAAAAAAAAAAAATGTTGTTGGGGATGCAATCCTGCTTAATCTGGCATATTTTCTTTCTATTTTTTTATCCAATTACTTAATCCAGATAATGACTGTCCACTCCAGGGTCATCACGAGTTCATATTTTTTGGTGTCTCTTTATACTTTGGTGTCTGCATTTGTTATAAGCATTTGCATTGCTGGTGCAATTGGATTTGTGAAAGCTGTGAATTTGAACAGCAACTTTAGAGGTGGAGCAATGTTATTCAATTTCTATAGGCTAACAGCAGGAAGCTCTTGGAATTAATGGACTAGGACAAGAGGATTGATTAAGGGGCTACAGGTCAATGATGAACAGATGAGATTGAGGCAGTCTAGATTTTAAGTGGCAAGCGTTTGGGCCTTGGATGCAGCAGCATACAATTTACTTGTTTGGTTGACATCACATGGTTGCATGGTCACGCATTTATGAAGATGTATTCATTATTTTTGTGCTTGCCATACAGATTCTTAGTTTTCCTAGTGTTTTATATCTTTTGAGCAGAACACGAATAATAGAGAGTTTGGAGATTCTCGATGGAGGTCTGGCATGCAGGGGCGAGGGAGTAGGGGTGGTCGGCCAAGCTTTTCTTCAAGTCATACATCACATGGTAAACAACTTTTTTTTTAAGACTAGCTTTTTGAAGACTAAAATTGCTGGAGTACTTCCTCCTTTTTAAATCATGTGGTTATTCTTCTATATTTTCATGTCTTGCTTTTGATGGTCATCATCTATATAAATATTATAGACATACAAACACTTTTATCCACGCAAGTAACTTTGTACTGATGGTTTAATGGATGGTACTTCATTGATTTTGTGCTCATCCCTCTCTCCCTAACTATTTTGGACGTATTATTTGTGACCATAGATTAAATAAGTTGCTTTAGTTATGGCATAAATATTGTTTTATGCTACAAATTTGATTGTTGGATGTGATCCCTGGTCAGATACTGGTGGTGGAAGGAATTTTGTTGCTGGAAGGGACAATGGAACCAACCATGTTGCAGAGAAGGGTGCTGGCTCTTCTTTGTTAGCCTCTGAAGAGAAACATAAAGAAACTACGCCATCAGCAAGGTGACTTATAATATAAATCTCACTTTTTCAAGACATGGTTTATAAGATTTAACTGAATGTGCAATAATTACATCATGTGATTATATATTGCAGCTCCTCTGTAGTTGTGGCCAATGGTCCAACTGCTGCTGTTTATGGAAACACTAGTGCAACCCTTGCCTCCAATTTACCTTCAGGAAGCAATCAACGTGAAGTGACTTTATCACCTGTTGTTGTTAATAAGGTGGGAAGGGCAGTATACCACATCGATGTTGATAAAGCTCCTGCGATTGCATTTGGAACTGGGGACGCATGCAGGGACTCCATCCCAAGCTCTAACAACTCTTCCATGTCTGTGATTCCAGCATCTTCTTCCAAAGTTTGCTTCTCGTCCTCGGATCCTGTACTAATGCTTTCTAATGATTCATCACACCCTGGTACAGTGGGTACAATTAAACATGAAGTGGGGATCCATCAAACTGCTGGAGAATCAGGTTAGGACAAGTGATAATTTGATTATATTTTGTGTGTTAGAGAATAATATAAATCATATCCTAGAGTCTAACCTCATAGCTTAAGCTTTTAGGTGAGATGATTACTTGACATGGTATCAGAGTCTTATTGACCTAACGGTCACGAGTTCGAATCTCATCATCTTCATTCTATTTGATAAAAATCAAGCACAAAGTGTTCTAAACTTGTGTGCAAGTTTCAAGCCCAAATAGCTCTTACTTGAGAGGGGTGTTAGAGAATAATATAAATCATATTCTAGAGTCTAACCTAATAGCTTAAACTTTTAGGTGAGATGATTACTTGACATTGTGCACTTTTAGCTTTGGTGTAATGATTGGTAATTATCTGATTGCAGCTTCCGAGATTGGTGTCCCTTTCATGCCAGGGAAGATGCCAAGCAAAAACCAAGGAGTTAGGAAGAGCCAGCTCAGTGATTCTTCCCCACCTTCATTTACATCAATCCAGGATGGTTCTTCTAGTAGTCGGCCTTCCTCTAACTACAGTAGCAGGTCTCAATTGATAATAGGCCCTCAGAAAGGTACAAATTTTGTTCTGACAATGTTAAGTTCTGTACTAGTGTGACAAATCTTCTGTCAATGTTAAGGTTGAAGCATCAAGATTTGTCTTGGACCTCACTTTGTGCTTTTTTTTTTTGGGCTTCTTTCAGTGTTTTAATGTTGAAAATATCTATTTCTAGTACAAGTATTTTGATTTTAAGGTTAACTGTGACAAGGAGACACCTAAAATCCAGTCAAATATACGTCATTAACAAGCTTCCATATTTTGTTGTTCTACCGCTCCTTCCTGGTTTATTTCCTCTACTTGATCAATTATTAGATTAGGCACGTTCTCTTTTCCATTATAGTTCACTATGAGTTTGCAACTGAAAATCAAACACAACAATTTCAGCATTCAAGGTCATGCCCTTTTAGTTTGGCATGCAATTTTGCAAAACAGTTCTGCATGGTGTTCTTTTCTTGCTATTTTTCTATTAAAAATAAGAGCCATTTGCTGGCTAGGTGATAACATACAGTTAGATATTATAATGTGAGGAAGCGTCTTCTGTTTTATATTTGATACTGTTATTAGTAATAGTCTGTTGACTTACTTGGGTCCTTAATAAATAACAGTCCTTCTTTCTTCAACAGTTGGCTCTAATAAGGAGTGGAAACCAAAGGCAACAAACTCTAATGTAGCACAGGAGTCTGGAACAGCTGGTTTATCTGACATTTCTAATATTCCACTCGAATCCGGTGGCCATTCACAGGTCTCCTCGGGTGTCCATGATTCAGAAGAAGCAACTGCCAAACTGCAGAAGAAGCTGGAGGAGTTGCATCTTCCACAGCGTCAACATGTTATAATTCCGCATCATATACATGTTCCTGAATCTGAAAGAAACAAATTGAGTTTTGGGAGTTTCGATCTTAGTTTTGGAGTGACGTCAAGTTATGTTAGCGGGGCTGAGAGCGACAAGAGTTCTACACCCATGTCTGAAACTTCTCAGGGTATTGAAGAACCTATAGAGGAACAAGCTGAAAGGTTTATGTGAAATAGTGTTTTCAGTTAGTTTTGAATGTCATGCAGCATATATCCTAGTTCCCTTAAGTTACTGATTTTGATTGCATTTTGTTTTCATGTAATGATTAAGGGGTAGTTAACAACCTGGAATATTATTTCACCTGTTGAGATCTGTTCTCCCTTCTTTATATTCTTTTGTGAAGAAAGGTGGAAAATAGAGTAGGCATATAGAATGAGGGAAAATCAAGAAATTTATTTTTAGCTTTTCATTGAAGTAAATGATCGAGCAGTTGACAAATTATCCTAGGAAAGAAGTATATTCCTGACTCATCTAGCTAGAATGAGTTAGTTACCTCTAGAGTAATTGCTAATATCATCAATAATAAATAGATTAATGCATTCTAAGTGGTGCTTTGTGTCAAGTTGCTAATGTCTTGTTTTAAGTTCTTAGATTGATATTCAGCAACCAATGTACCAACAAATAGTTTTGTTAGCCAGTCCTAAGAGTTACTATTTTTAAAAGAAAAGGTTGTTGCCCCATATTCATGGAGTTTGTTTGTACACAAACATAATTTTGATTTTTGACTGGTTTGTATTTTTCTTATGGTTTGATGAGTATGCTTACAACAAACTCGGCTTTTACCTTCACAGTATTTCCCTCTCTCACTGATCTTATAATTCTTGGATTCAGCAATCAAAATACACCGGTGATTCCTGAGGAGGGAATTTATCCTGATCATCCACAGTTGCCTTCACATGTACCTGGAAATTTATCAGCTGAGGTTGATGCGCCATCTAACACAGCGCCTGATCATGAGTCCAAGCAGAAGGCTGCATTGTTGTCTGGAGGCCAGCAGTACTCAGTGGTCCATACTTCTCCTGGCTACAGTTTTGGTTTTGTGCCTCCGATGCTGGGTAGTCAGATTGTGCCAATTGAGAACTCAGAATCTCAAGCACGTGATGTTTCTCACCTTCCTAGCTTCGTGGTAAGTCACCAAAACTTCATTATGTTATGATGATTTGGTTCCATGAAAAAGTATCTAACTTAATCTTGGGTTAATCATAACTTAGTCCTTGTAATTTAGAAAAAAAATTAATTAGTCCTCATGGTCTTTGAAACTTTAAACTTAATTCCTATGATTTTAAATCCATTTATAACTTAGTCTTTCTATCCATTTCATGTTCTTTTTTCAATTCATTTTGTTTTTTTTGCTTTTTATTAGTTTAAATAAATAGAAAAGGGTAACAAAGAAGTCGATTAGATTGAAGATTGATGAGAAAAGAAGACATTTTTTGAAACAAAATACTACTAATTAAGCATGGTCAACACTGGCCAAGGGACTGTATATTATTTTTGATGCTACATAAATTGATTAATTGTTTTGTTAAACTGCAAGGACTAAGTTATAATTAACTCATTATTTTTTGATAAATTGGCTGTTGTATTACTTTGGCTTTAACACACTGGTGGTTATTTGATGTTTTTTGTGTCTAGGTCCAGCAACCATTTGACCCTACAAGTTATTATGACCAATTTTATCGTTCAAGTGCTGATAGTGATGGCCGTGTTTCTCCATTTCCTGCGCCTGGAGTTTCTTCCAAATACAATGGGAATGTTTCAGTGTTGCCTCCACATACTTCACAGCCTCCTCAAGAGGTTTCAATAGATAAAATCCTCTCTCTAATTAGGCACTTAAGCAAAACCTTTTGTGTTTTTGTTGATTGTATTCTTCTTCAAGAAATAGTTTATTTTTTAAATTACTCTTTGTTAGCTGAATGTTTTAAATTTTTGAGGTATGGTTTGGGTTCCATGAATCTTTTACTGCACCTGGTTGTAGTATATTATCTTTTATCAGTTATCAATGCTTGTGATGCGAATTTTAGCCTGCGATATCTTTACTGCACAGTTAAGCCTCAAATTACACGAATATAATGTAAATATATGTTGTCAGGCCATGTTAACCTCATTTGGGTTTAGTTTTGAATCCCTTATTGAAGATGTATGCTGGAATCTAATCCATAAACTACTCCTTTCATTTTGTAGTCATGCTAGAGGTCAACTTGTTTTTTTGTTCAAGAGGTTTTTTTATCTCTTTGCTTAGTATTCTGAAATTAGTGGTAAAGATCTGTTTATCTTATGGAGTAGGGATCCTCCTACATGTTACAGCAATTTTCATAAGTTTTTCCAAGCTTTTGTGTAGAGCATATTTAGCTCAGTAAAACTATCTTTTATTGCCAATTTATGGTATATGGTGGTTCTCAACATCAGATATCTAGTTTTTTAACCATGTCAACATGCTTTGCATTTTGGATGTTCAAGTTGGGTAATGTCATTTGGATAGTCTTTATTAATGACCTAGCAGCTTGGCATTACATCTAAAGTCAAGTTACTGTTTGCAAGCTGCTACCCTGTATTGTTGCTTTTGAGATTTGGGAAGAGTCAAAGAGATTTCAAGGGGCAATATTGTTCAAGGATGGCCATTCTGGCTGCCTTGGACAGTTGCTGTCAGATCTACTATCCCATGTTGAATGATGCTGTATTACTGCCAAGTTGGTCACAGGCTCATATGTTATCTACCTAAGTACATTATTAGTGAAATTTGTGGTGGCACTAAAGTTAGCAGAGCCATGATGTGTGGAAGCATTTGTAGGTAGTAGACACCCATGCATTTCTAGATCTGATCTTCATGAGAAGTGGAATGGTATAGCACGACCAAAACATCAATAGCAATTGCAGGTCCTGCTTGTTGAGGGCACTACACCTAGCTGCTGGTTACAGTAATGGTGTTGTGTTTTGCAATGTTTGTTAATAATTTGTTGTATCATCTTCATGTACAAGCAACACTGGTCTTTTATGAGTTACTATAATCATGTGCATGGATAAGCCATTTTGCAACGTGAGGCGATTACATGAGCTTATGCACATGCTTATGTTCATCTACACATATGCTTATGTTCATCTACACACATGCTTATGCTAATGTCTGACAGTGCTGTGGTTCCATTTGGATGGAGTGCCTCATTGTGTGTCTGACATGAACATAAGCATGTGTGTAGATGTTTTCATATGTTTCTGAACTCTAATAATGTGCATGCTTATTTTCAGGGTGGGAATTCCTTAGTTCTATCCACTGCAGGTCCCACTCCTCTGGTGACCCAAGCTGCTGGGCTCATGCAAAGTCAGCAACATGTCCCTGTCTTTCGTCCACCAACTGGGTTGCACTTGTCCCATTTCCCCCCAAACTACATCCCATATGGTCATTACATCTCCCCATTTTATGTGCCTCCAGGTGTCCAATTCTTAAGCAATGGTGCATTCCCACAACAACCTCAGGCTGGCAGTGTGTATCCACCACCTTCAGCAGCCACGGGGGTCAAATATTCACTTCTACAATTCAAACCTGGAAGCAATACAGGAAATTCAACTCACATTGGGATGCCAAGTGGTTACGGACCATATGGCTCCTCTCCTGCTGGTTATATTCCCAATTCTGCTGTGACAGGAGGAAACTCAACCACGAATGATGATCTTGGTGCATCTCAGTTCAAGGAAAGTAACATCTACGTTACCGGGCAGCAGGTAGGGTAATAGGTGATGTTTCTATAATTTATTATGATTAATTCTTAATGTTTTATATTCTTATCCTCTACAGCTGGAGAATCTAAGTTGCTCATATTCTTAACCTCTGTGGCTGGAGAATCTAAGTTGCTCATCTAAACATGGTTGCATCACTGATGGCTGTGATGTCAATTTTATGATCAATTTTGATAAATAGTAGTCTCATTCTTGGAATTAATATTGTTATGGAAGTAGTTACAATATTGATTAAGATTCTTTTATCTTACTGTTAGCACCAGTGATGTTTATGGAGGCCTGGGAGGTGGAAACAGAAATGGTTGTGGTGATAGTGACTGGTAGCAGTTTCTACTGAATACGTGTTTGGGGGGGCATTAGGAGATATTTTGTTGATATTAATGTACCAAGCCCTCACTATATAAAGCAACGAGACACAAAATCAGCCAGCTTAGGATTTTACAACTGGATAAACTAATCAAAATTACTAATACCAGTTATCGTGGATTATGTAGGATTCAGAATAGCTTTCCTGCAGAAAACTTGTTTGGTATAGAATGCTAATGCTTATTTGGCAAGATCAGTTGCTTTAATTCTTTTTGGTTTAACATATAGAAATTTAGGTTCTTTGTTTAGACCAACTGAATTCTCTGTATCCGATGCCTGTTGTTTTCCATAAGAGTAACTGTTCAAGATGCTTTTCAGGGAATGTGGGCAATGATGGTCATGTGAATACTTGTAGCTCCATAGAATGCGTGTTAAGGTTTTCAGACCTGCATTCCCTAATTTTTAGCACATAAAGTCCTGTTTGATTGTTTTTGCTTTAAAATGATATTTTGTTCTCAAAACTGATGGATCTGCTTCCACAGAGTGAGGGTTCGGCTGTGTGGATCACTACTCCTGGCCGAGACATATCTAGCTTGCCGGCAAGTACCTTTTACAACCTTCCTCCTCAAGGTCAGCATGTGGCTTTTGCACCAACTCAGGCTTCCCATGGCACCTTTACGAATATCTATCACCCTGGGCAACCAGTAACCGCAGCAGCTGTTCACCCACTTCTGCAGCAGTCTCAGGCCATGAGTGGAGCTATTGATATGCTAGGACCTGCAGCCAGTGTTTACCAGCAGCCTCAACATCAACAGATCAACTGGCCTAGCAACTACTAAAACATGGATGAGATTTTTCTTTTTATATACCAGGGAAACAAAGTCCAATCTTGGGATATTTTTTGTGAACTCCAACAAGTTTGGATGGAGGTCAACAGCAAGATGATACAGCATGGCTGGATTTGAGAGTGTAAATGTAAAAAATGGGGCTGGAATTCTGCCAATAGTATCGTCTAATTGCTTGGATTTAGGGCATAAAAGGTGCAGTTTGCATGTAACTGATATTGACCATTTTAAGTTAGTGGAGGTGGGCATGTGCAGGTTTTTCTTTTTTCTGGTTGCCGCCAAATGGTGTTGCCATTTTCCATTTCAGCTTCAAGCCTTTCTCTCCCCGTACACTTTTTAAATCTTTTGACTTTTTCTAGGGTTTTATTGTTGAGTGGTGAGAATCTTTTCCAATTCTTTCTGATGTCGAGTTTTTTTAGGGTTCTGGAAGATAAGATTCAGGCTGGTGGAGAATAGCTCCAATTCCTTTTTTCCCTGTCATTCCGCTGTCTTATATGTAAATTGAATTTTGATAGCAAGAAACGGATGTACCGAACTGATGTAATTGGTATAAGAAAAAAAGGGATCATTCTGTTGTTTCAATCGACACGCATGTATATATCTTGAACTTCCTTTTCAAGGAGGAAGTTTCCTGGTTAGAATATTACATCTGACTTGCAGTCACTGTTTTCAATCTGAAGGTTGCATTCTTGCTTCTATCCAGTAGAGTGGGCCATTACAAGATCATTTCGTTTATGGAAAGGGCAGCGTGTCCCCGCTTTGATGAACTGCGTTTAGGCCAAGAAAATTGCCATTGTTAGTTAAATGATTTCTTAATATAATATATTCGAGTTTTATTGATCCTGCGATCATGAGTTTGAATCTTACTATCCTATTCTATTTGATAAATATCAAGCACAAGGTAGTGTGAATTTATAAAAGTTTCAAGCCCAAAAAGTTTTTATTTGAGTGTGTTTCCATTTAATTTGATAGATATCAAGCACAAGATAATATGAACTTATAAAAATTTCAAGTCCAAAGAATTTTTATTTGGAAATGTATAATAGAGTATAATATAAATCATATTATAGACCTCATCTGATAGTTAAAGTTTTAACTGACATGTTTATTTAAATTCATAAACTCTCACCTTTCGCACGCAGTGACCACCCTAAGCCGGCTAACCCAACGACACCGGAGAAGCTGGAGATTGCTTCCTCTGCCCTGAAGATTATCCATGGTGGAGGGAGAGTTGAATGCTATTATATGGCAATACCTGCGGCCAGGATCTTGGAGAAATATCCCTCTCATGCATTAGCTAAGCTAGAGGTTTTCAGAAGGCCATGGAATTCAGTGGTCCGGCCAGAGAAAATCCTTACTCCAGGACAGGAATTCTTACCTGTTCCTCATCATACCGTGAAGAAGCTCCGACGAAAGATTAGAAAACCAAGTGAGGAATCATCATCCTCATCAGTTTCTTGTACTCAAAAGCTTCAAATGACACCTCGACTGACATGGTCTCTGATCAAAATAATTTTTTTTCTTCAATTTTTGAAAAAAATGCTTTTGAACTATTCAATTAGGAAGAAACAACGTTATTTTCCTTATAAAAGTGAAAGGATCTCATAAAAATTTGACAGTGTACGTCTGTCATCTCCGCGGTGCCTTACATGTTTATTGGGTTTGCAAAATATTCAGTGGACCCGAGGATTTAGTTGTGGTGCGTGCAAGCTGGCCCGGACACCCCGGTTATAAAAAAAAACATATTGTGATTTAATTAGTATACCAAGCTTCAAAATAAATAAAAATTATTATTGATCAATTTTATAATGACTAATTAACTCTTTAAAAAAAAAAAAGCTAAGTAGCAAGTTCTTTAGGTTTTTATGGAAAGAGTAAAATGTAATTACATATTGTGATAAATAGTAATAGATCCTTCATATTTGAAAGAGACGGTAAATCTTTTATTATTTATTTTTAAATTTTAATATTTAGAAGAAACTATACTAGATTTGCTTTTCGTGAACGATTGTTTTTTAAATATTTTTAAATTAAAAATATATTTTTTTAAATATATTTTTACTTTCTCAAAAAATTATTAAAACATCTTATCAAGATACAAAATGGGGAAAAATTATTAAAAAATGCCAGTCACGTAAATAAAAGGAATTTTCGAACACTGGAACAGATATAAAAACGAAAGAAAAGAGAGCAGAGAATATAATATAAAGCTGAACAATCCGATGACGATTCGACCCTCCCTTCCTCCAACATTCAGACATCCTAGTCTCCACCATCTCCATCACCTTCTCTCTCTCTCTGAGCACAGCGCATCATCATCTTTATTTTAAATTTTAATTCTTAACTGATTAGTCACCGTTTCTCACCACCTCCGTGTCACAAAAAAGTAATTCAAATTAATGGATGATTTCACCGGTCTGTTAGCCGGCGACTTCGGGTTCAAACCCCAAGGCAAATCCGCACCCATGGCTCCACCTCGCAGAACAAACAATTATAGTTCCAATTTTAACCTTGGATCAGGTGGTCCCGTTCACACACGGTCCTCCTCCTCCAACAAAACCGCTCCTCTTTTCGACAATCACGCAGGCACGGACGGTCTCTTGTTCAACGACGTCTTCGGTGGTCCTCCTCAGTATTCAGTATCACGCGGCGGAGCTTCCACTACTGCATTGTCATTTGATCATGACTCCATTTTCAAGGAGCAGAACTCGAAATCGGCATCGCTGCCGATTTTCGATAAGCCTGTTTACGATGATGATATTTTTGATGGATTGCCTGGGTTGAAGAGTTCGTCTTCTGGTGGTGGTTCTGCGTCGGCCCCTAAGTTTGATGATGCATTTCGTTCGGTCAGTTCACCCCCGAAGCAGCAGCAGCATGGAAGGCCAGTGCGAGACAGTTCACCGTTTGATGATCTGTTGAGGAATTTAGATAAGAAGGAGACGGAATCGAAGAGAGAGAGAGGTAGAGTGGATAAGGATTCGGTGGCTTTTGATGATTTACTTCCTGGTTTTGGTCGCCTTAGCTCCCCTACGGTTAACCGGTACTGGTTCTATTATTATGTTTGTTGCTGTTTCTGTAAATTGACTCGAGTGATTTTGCTCAATTAGCTTACCTTGTGACGTTTGGTATTCGTCTTTTTGAATTTGCAAATTATTCGATTTGCATGTAATGATCAGCTTAACTATAGTTATTAGGTGATAGTGAGCCGTGGTTTCGCATTTGCACTTTTATTTATTCATTTACTAGGCGAAGTTTTTAACTTTGCTATTGTGATTTCGATGTCATGGAATAACATCTCTTAATGCATTTACTGGCTGTTTATTTTTCAAGTGTTTTTCACTTATAAATGTATCAATTTTTTTTTTTAAAAAAAATATTTTTGATATCAACGCATCAAAACAATTCTAAAACATAATTTATTTATTTTTTTGAGATTTGAATTTCAACCAACATTCATTTGAACCACACTCCCAAACAGGAGGGAGCATGATGTTTTGTTTAGCAATTACTTTGTAATTGCCTCAAATTTTTATTTGGCATGGTCGTCTTAAAAATAAGTATTATGCGATTGTATGCTTTTACAGTTGAGTTGATTGTGGAGAGGTTAGTTGGTATAATGTACTAATGTTGAAGAAAGATTATTTGCCAACTGAAGTCTTTGCTGTGCCTTTACTTTCTATACTGCTATATTCATCAAGTTGCATCTTGTAAGCTAACTATTAGCTAAACCAGCTTAAAAGCAATGAGAATCTGGTGGTGAAGCATTTTGTTTCAGACAAAGGGGAAACAAAAGGAAAAATTGAGGAATGGTTAGTTTTACAGTAGCTTCCATCATAATTGGACTATAACTAGGTATAAAGTGAATATGAGACGGCATAACAAGTAAATGATGAATTTGCTATGATGTTTGAGTTTGGAGGTAACTTAGGTTTTAGGGCAGATTTCATTCCTTCCCCTTTTCTTTTCTGGAGAGTTATCATGTTTAGAAATAAAAGAAATCGATGTTTTTTATGCAGCGAGTAGAACTCTTGTCTTCACTTTTCTTTCATCTTATTGTTGTCATCTTTTCTTTTTCTTCAGGTACTTTACTCATATGCCATTGTTTACTCAAATTAGCATACTGGTTTAGCCTTTTTCCTTTTGGAATTGACTAGTACTTAATAAGTTGTTTCTGAACCTATGGAGTCTAGCCACAGCTTAGACTGCTTCTGGGAAAAGAACTAATGTTGTTTGATAGTGAATAATGTGTAGCTCAATTTTTTATTTATTCCTGTCGATGAATATGAGACAGATCTGTTTCTGGTTTTTGTTTGTGTTATAAATATCAGTGATATTTTAGTGCGATGCTATTTTTCATAGTTCAACTTCCGAGCCGGGTCGGTTCGAAAAGCTATCTTCAAATTCAGCCTGGTCAGTTCCTGGTGTGAAGGAAGATCCCCTTATAGTCCTAGAGTCAACGTCAAGCCCTGCGACTTCATCATCAGGGTTGTTCACAGAACCTCTGGGAGAAATTAGTAAAATCAGTAACCCTGGAAGCATGAAGGTTGATAGTTCATCTGTAGATAGGGGAGTATTTGAAGACCTAGATCACCTCGATGATCTTGGGAAATCTGTACCATACAAGAGACAGGAGAATAGGAGCCCTTTAAAAACAGGACCAAGCACAGGTGTTTCATATTCTTCTGCGAGTCAAGAATCAGTTGACATATATCCTGTAAAGAATGCTGGGGGCCGCTCGCAGAAGAAAACAACTGGTGATTATCAGGAATCTCATGAAGCCATATTCGATATGCCTACAACAGATTTTCATAGATCTTTTTGTCAAAATGCCTCTCCTCCTTCATATGTGGATGTCAATGCTAATGAGACAAATTCCTCTCCTAGATCTGAAGAGGTCTCTGAATCATCAGATGGTGTATGGCTTTCTGTGTCTGAAATCCCTCTTTTTACTCAACCCACAAGCACACCACCACCTCCAAGACCTCCACCTCCAAGACCACCTCGGATATCAAAGTCAGAGATGGGTTCCTTTTCTTCTACAAACTCTAGAAAGAAGGTCAATGAGTATCCTTCTTTCCAAAATTCCACTTCATACTCTCAAAGTCCTAGATCAGTTCGTGCAGCAAGGAATTCAGTTACTTCTCAAATTTATGAACTTGAGGATTTTGTCATGGGAAGGACTCAAAACAATAATAATGAATTTCAAAATAATCTACCTGTTGACGATGTGGATAAAACTTCCTCTGCTGCTGCTTCAGCAGCTATGAAGGAGGCCATGGATAAAGCAGAGGCAAAATTCAGGCAAATGAGGGAGAAGGAATATCTAAAGGCTGCTAGAAACAAAGAAGCTGGTCAGGTGGATAAAGTTATGCAAGATGCTCAGCAGAGAGAATTAAAAGAGAGAGAAGAGAGATTTTATCGTGAGAGACAACAAAGGGAAAAGGAGGAGGAAGAGAGAGATCAGAGAAGATTTGAAAAAGAGAGGGAGAGAGCTCGTGAAATTGAGAGGGAAAGGGGAGGGAAAGAAAGAGAGCAAAGGAGGCTTGAAAGAGAGAGGGAGCGAGCAAGGGAGATGGAGAGAGAAAGGGACAAGGCCAAACAAGTAGTGGAAAGGGCTACTAGAGAGGCACGTGAAAGAGCAGCTACTGAAGCTCTCCTGAAAGCTGAAAGGGCTGCTGTGGAGAAAGCAGCTGCTCAAGCTCGTGAAAGAGCAGAAAGGACTGCTGTGCAGAGAGCACAAGCTGAAGCCCGTGAAAGGGCAGCAGCAGAGGCAAAAGAAAGAGCAGAAAGGGCCGCTGCAGAAGCCCGGGAAAGGGAAAATGCTGAGGCTAGGGAGAGGGAAGCCCGGGAAAGAGTTGCTGTAGAAAGAGCTGCTGCAGAGGCTCGAGAAAGGGCTGTTACAGCTGCCAGGGCAAATCATCAAAAGAGTGAAAATGATCTTGAATCATTCTTCAGTACTCGAGCAAACAGTGCACCAAGACCTAGGACGAACACTTCAGTTAGGACCAAAAGCTCTCTTTCATTCACTGATTTGTTGTGGTATCAGTGGGTTAATTTTCTGAAACTATATTACAGGATCCTTTCTCTGATAGCCAGAACAACCGAGGGTCTGAAGCAGTTAGAAAGATGTCTGCTGGAGCTTCATCTAGCATGAGGAAAGCATCAACAATAAATATTGTTGATGATTTTACTTCGCTTTTTGGAGGTAGTTATGCTGGTCATGAAAAGTTTTGCTCATGATACAATAATTCTCTTTAGCTGTGAATTGGCTGAACTATTTCTGCTTGGTAAAGGGGGTGCTGGATCATCTGGAGAATTCCAAGAGGTCAAAGGGGAAACTGAAGAAAGACGAAAAGCCCGATTGGAACGCCATCAAAGGACTCAGGAGCGGGCGGTATGTTTCGCATGACATGATTTTATTGAAACAATATTGAGGGTGACATCATATACTTGTTTATTATCGCACTCACATTCGTTCCACAGATTTTAATTGTTGAGCTTATACATTCAGGCAAAAGCAGTGGCTGAGAAGAATCATCGCGACCTTCTAGCTCAGAGAGAACAAGCAGAGAGACATGTGAGTGGTTCAGTCTTCAGTGGACCGTTTTTTAGCATTGTCTCCACTCCTGCTGTCTTTAATTCTTTGGTGAAAAACCTGTGGATGGGTAGCTAGGGTGGTGGGGGAGTTGGGGTTTGGAGTTCAATGACTTTTTTCTTCCTGATTCTTTACTGATTTTGCACATCCTAGCATGAAGGTTTTTATTTTATTTTATTTATTTATTTTTATCCTGAAGTGGGATTTTCTTAGATAGATGGTTGTGTCAGAACGTGGTCACATTTTGATTTAACCAGCCAGCTTGGGATGGCAGTGATTAGGCTCTAGCTATCTATAAGTTATCTTTTGTATGCAAAATTACAACAAAAACCATTCATGATGAATCCATAATATCTAGTGCCATGCATTGATGTGGTGGTTAAAGCACAGTTCGATAGCTAAACTTATCAAGATGTACATTGACCCATATAATTGAGTCTAAAGAGGCTAGCTGCGGTAGCTAACCAGTTAAGATGTGCAATTATGCTGAACTTAGGTGTCATTTGGATGTTCAGGCTTTGGACAACATTGTTAACCCCCCACTTCCTCAACCCCCAAATCATCTTTAAGAGTTGAATCCATGTATGTATGTTTGAAAAGCATGTGCACGGGTGTGATGTTTTATTTTAAACTACAAAAAAGCCATTGATGGTTCTAAAATCCAGAAGTGAACCAGGCTGAATCCAGTTCCACTGTATCAGTTAGTTTGTGATTTATGTCAATAGTAAATACAAGTTTCAGCACACCAAACAAGGTTATCTGTCTCAATGGAATTTGGTTGCAACAGGTTTCATTTCTTAGTAACTTAACAAACTGCATGTTTTTGATTGAAGCCTAGTTTTATTTTCTCCAGTTCCTTCCAATATTAAGAGAGTGAAAAATGTTTCAAGTTGCATCTTGTTCTTTTCTCATTGTTTCGTGTTTTATTTTATTTTATTTATTTTCCAATTGTTAATGTCTGATACTGTTTTTAATTGATTTCAGAGGATTGCTGAAACATTGGATGTTGAGATAAAGCGTTGGGCTGCAGGAAAAGAGGGGAATCTCCGTGCTCTGCTATCAACACTCCAATATGTGCGTTATTTTTTTTTCTCATACTATATTATCATATTCAGCATAACAATTGCAGGGAGAATAATTTTTGAATACGTTTAATAAGTGGGCTTTGCCATATCCTTTATTGATACCTTTTGTCCTGAAAGGAGAAGGAAAAACCACATCCTTCTATCTTGTGCCTTAATATTGCACAGTTTTTTTTTTTTTTTTTTTGCGATTGCATTTTATACATAGTAGCATTATTCTACACCTAGCTTTGCATTTGCTGATGTCTGTACTCATTTGATCCTTCAGGCTTTTGACATTATAAATACTAGTCCTTGTGGATTGTTGTCTGCAATTGCAGTTTATACATGTTAGCCTTATTCTACATCTAGCTTTGCATTTGCTCATGCCTGTAATCTTTTTTCTTTCTTAAAACTGATATGAACATTTAGGCTTTTGACATTATAAATAACAGTCCTTGTGGATTGTTATCTGTGGAACACCTTATTTGAGGTTAGTGTTTCCAAAAACAATTTATAGCCTATTGAAACTGAAAGCTTGAAGGAGCTTATGAACATGAAACCTTCTCATGTAAAGAACCCTCTCATGAGGATGCCCTTTCTTTTATTTATTTCCTTTCCTTTTCCTTTTTTTCCCTTTTATCTGTCAATGAAGATGACAAACATGGCTCCCCCAAGTTCACTTCAATCTTTAAACTTTACACGCACTACTTTCAGGTCTTGAGGTTTATTCTAGATGCACCTTTGATTTCAACTAACTCTGCAGTTACTCACTGCACTTTTGCTAAGATGATGAGTTTATAGATTTTTCAAAATAAGAAAACCAATTGGTATATGCTCTTTCGTTTTTGTTAGTTTTGTGAATAAAACAGGAAGTAAAACCCTCATCTAGCTATGAAGATCCTGAGATGAGCTCTGTTGTATAAGTAACCATTGTTTTTGAATGTCAGAATGCTTAACATATATAAAACCTAACTTTTAGCTGTTGCATTTTATATTTTGATCGTTACACTGTCTTTTACGCAATTTCTTCTTCAATCTATGATTTTTTAGCAGCTGGGTAATTGTAGAACTTTTTTTTATTGTTGGTCATTCTAAAGTTAAATGTTGCTTTCATCTATTCGTTGCTAAAAATCTTCTGTACAATGATCAGGTGCTGTGGCCTGAATGTGGATGGCAACCTGTCTCTTTGACCGATTTGATTACTGCTGCTGCCGTTAAAAAAGTTTATAGAAAAGCAACTTTAAGCATTCATCCTGATAAAGTGCAACAAAAAGGCGCCAATCTTCAACAAAAATATGTTGCTGAGAAAGTGTTTGACTTACTTAAGGTATCTCTTCAATCTATAAATCCAGCTAAGGAATCTCTTCCTGTGATTTGTGAGTATTGTTGCTTCAATCAAATTTGCTTGCTCCGAGTTTGAGTTTCTTTTCTTAAAATAGGAAGCGT
Source organism: Salix brachista (assembly GCA_009078335.1). Lineage (NCBI taxonomy): Eukaryota > Viridiplantae > Streptophyta > Magnoliopsida > Malpighiales > Salicaceae > Salix > Salix brachista. Next base: position 16,439,415 of record CM018573.1, read on the forward strand.
GGAACAAGTTCAATTCAGAAGAGCTTTTCTGAATCCCAGTGGTAAATATTTTTCTCCAACTACTTGGTCTGGAAACTGCATGCTTCGTTGGCAGCGGAAATGCTCAATTCCTATGGCAGATGTGGTTATATATATATATGTCTGATTCTGCTGTCGCTTTGATTGCTGCTGCTGCATGAGCTGATAAAAGGGGGCTTGGGAGATTTCTTTTTTAATTCTTTTTTAATTCTTGAGAAGCCCGGGGGTGAGTATCTCCCATTGATTCAGGTTGCTGTAAATAAATTATGTTCCACGAGCATGTGGCACCTGAAAGGTGGAATGATGCTTCATGTAGAGTTCTATTTTTTGTTTTTGAATTCGAGGAATTCTCATCCCGGAAAGCACATGTAGAGTTATCATTCGGACACAATAGTCGAAGTGAGTCATCTAAGCCAATTTTGCATGGGATGAACGTGGTCGTTTTGTTTTAATTCTTTTTAATAATCATTTTTTTTTGTTACCAATTTAGTGGCAGAGCGTGATATGCTGAGTGATACGAAATAAGTTGCCGACCTGGGTCTGTTTGGTATTGCGGTTGCTGTTGTGGTTGAGGTTGAAAAAAAGCAGTTTCATAAAAAGCACTTTTACTGTGGTTCAAAATAAGCAGTGAAGTGTTTGGTTAAAACTGTGGTTGAGTTTAAGGTTGATAAAAAACAGTTTCGTATGTTTGGTTATCATGCTTTTCATATTGCTATCAACTTGTGAAATTACTTTAAAGAAAACACACACACACACATATATATATATATATATATATATATATATATATATATATATATATTTGTTTTTTAAATATTTAATAATTATAATAATAAAATATAATTAATAATTCAAGTAAATTAGACACTTGTTTTTATTCTTCCATCAAGCTACTTGTAATTTCATCACGAACTAAATTTATACGTGAAGGTCTCTGCGATCCCGGAACAAAGGTAAAATATCATCTAAAATTTATTTTTTAAATATTTAATAATTATAATAATAATATATAATTAATAATTCAAGTAAATTAGACACTTGTTTTTATTTTTTCATCAAGCTACTTGTAATTTCATCCAAACTAAATCTATACGTGAAGGGCTATTCGATCCCAAAACAATCGTAAAATATCATTTAAAACAAAATTAGAATTGCGAGACAAAAATTATATTTTTTATAAATATAAATATATATATATATATATATATATATATAAATATATATATATATAGACCTGAGGGGGCGCATAGCTGGGAGCTTAGCGCCCCCTCAGGTCACGGTTTGCGGAAAGCAGAAATTTCCTGCTTTCTGCAAACCGTGGTTTGCAACTTTAAAATTGATGGGTCTCACCATCAATTTTAAAGTTGCCAAACGTTATAAAAGGGGTGCAACCACCACATAACCAAACGAGCGCCTAATAACTCTGAGCGGTACGTTTCATATATATATTTATATGTATATGTCCGTTCTTGTTAGTATTTCATTTGTTTATTAATAAATCTAAATCTAATATTTGTTTTATGAATCTAAAATAAATATAAAGTCAATTTTATAAAAAATATGAATGTTTTAATTATGAGATTTTTATCTCAACGGTACTGGAAACGGCTCGGAGGGCTGCTAGCAAGGCAGCACCCCTGGGCTATTGCCTCTTTCTCCTAATGATGCAGCTAGCAACGCCAATGGTAGCAACCCAACTTCTTTTTTTTTTTTGTTTTTAAAAGATATGTATATTTTGGTCAAATTTGGTTGGAATAGTGGCCAAATGTTTTTTTTAAAAAAAAAACTCATGAGAGAATAATTATTTTTGTGGAAAAATAATGTTTGTGCGTGAAATTAATTTATAATTAACACCAATAGCAATTAAACATGTGATTAATAACCCTAATTATTCTATCCAAGCTGTAGTATTACTGTTGGGTTTTCAAATATTATATGCAAAATGGAAACAATAAAACAAAATAATATTTAAAAGTCTCTAGGATCTCATTAAACAAATCTAGAGTTATTTTGATATTTATATCTAAAGATTTGATATTATTTTTTATTTTGAATAACTTTTTAAAAGTTGAGTTATCACAAAACACTAGTCATCCAAATGTTCAGTCTCCAATAATAATCCATATGAATCAACAATGAAAAATCCCTTAAATTCTTATTTAAGAGAAATGGATTTGCTAAGCCTAAAGTATTAGCTTTAATTTTGTGATTTAAGTAGTTTTATGTCTAATTAACAACCACCAAAATAATAAGCTTAGCTTTATATTTATAAGGAATTCTTAAAACCTTATAAATGATAAAATATTTATTTACCCCTTAAATAATATCTATTATTTAAGAATAATTTTATAAATTTAATTAATCAACTCCCTACTTGATTATTCTAGGAGCTATAATTATAATCTCATAATTAAATACATTCTAGGCTTAATTTCTATTTTTTTTCTCAATCAAGTCACACTTGATTAATTATCATAGTTTAATTTATGATTAATAGTTCTTAATGTGTGTGACTCATTAGGTTCTTAAAATATTATATTAAATATAAATTATAATTTTAAATTAATTAATTAAATTTATTTATTTATTTTTAAAGATCAAATGCACCGTCTAGCAATATGTCATGATCCCCCAAATATTAGAAAAGTCATGAGTGGTTTGACTTAACTTTTCAGTAAACAGTCTCTTAATGTAATTATTATTCATTTATCAATAATATTATGATTTAGACATTTTAAAATAGAGTGTGTCTTTCATATCAAATCATATTTGTTCAAAACTATAGTGATTAATCAATTGAATAAGACATTCTCGTCAAAGTTATGAATTTATTATTTTTTATTAAATTATTTTTTAATATTATGATAGACTTTTGTTTTAAAAACAAAAATTCTCATAAAAAACAAATTAAAAGAATTTATGCTAATAGTTATATTTTTTAAAACATGATTTAAATTATTATATTTAAAACGATGAAAATCAATTTTTATTTTCATATAATTAAATAAAAATAGAATTTGGAGAGTGCCCTGCATGGTGACATCAAATTTCTTCATATACATCTATTATTCGACGTTTTATTATAATTTTTTAATCTTTACAATTTTTTTTATATAAATTATTGTTTTATATAATTTCCAATTTATTTAATGAAAAACATGCATTGCCTTTTTAATCCAATTAACATTTTTCTTGATATAAGAAAAATATATTTACAATACTTACACATTTTCATTTATATTAGAAACTGACTTAAAATCCTATATATATAAAAATAAAAAATTTATTAGCTGAGATTTTATTTTAATCGTATCAAATGACGAAGAAAAAGATAAAAACAAGTGTTACTTTCCTTTTTATCGACAAGAAAATAAAGAAAACTACACTACTATTTAAAAAGCAAAAATACAATGATCCCATTCCCTTATTCCATTTCTACCCTTTCCACTCACCAAACACTACTCTAACAAAACATGTAAAAATAAGATACAAAAGAGAGAGAAAATGGGGGAGGGATACGTACAATACGCATCCATGCGCCCTATAGCAAAAGTCACCATTAAATAGTATTAGCACCGTTTACTTCCGCTGAAAATTATCATTTTCCTTTTTGTTTATTAATTTCCCGTCATTTTTGGTCGGCGATCAGTGGGAATTTTCCAAGTCCTCGCCGCCGATTCTACCAAATCCGACCCGAATTTTTTGACCCAATTTATCTATTCACATGAAAACCCTAAATCTCTTGCCATTTTACAGTGTTAGCTTCCAAAAATAAATGAAAAAAAATAATAAATAATACTCCTCAGTGGCTACCCTTGTTTTTTTGGGTCCGAGTGCATGAGGTTTTCATACAATCAGGTCATTATCTTGACTTGTTCGATCTGTTAAGTACACGTGGCGATCTGGGTCTTCCTTCCTTTCCCATTTCTTGCTTAAATCTCGGTGAGTTTTTTTTTTTTCACTTGTTTATTTTCTTTAAATCATGTGTATTTTTTTTGGTTAGTCTAGAGGGTGTGAATTTGTTATTAATTGACGACTTTGAGTTGATAATGGATAATCTGAGGTTAAATGAAGTCCGATTTTATACATTTGTTTCTGATGTTAAGTAGTTGAATTTGGTTTTTGATTTGAGGAATTTGAGCTGATCTGTCTGCTTCTGGGTGTTTACTGTGAAATGGGATATTGGTTTGTTTAGATATGTGTAGTGAAATGGGTTTTCAATTTTGAACTGGGACTGTTTGGTTACTGAGAAAATTGAGTGAAATCTAATGCAAAGTTTCTACCTTTAGTTTCATTGCTGAAAGAGTGAAGAAACAAACATTGAATTTCATTTTTTTTTTTTAAAAACTTTGGATCTAAATTTTTTATTAAGTGAGCTTGATAGTTAGTTATTTCAGGTAATGATTAACGTTTTTTTTTTTTCTTTCCTTTTGTGTTTTAAGAATCGTTACTTTATTTAAATCTTCTGACTAAATTGAAATCCCAACAAATTGTGTCTGCATCTATAATCATCACGAGAATCGGTCTCTCACATTCATAATTTTTGTACATGGTCAATTTGAGGTATTACTCTGGCTTTCTCTTGAAACTTGACACTTACAACAAAGACCCTAAATGTTTCTGACAATAATTTGTGCAGATAAGCGAATGTGGTTATGCATGAGAGTGATTTGTCTTCTGGTTTTTGGCATTCTGGGTCTGTCATAGCTTTTGCTTCAGGATTTTGGCATTCTGGGTCTGTCATAGCTTTTGCTTCAGGATTTTGGCTTTGTATTTGATTTTAAGGTCCAGATGGAATCAAACATAGAAGAGGCTGTCAGGGCAAAAGAGTTTGCTGAGAAGCGATTTGCTGAGAGAGATTTTGCTGGTGCAAAGAACTATGCGTTAAAGGCAAAAACTTTGTTTCCTGGATTAGAGGGTATATCTCAGATGGTGGCCACTTTTGAAGTTTATATTGCATCTCAGGCCAAATGCAATGGTGAAGTTGACTATTTCTCTGTTCTTGGATTGAAGCCTTCTGCAGATAAAGATGCTGTGAAAAAGCAGTATAAGAAGATGGCCGTGTTGCTCCATCCAGATAAGAATAAAACTGTAGGAGCTGATGGAGCGTTTAAACTTGTATCTGAAGCATGGACTATGTTGTCTGATAGTTTTAAGAAAAACTCTCCCAATGTCAAGAGAAACAAAAAGATGGCATCTTGTGATGTTCAGACAAACTATTCATCAGTTCATGCCGCTGGGCTTACAGGATATAACCAATGTTCCAATTCACCCACTTCTCATGGACTTGATACTTTCTGGACAGTCTGCACATCTTGTAAAGTTCAGTATGAGTATCTTCGGAAGTATGTGAATAAGAGACTTTCTTGTAAGAACTGCAGAGGCACTTTCATTGCCATTGAAACTGGGGTGGCTCCAGTCAATGGTTCTTTCCCTTACTGCCCATGGTCATATGTCCCTGGTAATGGGTATAGATGTCATGGATATGATGGGGTTGCATATGTCCCAGCTACCACTACCCTATGTACAGGAAATGGAGTCTCAGGATTGCATGCTGGACACAGGTATGAGTATGTTTCAAATGTTTCATTTCAGTGGAGCTCATTCTCTGGAACTTCTGGGGGTGCTGTTGGTCCCAATGGATCATGTGCATTATCTTCTGATATTGTTTATCAGGCCAATGAAAATGTTAGTGCAGCGAAGGTTAAACCAACGGTCAATGGAAGGCAATCCATGAAAACTGCCACAGAAAAAGTATACACTGATGTATCTGCAAGCTGTAATGAATTTTCAAGCTTCAAGACCGGCAAACCTGATAAGAAAAGGAAGGTGGTTAGTGGTTCCATTGTTAGAAATGGGCATGAAGAAAAAGAACCTAAATTGGGTTCAGAAGTAAGACTAGCTAACGGATATGCAAATGTTGAGCACGATACCAAGCTTTCTATTCCAAGTGAAGTTCCAACAAGACGCAGCTTGATTGTGCCAGCTTTTGATGCCAGAAAGTTGTTGATTGACAAAGCAAGGACTGACATCAGGAAGAAATTGGAGGAGATGAGATTAGCTTCAGCTTCAGCTGCAGCAGTTACAAAGAACATTGAAGATCTGGTCATCAAGGCAGAGGCGGCTCCTAGACAATCAATTTCTGGTATTACTGGTCGTCATACAAAGCCAAACAAAATCCTGCCAATCTCAATAACAGTCCCTGACCCTGATTTCCATGATTTTGACAAAGATAGAGCAGAGGAATGCTTCAAGCCAAAACAAATATGGGCTTTGTATGATGAAGATGATGGGATGCCACGCTTATACTGTTTGATTCGCCAGGTGGTCTCAGTTAAACCCTTTAAGATTCACATCGCTTACTTGAACTCTAGAACTGATAGTGAATTTGGGGTAGTAAATTGGATATATTCTGGGTTTACTAAATCTTGCGGAAACTTCAGAGCATGGAATTCTGATGTTGTCGATCAAGTTAACATTTTCTCTCATGTTTTGAAAGGAGAAAAGGCTGGTAGAGGTGGCTGTGTTCGAATTTATCCGAAAACTGGAGATGTTTGGGCTGTTTATCAAAACTGGTCACCTGATTGGAACAGATCAACCCCAGATGATGTTAGGCATCGGTATGAGATGGTAGAGGTCCTTGATAATTACTCCGAAGAGCTTGGAGTTTGTGTTACTACTCTGATCAAGTTGACTGGTTTCAAAACAGTATACCAAAGGAATACAGACAAGGGTGCCATTAGATGGATCCCAAGAAGAGAGATGGTACGCTTTTCTCATCAGGTGCCTTCTTGGTCACTTGAAGGAGAAGCTAATAATTTGCCAGAAAAGTGTTGGGATCTGGACCCAGCTGCAACTCCAGATGAGCTACTTCATGCTGCAACAGAAGAGAAGGCATAACCAGAGTCAAGCAGGAAACGATATTTGTTTGGAGTCCAATTTACCATTCTTATAGAAAAATTTTAGGTTGACTGTACAATATTTTACACTTGTTCGAAGGCATTGCAACATTAATTCCATATGATCTTATACATCTTGATGTTTACTGAGAGCTAGTGCATCTGGAATTCTGAGTTTATTGACTGGCAGTAGACGGAATGTACTTCTGCTGTTATATGGGGGCTGTTGTAACATTAATTAAGTAGTCAGGACTGATTGCGAATTCAACAGAAAGATTCAGATGACTCGAACTTTTTAGCTATCCGAGCTTGAATCTATTCCTCGGGGAGATTTACATATATATATGTTTTTCTTTTGTTCCTGGAACTCGCTGCCCAGCTGGACAAGCTGAATATTGGCCAACTGAAGGGCTGTTGTTTTGCCAGGCACAAAAATGGACTTCGCTTTGTTATGCTTTTCACTTGTATCTTCAATATCGTTTTCACCTTGGCGGATTTCTTATTCAATTATTTTAAAACGTGGAATATTTTTTTTTAATTCACTTAGAGTGTTGATTCATTTTTTGATTACTCAAATTTCTTCATATAATTCATATTATATCCAATGTTTTCTCCTTTTGTTACCTGAATTAAGATAATTATAACAAGATTAAAACATAATATTCTTTATATAAGATAACTTAGTGATCTCTAGTCTTATAAAATTATCATTTGAACATTTTTATAAGCAATTTTCATGCGAGGCAGTTCAATGTACATGTTTTATAACAGTATTAGTTCTAAGTATCTTTTGTATCTCAGCTTATGAAAGCAGTTACTTCTTTTCACAAAAAAAAAGTAATATATATCAATCTCTACAGCTCTAGTACATATTCAGTATTTAAGAGAGCATTAACTATGATCATTTTAGAAACAATGTTATGATGCAATAGAAATCTCGTAATTATCACAATTTTATAAAAAAAATTGCAAAACATTTTTATCTCAAAAACTTTATCTTTGCTCAAGATTTTTAAACCAAATATTAAATTCATTAATTTAATATTATATAAATATCAATTTAATAATTATATAAATATTAATTAATAACCATGGAGCTTGAATTGAAATTACAGGGTCAAGTACTTTAATCTGAAACATATATTTCTACTTTAAACCTTTTTGTCTCGGTTGCTTGGAACCTGTGCTTCGTGTATGGCCACTTCAAAGGAAATCCCTAGCAGAATGTGTGAGTGAGTCATCCTGAAATTGCTGTGTTCGAAGATGACCCGAGTGATAGTCACCATGCTTAGCTGTATGCTTTAACATATAAGCTCATGTTTGCCTCTCTACGTGTTTTTGAAAAACAATTGAATTTTTTTTTTTGATTTTTTTTTAATATTTTTAGATCATTTTAATGTGTTGATGTATTTTTAAAAAATAATCAATCATTTTAATCTATTTTTTTTTAAATAAAAATCACTTTGAAAAACAACTTCAACCACTCTCTTAAATATCTCTTAAATAGTGACATAAAAAAATTAATTTGAAAAAAAAAGAGTATTTTTTTTCAAAACCTTTTAAAATGCAATAAGGCAATAGTGACATAAATCCTCTATAAAATCACAATAAGGTCCCACACTTTGCTATCCCTTTCATTACCACCCCCACCCAAAGAACATGCAATTGTGAGGCTGTGAGACTTAAATTAAAAATAAAAAAAAAGTCAATGATCTCATTGGCTGCCAGGGAACTATATAATTATTATTACTTTTTGCTGTTATATAAACCACTAGACTTAAATAAAAAATAAATAAATGATTGAGGTTTCTCTGTAGGAACAGGAAGGGCAGTAAAACTGAAGAAACAATTTAAAAAAAACAGAAGCTTCCTTCAATTGTAGCATCTTCGTTTCCGCCATTCAGGGGACTCCTTGTCCTAAAGCATGGAGAGGGTGGGCTTGATGATTGATTTTTAAAAATTAATCCCATTATTTAATTATTTTCCAAGGAAATCTGACAGCCAATTGAGTTCTTTTTAAAACAAATGGATTTTTTTGTTTTATTTTAAATTAAAAAATTTATGTTTTTAGATCATTTTGATATGTTTTTAAACGAATAACACTTTTAAAAATAATTTCAACCACACTCTAAAAAAACACTTAGCCCTTTTATGAAACTTTAATTTGTTATTAATTCCATCCTCGGATGTATAATTCTCTTGATTTTTATTTTTGATCTGGATTCTCAAGTGAATTTGATTTTGACCTTTAATTCAAATTTTAATAATATTTAAGTTAGACTCTAAAGGCTTTCTATTAAGTTATTTAATTCGCATAATTCTCTCACGAGCTTGACAATCCTATTTGTATTTGCTAGTGCTTTTTTTAGAATTGTTTTTATTTGCTAGCTTTGTTTTTTCAGAATTGTTTCTTGTTTTATCCTTTTTAAAATATTATGTGACGCTGAACAAAGTTAGCAGCATATAATAATGTATCGACAGTATGGATAGCAAAAAAAAACTAAAAAATTAAAAAAAAAAAACATCAAAACCAAACCAATTCAAATTAAAAAAAATATATACTATAAGTTTTTTATTCATCAAGTCCGGTTCAATTTTTTTAATCT